>LR738710.1:406123542-406177936 GCA_902687465.1 Secale cereale
CGACCGGAAGCCACCGGACGTCCGTGACAACGGCGATAGAAGCTAATTAGCGGAAATCCGAGGATTACCGGACGTCCGGTCCCTCCGGAACCACCAGACGTCCGTTAACCCACAGACGTCCGCCCCGACGGCGCCTACCCGTGTAATATAAATACCGTTGACTCCCCTCCGTTAGACTCAGCTGTGGTTTAGCTCATTTCTCATACTTGTGTGGATTTCTCCCACGAGACGGTGCGCCTCTACGGAGAAGATCCTCTACGGATTCAGGACCTCCTTCACGGAGAAGATCCCACGGGATTCCAAGACCTCCTCACGGAGAAGACTATCTGTATCACCGTTGTTGACTTTGGATCATGGACCTCGACTTTGTATCGCGAATCTAGCGCTTGTGTGATTGCTTTCGTGTTGATTTGAGTGTTCTCTCTTGTGTTTTCCCCGTCTTTCTCCTTGTTTTCCCCGTGTTCATCGTGTGCCACCCTCCAAATCGTGAAAGGTCCGCTGATTAGGGTTCCACCCTACATCACCAAGGTTACCAAATAAACGTGCATCACGTAGAGCAATAAAAACAGCACGTAAATGTTCCAGATGTTCCTCCAAAGATCTGCTAAAAATCAATATATCATCAAAGTATACTACCACAAATCGTCCAATGAAAGCACGTAAAACTTCATTCATTAATCTCATGAAAGTACTAGGTGCATTAGTTAACCCAAAAGGCATGACTAACCACTCATATAATCCAAACTTAGTTTTAAATGCTGTTTTCCATTCATCTCCCAATTTCATACGAATTTGATGGTATCCACTACGCAAATCAACTTTGGAGAATATTGTAGAGCCACTCAATTCATCAAGCATATCATCTAGCCTAGGAATAGGATGACGATAACGAATAGTAATATTATTAATGGCTCTACAATCAACACACATACGTGATGTACCATCCTTTTTCGGCACTAGAATAATAGGAACAGCACAAGGACTAAGGGATTCGCGTATATAACCTTTGTCGAGTAGCTCCTGTACTTGACGCATAATCTCCTTCGTCTCTTCTGGATTGGTACGGTATGGTGCGCGGTTGGGTAACGATGCACCGGGAATTAAGTCAATCTGATGCTCAATCCCTCGAATAGGTGGTAATCCCGGTGGCACGTCTTGTGGAAAGACGTCGGCGAACTCCTACAAAATGTTAGTGACAGCAGGAGGCAAAGAAAAAGGCACGTCCTCGAATGAAAATAATGCCTCTTTGCATACAATAGCATAGCAAACAGATTTGCTAAAATCTAGCTCATCAATATCAGATTTGGTGGCAAATAAACATGCACTTTTCAATTCAATTGCAGAAGCAACAGTAGATGGTTTATTATTAGGCTTCATTTGTTGCTCAAATTCTTTTGCCACAATCTGATTTTCACTCTTATTTTTCTCCTCTTTTGCTTTATTAGCTCTATTAATATCATCTTTCAAAATGGAATCAGGAGTCATAGGAAGTAAAGTAATATTTTTATCCTTATGAACAAGAGTATACTGATTGTTTCTACCATGGTGTACAGAATTTTTATCAAATTGCCATGGTCTACCAAGTAATAAGGAACATGCTTGCATAGGTACCTGATGAGGACATCACTAACAAGGTTACACCCACAGCTCCAACTGACACATATACAGGACCAATTACTAGAGCTCGCGCACGCCAATTAAATTACCAGGTACTTTCGTTTCTTGGTAATGAATCTAATGTTCATGAGAATATGATGCTGCCTAAATTGGATACATTTGTCTTGCTTACAAATGAAGGGCCTAGCTTGGACAAGAAGGATGAACATTGGAGCAAGATCAAGCATGGAGATGATGGCATGCGCAAGGGGAACAAGAATGGCGTTTCAAGTGATGATTTCAGGACTTTGAAGCCACCATAATGAGTGCGAGAAGCCTTGGACGAAATATACAAGATGCCACTTCATAAATTTCGTCCAGAGGCTATTATAGGTGTTGCGTCACCTTATTATTGGGCCAGGCCCATGTAATTTCGAAATACTTGAGTATAGGCTGTTTTTAGAGTCCGTATGTGTGGGGAAACAAGAGTTAGGGTTGGTTTCGGACCCCTCCACCAAGGGCCACGAAATTCCCCCCCTCTTTCCCTCATATATACAGCCCTTAGGGCGTTGTTTAGACTTTGGGTTTTGTTTAGATTAAAAGTTCGCCATAGCTACAACTTCGCGTACTTCGTTTGTGTTCAACGACCAGACAAAGGCGTCACAGAACCCCACCTTGATCAATAAAGCTTTCCTCTTATATTCGCAATAATCCAGATTGCAATCTTAGTTTCTTGCTTGTTCTTCGTTTGCCTGCAGGAAACAGACCTTCGTGGTCAGGTTGATCGTGCTCCAGCGTGGTCGATAACCTCTCGGAGTTGGTTTAGCGATTGCTAAGGCGCGACGTCCACGCACGTTCGTAGTCGGATCGTCAAAGTCGACTTCATCCAAATGATAGCCACTATCTCATCGAAAGACGGGACACCTTTGCCTCTATCAAGTGGTATCAGATTTCCAGGTTGCTCGGTGAGATTTTACAGTTTTTCATAGTTTAGATCGAGTCTGTTCTTCATACCTATAGTCCACGAAAAAGCCAAAAAAAAATAGGGTTAGTTCATCCCATCCGAACCAATCTGAGCCTTTGCATAATCTTTTCTGTATTTGCTTTGTTGAATTTACGGTTGCATCGTCGTGTCAGGTTGCTGGTCTTAGCGTCTAGTTCTTTAGAGTTTCGAGTTCTGTTCACAGTTTGTCACGTCGCCGCCGCACCATATTCATCGCCGCTGCCATACCACTACCGCTGCCATATCCCACCACCGCCACCACATACCACCACCGCTGCCATAACCTACCACCGCTGCCATAACCTACCACCGCTGCCATATCCCACCACCATATATCCACAAAAAAAAGAGTCTGGAGACCCCCGGGCAGTTTTTAGGCCAAAATTTCGACAGGTGAAACCGCACTTTTTCGTCGTCGCTGCCCTGATTCCGAAAAAAAAATCGTCAAAAAAATTTTGTGCCTATCATCTTAGACTTGGGAAGTGTTTTGAGACACTCGCCATTATAGTGATTTTCGGCAAAAAAAAAACCAGCGCAAAAAAAAAGTGCAAAAAAAAAAGCGCAAAAAAAAATATTTCAGAGTGTGCTTTCCCCTTGATTACGTGCAGCGGCGTGATTTTGTTAGTGTTCTAGGCTCGCGTCTCTAGTACGGTCTAGCCTAGGACCAGCACAGTACCGTCGTTGAGCGTTTATTCACCTTTGCATCTCTGAATTGATTATGGCTGACCCTTTTTGCTACCATATTATAAGCCTTCCTAGCTCCACATACATCTACATCGTGCGTTTGACTCTCCCTGGTAATCGCTCTATCCAAGCTTTAAGAGTTTTGACTACATCGGTTGCCGATCACCACCTGCTGCTGGGTAAGAACTGGTAAGAATTTGAGATTTGCTTGACGGATTTGTGACACCCGCCACCACCACCACTTGTTAGTAGTCTGTAGGATCATATTCTTGTGTGTTTCTATTGCTGCTAACCATGCCAGGATCACAAGTCGACGAGACTGATTGGGAGAACTTGACGAACAAGGAGCTTCATGATAAGTTTCAGGAAATGATGAGTGTACAGGTGCAAGATGTGCTAAACACATTGGACGAGGCCATGGAGAAGATAGATGGCATGGAGAAGACGTTTGAAACAAAGCTGGATAACAAGTTTGCTGAATTGCTTGCGCGTTTTCCACCACCACCGGCTGCTGCAGCTGTCCCACCTCTTCAACAACAACAACAACAACAACAACAACGCCGACTTCCGAATCAAGTGGGACGAGCACAGCGCGTTCCCCTTGAGACTGGTCAAGCTTCTGTTGCTGATGTTGATGTTTCTGTAGCTCCTGCTGCTACTGCAGAGGTGGAGGACCATTACGAGGATGAGGTTGACCAAAATCAGAACCACGTGCAACAACCAGCACCACCACCACCAGGTCGTCCTCATGCATATCATCGCAACGGTAGGGCTGCACCACCACCTGAGGTACATGACCATCTTCCTAAACTGAAATTGAATATTCCACCATTTGAGGGTAGATATGTTCCTGATATATATCTTACTTGGGAGTTACAAACTGAACAACGTTTTACATGTTTAAACTATCCCGAGGAGAGACGTGTTCTTGCTGCTGTTTGTGCTTTCACTAGTTTTGCATGTGTTTGGATGGTCTGAACATTGTAGATTATATCCTACTCCAGCTACTTGGACTGCTTTGAAAACTGCTATGCGTACTCGTTGGGTTCCACCATATTATCAACGTGAATTACTTCAAAAACTGCAGCGCTTAAGACAAGGAAAAAATTCCGTAGAAGAATATTATCAGCAATTACAAACTGGCCTGATTAGATGTGGTATTGTTGAGGAGAATGAAGCTATGCTTGCACGTTTTATGGGTGGATTAAATAGAGAGATTCAGACCATTCTAGAGTATAAGGATTATACTACTATCACTCGTTTATTCCATCTTGCTTATAAAGCTGAACGTGAAGTGCAGGATCGACAGGCATTGGCGCGGACTAACTTTTCTGCAGGTCGACCTTCATCATGGACACCGCGTGCATCCTCTACTTCCACACATTCTACTGCACCGACACCTCCATCAGCTGTTACCTCCAGCCGTGATACAAGGAAGCAGGCACAACCACTATTATCTGCCAAGAGCACACCTATTGGGCCTGCACAGAGTTCTTCTTCTTCCATGGCATCAACAGGGCACACCAGTGATATTATTTGTCGTCGTTGTAAGGGAAGAAGACATTTTGCGAGAGATTGCAAATCTCAGCGTGTGATGATTGCTACTGAGGATGGTGGATATGAATCCGCTAGTGACTATGATGAGGAGACTTTGGCTCTTATTACATGTGAAGAACACGGTGGAGACGATTCTGATCATGAGACGCAATACATGGCTCCTGAAGATGCTGACAGGTATGAATGTTTAGTTGCTCAACGTGTTTTGAGTGTGCAGGTTACACAAGCTGAGCAAAATCAGAGGCATAATTTGTTCCATACAAAGGGAGTTGTGAAGGAACGTTCTGTTCGCGTGATCATAGATGGAGGGAGTTGCAACAACTTGGCTAGCATGGAGATGGTGGAGAAGCTATCTCTCACCACAAGACCACATCCACATCCTTACTACATCCAATGGTTCAACAACAGCGGCAAGGTTAACGTAACACGTACTGTTCGTGTGCATTTTAGTATCTCTACATATGCTGATTATGTTGATTGTGATGTGGTACCTATGCAAGCATGTTCCTTATTACTTCGTAGACCATGGCAATTTGATAAAAATTCTGTACACCATGGTAGAAACAATCAGTATACTCTTGTTCATAAGGATAAAAATATTACTTTACTTCCTATGACTCCTGATTCCATTTTGAAAGATGATATTAATAGAGCTAATAAAGCAAAATAGGAGAAAAATAAGAGTGAAAATCAGATTGTGGCAAAAGAATTTGAGCAACAAATGAAGCCAAATAATAAACCATCTACTGTTGCTTCTGAAATTGAATTGAAAAGTGCATGTTTATTTGCCACCAAATCTGATATTGATGAGCTAGATTTTAGCAAATCTGTTTGCTATGCTGTTGTATGCAAAGAGGCATTATTTTCATTCGAGGACGTGCCTTCTTCTTTGCCTCCTGCTGTCACTAACATTTTGCAGGAGTTCGCCGACGTCTTTCCACAAGACGTGCCACCGGGATTACCACCTATTCGAGGGATTGAGCATCAGGTTGACTTAATTCCCGGTGCATCGCTACCCAACCGCGCACCATACCGTACCAATCCAGAAGAGACGAAGGAGATTATGCGTCAAGTACAGGAGCTACTCGACAAAGGTTATATACACGAATCCCTTAGTCCTTGTGCTGTTCCTATTATTCTAGTGCCGAAAAAGGATGGTACATCGCGTATGTGTGTTGATTGTAGAGCCATTAATAATATTACTATTCGTTATCGTCATCCTATTCCTAGGCTAGATGATATGCTTGATGAATTGAGTGGCTCTACAATATTCTCCAAAGTTGATTTGCGTAGTGGATACCATCAAATTCGTATGAAATTGGGAGATGAATGGAAAACAACATTTAAAACTAAGTTTGGATTATATGAGTGGTTAGTCATGCCTTTTGGGTTAACTAATGCACCTAGTACTTTCATGAGATTAATGAATGAAGTTTTATGTGCTTTCATTGGACGATTTGTGGTAGTATACTTTGATGATATATTGATTTTTAGCAGATCTTTGGAGGAACATTTGGAACATTTACGTGCTGTTTTTATTGCTCTACGCGATTCACGTTTATTTGGTAACCTTGGAAAGTGCACCTTTTGCACCGACCGAGTCTCTTTTCTTGGCTATGTTGTTACTCCACAGGGAATTGAGGTTGATAAAGCCAAGATTGAAGCTATTGAGAGTTGGCCGCAGCCCAAAACGGTCACACACGTGAGGAGTTTCCTTGGCCTCGCTGGATTCTATCGGCGTTTTGTGAGAGATTTCAGCACCATTGCTGCACCTCTCAATGAGCTTACAAAGAAGGATGTGCCTTTTGTTTGGGGTACTGCACAGGAAGAAGCATTCACGGTATTGAAAGATAAGTTGACACATGCTCCTTTACTCCAACTTCCTGATTTTAATAAGACTTTTGAGCTTGAATGTGATGCTAGTGGAATTGGGTTAGGAGGTGTGTTATTACAAGATGGTAAACCTGTTGCATATTTTTCTGAAAAATTGAGTGGGCCTAGTCTGAATTATTCTACTTATGATAAGGAATTGTATGCTCTTGTTCGGACTTTGGAGACATGGCAACATTATTTATGGCCCAAAGAATTTGTTATACATTCTGATCATGAATCTTTAAAGCACATTGATACGGTGTATCCTAGGGCCATCCCCATGGACCCTCCTTCACCTCAACAAGTGCCCAAAGGACCAAGGACTAGAGCTCCCGAGACCGAGGTGACGTCACTCCTAGCCCTACTTCCATACAAATCTTGCGAGACATGGTCGCTACCTCAGACGGACGTGTTGTGTGTGCTCAGGTGTGAAGAAGACCACATCGGAGAGGGGCGTGAAGATGGACGAGTCCTCAAGTTCATGGACGAGCCAATGCATCGAGAAGAGCAGAAGAGAGCTCCAGGACCCGGACATCCGGCCCCCTGGCCCGGACATCCGGCCCCTGGGCATTCACCCACAGAAGGCCAACAGCAGCCAAGGCTACAGGGCCCGGACATCCGGCCAGGGCCCGGACATCCGGCCAGGCACGGCCCGGACATCCGGCCCCGCGCCCGGAAATCCGGCGCCTCTGTCCAGAGAGCGCCCGAGGCGCATCCACTCCAGCCCGGACATCCGGGCCCCCGCCCCGGACATCCGGCGCCCCGCGAAGCCCCGGACATCCGGCCCGCTGCCCGGACGTCCGGCTCCTGATCTGCCTGCGCGCAGCACTTGGGCCGAGGCCCGTGTATCCCCTTCGCCCCGTAGACTATATATACTCCTCTCCTCATTCCGTTTAGGGTTAGCTGTGGTTTTAGCTCATTTGACACTTGTGTGGATTTCTCCCACGAGACCGGTGCGCCTCTACGGAGAAGATCCACCTCTGGATTCAAGACCCCTAACGGGAAGATCCCACGGGATTCCAAGACCTCCTCCGGGAGAAGACTATCTGTATCACCGTTGTTGACCTTGGATCATGGATCTCAACCTTGTATCGCGAATCTAGCATTTGTGTGATTGCTTTCGTGTTGATTGAGTGTTTTCCTCTTGTGTTTCCCCCATCTTTCCCTGGTGACTCCCCGTGTTCATCGTGTGCCAACCTCCAAACGTGAAAGATCCGCTGATTAGGGTTCCACCCTGTATCACTATGACTCCTGATTCCATTTTAAAAGATGATATTAATAGAGCTAATAAAGCAAAACAGGAGAAAAATAAGAGTGAAAATCAGATTGTGGCAAAAGAATTTGAGCAACAAATGAAGCCTAATAATAAACCATCTACTGTTGCTTCTGAAATTAAATTGAAAAGTGCATGTTTATTTGCCACCAAATCTGATATTGATGAGCTAGATTTTAGCAAATCTGTTTGCTATGCTGTTGTATGCAAAGAGGCATTATTTTCATTCGAGGACGTGCCTTCCTCTTTGCCTCCTGCTGTCACTAACATTTTGCAGGAGTTCGCCGACGTCTTTCCACAAGACGTGCCACCGGGATTACCACCTATTCGAGGGATTGAGCATCAGATTGACTTAATTCCCGGTGCATCGCTACCCAACCGCGCACCATACCGTACCAATCCAGAAGAGACGAAGGAGATTATGCGTCAAGTACAGGAGCTACTCGACAAAGGTTTTATACGCGAATCCCTTAGTCCTTGTGCTGTTCCTATTATTCTAGTGCCGAAAAAGGATGGTACATCGCGTATGTGTGTTGATTGTAGAGCCATTAATAATATTACTATTCGTTATCGTCATCCTATTCCTAGGCTAGATGATATGCTTGATGAATTGAGTGGCTCTACAATATTCTCCAAAGTTGATTTGCGTAGTGGATACCATCAAATTCGTTTGAAATTGGGAGATGAATGGAAAACAACATTTAAAACTAAGTTTGGATTATATGAGTGGTTAGTCATGCCTTTTGGGTTAACTAATGCACCTAGTACTTTCATGAGATTAATGAATGAAGTTTTACGTGCTTTCATTGGACGATTTGTGGTAGTATACTTTGATGATATATTGATTTTTAGCAGATCTTTGGAGGAACATTTGGAACATTTACGTGCTGTTTTTATTGCTCTACGTGATGCACGTTTGTTTGGTAACCTTGGAAAGTGCACCTTTTGCACCGACCGAGTCTCTTTTCTTGGCTATGTTGTTACTCCACAGGGAATTGAGGTTGATAAAGCCAAGATTGAAGCTATTGAGAGTTGGCCGCAGCCCAAAACGGTGATGCGGAGCATCCCAAGGTCATCCCCATGGACCCTCCTTCACCTCACCAAGTGCCCAAAGGACCCATGACTAGAGCCCGTGCAAGAGCTTTCGAGACCGAGGTGACCTCGCTCCTCTCTTTACATCTTTCGGATTCACTTGAGACACGGCTTCTACCTTCATCAGAGACTCTATGCATACTCAGGTGCTTGGACGAAGGCCGTGGAACAGCTCTACACGATGCTCAAGAGGACAGGCCCGACAAGTACACGAGACAAGAAGGAAGACTGGAGATGCTACAGGCACCGGACGTCCGGCCTGCACCGGACGACCGGCGACTCCCAGGCACCGGACGACCGGAAGACACCGGACGTCCGGCCTCCCCCAGACGACCGGAAGCCACCGGACGTCCGTGACAACGGCGACAGAAGCTAATTAGCGGAAATCCGAGGATTACCGGACGTCCGGTCCTTCCGGAACCACCGGACGTCCGGTAACCCACGGACGTCCGCCCCGACGGCGCCTACCTGTGTAATATAAATACTGCTGACTCCCCTCCGTTAGACGCAGCTGTGGTTTAGCTCATTTCTCATACTTGTGTGGATTTCTCCCACGAGACGGTGCGCCACTACGTAGAAGATCCACTACGGATTCAGGACCTCCTTCACGAAGAAGATCCCCAGGGATATCAAGACCTCCTCCGGGAGAAGACTATCTGTATCACCGTTGTTGACTTTGGATCATGGATCTCGACTTTGTATCGCGAATCTAGCGCTTGTGTGATTGTTTCGTGTTGATTTGAGTGTTCTCTCTTGCGTTTTCCCCGTCCTTCTCCTTGTTTTCCCCTTGTTCATCGTGTGCCACCCTCCAAATCGTGAAAGGTCCGCTGATTAGGGTTCCACCCTACATCATCTTGGTATCAAGAGCAAGGTTGATCACGATTTTGGAGCCCCACACATTTGTTTTCTAGCTTGTTTTTGTTGTGTTCTTCCCAATTTCAAAAATTCCCCACAAAAAGAGCCCCAAAATTTTTTGTGATCTGTTGATTTGGCAAGATTTTGTTGACTTTGTTCCATGGATTTGCTGTGCCACGTGTCGATCTAGCAATTCTCCACCCTCTCCACCTCTTTCCACCGCAAATCCGACCACGTTTGATCACTTTCGCCACGGATCCCACCAACCGCACCCAGACCTACCGGACATCCGTCGTTTACCGGACGTCCGGCCCCTCTCGAGACACCGGACGTTGGCTAAACACCGGACGACCGGCACCCCGACAACAGAAGCTTTTACCGGATTTCCGGTCTCCACCGGACGTCCGACCCATCCAGACCGACCGGACGACCGGTAACTGCCGGACGTCCGACATACCCTGACGAAGCTGAACTTGTTCAGTTCCGTACCACCTTCCGCTACTACCCACCTCCCGCGAATACCTTCCACTTTCCGCAACTGCCATCTACCTTCCACAACCACCATCGCTTTCCCGCTCTGAGTTTGAAAAGTGTGTCTCCCTTGGCCTTGGATACTTGAGTTGTGGTTTCACCGTTTCCTTGGATGTTTAGGCTACCTTGGGACGGCAAGACTTCGACAACACCACCGCTCAACTTCGGCAAGGACGGTAACATCGACGACACTTCACTCATCCTACCTTGCAATTGCATTGTCACCCTATGAACCATCTTTGCGTATCTTTCCCATTGAGACTAGCCATTTGAGTATTGCCGGGCCACGACACTTGTGCACATTAGTGATAGTCATATATATTGCATACCACATCATCTTGGTATCATCATTGTGAGTACCACCACATCATCTTGCATATCTCTGTGTGCCGCAAGAGTGTCCCGCATACACAATAGCTGATGTAGGGTGGAACCCTAATCAGCGGACCTTTCACGATTTGGAGGATGGCACACGATGAACACGGGGAAAACACGGAGAAAGATGGGAAAAACACAAGAGAGAACACTCAAATCAACACGAGAGCAATCACACAAATGCTAGATTCGCGATACAAGGTTGAGATCCATGATCCAAGGTCAACAACGGTGATACAGATAGTCTTCTCCCGGAGGAGGTCTTGATATCCCGGGGGATCTTCTCCGTGAAGGAGGTCCTGAATCCGTAGTGGATCTTCTCCGTAGAGGCGCACCGTCTCGTGGGAGAAATCCACACAAGTATCAAATGAACTAAAACCACAGCTAACCCTAAACGGAAAGAGGAGGGGAGTATATATAGTCCACGGGGCGAAGGGGTACACGGGCCTCGGCCCAGGGGATGCGCGCAGGCATATCAGGGGCCGGACGTCCGGGCGTCGAGCCGGATGTCCGGGGCTTCGCGGGGCGCCGAATGTCCGGGGCCATGGGCCGGATGTCCGGGCTGGAGTGGGCGCGCCTCGGGTGCTCTCTGGACAGAGGCGCCGGATTTCCGGGCCCGAGGCCGGATGTCCGGGCCATGCCTGGCCGGATGTCCGGGCCCTGGCCGGATGTCCGGGCCCTGTAGCTTTGGCTGCTGCTGGCCTTCTGTAGCTGATCGTCCAGGGGCCGGATGTCCGGGCCAGGGGGCCGGATGTCCGGGGCCTGGAGCTGCCTTCTGGTCCTCTTGTTGCATCAGCTCGTCCATGACCTTGGGGACTTGTCCATCTTCAAGCTCTTCTCCGAAGCGGTCTCCTTCACACCTGAGCACGCAAAGCACATCCGTTTGAGGTAGCAACCATGTCTCGCAAGATTCGTATGGAAGTGAGGCTAGGAGTGACGTCACCTCGGTCTCGAAAGCTCTAGCACGAGCACGTGTCATCGGTCCTTGAAGCACTTGAGGAGGTGAAGGAGGGTCCGTGGGGATGACCTTGGGATGCTCCGCATCATCTCCCCTCCCTTGGGAGAGATCCGTTCTCGGATCGAATTCGTCATCACCATGGAACGGAGAGAGATCCTTGACGTTGAACATGTCGCTCACGGAGTACTTGTCTCGAGGGAGTTCGATCTTGTATGCGTTGTCGTTGTAGCGGGCGAGCACCTTGAATGGTCCGTCGGCGCGAGGTAGAAGCTTGGACTTGCGCTCGTGTGGGATGCGTTCCTTGCGAAGATGAAGCCAGACAAGATCGCCCGGTTGGAACACCATTTGTGTCTTGTTGACGTTGAGCTTGGTGGCGAGACGTTGGACTTGGCGCTCGATCATTGTCCTTGTATCTTCGTGCACCTTCTTGAGGTAGGTTGCTCGAGCGCTTGCATCCATGTTGATGCGCTCTTGTAGCGGTAGAGGTAGAATGTCCAAAGGTGACAACGGGTTGAAGCCGTAGACAACCTCGAATGGCGACTTGCCGGTGGTCGAATGTCTTGCCCGGTTGTAGGCGTACTCGGCGATGGGTAAGCAATTCTCCCATTCCCGGATGTTCCGCTTGATCAACACACGAAGAAGAGTGGATAGCGTGCGGTTCGTCACCTCCGTCTGGCCATCCGTTTGTGGGTGGTACGTCGAAGAAAAGGGTAGCTTGATTCCCAGCTTGGCACATAGTGTTTTCCAAAAGTAACTCAGGAACTTGACGTCCCGGTCCGACACGATCGTTTTAGGCACGCCGTGAAGACGAAGTATCTCCCTGCAAAAGAGAGTGGCAACATGTGAAGCATCGTCGATCTTGTTGCAAGGAATGAAATGAGCCATTTTGGAGAATCTATCTACCACCACAAGCACAGAATCTTTGCCCGTTTGAGTCCTAGGCAAGCCAAGTATGAAATCCATGCTTATGTCTTCCCATGGATGATATGGTATAGGGAGAGGCATATAAAGACCGTGAGATTGGGCTTTGGACTTAGCTTTGCAGCATGTCGAACATCGGTTGGTGAGGCGTGAGACGTCACGAAGCATCTTGGGCCAAAAATAGTTCTTAGAGAGAGTAGCAAACGTCTTGTCGCGTCCAAAGTGTCCCATGAGTCCTCCTCCATGCGATTCCTGCAAAAGGAGCAAACGAAGCGAAGACTCGGGAATACAAAGCTTGTTAGCTCTCATAAGATATCCCTCCTTGATGTAGTAATGTTCCCAAGAAGTGTGAGTCAAGCATTTATCATAAGCATTTGCAAAGAAAGGATCATGTTCATATAAATCTTTAATATGCTCAAAGCCAATCACATTCAACTCAAGTTGTGTTACAAGCATGCATTTGCGGGAAAGCGCGTCCGCCACAACATTTTCTTTGCCCTTGATGTATTTGATGACATAGGGAAAAGACTCAATGAACTCACTCCATTTAGCATGACGCTTGTTCAACTTAGTTTGACCTTTGAGATACTTGAGTGTCTCATGGTCCGTATGAAGAATGAATTCATGAGGTCTAAGATAGTGTTCCCAAACACGTAGAACTCTCACCAAGGCATAAAGCTCTTTATCATATATGGGGTAGTTAAGTTGCGCTCCCGATAGCTTCTCGCTAAAGTACGCAATTGGGCGCTTTTCTTGCATTAGCACGCCACCTATGCCGGTACCACTAGCATCACAATGAATCTCAAATGGTTTGTCAAAGTTTGGTAGGGCTAGAAGTGGTGCGTGCGTGAGCAAGCTCTTAAGCTCATTGAACGCGGTGTCTTGCGAAGGACCCCAAATGAAGGGTGCGTTCTTCTTGCTCAAAGTGTGTAGAGGCATAGCAATGGTGCTAAAGTCCTTCACAAAACGTCGATAGAAACCGGCTAGACCAAGGAAACTACACACTTGCATGAGATTCTTTGGTTGAGGCCAAGTTTTAATTGCTTCAATTTTAGTTTCATCAACGTGAACACCTTGAGAAGAAACGACAAATCCTAGAAAGACAACCTTGTCAACGCCGAAAGTGCATTTCTCCATATTAGCATATAATTGTTGTTTGCGAAGTGCTTGTAAAACAAGTTGGACATGGTCAACATGTTCTTCAAGCGACTTGCTAAACACTAGAATGTCATCAAAGTAAACCACGACAAAGACACCTATGTAGGGTCTAAGAACGAAGTGCATAAGACGCACAAAAGTGCCGGGTGCTTCCGATAAGCCCATTGGCATGACAAGCCACTCATATAACCCAAACTTGGTTTTGAAAGCTGTTTTCCATTCATCACCCTCTTGAATGCGAATTTGGTAGTAGCCACTTTTAAGATCAATTTTTGAAAAGATGGTGGCACCACAAAGTTCATCAAGCATGTCATCTAAGCGAGGAATAGGGTGACGATATCTAACGGTGATAGCATTTATCGGACGACAATCGGAACACATGCGAAAAGTTCCGTCTTTCTTAGGCACAAGAATAACGGGAACGGCACAAGGGCTTAGACTTTCACGTACATGACCCTTGTCGATGAGTTTTTGCACTTGCCGTTGTATCTCCTTTGTTTCCTCGGGGTTGACGCGATAAGGAGCCTTGTTTGGAAGTGGAGCACCGGGTACTAGGTCGATGCGGTGCTCTATCCCTCGAAGTGGAGGTAGACCCGGTGGTAGCTCATCCGGAAAGACGTCCGAGAATTCCTGCAACAGTTTAGACAACACAAAAGGTGGGGGTGGTGAAGTGTTAGTAGGTTTGGCTTCCCCTTTGCATAGAAGCACAAGGTGGAAGACGCTCGATGGGTTCTCACACACTTCTCTCATCTCACGTTTTGTAGCAAATAGCACTAGTTGCTTCTTGTCGCTCATCGTGGAGTCGCTCATATTTGGCTTGTGGCTCTCGCTCTCCTTTTGGTGGCTCGCTCTCTCACCATTCTCTCCACGATGGGTGGTATGAACAAGCTTGTCGGCGGCAACTTGACATGGGGACATTGGCCGAAGCACGAATTCCTTGCCCTTCATCTTGAAATGATAGTGATTCGTCCGTCCATTGTGTGTGACTCCACGATCATATTGCCATGGGCGTCCAAGAATAAGGTGGCACACGGACATGGGTATCACATCACACTCAAGAGTGTCCTCGTAGGCGCCAATCTTGAAAGAGACTTGCACGGTGTGCTCGACTCGAAGAATTCCGGCGTCGTTGAGCCACTGGACCTTGTAGGGGTGAGGATGCTTCGTCTTGACCAAATGAAGCTTGTCGCATAGCTCTTCGCTTGCCAAGTTGTGGCAACTTCCTCCATCGATGATAACCTTGACGGAGTGTCCATTGATGCCGGCCTTCGTGTGGAAAATGTGACAACGTTGGTCGTCATCTTGTTGGTGTTGGAGTGTCAAGACTTTGGAGACAACAAGGTTGGGGCTTGAGTCATTGTCGCAAAACACTTGATTGTCTTCTTCTTCATTGACTTGGCGATGCATAGCGACATGCTCAAGTGCTTCCATCTCATCATCGCTCATGGAGTCATAAGATCCATCGTCGTTGATGATCATGGTGCGAACGGTCTTGCACTCAAATGACTTGTGGCCTCGTCCTTGGCACTTGAAGCATTTGATGGAGCTCGTCTTGTTATTGTCTTCGGTAGGAGTTGTAGTTGAGGAAGCTCTTGGCTTGAAGTTGTTGGTAGAAGGAGGACGACTCGATGTAGTGGCATTCTTGTAGCTTGACTTGTCACCGAAGTTTGTAGAAGGCTTGGTAGAGGTAGGAGGAGTAGCCGAAGTCGTTGAAGCTTGGTTGTAGGAGCCGAAGTTCTTGTAGTTGAACTTGGAGTACTTGTAGTCCTCTTGAACTTGTCGCTCCGCTTTGGTTGCTTGGTGTACTAGCTCGAGGAGATTGTTGTATGGTTGGAAGTCCGCAATCTTCTTGATTGGATAGTTGAGTCCATTCAAGAATCGCGCCATAGTTTGCTCTTCATCTTCCGTGATGTTTGCTCGTATCATGGCAATCTCCATCTCTTTGTAGTACTCTTCAACGGACTTGGTTCCTTGCTTGAGGAGTTGTAGCTTCTTGAACAAGTCGCGGTTGTAGTGTGTAGGCACGAAGCGTGCTCTCATCACTTCCTTCATTTGAGCCCAAGTGGTGATAGGAGGTTCGCCTTTGGCTTCTCTTCTCTCTATGATTTGCTCCCACCAAATGAGAACATAGTCTTGGAACTCAAGTGATGCCATTGCGATCTTCTTCTCTTCATCGAAGTTGTGAAGGCGAAAGATCTTGTCAACTTTCAATGCCCATGAGAGATAGTCTTCGGGATCAATGCTTCCGGAAAACTTTGGCATGGTGAACTTGAGCTTGCCATAGCGATGCTCGTCATTGTTTCCTTGCCTATTGGGAGGGCGATCTCGATTTTGGCGGTTTGCCATGTCGTGTTGCTCTTGTTGAGGAAGATGTCCTTGTTGGGGTTGTTGCTCTTGCCGCGCTTGAGGAGGAGCTTCTTCTTGCATTCTTGCTTGATGTCTCCTTTCTCGCATCTCATCTCGAAGGAAATCCTCTTCTTGACGAGTGTGTCGATTGCGGGCGGCCACATTGCGATGTGCATCTTGTAACGCTCGTTGCGCCTCCATAGCTTGAGCTTCTCGACGTTGTTGTGCTTGACGGTTAGCCTCGGCATCTTGTTCTTCTTGATATTGGCGAGCTCGCTCTTGTTGTTGTTGGCGTAGTCATTGCCGTTCTTGTGCTTGCTCAAGTGTAGCTTGGTTTTGACGACGTCGATTTTCTTGTTCGTCGAATAGCTCTTGGGAACTCTTGTCATGTGGAGGATGCTGACGGTCATGTCGAGCTTGACGAAGAGTGTTTGACGTAGGTGTACTTGAGTCTTGCGTTGAGTCGGTATGTCGACTTGAGCGGCTTCGTCGATGAGATGATGTTGAGGAAGAACGTCGGTTGATGATCAATGTCCGGAGCTCATTGTATTGAGTAGACATGTTGGTGTTGATGAGGTCGATTTGCTCCTTGGTACTTTGTTGGAATTGGCGCGCGTCCTCGGCGACTTGACCAATGTACTCTCGCATAGCTTCACTCTCTTGATGTAGAGCTCGTTGGACACCGAATAGATGTAGTTTGGTGACGTAGTTGTTCGCTTCTTGAGGATCGTCGAAGATCGGGTTGCTAGATGAACTTGGCCTATCCATCATCACAAGCAAGTATGTGAGTGGGAGAAAAGAGAAGACAATATCAATGTACCTTAACCGAGGTTGAAAATGGATCAATGATCACTCAACAATGTAACCCGGAAATAGCACTATTGGTATCACTTCGTGTCGATTCTCACACCTACACAAGTAAAGCTTTGAGAGGAGCTTGGTTAGGATGTGGCACAAATTCAATGCAATCGTCAAAGTGACTCAATGATGTTGAAAATGGTTCACAATTTGCTCATGCAACAAGTGGATCACTAGCAAAGAGTAGCACACGGAACACACGCACGGATAGACAAATGTGGCTGTGCAACCAAGGATGAGCGAAAAATGTGGTAAACCACGGAAAATGCTCGTGTTGCACAACACTAGAGAGACGCTAACCGATTGCTTAATAGGCGGATACGCACTTGTGCACGACCTATAAGAGGCAAAACGTAACGACTATCTATCACAAGTATGCTATGAGTGTATGATGTGCCGATGCTTGAGCACAAGATGATGTTGCTATGCATGATCTCTTTGGATGCAAGGCGTATGATGCTATTGTTTCTTTGCTTGGATTGGCTCTTTTGCTTAAAAGCTTTTGAGCTCTTTCGTTGGGCACATATGTATGCTTCTCGTATCAAGGTAGCTATTGTGTATGCGGGACACTCTTGCGGCACATGTAGATATGCAAGGTACCAAGATGATGTGATGTGACTCACAATGATGTAGTATGCAATATCTATGACTATCACTAATGTGCACAAGTGTCGTGGCCCGGCAATACTCAAATGGCTAGTCTCAATGGGAAAGCTACGCAAAGATGGTTCATAGGGTGACAATGCAATTGCAAGGTAGAATGAGCGTAGTGTCGTCGATGTTACCGTCCTTGCCGAAGTTGAGCGGTGGTGTTGTAGAAGTCTTGCCATTCCAAGGTAGCCTAAACATCCAAGGAAACGGAGGAAACCACAACTCAAGTATCCAAGGCAAATGGAGACAAACTTTTCAAACTCGGAGCGGGTAAGCGATGGTGGATGTGGAAATGGTGGTGGTATGCGGAAGAATGGGTGGATCACCGAATGAAGATGGCGGTGGTTTGCTAGGGGCGGATGTCCGGGCCAAAGGCCGGATGTCCGGGCTGGGCCGGATGTCCGGGGCACGAGCCGGATGTCCGGGGTGCCCGAGCCAGGAAGAACACGTTGCAAACGGTGGTTTCGGGGCAAGAATTCGACGGATTTTGCGGATGAAATTTGAGGAAAAGTGGGGGAAAAGCTAGATCCACACGTGGCACAGTAAATCCATGGAACAAATTCAACAAAATCTTGCCAAATCAACAGATCACAGAAAATTTTTTTTTGGGGTTCTTTTTGTGGGGAATTTTTCGAAATTGGGAAGAACACGACAAAAACAAGCTAGAAGACGGGGTGTGGGGCTCCAAAATCGTGAACAACCTTGCTCTTGATACCAAGATGATGTAGGGTGGAACCCTAATCAGCGGACCTTTCACGATTTGGAGGATGGCACACGATGAACACGGGGAAAACACGGAGAAAGATGGGAAAAACACAAGAGAGAACACTCAAATCAACACGAGAGCAATCACACAAATGCTAGATTCGCGATACAAGGTTGAGATCCATGATCCAAGGTCAACAACGGTGATACAGATAGTCTTCTCCCGGAGGAGGTCTTGATATCCCGGGGGATCTTCTCCGTGAAGGAGGTCCTGAATCCGTAGTGGATCTTCTCCGTAGAGGCGCACCGTCTCGTGGGAGAAATCCACACAAGTATCAAATGAGCTAAAACCACAGCTAACCCTAAACGGAAAGAGGAGGGGAGTATATATAGTCTACGGGGCGAAGGGGTACACGGGCCTCGGCCCAGGGGATGCGCGCAGGCATATCAGGGGCCGGACGTCCGGGCGTCGAGCCGGATGTCCGGGGCTTCGCGGGGCGCCGGATGTCCGGGGCCATGGGCCGGATGTCCGGGCTGGAGTGGGCGCGCCTCGGGTGCTCTCTGGACAGAGGCGCCGGATTTCCGGGCCCGAGGCCGGATGTCCGGGCCATGCCTGGCCGGATGTCCGGGCCCTGGCCGGATGTCCGGGCCCTGTAGCTTTGGCTGCTGCTGGCCTTCTGTAGCTGATCGTCCAGGGGCCGGATGTCCGAGCCAGGGGGCCGGATGTCCGGGGCCTGGAGCTGCCTTCTGGTCCTCTTGTTGCATCAGCTCGTCCATGACCTTGGGGACTTGTCCATCTTCAAGCTCTTCTCCGAAGCGGTCTCCTTCACACCTGAGCACGCAAAGCACATCCGTTTGAGGTAGCAACCATGTCTCGCAAGATTCGTATGGAAGTGAGGCTAGGAGTGACGTCACCTCGGTCTCGAAAGCTCTAGCACGAGCACGTGTCATCGGTCCTTGAAGCACTTGAGGAGGTGAAGGAGGGTCCGTGGGGATGACCTTGGGATGCTCCGCATCAATAGCTACCTTGATCCGAGAAGCATACATATGTGCCCAAAGAAAGAGCTCAAAAGCTTTTAAGCAAAAGAGTCAATCCAAGCAAAGAAACAATAGCATCATACGCCTTGCATCCAAAGAGATCATACATAGCAACATCATCTTGTGCTCAAGCATCGGCACATCATACACTCATAGCATACTTGTGTTAGATAGTCGTTACGTTTTGCCTCTTATAGGTCGTGCACAAGTGCGTATCCGCCTATTAAGCAATCGGTTAGCGTCTCTCTAGTGTTGTGCAACACGAGCATTTTCCGTGGTTTACCACATTTTCGCTCATCCTTGGTTGCACAACCACATTTGTCTATCCGTGCGTGTGTTCCGTGTGCTACTCTTTGCTAGTGATCTACTTGTTGCATGAGCAAATTTGTGAACCATTTTCAACATCATTGAGTCACTTTGACGATTGCATTAAATTTGTGCCACATCCTAACCGAGATCCTCTCAAAGCTTTACTTGTGTAGGTGTGAGAATCGACACGAAGTGATACCAATAGTGCTATTTCCGGGTTACATTGTCGAGTGATCATTGATCAAATTTCAACCTCGGTTAAGGTACATTGATATTGTCTTCTCCTTTCTCCCACTCACATACTTGCTTGTGATGATGGATAGGCCAAGTTCATCTTCGAACCCGATCTTCGACGATCCTCAAGAAGCGAACAACTACGTCACCAAACTACATCTATTCGGTGTCCAACGAGCTCTACATCAAGAGAGTGAAGCTATGCGAGAGTACATTGGTCAAGTCGCCGAGGACGCGCGACAATTCCAACAAAGCACTAAGGAGCAAATCGACCTCATCAACACCAACATGTCTACTCAATACAATGAGCTCCGGACATTGATCATCAACCAACGTTCTTCCTCAACATCATCTCAACGACGAACCCGCTCAAGTCGACATACCGATTCCATGCAAGACTCAAGTACACCTACGTCAAACACTCTTCGTCAAGCCGCACGTCAAGCTCGACATGAACATCGGCATCCTCTACATGACAAGAGTTCACAAGAGTTATTCGACGAGCAAGAAAGCCGACATCGTCAAAACCAAGCTACACTTGAGCAAGCACAAGAACGGCAACGACTACGCCAACAACAACAAGAGCGAGCTCGTCAATATCAAGAAGAACAAGATGCCGAGGCTAACCGCCAAGCACAACAACGTCGAGAAGCTCAAGCTATGGAGGCGCAACGTGCTTTACAAGATGCACATCGCAATGTGGCAGCCCGCACTCGACACACTCGTCAAGAAGAGGATTTCCTTCGCGATGAGATGCAAGAGAGGCGCCATCAAGCAAGAATGCAAGAAGAAGCTCCTCCTCAAGCGCGGCAAGAGCAACAACCCCAACAAGAACATCGATATCCTCAAGAGCAACAAGATATGGCAAACCGCCAAAATCGAGATCTCCCTCCCAATAGGCAAGGAAACAATGACGAGCATCGCTATGGCAAGCTCAAGTTCACCATGCCAAAGTTCTCCGGAAGCATTGATCCCGAAGACTATCTCTCATGGGCATTAAAAGTTGACAAGATCTTTCGCCTTCACAACTTCGATGAAGAGAATAAGATCGCAATGGCATCACTTGAGTTCCAAGACTATGTTCTCATTTGGTGGGAGCAAGTTATTGAAAGAAGAGAAGTCAAAGGCGAACCTCCTATCACCACTTGGGCTCAAATGAAGGAAGTGATGAGAGCACGCTTCGTGCCTACACACTACAACCGCGACTTGTTCAAGAAGCTACAACTCCTCAAGCAAGGTACCAAGTCCGTTGAAGAGTACTACAAGGAGATGGAGATTGCCATGATAAGAGCAAACATCACGGAAGATGACGAGCAAACTATGGCGAGATTCTTGAATGGATTCAATTATCCTATCAAGAAGATTGCGGACTTCCAACCATACAACAATCTCCTCGAGCTAGTACACCAAGCAACCAAAGCGGAGCGACAAGTTCAAGAGGACTACAAGTACTCCAAGTTCAACTCCAAGAACTTCGGCTCCTACAACCAAGCTTCAACGACTTCGGCTACTCCTCCTACCTCTACCAAGCCTTCTACAAACTTCGGTGACAAGTCAAGCTACAAGAATGCGACTACATCTAGTCGTCCACCTTCTACCAACAACTTCAAGCAAAGAGCTTCCTCAACTACAACTCCTACCGAAGACAATAACAAGACGAGCTCCATCAAATGCTTCAAGTGCCAAGGACGAGGCCACAAGTCATTTGAGTGCAAGACCGTTTGCACCATGATCATCAACGACGACGGATCTTATGACTCCATGAGCGATGATGAGATGGAAGCACTCGAGCATGTCGCTATGCACCGCCAAGTCAATGAAGAAGAAGACAATCAAGTGTTTTGCGACAATGACTCAAGTCCCAACCTTGTTGTCTCAAAAGTCTTGACACTCCAACATCAACAAGATGACGACCAACGATGTCATATTTTCCATACGAAGGCCGGCATCAATGGACGCTCCGTCAAGGTTATCATCGATGGAGGAAGTTGCCACAACTTGGCAAGCGAAGAGCTATGCGACAAGCTTCATTTGGTCAAGACAAAGCATCCTCACCCCTACAAGGTCCAGTGGCTCAACGACGCCGGACTTCTTCGAGTCGAGCACACCGTGCAAGTCTCTTTCAAGATTGGCGCCTACGAGGACACTCTCGAATGTGATGTGATACCCATGTCCGTGTGCCACCTTATTCTTGGACGTCCATGGCAATATGATCGTGGAGTCATACACAATGGACGGACCAATCACTATCACTTCAAGATGAAGGGCAAGGAATTCGTGCTACGTCCAATGACTCCAAGTCAAGTTGCCGCCGACAAGCTTTTACCTACCACCCATCGTGGAGAGAATGGTGAGAGAGTGAGCCACCAAAAAGAGAGCGAGAGCCACAAGCCAAATATGAGCGCCCCCACGATGAGCGACAAGAAGCAACTAGTGCTATTTGCTACCAAACGTGAGATGAGAGAAGTGTGTGAGAACCCATCGAGCGTCTTCCACCTTGTGCTCTTATGCAAAGGGGAAGCCAAACCTACTAACACTTCACCACCTCCACCTTTTGTGTTGTCTAAATTGTTGCAGGAATTCTCGGACGTCTTTCCCGATGAGCTACCATCGGGTCTACCTCCACTTCGCGGGATAGAACACCGCATCGACCTCGTACCCGGTGCGCCACTTCCAAACAAGGCTCCCTACCGCGTCAACCCCGAGTAAACAAAGGAGATACAACGGCAAGTGCAAAAACTCATCGACAAGGGTCATGTACGTGAAAGTCTAAGCCCTTGTGCCGTTCCCGTTATTCTCGTGCCTAAGAAAGACGGAACTTTTCGCATGTGTTCCGATTGCCGTCCGATAAATGCTATCACCGTTAGATACCGTCACCCTATTCCTCGCTTAGATGACATGCTTGATGAACTTTGTGGTGCCACCATCTTTTCAAAAATTGATCTTAAAAGTGGTTACTACCAAATTCGAATTCAAGAGGGTGATGAATGGAAAACTGCTTTCAAAACCAAGTTCGGGTTATACGAGTGGCTTGTTATGCCAATGGGCTTATCGGAAGCACCCGGCACTTTCGTGCGTCTTATGCACTTTGTTCTTAGACCCTACATAGGTGTCTTTGTCGTGGTTTACTTTGATGACATTCTCGTCGTTAGCAAGTCGCTTGAAGAACATGTTGACCATGTCCAACTTGTTTTGCAAGCACTTCGCAAACAACAATTATATGCTAATATGGAGAAATGCACTTTTGGCGTTGACAAGGTTGTCTTTCTAGGATTTGTCGTGTCTTCTCAAGGTGTTCACGTTGATGAAACTAAAATTGAAGCAATTAAAACTTGGCCTCAACCAAAGAATCTCATGCAAGTGCGTAGTTTCCTTGGTTTAGCCGGTTTCTATCGACGTTTTGTGAAGGACTTTAGCACCATTGCTATGCCTCTACACGCTTTGAGCAAGAAGAACGCACCCTTCATTTGGGGTCCTTCGCAAGACACCGCGTTCAATGAGCTTAAGAGCTTGCTCACGCACGCACCACTTTTAGCCCTACCAAACTTTGACAAACCGTTTGAGATTCATTGTGATGCTAGTGGTACGGGCATAGGTGGCGTGCTAATGCAAGAAAAGCGCCCAATTGCGTACTTTAGAGAAAAGCTATCGGGAGCGCAACTTAACTACCCTATCTATGATAAAGAGCTTTATGCCTTGGTGAGAGTTCTACGTGTTTGGGAACACTATCTTAGACCTCATGAATTCATTCTTCATACGGACCATGAGACACTCAAGTATCTCAAAGGTCAAACTAAGTTGAACAAGCGTCATGCTAAATGGAGTGAGTTCATTGAGTCTTTTCCCTATGTCATCAAATACATCAAGGGCAAAGAAAATGTTGTGGCGGACGCGCTTTCCCGCAAATGCATGCTTGTAACACAACTTGAGTTGAATGTGATTGGCTTTGAGCATATTAAAGATTTATATGAGCATGATCCTTTCTTTGCAAATGCTTATGCTAAGTGCTTGACTCACACTTCTTGGGAACATTACTACATCAAAGAAGGATATCTTATGAGAGCTAACAAACTTTGCATTCCCGGGTCTTCGCTTCGTTTGCTCCTTTTGCAGGAATCGCATGGAGGAGGACTCATGGGACACTTTGGACGCGACAAGACGTTTGCTACCCTCTCTAAGAACTATTTTTGGCCCAAGATGCTTCGTGACGTCTCGCGCCTCACCAACCGATGTTCTACATGCCGCAAAGCTAAGTCCAAAGCTCAATCCCATGGTCTTTATATGCCTCTTCCTATTCCTTACCACCCATGGGAAGACATAAGCATGGATTTCATACTTGGCTTGCCTAGAACTCAAAATGGAAAAGATTCCGTGCTTGTCGTGGTAGATAGATTCTCCAAAATGGCTCATTTCATTCCTTGCAACAAGATCGACGATGCTTCACATGTTGCCACTCTCTTTTGTAGGGAGATACTTCGTCTACACGGCGTACCCAAAACGATCGTGTCGGACCGGGACGTCAAGTTCTTGAGTTACTTTTGGAAAACACTATGTGCCAAGCTCGAAATCAAGCTTCTCTTTTCTTCGGCGTACCATCCACAAACGGACGGCCAGACGGAGGTGACGAACCGCACGCTCTCCACTCTTCTTCGTGTGTTGATCAAGAGGAACATCCGGGAATGGGAGCATTGCTTGCCCATCGCCGAGTTCGCCTACAACCGAGCACGACATTCGACCACCGGCAAGTCGCCATTCGAGGTTGTCTACGGCTTCAATCCGTTGTCTCCATTGGACATTCTACCTCTACCGCTACAAGAGCGCATCAACATGGATGCAAGTGCTCGAGCAATCTATCTCAAGAAGGTGCACGAAGACACAAGGGCAATGATCGAGCGCCAAGTCCAACGTCTCGCCACCAAGCTCAACGTCAACAAGGCACCAATGGTGTTCCAACCGGGAGATCTTGTTTGGCTTCATCTTCGCAAGGACTGCTTCCCACACGAGCGCAAGTCCAAGCTTCTACCTCGCGCCGACGGACCCTTCAAGGTGCTAGCCCGCTACAACGACAACGCCTACAAGATCGACCTTCCTCGAGACAAGTACTCCGTGAGCGACATCTTCAACGTCAAGGATCTTTCTCCCTTCCATGGTGATGAAGATCTTGATCCGAGGTCGGATCTTTCCCAAGGGAGGGGAGATGATGCGGAGCATCCCAAGGTCATCCCCATGGACCCTCCTTCACCTCACCAAGTGCCCAAAGGACCCATGACTAGAGCCCGTGCAAGAGCTTTCGAGACCGAGGTGACCTCGCTCCTCTCTTTACATCTTTCGGATTCACTTGAGACACGGCTTCTACCTTCATCAGAGACTCTATGCATACTCAGGTGCTTGGACGAAGGCCGCGGAACAGCTCTACACGATGCTCAAGAGGACAGGCCCGACAAGTACACGAGACAAGAAGAAGGAAGACTCGAGATGCTACAGGCACCGGACGTCCGGCCTGCACCGGACGACCGGCGACTCCCAGGCACTGGACGACCGGAAGACACCGGACGTCCGGCCTCCCCCAGACGATCGGACGACCGGAAGCCACCGGACGTCCGTGACAACGGCGACAGAAGCTAATTAGCGGAAATCCGAGGATTACCGGACGTCCGGTCCCTCCGGAACCACCGGACGTCCGGTAACCCACGGACGTTCGCCCCGACGGCGCCTACCCGTGTAATATAAATACTGTTGACTCCCCTCCGTTAGACGCAGCTGTGGTTTAGCTCATTTCTCATACTTGTGTGGATTTCTCCCACGAGACGGTGCGCCTCTACGGAGAAGATCCACTACGGATTCAGGACCTCCTTCACGGAGAAGATCCCCAGGGATATCAAGACCTCCTCCGGGAGAAGACTATCTGTATCACCGTTGTTGACTTTGGATCATGGATCTCGACTTTGTATCGCGAATCTAGCGCTTGTGTGATTGTTTCGTGTTGATTTGAGTGTTCTCTCTTGCGTTCTCCCCGTCCTTCTCCTTGTTTTCCCCTTGTTCATCGTGTGCCACCCTCCAAATCGTGAAAGGTCCGCTGATTAGGGTTCCACCCTACATCAAACGGTCACACACGTGAGGAGTTTCCTTGGACTCGCTGGATTCTATCGGCGTTTTGTGAGAGATTTCAGCACCATTGCTGCACCTCTCAATGAGCTTACAAAGAAGGATGTGCCTTTTGTTTGGGGTACTGCACAGGAAGAAGCATTCATGGTATTGAAAGATAAGTTGACACATGCTCCTTTACTCCAACTTCCTGATTTTAATAAGACTTTTGAGCTTGAATGTGATGCTAGTGGAATTGGGTTAGGAGGTGTGTTATTACAAGATGGTAAACCTGTTGCATATTTTTCTGAAAAATTGAGTGGGCCTAGTCTGAATTATTCTACTTATGATAAGGAATTATATGCTCTTGTTCGGACTTTGGAGACATGGCAACATTATTTATGGCCCAAAGAATTTGTTATACATTCTGATCATGAATCTTTAAAGCACATTAAAAGTCAAGCAAAACTGAACCGTAGACATGCTAAATGGGTTGAATTCATAGAGACTTTCCCTTATGTTATTAAACACAAGAAGGGAAAAGAAAATGATATTGTTGATGCATTGTCTCGTCGTTATACTATGCTTTCACAACTTGACTTTAAAATATTTGGTTTGGAGACCATCAAAGATCAATATGTGCATGATGCTGAATTTAAAGATGTATTGCAGAATTGTAAAGAAGGGAGAACATGGAACAAGTTCGTCGTTAGTGATGGATTTGTGTTTCGAGCTAACAAGCTATGCATTCCAGCTAGCTCTGTTCGTCTTTTGTTGTTGCAGGAGGCGCATGGAGGAGGATTAATGGGACACTTTGGCGTGAAGAAGACGGAGGACGTACTTGCTACACATTTCTTTTGGCCAAAGATGCGACGGGATGTTGAGCGTTTTGTTGCTCGCTGCACTACATGTCAAAAAGCTAAGTCACGACTCAATCCTCATGGTTTATATATGCCTTTGCCTGTCCCTAGTGTTCCTTGGGAAGATATATCTATGGACTTTGTTTTGGGTTTACCTCGAACAAAGAAGGGGAGGGATACCATATTTGTTGTCGTGGATAGGTTCTCGAAGATGGCACACTTTATACCATGTCATAAAAGCGATGATGTTGCTAATGTTGCTGATTTGTTCTTTCGTGAAATTATTCGCTTGCATGGTGTGCCAAATACTACTGTTTCAGATCATGATACTAAATTTCTTAGCCACTTTTGGAGATGTTTATGGGCTAAGTTGGGGACTAAACTACTTTTTAGTACTACTTGTCACCCCCAAACTGATGGACAAACTGAAGTAGTCAACAGAACTTTGTCTACTATGCTTAGGGCTGTTTTGAAGAATAATAAGAAAATGTGGGAAGAATGCTTGCCTCATATTGAATTTGCTTATAATCGTTCGTTGCATTCTACTACTAAGATGTGCCCTTTTGAAATTGTCTACGGTTTCCTACCTCGTGCACCTATTGATTTGTTGCCTGTTCCATCTTCGGAGAAGGTTAATTTTGATGCTAAACAACGTGCTGAATTGATCTTAAAAATGCATGAGTTAAATAAGGAAAATATTGAGCGCATGAATGCTAAATATAAACTTGTTGGAGATAAGGGTAGAAAACGTGTTGTCTTTGCACCTGGAGATCTTGTTTGGTTACATTTGCGTAAGGATAGGTTTCCTAATTTGCGCAAGTCAAAGCTAATGCCACGTGCTGATGGTCCTTTCAAGGTGTTAGAGAAAATAAAAGATAATGCATATAAACTTGAGCTGCCTGCAGATTTTGGGGTTAGTCCCACATTTAACATTGCAGATTTGAAGCCTTACTTGGGTGAGGAAGATGAGATTCCGTCGAGGACGACTTCAATTCAAGAAGGGGAGGATGATGAGGACATCACTAACAAGGTTACACCCACAGCTCCAACTGACACATATACAGGACCAATTACTAGAGCTCGCGCACGCCAATTAAATTACCAGGTACTTTCGTTTCTTGGTAATGAATCTAATGTTCATGAGAATATGATGCTGCCTAAATTGGATACATTTGTCTTGCTTACAAATGAAGGGCCTAGCTTGGACAAGAAGGATGAACATTGGAGCAAGATCAAGCATGGAGATGATGGCATGCGCAAGGGGAACAAGAATGGCGTTTCAAGTGATGATTTCAGGACTTTGAAGCCACCATAATGAGTGCGAGAAGCCTTGGACGAAATATACAAGATGCCACTTCATAAATTTCGTCCAGAGGCTATTATAGGTGTTGCGTCACCTTATTATTGGGCCAGGCCCATGTAATTTCGAAATACTTGAGTATAGGCTGTTTTTAGAGTCCGTATGTGTGGGGAAACAAGAGTTAGGGTTGGTTTCGGACCCCTCCACCAAGGGCCACGAAATTCCCCCCCTCTTTCCCTCATATATACAGCCCTTAGGGCGTCGTTTAGACTTTGGGTTTTGTTTAGATTAAAAGTTCGCCATAGCTGCAACTTCGCGTACTTCGTTTGTGTTCAACGACCAGACAAAGGCGTCACAGAACCCTACCTTGATCAATAAAGCTTTCCTCTTATATTCGCAATAATCCAGATTGCAATCTTAGTTTCTTGCTTGTTCTTCGTTTGCCTGCAGGAAACAGACCTTCGTGGTCAGGTTGATCGTGCTCCGGCGTGGTCGATAACCTCTCGGAGTTGGTTTAGTGATTGCTAAGGCGCGACGTCCACGCACGTTCGTAGTCGGATCGTCAAAGTCGACTTCATCCAAACGATAGCCACTATCTCATCGAAAGACGGGACACCTTTGCCTCTATCAGTACCACATCACAATCAACATAATCAGCATATGTAGAGATACTAAAATGCACACGAACAGTACGTGTTACCTTAACCTTGCCGCTGTTGTTGAACCATTGGATGTAGTAAGGATGTGGATGTGGTCTTGTGGTGAGAGATAGCTTCTCCACCATCTCCATGCTAGCCAAGTTGTTGCAACTCCCTCCATCTATGATCACGCGAACAGAACGTTCCTTCACAACTCCCTTTGTATGGAACAAATTATGCCTCTGATTTTGCTCAGCTTGTGTAACCTGCACACTCAAAACACGTTGAGCAACTAAACATTCATACCTGTCAGCATCTTCAGGAGCCATGTATTGCGTCTCATGATCAGAATCGTCTCCACCGTGTTCTTCACGTGTAATAAGAGCCAAAGTCTCCTCATCATAGTCACTAGCGGATTCATATCCACCATCCTCAGTAGCAATCATCACACGCTGAGATTTGCAATCTCTCGCAAAAATGTCCTCTTCCCTTACAACGACGACAAATAATATCACTGGTGTGCCCTGTTGATGCCATGGAAGAAGAAGAACTCTGTGCAGGCCCAATAGGTGTGCTCTTGTCAGATAATGGTGGTTGTGCCTGCTTCCTTGTATCACGGCTGGAGGTAACAGCTGATGGATGTGTCGGTGCAGTAGAATGTGTGGAAGTGGAGGATGCACGCGGTGTCCATGATGAAGGTCGACCTGCAGAAAAGTTAGTCCGTGCCAATGCCTGTCAATCCTGCACTTCACGTTCAGCTTTACAAGCAAGATGGAATAAACAAGTGATATTAGTATAATCCTTATACTCTAGAATGGTCTGAATCTCTCTATTTAATCCACCCATAAAACGTGCAAGCATAGCTTCATTCTCCTCAACAATACCACATCTAATCAGGCCAGTTTGTAATTGCTGATAATATTCTTCTACAGAATTTTTTCCTTGTCTTAAGCGCTGCAGTTTTTGAAGTAATTCACGTTGATAATATGGTGGAACCCAACGAGTACGCATAGCAGTTTTCAAAGCAGTCCAAGTAGCTGGAGTAGGATATAATCTACAATGTTCAGACCACCAAACACATGCAAAACTAGTGAAAGCACAAATAGCAGCAGGAACACGTCTCTCCTCGGGATAGTTTAAACATGTAAAACGTTGTTCAGTTTGTAACTCCCAAGTAAGATATATATCAGGAACATATCTACCCTCAAATGGTGGAATATTCAATTTCAGTTTAGGAAGATGGTCATGTACCTCAGGTGGTGGTGCAGCCCTACCGTTGCGATGATATGCATGAGGACGACCTGGTGGTGGTGGTGCTGGTTGTTGCACGTGGTTCTGATTTTGGTCAACCTCATCCTCGTAATGGTCCTCCACCTCTGCAGTAGCAGCAAGAGCTATAGAAACATCAACAGCAGCACCAGAAGCTTGACCAGTCTCAAGGGGAACGCGCTGTGCTCGTCCCACTTGATTCGGAAGGCGACGTTGTTGTTGTTGTTGTTGTTGTTGTTGTTGTTGTTGAGGTGGGACAGCTGCAGCAGCCGGTGGTGGTGGAAAACGCGAAAGCAATTCAGCAAACTTGTTATCCAGCTTTGTTTCAAACGTCTTCTCCATTGCATCTATCTTCTCCATGGCCTCGTCTAATGTGTTTAGCACATCTTGCACCTGTACACTCATCATTTCCTGAAACTTATCATGAAGCTCCTTGTTCGTCAAGTTCTCCCAGTCAGCCTCGTCGACTTGTGATCCTGGCATGGTTAGCAGCAATAGAAACACACAAGAATATGATCCTACAGACTACTTGATGTAGGGTGGAACCCTATGTGGCCGATCTTTCACGAAATGGAGTGGATCCCATGAAGAACACGAAGAACACGAAGGGGAATCACGAGGGGAACACTCAAGAACAAGTCCAATCACACATCCACTAGACAATCAAACACACAAGATCACAAGATACATGAACAACAAAGGGAAAGATACATGGGTAGAGTTCATCTCCAAGAGGAGGCCTTGAATCCGTGAAGGATCTTCCCGTTTAGGGGTCTTGAATCCAAGGTGGATCTTCTCCGTAGAGGGGCCGCGGTCTCTCTCGTGGAGTAGATCCGGGATGGATGAGCAAAGCTCTATCTCACATATGAGCTAAATCAATGCTAACCCTAAAATGGTGGAGGTGGAGGAGTATATATAGTCCAGGGTCATGAAGGGGTAAGTGAGGGACGAAACGGGTACATGGGCATCGGCCCGGATACATGCACGCAGGCAAGGCCGGATGTCCGGGCTGGCGGCCGGATGTCCGGGCTGAAGAGGCTCGGTCCCGATGCTCTCTGGATAGGATGGTCCGGATTTCCGGGCTGAAGGCCGGACGTCCGGGAGTTGGCGAAGCGCTGGATGTCCGGCGTTTGGCCCGGATGTCCGGCTGTTGTAGCTTCCACAGCTCCGCCTTCTTCCGTCGTCGCTTCCAAGCTTCCCTCGCGGATGGTGTAGGTGTTCCTCGGCGCTTGCACTCCTCCTCGTCGTCCGTGAAGCTCCGACAATACCTATGCATGCACACGAGTGGAGTGTCAAGTAGTATACCATCCTCGAAGGGGTCAAGTGAACACGTGTAAAGGAGATGATTCACCTTTATGTATGAGAAGTAGAGGTCGCACGTGTCACTTGCCAAATGGACCATTGACATGGTGATGTCCTTAGGATGCTCCGCATCATCCCCTCCCCCTTGGAAAAGATCCGACCTCGGATCGAAAGCCAAATCACCATGGGAAAGAGATGGCGTCGCCATGTCGAACCGGTCAATCACCAAGCACTCATCATCTTGAAGCTTGCAATGGTCACTCTCCAATGTCGCACCGTCTAGTGATTCCTTCAAAAGGAGCAAGGACAACAAACACTTGGAAAAACAAATGTGGTTAGCGGTAGTGCAAAACCAAGCATTCAAGAGGTGATTCACCCAACAAGTGTTGTCATCAAGCATAGCATAGGGTGTGACAAAGGGTTGTGGCATGGCATTTAAGCACATCAATTGAGCACAAGCAAGGTCATGCATAAAGCGCTCAATGAAAGGTCTATGGTAGGTATACGAATCATTCACAACACCAAAGAAAATGAAGTGTCTAAACACAAGGATCAAGTGCAAGACAATCCAAGCATAATGCGCATAGGGTGTATTGAAAATCGAGTGGCACTCAACACAATAGAAATAGCAATTGTTCATCATGTGTGAGGCAAACAAGTCAATCATGTGACAAGCAATGGGACATGGCATATGTGAAAAGATGACATTGTTGCAACCAAGCATATGATACGGAGAAATAATCCAAGAATTGGATGCAACACACAAGGCATATATAACATGAGGCATGGCAATGTGACAATGGCAAGTCGAAGCGAGATCTCTAACATGTGTGCAATCAAGGGGTCCAAGATGACAAGTAAGTCTCATGGTGCAAGCAACACATGTAGTGTGATCCACAATATCCATGCTTATGGTTTTTGGGTTCTCGGAAGAGAAGGATATCACCTTGAAAGCATGTCCTTGTGCATTCTTCACAATGCCGAAGCACAAGCAAGTGCGATGTAGAAGCGTCGTGGTAGAAAGTGGTTCGCTCTCAAGAGCTCGAATGGTCAACTCACGTGAAGTGGAAGTCGACACATAGTCCAAGTATCCTACACAAAAGAGACACAAACCAAAGAAATTGTGCGCATGGTAAATGTACACATCATCCATCATGATGTGTTTGTGCACGTATGAGTTAGCACAAGATAAGCATTGCTCAAAGAAATTTGATGCATGGTATAAGAACATGTCATCCATCATGAATGAATAGTTATTGTGTATAGCATGATGTGGATGCAAATTGAGCATACAAGTATGGGGATCATGCAATGGATAGGATGGACCAAAATCTCCTAAAATGTATAAGGAAACTATGGGGGTCTCCTCATGAGCAATATCGAAAACATCATTTGGAGAAAAAGGACAACATACAAAACAATGCATATCGGAAGCTAGGTGTTCATGGCATGGCATATGATGGATATGATGCAAAGGAAGCATGTCAATATCATCACAAGAAAAACAAATGCCAATAACCATGGGCTTGTCATCTATGCCATATGTGCAAATTGGGTTTATCTTAATGGCATATGCATAGTTACTACGAAGAGATTGCAAATAGGACATATTATAGATCTCATGCATAGCATATGACAAGTCAAGAGGATTGTCAAACATGATGTGACCGAGAGAATTATCACATGAAATCCTATGCAACATGGCATCACAACTAATAGACTCCACATGGCAATCATCAAACTCATCATAAATGGGTAAATCATCGCATGGGGCAATCATACTAGCATGAAGCATGGCAATAGGTGGATCAACATCATGCAAGCAATCAATGTCAACATAGTCCACTAGTGGGACGAGAGCATCACCTTCACCTTTGTTACATTTTTCATTCCACTCATGTGGTGTAGGTGAGGTGGGAAAGACCAAATGGTGGTCATCATCATCAACTTGATGGAACCATGTGGGGGGTGCATCATATTCCACCATGGCCATCGTCTTGTCCAATGGAAGGACGAAGTCGTCGAGGATCGGCGCGTCATCAAATGTGGGACCTAGCACCGAATGAGAAGACACAATAGAGGTAGAGGTCAAGTCGTTAGTGTTGAAAGTGGCCTTACATGACCTATCAACTATCTCACTCTTTCTATGTGGTGGCTCACTCACTCCCTCAAGGTAGGTGCACTCAAGCTCGCATATGGTGGAGTCACTCATCTCACTCAAGTGGTGGGGGTTGTGGCTCTCCTCACATGGGAATTGGGGCAGCTCATCATATATGGGGCTAGTGGTGAACTCACTCTCACTCTCAATATGGTGGCACAAGTCACTCAAGTCATCATACGTCGCCGTGGTCGAAGGGAAAATCCCATGCTCAACCATCTCCTCATTGTCGTCGTGGATGAAGGCCGAAGATGGCACATCATCACTGTCGCCTCCAAAGATGGAAGCATCATCCTTGCTCGTCACCATGTCGTTCACCTCCAAAGCTTGGTCCTCGAATGGCTCCGTAGTCGTACTCGTCGCCGCACCGTCTTGAAAAAGAGTCAAAGTAGACTCGGCATCATCAATGCCACAAAGATGGATGGCGGTGGAGTCGAACTTAGGAGCATCGTCTTGGAGCTCGTTGGGCTTGGACATCGTGGTGGTACTAGCCTCATGCTCGCCATCTTGGAGCTTGGTCTTCGAGAAGTGTGCTAGCGGTGGAGAAGCCTTGGCCTTCATGAGTTCTTGTTCCACCTTGAGAGCACCAATGTAGTTGTCGTCGAGGGACTTGTAGTTCTCGAAGAAGATAGTCTTGTAGATGTCGTTGTGCAATCCCATCATGAAGTGGAGCTTCATCGAAATGGGGTCGTCCACGCCAGCTCGTCGCAAGGCCATCTTCATGTCCTTGAAGTACTCGTCGATGGACTTGGATCCTTGTATGGTGTTCTCCAATTGGCGTAGAAGATGTTCCGAGTAGGTGGGAGGCACGAACTCTCGCCGCAAAGCTCTCTTCGTCTTGGTCCAATTCACGTTGAAGCTCGTCGAAGGTGTGTGAAGCCACCATGTTGACGCGTTGTCGTGGAAGTTTCTTGTGGCGCACTTCACTTGATCTTCGTAGGGAACTTGATGTAGCGTGAGGTAGTCGTCCATCTTGCGCTCCCACTCGAGATACTCCTCGGGGTCTTGAGTCCCATAGAAAGGAATCTCATGGTCGTTGTCGAGGTCGTTGTAGCTCGTGGAAGTCGTGGACTTGAGCTTGGGGAGCTTCTCTTGAGCATAAGCTTGGGGTGCTTGTTGGCGAAGATGCCGCATATCCAAAGGCGAAGATGCCTTGAAGTCGCTTGGCAAAGATGCCAAGGTACAAGGTGAAGTCGTTGAGCAATTGTTGGTGTTGAGCTCATGACCTTCACGTTCTTGTCATTGATGTTGTCGATGCCGATGTGATCTCGCCGAAGATGGTAGCTCGGAAGGATGTGCACTAGAGCGTCTTCTCGAAGATGAGGGAGACCTCTTGCGGTTCTTGATGAGGGCTTTGAGCTCCTCCATTTGAGCATTCATGTTGGCGCACAAGTTGTTCGTCATGGCATCGAACTTGTCGTTGTTGGTGTAGACCGGAGATGAAATGCTTTTCCTATCCATCACAAGACTTGAGCAAAGGTGAGTAGGAGATGAGATAAACAATACCAAGTTACCTTTTCCGAATGTTGAGGATGTATCCCGTTTCACTCAATGTGAAATGAAAGAATAGTGGAATTGGTACTGGACTTGTTCACTCACACCTATCAAGTAAAGCTTATGGTGTAGCTCGGTGAGGATAGTGGCACAAAAATTTGATGCAAAATGTTAGCAAGAGTCAATAAAGTTGAAAGAGATTCACAAATTCGCAAGTGAGACAAGTAGACCAATAGCAAGGAGTGGCACACGGAAACACACACACGGATAGATAGATGGGGTCGTGCAACCAAGGAATGATCCAAAATGTGGAATCCATGGAAAACGCTCGTGTTGCACAACTCAAGAGAGACGCTAGCACGATTGCTCTATAGGCGGATACGACACTTGTGCACAACCTATATGATGCAAAATGTATGAACTTCTATCCCAAGTATGCTATATGTATGATGTTCCGGTGCTTGAGCACAACATGATCCAAGATGATCAAGGATGATATGATATTTTGTGATGCTATGGCTCTTGCTTACAAGCTTCTTTGTCTTTCTCTTTTTGCTTAAAAGCTTATTATATCTCTTTTTTTTGTATGTGGCCACGATGCACAAACCAAGATAGCAATTGTGTATATGCGGGAACAATCTTGTGACACAAGGGGTGATATGATGATACCAATATGATATGGTGTATATGCAATGGAAGAGTGGATTGATAATCACTAATGTGCACAAGTAACGTTGCCGGCAATACTCAAAGGCTAGTCTCGATAGGCAAGTGACGCAAAATGGGCTAGGGGTTCACAATGCAATTGCAAGGGGAATATACAAAGATGTCATCGAAGTTACCATCCGAGTCGATGATGAGAGGCGGTATTCTTGATGTAGACCCGTTCCTAATTAGCCGAAACACCTTAGAAAACGGAAAAACCACAACTCAAAATCTCAAGGACAAATGTCAAATGGTGGTAGCGGACAAGCGGTGGTGGTTGCGGAATTGTTGGTGGAAACCCGGTCAAAATGGGTTATGGTGGTGGAAGTGTATGAAGGGCTATACACGTTGTCGGAGTTGAAGTCACGGTCCCTACGTAGCCGAAACACCTTAGGAGACACGAGCAACAACTCAAACAAGCTCACACAAAATTGGGTTAAGTTGGATTGGCTATGTATAGTGGACAAGGTTATGCGGAAGTGGTAGTGGTGGTTGATGAAGAAGCAATTGTCCCTAAGTAGCCTAAACACCTTAGGAGACTCAAATCACTACTCAAGCAACCACAAATGGTATGGGAACAAAATTGGTTAGGTTGCGGAAGTCGGTGGTGGTTATGTGGATGATATGGTGGAAGCCCTAGGCAAAGATGCCAAAATCCACAAAATATGATGGAGTCAAATGATTATGGTGGTATTTTTGTGTTATGGGGGATGTCAAGAGCTTCAAAACGAGCTCAAGAACGTCGAAATCGGAGTTCGGATGAATTAGTTATGGACAAAACGGTGAAACACGGGTGGCTGAAATCCCAGGGGTCGGACATCCGGGGTGGAGCCCGGATTTTCGGGACCTGATGTCCAGAACCGCGCGGGATTTTTCCCTCCAGGAGCCGGATGTCCGGCCCGATGGCCCGGATGTCCGGCCAGTGGCCAGGATGTCCGGCCCGAAGATTCCAGATCTGAATCGGGACGAACTTTTCGAATTGGGGGCGGAAATTGATGATTTGGGGCTCAAAATTTGAGAGATTTTGTGGAGGAAAGATGGGGAAACTTGGGGAAATGCTAGATCCACTTGAAACCAAGCAAATCCATGGATCAAAATCAACAAAATCTCATCAAACCAACAGATCACAAAATTTTTTGGGGCTATTTTTGGTGGGGAATTTTCGAAATTGGGGAAGAACACAACAAAACAAGGCTAGAAAACGATGGGGAGGCTCAAAATTCGTGAGAAACCGTGGCTCATGATACCATATGATGTAGGGTGGAACCCTATGTGGCCGATATTTCACGAAATGGAGTGGATCCCATGAAGAACACGAAGAACACGAAGGGGAATCACGAGGGGAACACTCAAGAACAAGTCCAATCACACATCCACTAGACAATCAAACACACAAGATCACAAGATACATGAACAACAAAGGGAAAGATACATGGGTAGAGTTCATCTCCAAGAGGAGGCCTTGAATCCGTGAAGGATCTTCCCGTTTAGGGGTCTTGAATCCAAGGTGGATCTTCTCCGTAGAGGGGCCGCGGTCTCTCTCGTGGAGTAGATCCGGGATGGATGAGCAAAGCTCTATCTCACATATGAGCTAAATCAATGCTAACCCTAAAATGGTGGAGGTGGAGGAGTATATATAGTCTAGGGTCATGAAGGGGTAAGTGAGGGGCGAAACGGGTACATGGGCATCGGCCCGGATACATGCACGCAGGCAAGGCCGGATGTCCGGGCTGGCGGCCGGATGTCCGGGGCTTCAGGGCGAGCCGGATGTCCGGGGTCACGGCCGGATGTCCGGGCTGAAGAGGCTCGGTCCCGATGCTCTCTGGATAGGATGGTCCGGATTTCCGGGCTGAAGGCCGGACGTCCGGGAGTTGGCGAAGCGCCGGATGTCCGGCGTTTGGCCCGGATGTCCGGCTGTTGTAGCTTCCACAGCTCCGCCTTCTTCCGTCGTCGCTTCCAAGCTTCCCTCGCGGATGGTGTAGGTGTTCCTCGGCGCTTGCACTCCTCCTCGTCGTCCGTGAAGCTCCGACAATACCTATGCATGCACACGAGTGGAGTGTCAAGTAGTATACCATCCTCGAAGGGGTCAAGTGAACACGTGTAAAGGAGATGATTCACCTTTATGTATGAGAAGTAGAGGTCGCACGTGTCACTTGCCAAACGGACCATTGACATGGTGATGTCCTTAGGATGCTCCGCATCACTACTAACAAGTGGTGGTGGTGGCGGGTGTCACAAATCCGTCAAGCAAATCTCAAATTCTTACCAGTTCTTACCCAGCAGCAGGTGGTGATCGGCAACCGATGTAGTCAAAACTCTCAAAGCTTGGATAGAGCGATTACCAGGGAGAGTCAAACGCACGATGTAGATGTATGTGTAGCTGGGAAGGCTTATAATATGGTAGCAAAAAGGGTCAGCAATAATCAATTCAGAGATGCAAAGGTGAATAAACGCTCAACGACGGTACTGTGCTGGTCCTAGGCTAGACCGTACTAGAGACGCGAGCCTAGAACACTAACAAAATCACGGCGCTGCACGTAATCAAGGGAAAATCACACTCTGAATTATTATTTTTCGGAATCAGGGCAGCGACGACGAAAAAGTGCGGTAAAAAAACAGTATGATGGCACGTGTCTCAAAAGACTCAGAAAAGCCCAAAAGTAGGATAGGGAAAAAATATTTTCACCTGTCGAAATTTTGGCCTAAAAACTGCCCGGGGGTCTCCAGACTCTTTTTTTTTTTTCGAGACCTACGCAGGCAAGGAAACACAAATCCGAAACCTAGATGGATCACGAGAACAAACCTAATATGAAAAGAACTCGGATTGGCGGTGGATATATGGTGGTAGGATATGGCAGAGGTGGTAGGTTATGGCAGCGGTGGTGGTATGTGGTGGCGGTGGTGGGATATGGCAGCAGTGGTGGTATGGCAGCGGCGATGAATATGGTGCGGCGGCGACGTGACACTTATGACCAGAACTCGAAACTCTAAAAGACTAGACGCTAAGACCAGCAACTTGACACGACGATGCAACCGCAAATTCAACAAAGCAAATACAGAAAAGATTATGAAGGCTCGGATTGGTTCGGATGGGATGAACTAACCCTAAATTTTTTTTTGGCTTTTTCGTGGACTGTAGGTATGAAGAACAGACTCGATCTAATCTACGAAAAACTGTAAAATCTCACCGAGCAACCTGGAAATCTGATACCACTTGATAGAGGCAAAGGTGTCCCGTCTTTCGATGAGATAGTGGCTATCGTTTGGATGAAGTCGACTTTGATGATCCGACTACGAACGTGCGTGGACGTCACGCCTTAGCAATCGCTAAACCAACTCCGAGAGGTTATCAACCACGCCGGAGCACGATCAACCTGACCACGAAGGTCTGTTTCCTGCAGGCAAACGAAGAACAAGCAGGAAACTAAGATTGCAATCTGGATATTGCGAATATGAGAGGAAAGCTTTATTGATCAAGGTGGGGTTCTGTGACGCCTTTGTCTGGTCGTTGAACACAAACGAAGTACGCGAAGTTGCAGCTATGGCGAACTTTTAATCTAAACAAAACCCAAAGTCTAAACGACGCCCTAAGGGCTGTATATATGAGGGAAAGAGGGGGAATTTCGTGGCCCTTGGTGGAGGGGTCCGAAACCAACCCTAACTCTTGTTTCCCCACACATACGGACTCTAAAAACAGCCTATACTCAAGTATTTCGAAATTACATGGGCCTGGCCCAATAATAAGGTGACGCAGCACCTATAATAGCCTCTGGACGAAATTTATGAAGTGGCATCTTGTATATTTCGTCCAAGGCTTCTCGCACTCATTATGGTGGCTTCAAAGTCCTGAAATCATCAATTGAAACTCCATTCTTGTTCCCCTTGCGCATGCCATCATCTCCATGCTTGATCTTGCTCCAATGTTCATCCTTCTTGTCCAAGCTAGGCCCTTCATTTGTAAGCAAGACAAATGTATCCAATTTAGGCAGCATCATATTCTCATGAACATTAGATTCATTACCAAGAAACGAAAGTACCTGGTAATTTAATTGGCGTGCGCGAGCTCTAGTAATTGGTCATGTATATGTGTCAGTTGGAGCTGTGGGTGTAACCTTGTGAGTGATGTCCTCATCATTTAGCGATTGCTAAGGCGCAACGTCATGCACGTTTGTAGTCGGATCGTCAAAGTCGTCTCCACCAAATCGATAGTTATCATCTCATCGAAAGACGGGACACCTTTGCCTAACATCATGTGTTGGCCTTGTGGATGCCATGGATGAAGAAGAGCTCTGCGCAGGACCGGAAGGTGTACTCCTGGCTGATGGTGGTGGTGCATGTTTGCCTTTATCACGGCTAGAAGTGACATATGAAGTAGACGGTGGTGCAGCCGGATGTGTCAAAGTAGAGGATGCACGCGGTGTCCATGATGAAGGTCGACCTGCAGAAACGTTAGTCCGCGCCAATGCCTGTCGATCCCACACTTCACGTTCAGATTTGCAAGCAAGATGGAATAAACTAGTTATATTATTATACTCCTTATACTCAAGAATTGTCTGAATCTCTCTATTTAAGCCACCCATAAAGCGTGCAAGCATAGCCTCATTATCCTGAACAATACCACATCTAGTCAGGCCAGTTTGTAATTCCTGATAATATTCCTCTACAGAATTTTGTCCTTGCCTTAAACGCTACAATTTTAAGTAATTCACGTTGATAATATGGTGGACCCAACGAGTACGCATAGTAGTTTTCAAAGCAGCCCAAGTAGTTGGAATGTTATTCGGATATAATCTACGATATTCCGACCTACACACAAGCAAAACTAGTGAAAGCACAAAGAGTAGCAGCAACACATCTCACCTCGGGATATTCTAAACATGTAAAATGTTGTTCGGTTTCTAACTCCCAAGTAAGATATATATCAGGAACATATCTACCCTCAAATGGTGGAATATTCAATTTTAGTTTAGGGAGATGGTCAAGATCTCGTACCTGAGGGTGTGGTGTAGGCAGATGGTCATGATTGCGTACCTAAGGGTGTGGTGTAGCCCTACCATTGCGATTATTTGCATGTGGACGACCTGGTGATTGCACGTAGTTCATATTTTGATCAACCTCATCCTCGTAATCTCCCGCATAATCATCCTCCTCCTCAGCAGCAGCAGGAGCCACAGAAGTATCAACAGCAGCACCAACAGTTTGGCCAGGCTCAAGAGGGACACCGCTCACTCGGCACATGGCTGTTTTGCGACGTGGCGGTAGTTGTTGTTGTTGTTGCAGAGGTGCGGCAGGTGCAGCCGGTGGTGGTTGCGGAAGACGCACAAGCAATTCATTAAATTTGTTATCGAGCTTTGTTTCAAACGTGTTCTCAATGCCAGCTATCTTATCCATGACCTCTTCAAAATTGTTCAGCACATCTTGCACCTGTTCAGTCATCATTTGCTGAAATTTATCATGTAATGCCTTGTTTGTCATGTTCTCCCAGTCAGTCTTGTCGCCTTGTGATCCAACCATGGTTAGTAGCAATAGAAACACACATAATATGCTCCTACAGACTACTAGAAAGTGGTGGTAGTGGGGTATCTAATCACAAATCTGTCAAGCGAATCTCAACCTCTTACCAGTTCTTACCAAATGGCAGGCGGTGATCAGCAACCATTGTAGTCAAAAACGCCTCAAAGCATGGATAGAGCGATTGCCAGGTGGTGTCAAATGCATGACGTAGATGTACGTGGGGCTGGGAAGACTAATGATATGGTAGCAAAGATGTCAGCAATAATCAATTCAGAGATGCAAACTTGAATAAGCGCTCAACGACGGTACTGTGCAGGTCCTAGGCTAGACCATACTAGAGACGCGAGCCTAGAACACTAACAAAATCACGGCGTTGCACGTAATCAAGGGAAAATCACACTCTGACTATATATACTTTTGCACCTCTTTTTTGTGCTCCTTTTTTGCCGAAAAACACTAGAATGGCGAGTGTCTCAAAACTCTTCCCAAATCAAAATGACAGGATAGGCACGAAATTTTTCTGACATTTTTTTCGAAAATCAGGGCAGTGACGACCAAAAAGTGCGACAAAAAATCACTATGATGGCGAGTGTCTCAAAACGCTCCCTGGAACCAAAGAACTGGATAGGGAAAAATAATTTTGGATGTCGATTTTTTTTGCCTCTTTTTTTAGAGACCTACTCAGGCAAGGAAACACGAATCCGAAACTAGATGGATCTCGAAAATAAACCTAAAATGAAAAGAACTCAGATTGGTGGTGGATATATGGCAGCGATGGTAGGAATTAGCAATGGTGGTGGTATATGGCAGCAGCGATGAATATGGTGCGGCGGAGATGTGACAAACTGTGACAAAACTCAAAACTTTAAAGGACTAGACGCTAAGACCAGCAACTAGACACGACAAAGCAACCGCAAATTCAACAAATAAAACCCTAAAAAGATTATGCAAAGGCTCAGATTGTTTCAGATATGATGAACTAACCCTAAATTTTGTTTGGCTTTTTTGTGGACTGTAGGTATGAAGAACATACTCGATCTGACTATGAAAACCTGGAAAATCTCACCGAGCAACCTGGAAATCTGATACCACTTGATAGAGGCAAAGGTGTCCCGTCTTTCGATGAGATGGTTGCTACCGTTTTGGAGGAAGTAGACTTTGACGATCAGACTACGAACGTGCGTGGACGTCGCGCCTTAGCAATCACTAAACCAACTCCGAGAGGTTATTGACCATGCCGGAGCATGATCAACCTGACCACGAAGGTCTATTTCCTACAGGCATATGAAGAACAAGAAATAAACTGAGATTGCAATTTGGTATTTCGAATTCAAGAGGAAAGCTTTATTGATCAAGTGGGGTTCTGTGACGTCTTTGTCAGGTCGTTGAATACAAACGAAGTACGCGAAGTTGCAGCTATGGTGAACTTTAATATAAACAAATCCCAAAATCTAAACGACGCCCTAAGGGCTGTATATATGGAGGAAGAGGGGGGAATTTTGTGGACCCTTGGAGGAGCGGTCCGAAACCAACCCTAACTCTGTTTCCCCACACATACGGACTCTAAAAACAGCCTATAATGTTGTATTTGGAAATTACATGGGCTTGGCCCAAAAATAAGGTGGCGCATCACCTATATTAAGCTATGGACAAATTTTATGAAAGGGCATCTTGAATATTTCGCCCATGTCCTTGTACGTCATCATGGTAGCTCGAAAGTGCTAAAATCTGCACCAGAAACTCCATTCTTGTTCCCCATGCGCATGCCCTCATCTCCATGCTTGATCATGCTCCAATGTTCATCCCTCTTGTCCATGCTTGGCCCTTCATTTATAAGCAAAACAAATGTATCCAATTTAGGCAGCATCATATTCTCATGAACATTAGAATCATTACCAAGAAATGAAAGTACCTGGTAATTTAATTGGCGTGTGCGAGCTCTAGTAATCGGTCCTATATATGTATCAGTAGGGGCTATGGGTGTAACATTGTTAGTGATGTCCCCATCAAGTCTCGATAGGCAAGTGACGCAAAATGTGGTAGGGGTTAACAATACATTAGCAAGAGGGAACATACAATGATGCGTCGAAGTTACCGTTCCTTGCTTATGGTGGTGTCAAATGTGAAGTTGTTAATGTTGATGACGACCTCGAGGCGATGATGAAATGTGGTGTTCTTGATGTAGAACCATTCCTAATTAGCCAAAACATTGCAGGGAACGGAAAAACAATGACTCAAAATCTCAAATGTCAAATGGTGGTAGCGGAAATGCGGTGGTGGTTGCGGAATTAATGGTGGAAACCTGGTCAAAATGGGTTATGGTGGCGGAAGGGTATGAGGGGCTATACATGGTGTCAGGGTTGAAAGCACGGTCCATAAGTAGCCGAAACATCTTTGAAGACACAACCCACAACTCAAACAAGCTCAAACAAAATTGGGTTAAGTTGGGGTGGAAATGTATAGTGGGCAATGGGTACGCGGAAGTGCTGGTGGTGGTTGATGAAGAAGCAATTGTTCCTAAGTAGCCGAAACACCTTAGGAGACTCAAATCACTACTCAAGCAACCAGAAATGATACGGGGAACAAAATGGGTTATGTTGTGGAAGGCTATGGTGGAGGGCCTAGGCAAACTTGCCAAATTTTGAAAACATTTGATGGAGTCAAATGATGATAGTAGTATTTTTGTGGTATAGGGGATGTCAATATCTTCAAAACGAGCTAAAGAACATCAAATCGGAGTTTGGATGAATTAATTATGGCCAAAACAAAAATCAGCCAAAGTCAAAATCCACACGTGTCGGACGTCCGAGAAACGTCGGATGCCCGGTGACCGGACGTACGGTGGAGCTCAGAAATTCGAGCCTTTGGCCCAGGAATGGGGTGTCAGACGTGATGTAGGGTGGAACCCTAATCAGCGGACCTTTCACGATTTGGAGGGTGGCACACGATGAACACGGGGAAAACAAGGAGAAAGGCGGGGAGAACACAAGAGAGAACACTCAAATCAACACGAAAGCAATCACACAAGCGCTAGATTCGCGATACAAGGTCGAGATCCATGATCCAAAGTCAACAACGGTGATACAGATAGTCTTCTCCGTGAGGAGGTCTTGATATCCCTGGGGATCTTCTCCGTGAAGGAGGTCCTGGATCCGTAGTGGATCTTCTCCGTAGAGGCGCACCGTCTCGTGGGAGAAATCCACACAAGTATGAGAAATGAGCTAAACCACAGCTGAGTCTAACGGAGGGGAGTCAACAGTATTTATAGTACACGGGTAGGCGCCGTCGGGGCGGACGTCCGTGGGTTACCGAACGTCCGGTGGTTCCGGAGGGACCGGACGTCCGGTAATCCTCGGATTTCCGCTAATTAGCTTCTGTCGCCGTTGTCACGGACGTCCGGTGGCTTCCGGTCGTCCGGTCGACTGGGGGAGGCCGGACGTCCGGTGTCTTCCGGTCGTCCGGTGCCTGGGAGTCGCCGGTCATCCGGTGCAGGCCGGACGTCCGGTGCTTGTAGCATCTCCAGCCTTCCTTCTTCTTGTCTCGTGTACTTGTCGGGCCTGTCCTCTTGAGCATCGTGTAGAGCTGTCCCGCGGCCTTCGTCCAAGCACCTGAGTATGCATAGAGTCTCTGATGAAGGTAGAAGCCGTGTCTCAAGTGAATCCGAAAGATGTAAAGAGAGGAGCGAGGTCACCTCGGTCTCGAAAGCTCTTGCACGGGCTCTAGTCATGGGTCCTTTGGGCACTTGGTGAGGTGAAGGAGGGTCCATGGGGATGACCTTGGGATGCTCCGCATCATCTTCCCTCCCATGGAAAAGATCCGACCTCAGATCGAGATCTTCATCACCATGGAAGGGAGAAAGATCCTTGACGTTGAAGATGTCGCTCACGGAGTACTTGTCTCGAGGAAGGTCGATCTTGTAGGCATTGTCGTTGTAGCGGGCTAGCACCTTGAAGGGTCCGTCGGCGCGAGGTAGAAGCTTGGACTTGCGCTCGTGTGGGAAGCGGTCCTTGCGAAGATGAAGCCAAACAAGATCTCCCGGTTGGAACACCATTGGTGCCTTGTTGACGTTGAGCTTGGTGGCGAGACGTTGGACTTGGCGCTCGATCATCGCCCTTGTATCTTCGTGCACCTTCTTGAGATAGCGTGCTCGAGCACTTGCATCCATGTTGAAGCGCTCTTGTAGCGGTAGAGGTAGAATGTCCAATGGAGACAACGGATTGAAGCCGTAGACAACCTCGAATGGCGACTTGCCGGTGGTCGAATGTCGTGCTCGGTTGTAGGCGAACTCGGCGATGGGCAAGCAATGCTCCCATTCCCGGATGTTCCTCTTGATCAACACACGAAGAAGAGTGGAGAGCGTGCGGTTCGTCACCTCCGTCTGGCCGTCCGTTTGTGGATGGTACGCCGAAGAAAATAGTAGCTTGATTCCGAGCTTGGCACATAGTGTTTTCCAAAAGTAACTCAAGAACTTGACGTCCCGGTCCGACACGATCGTTTTGGGTACGCCGTGTAGACGAAGTATCTCCCTACAAAAGAGAGTGGCAACATGTGAAGCATCGTCGATCTTGTTGCAAGGAATGAAATGAGCCATTTTGGAGAATCTATCTACCACGACAAGCACGGAATCTTTTCCATTTTGAGTTCTAGGCAAGCCAAGAATGAAATCCATGCTTATGTCTTCCCATGGGTGATAAGGAATAGGAAGAGGCATATAAAGACCATGGGATTGAGCTTTGGACTTAGCTTTGCGGCAAGTAGAACATCGATTGGTGAGGCGTGAGACGTCACGAAGCATCTTGGGCCAAAAATAGTTCTTAGAGAGGGTAGCAAACGTCTTGTCGCGTCCAAAGTGTCCCATGAGTCCTCCTCCATGCGATTCATGACCCTTGTCGATGAGTTTTTGCACTTGCCGTTGTATCTCCTTTGTTTCCTCGGGGTTGACGCGGTAGGGAGCCTTGTTTGGAAGTGGAGCACCGGATACGAGGTCGATGCGGTGTTCTATCCCTCGAAGTGGAGGTAGACCCGGTGGTAGCTCATCGGGAAAGACGTCCGAGAATTCCTGCAACAATTTAGACAACACAACAGGTGGAGGTGGTGAAGTGTTATTAGGTTTGGCTTCCCCTTTGCATAAGAGCACAAGGTGGAAGACGCTCGATGGGTTCTCACACACTTCTCTCATCTCACGTTTGGTGGCAAATAGCACTAGTTGCTTCTTGTCGCTCATCGTGGAGGCGCTCATATTTGGCTTGTGGCTCTCGCTCTCCTTTTGGTGGCTCACTCTCTCACCATTCTCTCCATGATGGGTGGTAGGTAAAAGCTTGTCGGCGGCAACTTGACTTGGAGTCATTGGTCGAAGAACGAATTCCTTGCCCTTCATCTTGAAGTGATAGTGATTGGTCCGTCCATTGTGTGTGACTCCACGATCATATTGCCATGGACGTCCAAGAATAAGGTGGCACACGGACATGGGTATCACATCACATTCGAGAGTGTCCTCGTAGGCGCCAATCTTGAAAGAGACTTGCACGGTGTGCTCGACTCGAAGAATTCCGGCGTCGTTGAGCCACTGGACCTTGTAGGGGTGAGGATGCTTCATCTTGACCAAATGAAGCTTGTCGCATAGCTCTTCGCTTGCCAAGTTGTGGCAACTTCCTCCATCGATGATGACCTTGACGGAGCGTCCATTGATGCCGGCCTTCGTATGGAAAATATGACATCGTTGGTCGTCATCTTGTTGATGTTGGAGTGTCAAGACTTTGGAGACAACAAGGTTGGGGCTTGAGTCATTGTCGCAAAACACTTGATTGTCTTCTTCTTCATTGACTTGGCGATGCATAGCGACATGCTCAAGTGCTTCCATCTCATCATCGCTCATGGAGTCATAAGATCCGTCGTCGTTGATGATCATGGTGCGAACGGTCTTGCACTCAAATGACTTGTGGCCTCGTCCTTGGCACTTGAAGCATTTGATGGAGCTCGTCTTGTTATTGTCTTCGGTAGGAGTTGTAGTTGAGGAAGCTCTTGGCTTGGAGTTGTTGGTAGAAGGTGGATGACCCGATGTAGTCGCATTCTTGTAGCTTGACTTGTCACCGAAGTTTGTAGAAGGCTTGGTAGAGGTAGGAGGAGTAGCCGAAGTCGTTGAAGCGTGGTTGTAGGAGCCGAAGTTCTTGGAGTACTTGTAGTCCTCTTGAACTTGTCGCTCCGCTTTGGTTGCTTGGTGTACTAGCTCGAGGAGATTGTTGTATGGTTGGAAGTCCGCAATCTTCTTGATGGGATAATTGAGTCCATTCAAGAATCTCGCCATAGTTTGCTCATCATCTTCCGTGATGTTTGCTCATATCATGGCAATCTCCATCTCCTTGTAGTACTCTTCAACGGACTTGGTTCCTTGCTTGAGGAGTTGTAGCTTCTTGAACAAGTCGCGGTTGTAGTGTGTAGGAACGAAGCGTGCTCTCATCACTTCCTTCATTTGAGCCCAAGTGGTGATAGGAGGTTCGCCCTTGGCTTCTCTTCTCCCTATGATTTGCTCCCACCAAATGAGAACATAGTCTTGGAACTCAAGTGATGCCATTGCGATCTTCTTCTCTTCATCGAAGTTGTGAAGGCGAAAGATCTTGTCAACTTTCAATGCCCATGAGAGATAGTCTTCGGGATCGATGCTTCCGGAAAACTTTGGCATGGTGAACTTGAGCTTGCCATAGCGATGCTCGTCATTGTTTCCTTGCCTATTGGGAGGGCGATCTCGATTTTGGCGGTTTGCCATATCTTGCTGCTCTTGAGGATATCGATGTTCTTGTTGGGGTTGTTGCTCTTGCCGCGCTTGAGGAGGAGCTTCTTCTTGCATTCTTGCTTGATGGCGCCTCTTTTGCATCTCATCGCGAAGGAAATCCTCTTCTTGACGAGTGTGTTGAGTGCGGGCTGCCACATTGCGATGTGCATCTTGTAAAGCACGTTGCGCCTCCATAGCTTGAGCTTCTCGACGTTGTTGTGCTTGACGGTTAGCCTCGGCATCTTGTTCTTCTTGATATTGGCGAGCTCGCTCTTGTTGTTGTTGGCATAGTCGTTGCCGTTCTTGTGCTTGCTCAAGTGTAGCTTGGTTTTGTTGACGATGTCGGCTTTCTTGCTCGTCGAATAACTCTTGTGAACTCTTGTCATGTAGAGGATGCCGATGTTCATGTCGAGCTTGATGTGCGGCTTGACGAAGAGTGTTTGACGTAGGTGTACTTGAGTCTTGCGTGGAATCGGTATGTCGACTTGAGCGGCTTCGTCGCTGAGATGATGTTGAGGAAGAACGTCGGTTGATGATCAATGTCCGGAGCTCATTGTATTGAGTAGACATGTTGGTGTTGATGAGGTTGATTTGCTCCTTAGTGCTTTGTTGGAATTGTCGCGCATCCTCGGCAACTTGACAATTGTACTCTCGCATAGCTTCACTCTCTTGATGTGGAGCTCGTTGGACACCGAATAGATGTAGTTTGGTGACGTAGTTGTTCGCTTCTTGAGGATCGTCGAAGATCGGGTTCGAAGATGAACTTGGCCTATCCATCATCACAAGCAAGTATGTGAGTGGGAGAAAGGAGAAGACAATATCAATGTACCTTAACCGAGGTTGAAAATGGATCAATGATCACTCGACAATGTAACCCGAAATAGCACTATTGGTACCACTTCGTGTCGATTCTCACACCTACACAAGTAAAGCTTTGAGAGGAGCTTGGTTAGGATGTGGCACAAATTCAATGCAATCGTCAAAGTGACTCAATGATGTTGAAAATGGTTCACAATTTGCTCATGCAACAAGTAGATCACTAGCAAAGGTAGCACACGGAACACACGCACGGATAGACAAATGTGGTTGTGCAACCAAGGATGAGCGAAAATGTGGTAAACCACGGAAAATGCTCGTGTTGCACAACACTAGAGAGACGCTAACCGATTGCTTAATAGACGGATACGCACTTGTGCACGACCTATAAGAGGCAAAACGTAACGACTATCTATCACAAGTATACTATGAGTGTATGATGTGCCGATGCTTTAGCACAAGATGATGTTGCTATGTATGATCTCTTTGGATGCAAGGCGTATGATGTAAGTGTTTCTTTGCTTGGATTGGCTCTTTTGCTTAAAAGCTTTTGAGCTCTTTCTTTGGGCACATATGCATGCTTCTCGAATCAAGGTAGCTATTGTGTATGCGGAGCACTCTTGTGGCACACGGAGATATGCAAGATACCAAGATGATGTGATGTTACTCACAATGATGTAGTATGCAATATCTATGACTATCACTAATGTGCACAAGTGTCGTGGCCCGGCAATACTCAAATGGCTAGTCTCAATGGGAAAGCTACGCAAAGATGGTTCGTAGGGTGACAATGCAATTGCAAGGTAGGATGAGTGAAGTGTCGTCGATGTTGCCGTCCTTGCCGAAGTTGAGCGGTGGTGTTGTCGAAGTCGTGCCGTCCCAAGGTAGCCTAAACATCCAAGGAAACGGTGAAACCACAACTCAAGTATTCAAGGCAAAGTGAGACACACTTTTCAAACTCAGAGCGGGTAAGCGATGGTGGTTGCGGATGGTAGATGGCAGTTGCGGAGAGTGGAAGGTACGTGCGGAAGGTGGGTGGTAGCGAAAGGTGGAACGGAACTGAACAAGTTCAGCTTCGTCAGGGTATGTCGGACGTCCGGCAGGTACCGGTCGTTCGGTCAGTCTGGCTGGGTCGGACGTCCGGTGGAGACCGGAAATCCGGTAAAAGCTTCTGTAACGGGGTGCCGGTCGTCCGGTGTTTAGCGGACGTCCGGTGTCTCGAGAGGTGCCGGACGTCCGGTAAACGACGGATGTCCGGTAGGTCTGGGTGCGGTTGGTGGGATCCGTGGCGAAAATGATCAAACGTGGTCGGATTTGCGGGGAAAAAGGTGGAGAGGTGGGGAAATGCTAGATCGACACGTGGCACAGCAAATCCATGGAACAAAGTCAACAAAATCTTGCCAAATCAACAGATCACAAAAAAAAAATTTGGGGCTCTTTTTGTGGGGAATTTTTTTCGAAATTAGGAGGAACACGACAAAAACAAGCTAGAAAACGGGGTGTGGGACTCCAAAATCGTGATCAACCTTGCTCTTGATACCAAGATGATGTAGGGTGGAACCCTAATCAGCGGACCTTTCACGATTTGGAGGGTGGCACACGATGAACACGGGGAAAACAAGGAGAAAGGCGGGGAGAACACAAGAGAGAACACTCAAATCAACACGAAAGCAATCACACAAGCGCTAGATTCGTGATACAAGGTTGAGATCCATGATCCAAAGTCAACAACGGTGATACAGATAGTCTTCTCCGTGAGGAGGTCTTGATATCCCTGGGGATCTTCTCCGTGAAGGAGGTCCTGAATCCGTAGTGGATCTTCTCCGTAGAGGCGCACCGTCTCGTGGGAGAAATCCACACAAGTATGAGAAATGAGCTAAACCACAGCTGAGTCTAACGGAGGGGAGTCAACAGTATTTATAGTACACGGGTAGGCGCCGTCGGGGCGGACGTCTGTGGGTTACCGGACGTCCGGTGGTTCCGGAGGGACCGGACGTCCGGTAATCCTCGGATTTCCGCTAATTAGCTTCTGTCGCCGTTGTCACGGACGTCCGGTGGCTTCCGGTCGTCCGGTCGACTGGGGGAGGCCGGACGTCCGGTGTCTTCCGGTCGTCCGGTGCCTGGGAGTCGCCGGTCGTCCGGTGCAGGCCGGACGTCCGGTGCCTGTAGCATCTCCAGCCTTCCTTCTTCTTGTCTCGTGTACTTGTCGGGCCTGTCCTCTTGAGGATCGTGTAGAGCTGTCCCGCGGCCTTCGTCCAAGCACCTGAGTATGCATAGAGTCTCTGATGAAGGTAGAAGCCGTGTCTCAAGTGAATCCGAAAGATGTAAAGAGAGGAGCGAGGTCACCTCGGTCTCGAAAGCTCTTGCACGGGCTCTAGTCATGGGTCCTTTGGGCACTTGGTGAGGTGAAGGAGGGTCCATGGGGATGACCTTGGGATGCTCCGCATCAAGACGTCTAGTAATTGTCGGACGTCTGGTGGCTCTGGGGGCGTCGGACCTCCGAGAAAATGTCGGTCGTCTGGTGGGTCGGGGTCAACGCGGGATTTGAGATCCGGGCGCGATTTTGGGCGAAAATTGATGATTTTGGGGTCAAAATTGAGGAGATTTCATGGTTGGAAAGTGGGGAAACTTGTGGAGATGCTAGATCCACGTGAAACACAACAAATCCATGGATCAAAATCAACAAAACATCATCAAACCAACAAATCACAAAAATAATTGGGGCTATTTTTGGTGGGGATTTTCGTAATTGGGGAAGAACACAATAAAATTAGGCTAGAAAATAAGGAGGGGGCTCCAATTTTGTGAGAAACCATGGCTCTTGATACCAAGATGATGTTGGGTGGAGACCCTAAGGCCGATCTTTCACAAAATGGAGGGGATCCCATGAAGAACACGGTGAACACAGGGAAGAACAGAGAGAAATCACAAGGAAAAATACTCAAGAACGACGAGAATGATCACACATGGGCTAGATCGATGAACATCAAGAGTGACACGATGATCCAAACGCAATAATGGAAAGAAACACGGTATCTAGTTCATCTCCATGAGGAAGTCTTGAGCCTACAAGGGGTCATCCCGTGTGGGGTCTTGAATCCGGCGTGGATCTTCCCTGTAGAGGCCGCGGCCTTTAGGTGGAGTAGAACCACATGGATGAACAAAGCTCTAGGTCTCAAATGAGCTAACAAATTGCTAACCCTAACTAGGAGGAGGTGGAGGAGTATATATAGTCTAGGGCCACGAAAGGGTAAGTGAGGGGTACATGGGCTTCGGCCCGATACATTGTGCATACACAGGCGTTGGACGTCCGACGGTTACCGGACGTTCGGTGGCTCGTGAGGGACCGGACGTCCGAGAAGCGTCGGAAGTCTGATGTTTCGGCTCGAGTGTGGATTTTTCGGTCATCTGGTCGGGGCCGGTCGTCCGGGCGCTGGAGGATGCCGGGCGTCCGGTCGGCTCCGGTCGTCCAACCGCTATAGATCTCGCTGGCTCGGACTTTGGCTAGCTAGTGAAGACTCTAGGCATCGGACGTCCGGTGACTGCCAGACGTCCGAGAGCTATTGCTTCCTGGCAGCTCTTGCACTTGTTCCCCGCGCTTGGTGTCCTCGTCGTCTTGTCCAATGCTCCTAGTTGTTCCATGGCCTTCCTCTTGGTTCCAGGTCATGCATAGCACATATGTTTGAGGTAGTAGCCATGTCTCACATGTGGAAAGTGACGATTCGGAGAGGAGCGAGTTAACCTTGTGTCCAATGGCGTATACTTGAGGTCTCGTCTTATGTGTCCTTGGGTCATGTGGAGTGGTTGAAGTGAACATGGGGATGATCACGGGATGCTCCACATCAATGATGCTGCCTAAATTGGATACATTTGTCTTGCTTACAAATGAAGGGCCTAGCTTGGACAAGAAGGATGAACATTCGAGCAAGATCAAGCATGGAGATGATGGCATGCGCAAGGGGAACCAGAATGGAGTTACAAGTGATCATTTTAGGACTTTGAAGCCACCATAATGAGTCCATGAAGCCTTGGACGAAATGTACAAGATGCCACTTCATAAATTTTGTTCAGAGGCTATTATAGGTGTTTCGTCACCTTATTATTGGGCCATGCCCATGTGTTTTCAAAATACTTGATTATTGGCTGTTTTTAGAGTCTGTATGTGTAGGGAAACAAGAGTTAGGGTTGGTTTCGGACCCCTCCTCCAAGGGCCACAAAATTCTCCCTCTTCCTCCATATATACAACCCTTCGGGCATCGTTTACACTTTCGGTTTTGTTTAGATTAAAGTTTGCCATAGCTGCAACTTCGCGTACTTCGTTTATGTTCAACGACCAGTTAAAGGCGTCACCGAACCCTGCCTTGATCAATAAAGCTTTCCTGTTATATCGCAATATCCAGATTGCAATCTCAGTTTCTTGCTTGTTCTTCATTTGCTTGCTTGAAATAGACCCTCGTGGTCTGGTTGATCATGCTCCGATGTGGTCAATAACCTCTCGGAGTTGGTTTAGCGATTGCTAAGGCGTGACGTCTTCACACATTCGTAGTCAGATCGTTAAAGTATACTCCTCCGAAAACGATAATCACCATCTCATCGAAAGACGGGTAACTTTTTCTCTATCAGCCCGTCTCGCGGCGCCGCTCGATGGAGATGGGGGCATCCTCCATCTACCTGTCCCTTAAAACACGATGCTGATGTTGCTTCATTTGTGGATCCAATGAGGCCATTGACACATCGTCGAGCTCATCAACGTAGTGGGCTTGCCGCGACTGTCTCTGGTGTGGTAGTCGTGGAGGAGACTGAACCGTGAGTGCAGTTTTCTCAACATGACCACCATTAACAACAGCGGGTGCGGCCGACTGGTTTCGCGAATATTTTGCTTGTCGTGCCTTGTTGGCTTTGGCAATCCCAATGAGGCTTTGGATAGTGGTTCTCCACTCGTCCATCTTGTCGGCTGCTGAAGGGAAATCAAACAGCATTAGGGCGCGAGCCTTGGCTTCAGCCGCCGTCTCTAGCATGGCACGGGAAACAGAACACGAGGTCGCTCGACTTTTGGCAGAGCCAGAAGGAGCGCCGGGGTGTTCCTGCTTCGATGGACCAATTGCAAAGGCGGTTTGGCATAGCTGAGGTTGCTCTCGCAGGCAGCTCTTGACCAACCGGAGCCCCGTCGTGAGAAGGCCGCAGATGTGGGTCGACGGCACCGCTCGGAGTCTTCTCATGCTCGCCCTGCGCGGGGTGAGGCGCGTTTCTTGACGTTGCACCTCCAGTCGGGGTAGCCAAACGGTTGTGGCTTGCGCTGGAGCATGCATCATTGATGGGCTGATTGTGTTTGCTGGCACAACGAGATGGTGGGAGCTGGATGCTTCCACTACCCGCACCGGCATGTCCATGCTCACTAGAAGGCTAAGGGAGCTGGGCGGCTCCTGCTCCTCCGGCCATGGTGGACACGACAGCAGCGCCGCCCGCACC
>LR738710.1:406183763-406273152 GCA_902687465.1 Secale cereale
GTCAAGCCACTCGTGATGCCTGCTCCACCCGCAGCAGTCGTGGTGTCCATGGCGCCAGCGGCCACGACTGAAGGAGCCTTGGAGGTGGAGGGAGGTGCCGCCACTCCACTTTTCTTCTTGGAAGCCATGCATGATGTAGGCGATGATGAAGATCAATGCTCTGACCATCACTTCTGATTTGCAGAAGTGAATCACCCCCCTAACTGGCACACCAAAGATGTAGAGGTGGATCGGCCATGATCACCTATGGAGCCATTGGCTCCTTCTGTGGCTCGGCGAGGGGAGAATCACATTGCACAAAGAGCAGAAGAGACGAGACAACACGGCGAGGGACAACTCTCTTTTACCCAGGTTCGGGCCGCTTTGTATTGTAAAACCCTACTTCTTCTTTGGTGGATTGATCTGGAGGAACACAAAGACACAGAGCGCTCTAGCACGGCAAGGGTGCCTCGGGAAGAGCAACTATGCGCATACAAGTGTGAAGGGGTCAAAATTTTGAACCCTTTGCTAGGCTGCATCAGGTCTCCTTTAATAGCTTAAAGGGGTGACCAAAGTGGCAAAATAGTCATTACAGTATGATTAGATAGCTAACAGTGCTATCATACCTAACTCTGGAAGTTTGGGCAAAGTGCATTAAATGCACTGCTAGGTTTCAGGTGGAGGTTGAATCCCGGCAAGGCTACCGCGCCGTTTATCCACCTACCTCCTATTCGCATGAAATGCCACCCAGATGGGTGCCAATAAAGTCAATCTCTTTTCCAGCAGGTTGCCATGTGCCCGGAAGGATCCACCTAGCCACTTGAGAGCTTGACACCGCACTGATTAGTGACTGGCGTATGATGAGCTGGAGTGGTGGCATTCTCGTGAAGGCTTTACCGGTGTGGAGCATGCTTGAATATGTATTGTGACCTTGCTTCGACCTTGGCGGCCCTGGAGACCTTGCCGGGGGCGGCCTAGCCTTGGCTTTGGCTCCAGGTGCGGTCCCGGCCCCGTGGGGCTTGCCTGCCCGGGAGGGGAGACCTTCCTGCAGGATTCTCTGGTCATTTTTGTCTTCTTGATCTGCTCATTGATCTCATGAAGAGTGGTTTTTTTGGTTTATCTTTATTTTATCATTGATACATGAAGAATAATTCGTCTCACATATTTCCATACATCCGGGTGGCGAACACACATGTTCGCTGGACCGATAGGAGCCCCCGGGCCTGGTCCGTATGTGCCGTCGAACATCGTTGGGGCAGGCCCAACAAATGAACATACGTCCGTGCTAGATCTTGTCGGGATTGCTATTATGTTATTTTTTTTGAGATCTTCTTTGCTTCTTCATTAATCTGGGCCGAGCCATCATCCAGGCTCCCCATAGTGTTTAACAAACACCCAAACGTCATGCATTGTTCGTGCCGTAAATCGGGGAACACCCATATTTACAAGATGCTATTAGGGCATCCGCGCGTGAGGCGAGGAAACTGCCATTTCTCCTAAAGTCCACCTACCACCACTGCCGTTTCCGCCACGCGCTCTGCATGCACTTCACTAAATGGGTGCCGGATGGGCGAGGCGTGGGGACGTGGGCTTCGGTAGAAGGTGTAGCGCCGTGGATTGGTGGAACGGGGCAGTTGCTGGTGCAATGTGCTTGCCCGTGAGCTCTCGCCACAGGATTGGCAGAACGGGGTGATTACCCCTGGGTAGTGGAGAGCTAGCCCCCACGCCCTCACTATAAAGAGGAGGGGCGTGGGTGAAAATGCTCATCCATCTCCCACTCTTTTCCTTTCATCACACTCATTGCCACCATGACGAGAGGACGAGCTCGCCTCCATCCCCCACCGTGGTGACAAGATCTTCCCTTCGGGATCATGCTAGTGCTTTGGGTGCAATGATGTAGGCCGGTTCCAGTGCGCGAGGCGGAGGCGCAGGGCAAGGCCGAGGCCGACGTGCCCGCAGTCTAGGTAGGACGAGGAATGCGCTCGACGCTCCTCCTCCATCCGTTCTTCCCCCAATCCCTCGGTGGTGGGGCATACAGAGGGCACGACGCTCGAGTTCGTCGTTGAACTGTGCGGCCCCCTCCGTAGTCGTCTGCAGCTCCCTCGCCCCTTTGCCAGGGTGATGGAGGTCGACTAGCCGCCCGGGCTATGGCTGCGTGTGCACGGCTGCTGCAACAACGCCATGTGGGAAGATGTAGAATTTCCTGCACCCTGTGTCATGCTTCTCAGGCATGGGTGGAAAACCTTTGCCCGTGCCCATTAGTTTGCTAATGGGCACTTTTCCGCTTCAAGCCGGTGGAGGCTGACACACTCTCCGTCAAGATCTACGGGCCTTCAGCTCCTCGTCTTGGGTGCTGCAAAGAAAGCTCAAGTGATGTGGAAAGCTCCTCCTCGAGCGACAACGACGAGGAGCACAATGTCGGTGAAGACGACGAAAGTGAGCCCCCAGCCGTCAAGATTGAAGGTGACAACTCGGACTGCAGCTGAACTCCGGCTGCACCATCACCGTCAGCTAGGCATCAACAGCACCACGGTATGCGGATGGACCGCTGACAGAGTGATTTGCCGGGGGTTCAGCTTGGACGTCACCGCCACCTCCAAGTCGACCCAGGCAGGCTCGTGGGATCCGGCTTAGTCTTCCCCACCGGGGGAAGCGTCCCCCTGGTCCTCCGTAGTCACGCTCCTCTTTTCGGTTGCTGGAGCGAAATCCAACAGAAGTTCGGCTCGAGCGATGGCTTCAGTCGCCATCCCTGGCATGGCAGGGGAAGCAAAACGCGAGATCGCTTCACTCTTGGCAGAGCCAGAAGGAGCACCAGGGTGTTCCTGCTGCCGTGGACCAATCACAAGTTCGGTTTGGTGTAGCTGAGGTTGCTTTCGCCGGGTGCGCTCTCGATCAACCGGAGCCCCGTCATGAGAACGCCACGAATGTGGGTCGATGGTACCGCTCAGAGTCTTCTCATGCTTGCCTAGCGTAGGGTGAGGCGCGTTCCTTGATGGTGCACCTCGGGTTGGGGTAGCCAAAAGGTTGTGGCTCGCGCCGGACTAGGCGTCATTGCTATGCTGGTTGTGTTCATTGGCGCGATGAGGTGGTGGGAGCTAGGTGCGTCCACCAACCGCACTGGCATGGCCATGCTCACCAGAACAATGAGGGAGCGGGGAGGCTACTGCTGCTCCGGCTGCGGTGGACACGACGGCAGCGCCTCCCGCGCTTCAAGCGACCCGCGATTTCCGCTCCACCCACAGCGGCTGTGGCGTCTATGGTGCCAGTGGCCGTGAGTGAAGGAGCCTTGGAGGTGGAGGGAGGTGCCACCACTCCATTTTTCTTCTTGGGTGCCATGGATGATGTAGACGTTCATGAAGATCGACGCACTAACCGTCACTTCAGATTCGCACAAGCGAATCTTCCCCCTACCTAGCGCACCAAAAATGCCGAGGCGGATCGGCCACGATCACCTATGGAGCCATTGTATCCTTCTATTGTTTGACGAGGGGATGATCACATTACACAAAGAGCAGAAGAGACGAGATAGCACAGCGAGGGACAACTCTCTTTTACCCAAGCTCGGGCCGCTTTGTAGTGTAAATCCCTTGATGCGGAGCATCCCAAGCTCATCCCCATGGACCATCAATCGCCTCACCAAGCGCTCCAAGGACCAATGATACGTGCTCGTGCTAGAGCACTTGAATCCGAGGTTAACTCTCTCCTTGTTGAATTCCCATTTGACCACCTTGAGACATGGCTACTACCTCAAATGGAGACACTTTGTATGCTTAGGTGCCAAGGAGAAGTTACGGTGCAAGACGGATGCCAAGAGCATGAACCAGGATTCTCCCAGCACAGAGAAAGAGGTACTACCAGTCCAACTACCAGTCCCCCGGTACTACCGGTCCAACTACCGGTCAACTACCGCTCCACCTTCTGTGATCGACCGGTGCAAGGCCGGAACTTCCGCTTAACCCGCAAAAACCGGTACTACCGGTCCCAGGACCAGTACTACCGCCCTGCCTGTGCGCAGTTGAAGGGTTTTCACCCATGTATCCCCCCAACTTACCCCTAGACTATAAGTACTCCTTCCCTTCCATCTTTTAGGGTAGCTTTTGGATAGCTCATCATAGACCTTTGTGGTTCCTCTCCTACGAGACCGCGGACTCTTCGGAGAAGATCCACCTCGGATTCAAGACCTCCACACCGTAGAAGATCCCAAGGGATACCCCAAGACCTCCTCCGGGAGAAGACTATCTTTATACCACCGTTGTTGACTATGGATCGTATATCTTGATGTGTATCGTGGATCTAGCACCTTTGTGACCGTATTTGTGTTGATTCGAGTGTTTCCTCTCGTGTTTTCCTCCGTATCTTCCTTGTGTTCTCTGTGTTCATCGTGGAATAAGCTCCTTTCGTGAAAGATCTGCCTATTAGGGTTCCACCCTACATCATTATGGTATCATGAGCATAGGTTGATCACGAATTTGGAGCCCCACACCTTGTTTTCTAGCTTGTTTTTATTGTGTTCTTCCCAATTTCGAAAATTCCCCACAAAAATAGCCCCAAATTTTTTTGTGATCTGTTGATTTGGCAAGATTTTGTTGAATTTGTTCCATGGATTTGCTGTGCCACGAGTGGATCTAGCATTTCCCCCAGTTTCCCAACTTTCCATCCACGAAATCCACCCAATTTCGACCCCGAAATCATCCATTTTCGCCCATATTTTGCCCCGATCCAATTCTGATAATTTTCCCGACACCAGCGGTACTATCGGCCTCACTAGCGGTACTTCCGCTGAGCACCACAAGCGGTACTACCGGCCTACCAAGCGGTACTTCCGCCCCACCCAGTTTCAGCCTTCCGAGTTTCACCGTTTTGACCATAACTTTCACTCCCGAACTCCGATTTGAGTGTTCTTTAGCTCGTTGAAAAGCTAGCGACGTGCCCGAGCTGCTCATCTTGGTTTTACCACCATTTGACTCCATCAAACTTTGTCAAATTTGGCAAGTTTGCTTAGGTCCCTCCACCATATCTACCACCACCAAAACTTCCGCATATCCTAGTCGACCACCACCATTGCGTAACCCAAATCATTACGATCTTACCTCTTGTGTCTTGGATCATTTGAGTTGTGGTTTTCCCGTTTCCTTGTGTGTTTCAGCTATCTTGGAACGGTACGACATCGACAAGACCACCTCTCAACCTCGACAAGGACGGTAACATCGACGACACCTTGTTCATCCTACCTTGCAATTGCATTGTCGCCCTATGGACCATCTTTGCATAGCTTTCCCATTGATACTAGCCATTTGAGTATTGCCGGGCCACAACACTTGTGCACATTAGTGATAGTCATAGATATTGCATACTACATCATCATATCTTCGTGTGACACAAGAGTGTCCCGCATACACAATAGTTACCTTGATCCGAGAAGCATGCATAAGTGGCCAAAGAAAGAGCTCACAAGCTTTTAAGTAAAAGAGTCACCCAAAGCTTATAAGCAAAAGGAAAATAGCATCATACACCTTGCATCAAAAGAGATCATATGACATAGCAATACATCATCTTGTGCTCCAGCATCGGCACATCATACACTCATAGTATACTTGTGATAGAAAGTCGTTTCATTTTGCCTCTTATAGGTCGTGCACAAGTGCGTATCCGCCTATTAAGCAATCGGTTAGCGTCTCTCTAGTGTTGTGCAACACGAGCATTTTCCGTGGTTTTCATATTTTCGCTCACCCTTGGTTGCACAACCACATTTATCTATCCGTGCGTGTGTTCCGTGTGCTATTTATTGCTTGTGATCTATATGAGCAAATTGTGAAGCATTTTCAACATCATTGAGTCACTTTGACAATTGCATTGAATTTGTGCCACCATTCTAACCAAGCTCCTCTCAAAGCTTTATTTGTGTAGGTGTGAGAATCGACACGAAGTGGTACCAATAGTGCTATTTCCGGGTTACATTATTGAGTGATCATTGATCCATTTTCAACTTCGGTTACGGTACATTTGGTATTGTCTTCTCCTTTCTCCCACTCACATACTTGCTTGTGATGATGGATAGGCCAAGTACATCTTCGAACCCGATCTTCGACGATCCTCAAGAATTGAACAACTACGTCACCAAGCTACATCTCTTCGGTGTCCAACGAGCTCTCCATCAAGGAAGTGAAGCTATGCGAGAGTACATTGAGCAAGTCGCTGCCGACGCGCGCCAATTTGAAGCACGAACGCGAGAGCAATTCGACATCATCAACACCAACATGTCTACTCAATTCAACGAGCTACGGACTTTGATAGTCAACCGACGTTCTTCTTCCACATCTTCTCAAAGACGAAGCCGCTCAAGTCGACATACCGACTCCACGGATGGCTCAAATACACCTACATCAAACACTCTTCGTCAAGCCGCACGTCAAGCTCGACATGACAACCGGAATGCACTTCATGACAAGAGTTCACAAGAGCTATTTGAAGAGCAAGAGAGTCGACATCGTCAAAACAAAGCTACACTTGAGCAAGCACACGAACGGCAACGACTACACCAACAACAACAACAAGAGCGAGCACGCCTATACCAAGAAGAACAAGATGCCGAAGCTAATCGTCAAGCACAACAATGTCGAGAAGCTCAAGCTCTTGAGGCGCAACGAGCATTACGTGATGCACATCGCAATGTGGCAGCTCGCACTCGACACACTCGTCAAGAAGAGGATTTCCTTCGCGATGAGAGGCAAGAGAGGCGCCACCAAGCAAGAATGCAAGAAGAAGTTCCTCCTCAAGCGCGACAAGAGCAACAAGCTCACCATGAACCTCAAGCTCGACAAGCACACCATGACAATGGACATCTATTTCGACAAGAGCAACATGATATTGCCAATCGCCAAAATCAAGAGTGCCCTCCCTATAGGCAAACAAACAATGAAGAGCATCGCTACGACAAGCTCAAGTTCACCATGCCAAAGTTTTCCGGAAGCATTGATCCCGAAGACTACCTCTCATGGGCATTGAAGGTTGAAGAGATTTTTCGCCTTCACAACTTCGATGAAGAGAAGAAGATCGCAATGGCATCCCTTGAGTTCCAAGACTATGTTTTCAGTTGGTGGGAGCAAATCATAGAGAGACGAGAAGCAAAAGGCGAACCTCCTATCACCACTTGGGCTCAAATGAAGGAAGTCATGAGAGCACGCTTCGTGCCAACACATTACAACCGTGACTTGTTCAAGAAGCTACAACTCCTCAAGCAAGGTACCAAGTCTGTTGAAGAGTACTACAAGGAGATGGAGATTGCCATGATAAGAGCCAACATAACGGAAGATGAAGATCAAACAATGGCGAGATTCTTGAATGGACTCAATTATCCTATCAAGAAGATTGCGGACTTTCAACCATACACCAATCTCCTCGAGCTAGTACACCAAGCAACCAAAGCAGAGCGACAAGTTCAAGAGGACTACAAGTACTCCAAGTTCACCTCCAAGAACTTCGGCTCCTACAACCAAGCTTCAATGACTTCGGCTACTCCTCCTACCTCTACCAAGCCATCTACATACTTCGGCGACAAGTCAAGCTACAAGAATGCGACTACATCGAGTCGTCCACGTACTACGAGCAACTTCAAGCTAAGAGCTTCATCATCTACAACTCCAACCGAGGACAACTCCAAAACGAGTTCCATCAAATGCTTCAAGTGCCAAGGGCGAGGCCACAAGTCATTTGAGTGCAAGACCGTTCGTACCATGAACATCAATGATGACGGATCCTATGACTCAATGAGCGACGATGAGATGGAAGCCCTTGAGCATGTAGCTATGCATCGCCAAGTGAATGAAGAAGAAGACCATCAAATGTTTTGCGACAATGACTCAAGTCCCAATCTTGTTGTCTCCAAGGTCTTGACACTCCAACACCAACAAGATGACGACCAACGATGTCATATCTTTCATACCAAGGCCGGCATCAATGGACGCTCCGTCAAGGTTATCATCGATGGAGGAAGTTGTCATAACTTAGCAAGCGGAGAGCTATGTGACAAGCTACATTTGGTCAAGACAAAGCACCCTCATCCCTACAAGGTCCAATGGCTTAATGATGTCGGAATTCTTCGAGTCGAGCACACCGTGCAAGTCTCCTTCAAGATAGGCGCCTACGAGGACACACTTTAGTGTGATGTGGTCCCAATGTCCGTGTGCCACCTTCTACTTGGACGACCATGGCAATATGATCGTGGAGTCACACACAATGGACGGACCAATCACTATAGCTTCAAGATGAAAAGCAAGGAATTCGTGCTACGACCAATGTCTCCAAGTCAAGTAGCCGCCGACAAACACTTACCTACCAACCACCGTGGAGAGAATGGTGAGAGAGTGAGCCACCAAAAGGAGAGTGAGAGGCACAAGCCAAATATGAGCGACTCCATGATGAGCGACAAGAAGCCACTAGTGCTATTTGCCACCAAATGTGAGATGAGAGAAGTGTGTGAGAACCCATCGAGTGTCTTTCACCTTGTGCTTTTATGCAAAGTGGAAGCCAAACCTACTAACACTTCACCACCTCTACCTTTAGTGTTGTCTAATTTTTTGCAGGAATTCTCGGACGTCTTTCCCGATGAGCTACCTCCGGGTCTACCTCCACTTCGCGGAATCGAACACCGCATCGACCTCATACCCGGCGCACCACTTCCAAACAAGGCTCCGTACATCGTCAACCCCGAGGAAACCAAGGAGATACAACGGCAAGTGCAACAACTCATCGACAAAGGTCATGTATGTGAAAGCTTAAGCCCTTGTGCCGTTCCGGTTATTCTCGTGCCTAAGAAAGATGGAAGTTTTCGCATGTGCTCCGATTGTCGTCCTATAATTGCTATCACCGTTAGATACCGTTATCCTATCCCACGCTTAGACGACATGCTTGATGAATTATGTGGTGCCACCATCTTTTTGAAAATTGATCTTAAAAGTGGTTACTACCAAATTCGCATTCAAGAGGGTGATGAGTGGAAAACGGCTTTCAAAACCAAGTTTGGGTTATATGAGTGGCTTGTCATGCCAATGGGTTTATCGTAAGCACCCGATTCATTTATGCGTCTTATGCATTTTTGTCTACGACCCTACATAGGTGTCTTTGTAGTGGTCTACTTTGATGACATCCTCGTTTTTAGCAAGTCGCTTGAGGACCATGTGACACACATCCGTATGGTTTTACAAACCCTTCGGAAAGAGCGCTTATATGCTAATATGGAGAAATGCACTTTTGGCGTTGACAAGGTCGTCTTCCTAGGATTTGTCGTCTCTTCACAAGGTGTTCACGTTGATGAAACTAAAATTGAAGCAATTAAAACTTGGCCTCAACCAACGAATCTCATGCAAGTGCGTAGTTTCCTTGGTCTAGCCAGTTTCTACCGACGTTTTGTGAAGGACTTTAGCACTATTGCTATGCCTCTACACGATTTGAGCAAGAAGAACGCACCCTTCATTTGGGGTCCTTCACAAGGCACCGCGTTCAATGAGCTAAAAAGCTTGCTTACACACGCACCACTTCTAGCCCTACCAAACATTGATAAACCATTTGAGATTCATTGTGACGCTAGTGGTACTGGCATAGGTGGCGTGCTCATGCAATAATAGCGCCCAGTTGCAAACTTTAGCGAGAAGCTATCCGGAGCGCAACTTAACTACCCCATCTATGATAAAGAGCTATATGCCTTGGTGAGAGTTTTACGTGTTTGGGAACATTATCTTAGACCTCATGAATTCATTCTTCATACGGACCATGAGACTCTCAAGTATCTCAGGGGTCAAACTAAGTTGAACAAGCGTCATGCTAAATGGAGTGAGTTCATTGAGTCTTTTCCCTATGTCATCAAATACATCAAAGGCAAAGAGAATGTTGTGGCGGATGCGCTTTCCCGCAAATGCATGCTTGTTACACAACTTGAGTTGAATGTTATTGGCTTTGAGCACATAAAATATTTATATGAGCATGATCCTTTCTTTGCACATCCTTATGCTAAGTGTTTGACTCACACTTCTTGTGAACATTATTACATAAAATATGGATATCTTATGAGAGCTAACAAACTTTGCATTCCCGAGTCTTCGCTTCCTTTGCTCCTTTTGCAGGAATCTCATGGAGGAGGACTCATGGGACACTTTGGACGCGACAAGACATTTGCTACGCTCTCAAAGAACTACTTTTGGCCCAAGATGCTCCGTGACGTCTCACGCCTCACCAACCGATGCTCTACATGTCGCAAAGCTAAGTCCAAAGCTCAATCTCATGGCCTTTACATGCCTCTTCCTATTCCATATCATCCATGGGAAGACATAAGCATGGACTTTGTACTTGGATTGCCTAGGACTCAAAATGGCAAAGATTCCGTGTTTGTTGTCGTGGATAGATTCTCTAAAATGGCTCATTTCATTCCTTGTAACAAGATCGATGATGCTTCACATGTTGCAAATCTCTTTTGTAGGGAGATCATTCGTCTACATGGAGTGCCAAAGACGATCGTGCCGAACCGGGGCGTCAAGTTCTTGAGCTACTTTTGGAAGACTCTATGCGCCAAACTCGGAATCAAGCTACTCTTCTCTTCGGCATACCATCCACAAACCGACGGCCAAACGGAGGTGACGAACCGCACGCTTTCGATGCTTCTTCGCGTGTTGATCAAGAAGAACATCAAGGAATGGGAGCAATGCTTGCCCATCGCCGAGTACACCTACAACCGCGCAAGACATTCGACTACCGGTAAGTCCCCCTTCGAGGTCGTCTACGGCTTCAACCCGTTGTCCCCATTGGACATCCTACCTCTACCTCTACAAGAGCGCACGAACATGGACGCAAGTTGATGTAGGGTGGAACCCTAATCAGTAGATCTTTCACGATTGGAGAATATCCCACGACGAACACTGAGAACACAAGAGGAAACGGAGGAAAACACGAGGGGGAAACTCTCAAATCAACACAAATATGATCACACAAGTGCTAGATCCACGATACACATCAAGATACACGATCCATAGTCAAATCACGGTGGTACAAAGGTAGTCTTCTCCCGGAGGAGATCTTGGATATCCCATGGGATCTTCCCCGATATGGAGGTCTTGAATCCGAGGTGGATCTTCTCCGAAGAGGCGCGCGGTCTCGTAGGAGAGAATCCACAAATGATGCGGAGCATCCTATGGACATCACCATGTCAAGAGTCCGCTTGGCAAGTGACACGTGCGACCTCTACTTCTCATACATAAAGGTGAATCATCTCCTTTACACGTGTTCACTTAACCCCTTCGAGGACGGTATACTACTTGACACTCCACTCGTGTGCCTACATAGGTATTGTCGGAACACCATGGGCGAGGAGGAGGAGTGCGGGCGCAAGTGTACAACTACACCATCCGTGAGCGACGCATGGAAGAGAAGGAAGAAGAGGAATCTTCCCAGCGCAGTGAAAGAGGTACTACCGGTCCAACTACCGGTCCAACTACCGGTCCACCGGTACTACCGGTCAACTACCGGTCTACCTTCTGTGATCGACCGATGCAAGGCTGGTGCAAGGCCGGAACTTCCGCTAAGACTGCTAATACCGGTACTACCGGTCCCAGGACCGGTACTACCGCCCTGCCTGCGCGCAGTTGAAGGGTTTTCACCCATGTATCCCCCCAACTTACCCCTAGACTATAAGTACTCCTTCCCTTCCATCTTTTAGGGTCAGCAATGGTTTAGCTCATATGAGAGATAGAGCTTTGCTCATCCATCCCGGATCTACTCCATGAGAGAGACCGCGGCCCCTCTACGGAGAAGATCCACCTTGGATTCAAGACCCCTAAACGGGAAGATCCTTCACGGATTCAAGACCTCCTCTTGGAGATGAACTCTACCTTGTATCTTTCCCTTTGTTGTCCATGTACCTTGTGATCTTGTGTGTTTGATTGTCTAGTGGATGTGTGATTGGACTTGTTCTTGAGTGTTTCCCTCGTGATTCCCCTTTGTGTTCTTCGTGTTCATCGTGGGATCCCCTCCATTTCGTGAAAGATCGGCCATCTAGGGTTCCACCCTACATCATTATGGTATCATGAGCCACGGTTTCTCACGAATTTGGTGCCTCCCCACTGTTTTCTAGCCTTGTTTTGTTGTGTTCTTCCCCAATTTCGAAAATCCCCACCAAAATAGCCCCAAAATTTTTTGTGATCTGTTGGTTTGATGAGATTTTGTTGATTTTGATCCGTGGATTTGCTTGGTTTCAAGTGGATCTAGCATCTCCCCAAGTTTCCCCACTTTCCATCCATGAAATCTCCGCAATTTTGCCCCCGAAATCATCCATTTCCGCCCCAAAACCCAACCCGATCCAGATCTGAGCATTTTCCCGACTCCAGCGGTACTACCGGCCCCCAAGGCGGTACTACCGGCCCCCCCTTCACCTGGTACCCAAAACTGGTGCCCCGGGACGCTCCAGGACCGGTACTACCGGTCTACCAAGCGGTACTTCCGCCCCACCCAGTTTCAGCCTTCCGAGTTTCACCATTTTGACCGTAACTTTCACTCCCGAACTCCGATTTGAGTGTTCTTTGGCTCGTTGAAAAGCTAGAGACGTGCCCAAGCTGCTCATCTTGGTTTTACCACCATTTGACTCCATAAAATTTTGGAAATTTTGGCAAGTTTGTATATGCCCTCCACCATATCACCCACATAGCTACCATAGCTTTCCGCAACCTAACCATTTTGTTTCCCATACCATTTGTGGTTGCTTGAGTAGTGATTTGAGTCTCCTAAGGTGTTTAGGCTACTTAGGGACAATTGCTTCTTCATCAACCACCACCACCACTTCCGCATAGCCTAATCCACTATACATAGCCAACCCAACTTAACCCAATTTTGTGCGAGCTTGTTTGAGTTGTGGCTTGTGTCTCCTAAGGTGTTTCGGCTACTTAGGGACCGTGACTTCAACTCCAACATCGTGTATAGCCCATCATTCCACTTCCGCAGACATCACGGCATTTCCGAAACCACCTTTTGACATTTGCCCTTGAGATTTTGAGTTGTGGTTTTTCCGTTTCCTAAGTTGTTTCGGCTAATTAGTGATAGAGTCGAGGGGCCCGATCTTTCGATGAGATGATAACTATCGATTTGGTGGAGACGACTTTGACGATCCGACTACAAACGTGCACGACGTTGCGCCTTAGCAATCGCTAAACCAACTCCGAGAGGTTATTGACCACGCCGGAGCACGATCAACCTGACCACGAAGGTCTATTCCTGCAAGCTGATAGAGGCGAGGGTGTCCCGATCTTTCGATGAGATGGTAACTATCGATTTGGTGGAGACGACTTTGACGACCCGACTACAAACGTGCACGACGTTGCGCCTTAGCAATCGCTAAACCAATCTCCAGGGGTTACTGACGATGCCAGAAGCACGATCAGCCTGACCACGAAGGTCTATTCCTGCATGCAATCGAAGAACAAGCAAGAATATGATAAAGCAATCTGAATATTGCAAATATAGATGAAATATTCATAAATGTGGGGATCCAAAAGCGGTCTTGGTCTGGTCGTTGGACACAAACGAAGTACACGAAGTTGCAATGGCTAACTTTTGACTAAACAAATCCCCAAGAAAAAGCTACTAGATGGATCTACTTATATAGGAGCAAGGGGTGGCGGCCAAGGAGGTGGAAGGACATCCCAAGGCAGCCTAAAACTAACCCTAGGTCGTTCAAGGCTCATGGGCCCAAGTGGAGGTGATGTAACACCTTTGGACTTGTAGTTTGACTCGGATTCTGCTGCAGCGTCAGATTGTTTCCTCGGTATCTCAACGCTCCGGACGAATTAGAAAGGTGAATCCAATTGGGTTGGAAAGTGTACGAAATCTAGTTTCCAACAAAAAAAGAAACACCCAATTCGGAGTCCGTATGAAGGAGTTCTTGCCGTTTTGAGTCAGGTATGTCTGTGCAGTCCGAATCTGGATGCAGAACGTGAGAGACTTGGACTCTATCTTCTCTTGGCCCAAAAGTGACGTGAGAGAACTTTTTGAACAGCACCTAAACTTCTCTTTTTCCTTTATCTTCATATGTGGATTGTACAAATGTCCCATACACCTGGAATTAGACATGGCACAAAAGTCTGTGAAGTATTTTTGTCCTGGATGACATAAATAAATTGTTGCATAGTTTGCATTAGAAATCACCTCACAAATATACATGTATGCAATATTTTTGGTCGTATCCAAGGTAGTCATGTCCTCATCATCCTCCCTTTTTTAAAAATAAAGCCGTCCTCGGCGTTGCTTAATCTGAAATGCGGGTAAGAAAATAGACAAGGTGTACATGTTGTATATGTATATGTCATCCATTTTTACTTCCCTTAATTTTCGCACATATGACACATGTATAGATGAGTAACTTTCGTAGTTCATAAAATATAAAGCCAAAATATTATCACAAGAAGTGGAAGGCATGCAAATATTGCAACTCAATTTGCACATATAAGTGAAACTCTTAATCGTTACAACAGATTGGCAATGCTCATCATTAAACCATCCCAACTTTGATGAACCATCACCAAGATTAGAGGTCATATCAAAATGATTAAACATTGGCACAACTATTTTCACACGTATTTGATCCAAATCTAATTTATTCCTTGATTCCAATGGTTCTTTCGCATCAATAGTTAATTCAATTGGTTCACTCACAATTGTTTGATCGCATGGCAAAGTCAAATCACGAACATATTCCTCTAAAATAGTTGGTGTGATCAAAGTAGTGGATAGCTCATCGCATGGTTCATTTAAATTGACAAGGCATTCACCATACTCATGTGGAGGTGGAAGATCGGTACCTTTGTCATTACCTCTTATGATCAACTCAGATGATGTAGGCACAGTCGGAGGTGATGTGTCATATGGTGGAGGTGATGTAGTCCGCACAACAACGGATGTGTCTGTCATAGTACGCCTAGTAGTGGAAGGAACAACCGTATCATTTCTTGGAATGTGCACCTGGCGCTTATTCTCCTTACGGACAATACGTCGTTTTATTTCCTGTTCAGCACTACAAGCAAGATGAAACAAATGGTCCATAGGATAACACTCTTCATGAATTAGTAACTCCTGAATATCACGATTTAATCCTGCCTAAAATCTATCCATAAAATCATCTTCACTTTCTTGTAAAGAGGAATGCAACAAGGTAGTTTGTAAATCATCATAATATTTTGTTACGGTGTCACTACCTTGTTTTAAATGTTGCAACTTTGTAAGCATGTCACGAGTATAATAAGCAGGGACGAATGTACGTCGCATGGCAACTTTCAAATCAATCCAAGTAGTAGGTATATAATTAGGGTGTAACCGACAATATTCACTCCACCAAACAAAAGCATAACCAGTGAAAGAACCAACCGCAACCTTAACTTTTTTTACGTTCATCAAAACTATGGGAAGCAAATAGATTATTTATGTCAAACTCCCATTCAATATATAAAGCAGGTCTAAAACGGCCATTAAACGGTGGTATAGAAACATTAACCTGATCATGTGCAGTTGGATGTTTGTGCACCTCTCGTGATGGTTGTGGTATGTCCTTAGGTGGTGGCACATCTCCCGCGATCGACAAAGCCCATCAGTTGACTCTAGATCCTGTCATGATTAGTAGAAAAAAGAAACAAAATTCGAGAATAATGTTCCTATGAACTACTAGGATGTGGTGGTAAAGCGCTCACAGTAAAGCAAATATCAATATCTTACAAGTTCTTACCATGCAGCAACTGGTGATAGGCAACCAGCGGTGTCAAATAACTCCAAAGATTGAGTAAAGCGATTGCCAGGTGAACGTACGTAACACGGTGTAGAAATATGTGGAGCTGGGTTGGCTTTATATGGTAGCAAAAGATTAGCAATAATCAATTCAGAGATGCAATGTTGAATAAACGCTCAACGACGGTACTGTGCTGGTCCTATGCTAGAGCTGACTAGAGACGCGAGCCTAGAACACTAATGAGGTCACGGTGTAGCACAACTATCATCAATAAAGGATACGAAGTAGCTCTGGACAGCACGATATAAGTGAAGATCACAACGGCAGTAAACATAATGATGAAAACAACTACCAAGCAGAATATACAACAACACTCTCTCCAACTTTCTTTTCCTTCTTTTTCTTTTTCTTTTTTTTTCTCCCACTTTTTTTTTTCTTTCTCTCCTCTTTTTTTTTTACTTTTTTTTCTCTGTCTTTTTTTTTCTTAATCCCTCTTTCCAAGACAAACTAGATAAGATGCAGATTGGATCAAGCAATGATGCGAACGACTTCAACTATGATTGTGACAATGAACGACGGGTAGCACGAGGTGGAAATTGATGGATGAGGTGGTGGACAGCGGAAGGGATAACGATGGAGCGGTGACGTGACTAATGTGAACAGAACTCGAAACTCTAACGAACTAGACACTAAGACCAGCAACTCGACACACCGATGCAACCGATAATTCAATAATGCAAACAATGAAAAGAAAATTGCAAAGGCTCAGACTAGCTAGGACAAAGGATGAATAGATCTAACTTTTTTTTGTGGCTTTTCCTTGGACAATAGGTAAGAAAATAAATCTAACCTAGGAATAACTGGAAATTCTCACCGAGCAACCTGAAAACTGATACCACTTGATAGAGGCGAGGGTGTCCCGATCTTTCGATGAGATGGTAACTATCGATTTGGTGGAGACGACTTTGACGATCCGACTACAAACGTGCACGACGTTGCGCCTTAGCAATCGCTAAACCAATCTCTAGGGGTTACTGACGATGCCAGAAGCACGATCAGCCTGACCACGAAGGTCTATTCCTGCATGCAATCGAAGAACAAGCAAGAATATGATAAAGCAATCTGAATATTGCAAATATAGATGAAATATTCATAAATGTGGGGATCCAAAAGCGGTCTTGGTCTGGTCGTTGGACACAAACGAAGTACACGAAGTTGCAATGGCTAACTTTTGACTAAACAAATCCCCAAGAAAAAGCTACTAGATGGATCTACTTATATAGGAGCAAGGGGTGGCGGCCAAGGAGGTGGAAGGACATCCCAAGGCAGCCTAAAACTAACCCTAGGTCGTTCAAGGCTCATGGGCCCAAGTGGAGGTGATGTAACACCTTTGGACTTGTAGTTTGACTCGGATTCTGCTGCAGCGTCAGATTGTTTCCTCGGTATCTCAACGCTCCGGACGAATTTGAAGGTGAATCCAATTGGGTTGGAAAGTGTACGAAATCTAGTTTTCCAACAAAAAAAAGAAACACCCAATTCGGAGTCCGTATGAAGGAGTTCTTGCCATTTTGAGTCAGGTATGTCTGTGCAGTCCGAATCTGGATGCAGAACGCGAGAGACTTGGACTCTATCTTCTCTTGGCCCAAAAGTGACGTGAGAGAAATTTTTGAACAGCACCTAAACTTCTCTTTTTCCTTTATCTTCATATGTGGATTGTACAAATGTCCCATACACCTGGAATTAGACATGGTACAAAAGTCTGTGAAGTATTTTTGTCCTGGATGACATAAATAAATTGTTGCATAGTTTGCATTAGAAATCACCTCACAAATATACATGTATGCAATATTTTTGGTCGTATCCAAGGTAGTCATGTCCTCATCACAAGCAATCGAAGAACAAGCAAGAATATGATAAGCAATCTGAATATTGCGAATATGGATGAAGTATTGATAGGAGTGGGGTTTCATAAGCGGTCTTGGTCTGGTCGTTGGACACAAACGAAGTACACGAAGTTGCAGCGATGGCTAACTTTAACTAAATAAAACCCAAGTCTAAACGGTGCCTTAAGGGCTGTATTTATAGGGGAAAAGAGAGGGTATTTTTCCACCCTAGGCAAGGTGGGACTAAAACACCTCCTAAGTCGTTTCCCCTACAATATGGGCTCTAAAAAAAACCAAACGAGCGGTATTTCGAAAATACATGGGTCTAGCCCAAAACTAAGGTGACACAACACCAGTAATAAGCTATGGACGAAATTTGTGAAAGACATGTTGTATATTTCGTCCATCCTCTTGTATGTCATCATGGTGGCTTCAAAGTGCGGAAATCTCCTCCAGAAACTCCATTCTTGATCCCTCCGCGCGCGCCTTCATCGTAGGGCTTGATCATGCTCCAGTGTTTATACTTCTTGTCCATGCTAGGTGCTTCAACTGTAACCAACACAAATATATCTAAGTTAGGAAGCATCACATCCTCATGAACATTAGAAACATTACCAAGAAACGAAAGTACCTGATAATTTAACTGGCGTGCGCGAGCTCTAGTAATTGGTCCAATAGGTATAGTAGCAGGGGTTGTGGGTGTAACTGTGCTAGCCATGTCCTCATCATCCTCCCCTTCTTGAAAACAAAGCCGTCCTCGGCGTTGCTTAATCTGAAATATGACTAACAAAAGAGACAAGGTGTACATGTTGTATATGTATATGTCATCCATTTTTACCGATCTAAGTTGTGGCACATGTAACACAGTTATACAAGAGCACCCTTCCAAAGTCGTGAAATATAAAGCTAATATATTGTCACAGGAAGTCAAAGGCATAAAAATATTGCAACTCAAATTGCACATATAAGTGAAGCTCTTGATCGTAACAAATGATTGGCAATGCTCATCATTAAACCATCCCAACCTTGATGAACCATCACCAAGATTAGAGGTCATATCAAAATGATTAAACACTGGCACAATTATTTTCAAACGTATTTGATCCAAATCAGAGTTATTCCCTGATTCACATGGCTCTTTTGCATCAAAAAGTAATTCAATGGGTGCACTCAAAATGGTTGTTATTGCATTCGTTGGATCACATGGCAAAGTCAAATCATGAACATAGTCCTCCAAAATAGGCGGTGTGATCAAAGTAGTAGGTAACTCATCACATGGTGCATTTAAATTGACAAGGCATTCATCATACACATGTGGAGGTGGAAGATCAGTACCTTCGTCATTACCTCTTATGATCAACTCGTATGATGCATGCACTCTCGATGGTGACGTGTCACATGGTGGTGGTGACGTAGTCCTCATAACAACGGATGTGGTTGTCATAGTGCGCCTATTAGTTGAAGGAACCACCGTATCAACTCTGGGAATGTGCACCTTGCGCTTGTTCTCCTTGGGTACCACACGTCGCTTTATTTCCTGTTCAGCTTTGCAAGCAAGACGAAACAAATGGTCCATAGGATAACACTCTTCATGAATAAGTAACTCCTGAATATCACAATTTAATCCTGCCCAAAATCTATCCATAAAATCGTCTTCACTTTCTTGTAAAGAGGAATGTAACAAGGTAGTTTGTAAATCATCATAATATTTCGTTACGGTGTCACTACCTTGTTTTAAATGTTGCAACTTTGTAAGCATGTCACGAGTATAATAAGCAGGGACGAAAGTATGTCGCATGGCAAGTTTCAAAGCATTCCAAGTAGTAGGTATATAATTAGGGTGTAACCGACAATATTCACTCCACCAAACTAAAGCATAACCAGTGAAAGAACCAACCGCAACCTGAAGTTTTTTACGTAAATCAAAACTATGGGAAGAAAATATATTATTCATGTCAAACTCCCATTCAATATATAAAGCGGGTCTAAAACGGCCATTAAACGGTGGTATAGAAATATTAACCGGATCATGTGCATTTGTGATGAGGACATCACTAACAAGGTTACACCCACAGCTCCAACTGACACATATACAGGACCAATTACTAGAGCTCGCGCACGCCAATTAAATTACCAGGTACTTTCGTTTCTTGGTAATGAATCTAATGTTCATGAGAATATGATGCTGCCTAAATTGGATACATTTGTCTTGCTTACAAATGAAGGGCCTAGCTTGGACAAGAAGGATGAACATTGGAGCAAGATCAAGCATGGAGATGATGGCGTGCGCAAGGGGAACAAGAATGGAGTTTCAATTGATGATTTCAGGACTTTGAAGCCACCATAATGAGTGCGGGAAGCCTTGGACGAAATATACAAGATGCCACTTCATAAATTTCGTCCAGAGGCTATTATAGGTGCTGCGTCACCTTATTATTGGGCCAGGCCCATGTAATTTCGAAATACTTGAGTATAGGCTGTTTTTAGAGTCCGTATGTGTGGGGAAACAAGAGTTAGGGTTGGTTTCGGACCCCTCCACCAAGGGCCACGAAATTCCCCCCTCTTTCCCTCATATATACAGCCCTTAGGGCGTCGTTTAGACTTTGGGTTTTGTTTAGATTAAAAGTTCGCCATAGCTGCAACTTCGCGTACTTCGTTTGTGTTCAACGACCAGACAAAGGCGTCACAGAACCCCACCTTGATCAATAAAGCTTTCCTCTTATATTCGCAATATCCAGATTGCAATCTTAGTTTCTTGCTTGTTCTTTGCTTGCCTGCAGGAAACAGACCTTCGTGGTCAGGTTGATCGTGCTCCGGCGTGGTCGATAACCTCTCGGAGTTGGTTTAGCGATTGCTAAGGCGCGACGTCCACGCACGTTCGTAGTCGGATCGTCAAAGTCGACTTCATCCAAACGATAGCCACTATCTCATCGAAAGACGGGACACCTTTGCCTCTATCAAGTGGTATCAGATTTCCAGGTTGCTCGGTGAGATTTTACAGTTTTTCGTAGATTAGATCGAGTCTGTTCTTCATACCTACAGTCCACGAAAAAGCCAAAAATAATAATAATTTAGGGTTAGTTCATCCCATCCGAACCAATCTGAGCCTTTGCATAATCTTTTCTGTATTTGCTTTGTTGAATTTGCGGTTGCATCGTCGTGTCAAGTTGCTGGTCTTAGCGTCTAGTTCAATAGAGTTTCGAGTTCTGTTCACAGTTTGTCACGTCGCCGCCGCACCATATTCATCGCCGCTGCCATACCACCACTGCTGCCATATCCCACCACCGCCACCACATACCACCACCGCTGCCATAACCTACCACCGCTGCCATAACTTACCACCATATATCCACCGCCAATCCGAGTTCTTTTCATATTAGGTTTGTTCTCGAGATCCATCTAGGTTAAAAAAAAGTCTGGAGACCCCCGGGCAGTTTTTAGGCCAAAATTTCGACAGGTGAAAATATTTTTTCCCTATCCTATTTTTGGGCTTTTCTGAGTCTTTTGAGACACGTGCCACCATACTGATTTTTTTCCGCACTTTTTCGTCGTCGCTGCCCTGATTCCGAAAAAAAAATTCGTCAAAAAAATTTCGTGCCTATCATCTTAGTTTGACTTGGGAAGTGTTTTGAGACACTCGCCATTATAGTGATTTTCGGCAAAAAAAAAGCAGCGCAAAAAAAAAACGCAAAAAAAAAGAGGCGAATTTTTTTTTCAGAGTGTGCTTTCCCCTTGATTACGTGCAGCGCCGTGATTTTGTAGTGTTCTAGGCTCGCGTCTCTAGTACGGTCTAGCCTAGGAACAGCACAGTACCGTCGTTGAGCGTTTATTCACCTTTGCATCTCTGAATTGATTATTGCTGACCTTTTTTTGCTACCATATTATAAGCCTTCCCAGCTCCACATACATCTACATCGTGCGTTTGACTCTCCCTGGTAATCGCTATATCCAAGCTTTGAGAGTTTTGACTACATCGGTTGCCGATCACCACCTGCTGCTGGGTAAGAACTGGTAAGAATTTGAGATTTGCTTGACGGATTTGTGACACCCGCCACCACCACCACTTGTTAGTAGTCTGTAGGATCATATTCTTGTGTGTTTCTATTGCTGCTAACCATGCCAGGATCACAAGTCGACGAGACTGACTGGGAGAACTTGACGAACAAGGAGCTTCATGATAAGTTTCAGGAAATGATGAGTGTACAGGTGCAAGATGTGCTAAACACATTGGACGAGGCCATGGAGAAGATAGATGGCATGGAGAAGACGTTTGAAACAAAGCTGGATAACAAGTTTGCTGAATTGCTTGCGCGTTTGCCACCACCACCGGCTGCTGCACCTGTCCCACCTCTTCAACAACAACAACAACAACAACAACGCCGACTTCCGAATCAAGTGGGACGAGCACAGCGCGTTCCCCTTGAGACTGGTCAAGCTTCTGTTGCTGCTGTTGATGTTTCTGTGGCTCCTGCTGCTACTGCAGAGGTGGAGGACCATTACGAGGATGAGGTTGACCAAAATCAGAACTACGTGCAACAACCAGCACCACCACCACCAGGTCGTCCTCATGCATATCATCGCAACGGTAGGGCTGCACCACCACCTGAGGTACATGACCATCTTCCTAAACTGAAATTGAATATTCCACCATTTGAGGGTAGATATGTTCCTGATATATATCTTACTTGGGAGTTACAAACTGAACAACGTTTTACATGTTTAAACTATCCCGAGGAGAGACGTGTCCCTGCTGCTGTTTGTGCTTTCACTGGTTTTGCATGTGTTTGGTGGTCTGAACATTGTAGATTATATCCTATTCCAGCTACTTGGACTGCTTTGAAAACTGCTATGCGTACTCGTTGGGTTCCACCATATTATCAACGTGAATTACTTCAAAAACTGCAGCGCTTAAGACAAGGAAAAAATTCTGTAGAAGAATATTATCAGCAATTACAAACTGGCCTGATTAGATGTGGTATTGTTGAGGAGAATGAAGCTATGCTTGCACGTTTTATGGGTGGATTAAATAGAGAGATTCAGACCATTCTAGAGTATAAGGATTATACTACTATCACTCGTTTATTCCATCTTGCTTGTAAAGCTGAACGTGAAGTGCAGGATCGACAGGCATTGGCGCGGACTAACTTTTCTGCAGGACGACTGATACGGAGTATCCCATGATCATCCCCATGTTCACTCGACGAGGCCTCAACTACACACAATTGGACACAAGGTTCACTCGCTCCTCTCTGAACCTCCACTTTCTACATGTGAGACATGCCTACTACCTCAAATATATGTGCTATGCATGTTCAGGAACACCCAAGGGGACCATGGAGAACCCAAGGACCAAGGCCAAGTGCGCGTGGAAGAGAAGGAAGAAGGACCAGCATCTACAGGCCCCGGACATCCGGCCCCCCAAGCCCGGACATCCGGCGCCCCTTCACAGAAGCTAGCACCGCAAGCCCGGACATCCGGCCCCATGCCCCGGACATCCGGCTCCACTCGAAGCCCCGGACATCCGGCCCCTTCGCCGGAAATCCGGCCCCTCATCACAGAAGGCAACCGAAGCCGGCCACGCTCAGCCCGGACATCCGGCCAGAGGCCCGGACATCCGGCTCCTCGCGAGCCGCCGGACATCCGGCCCCCGGCCCGGACATCCGCGCCTGCCTGCGCGCAGAGACGGGCCTGAGGCCCATGTATCCCTCTCCCACTTACCCCTTCGTGGACCTAGACTATATATACTCCTCCCCCTCCTCCATTTGAGGGTTAGCTTAGTGATAGCTCATTTGATACCTAGAGCTTTGCTCATCTAGTGGTTCATCTCCTTGTGAGTGACTGCGGCCCCTCCACGGAGAAGATCCACACGGATTCAAGACCTCCTTCACGGAGAAGATCCCGCGGGATACCCCAAGACCTCCTCACGGAGAAGAACCGGTTACCCTTTGTATCGTCCCTTGTTGATCATGGATCTTGTATCTCTTTGTGTTTCGAGGATCTAGCATATGTGTGACTTGTTCTTGTTGGTTTGAGTGATTCTCTCGTGTTTTCCCTCGTGTTCCCTCTCGTGTTCTTCGTGCTCATCGTGGGATCCCCTCCATTTCGTGAAAGATCTGCTGATTAGGGTTCCACCCTGTATCAGTTTCTATTGCTGCTAACCATGCCAGGATCACAAGTTGACGAGACTGACTGGGAGAACTTGACGAACAAGGAGCTTCATGATAAGTTTCAGGAAATGATGAGTGTACAGGTGCAAGATGTGCTAAACACATTGGACGAGGCCATGGAGAAGATAGATGGCATGGAGAAGACGTTTGAAACAAAGCTGGATAACAAGTTTGCTGAATTGCTTGCGCGTTTGCCACCACCACCGGCTGCTGCAGCTGTCCCACCTCTTCAACAACAACAACAACAACAACAACAACGCCGACTTCCGAATCAAGTGGGACGAGCACAGCGCGTTCCCCTTGAGACTGGTCAAGCTTCTGTTGCTGCTGTTGATGTTTCTGTAGCTCCTGCTGCTACTGCAGAGGTGGAGGACCATTACGAGGATGAGGTTGACCAAAATCAGAACTACGTGCAACAACCAGCACCACCACCACCAGGTCGTCCTCATGCATATCATCGCAACGGTAGGGCTGCACCACCACCTGAGGTACATGACCATCTTCCTAAACTGAAATTGAATATTCCACCATTTGAGGGTAGATATGTTCCTGATATATATCTTACTTGGGAGTTACAAACTGAACAACGTTTTACATGTTTAAACTATCCTGAGGAGAGACGTGTCCCTGCTGCTGTTTGTGCTTTCACTGGTTTTGCATGTGTTTGGTGGTCTGAACATTGTAGATTATATCCTATTCCAGCTACTTGGACTGCTTTGAAAACTGCTATGCGTACTCGTTGGGTTCCACCATATTATCAACGTGAAGTACTTCAAAAACTGCAGCGCTTAAGACAAGGAAAAAATTCTGTAGAAGAATATTATCAGCAATTACAAACTGGCCTGATTAGATGTGGTATTGTTGAGGAGAATGAAGCTATGCTTGCACGTTTTATGGGTGGATTAAATAGAGAGATTCAGACCATTCTAGAGTATAAGGATTATACTACTATCACTCGTTTATTCCATCTTGCTTGTAAAGCTGAACGTGAAGTGCAGGATCGACAGGCATTGGCGCGGACTAACTTTTCTGCAGGACGACCTTCATCATGGACACCGCGTGCATCCTCTACTTCCTCGCATTCTACTGCACCGACACCTCCATCAGCTGTTACCTCCAGCCATGATACAAGGAAGCAGGCACAATCACCATTATCTGCCAAGAGCACACCTATTGGGCCTGCACAGAGTTCTTCTTCTTCCATGGCATCGACAGGGCACACCAGTGATATTATTTGTCGTCGTTGTAAGGGAAGAGGACATTTTGCGAGATTGCAAATCTCAGCGTGTGATGATTGCTACTGAGGATGGTGGATATGAATCCGCTAGTGACTATGATGAGGAGACTTTGGCTCTTATTACACGTGAAGAACACGACGGAGACGATTCTGATCATGAGACGCAATACATGGCTCCTGAAGATGCTGACATGTATGAATGTTTAGTTGCTCAACGTGTTTTGAGTGTGCAGGTTACACAAGCTGAGCAAAATCAGAGGCATAATTTGTTCCATACAAAGGGAGTTGTGAAGGAACGTTCTGTTCGCGTGATCATAGATGGAGGGAGTTGCAACAACTTGGCTAGCATGGAGATGGTGGAGAAGCTATCTCTCACCACAAGACCACATCCACATCCTTACTACATCCAATGGTTCAACAACAGCGGCAAGGTTAAGGTAACACGTACTGTTCGTGTGCATTTTAGTATCTCTACATATGCTGATTATGTTGATTGTGATGTGGTACCTATGCAAGCATGTTCCTTATTACTTGGTAGACCATGGCAATTTGATAAAAATTCTGTACACCATGGTAGAAACAATCAGTATACTCTTGTTCATAAGGATACAAATATTACTTTGCTTCCTATGACTCCTGATTCCATTTTAAAAGATGATATTAATAGAGCTAATAAAGCAAAACAGGAGAAAAATAAGAGTGAAAATCAGATTGTGGCAAAAGAATTTGAGCAACAAATGAAGCCTAATAATAAACCATCTACTGTTGCTTCTGAAATTAAATTGAAAAGTGCATGTTTATTTGCCACCAAATCTGATATTGATGAGCTAGATTTTAGCAAATCTGTTTGCTATGCTGTTGTATGCAAAGAGGCATTATTTTCATTCGAGGACGTGCCTTCCTCTTTGCCTCCTGCTGTCACTAACATTTTGCAGGAGTTCGCCGACGTCTTTCCACAAGACGTGCCACCGGGATTACCACCTATTCGAGGGATTGAGCATCAGATTGACTTAATTCCCGGTGCATCGCTACCCAACCGCGCACCATACCGTACCAATCCAGAAGAGACGAAGGAGATTATGCGTCAAGTACAGGAGCTACTTGATACGGTGTATCCTAGGGCCATCCCCATGGACCCTCCTTCACCTCAACAAGTGCCCAAAGGACCAAGGACTAGAGCTCCCGAGACCGAGGTGACGTCACTCCTAGCCCTACTTCCATACAAATCTTGCGAGACATGGTCGCTACCTCAGACGGACGTGTTGTGTGTGCTCAGGTGTGAAGAAGACCACATCGGAGAGGGGCGTGAAGATGGACGAGTCCTCAAGTTCATGGACGAGCCAATGCATCGAGAAGAGCAGAAGAGAGCTCCAGGACCCGGACATCCGGCCCCCTGGCCCGGACATCCGGCCCCTGGGCATTCACCCACAGAAGGCCAACAGCAGCCAAGGCTACAGGGCCCGGACATCCGGCCAGGGCCCGGACATCCGGCCAGGCACGGCCCGGACATCCGGCCCCGCGCCCGGAAATCCGGCGCCTCTGTCCAGAGAGCACCCGAGGCGCGTCCACTCCAGCCCGGACATCCGGGCCCCCGCCCCGGACATCCGGCGTCCTGTGAAGTCCCGGACATCCGGCCCGCCGCCCGGACGTCCGGTCCCTGAATTGCCTGCGCGCATCCCCCGGGCCGAGGCCCATGTACCCATTCGCCCCGTAGACTATATATACTCCTCTCCTCATCCCGTTTAGGGTTAGCTGTGGTTTTAGCTCATTTGACACTTGTGTGGATTTCTCCCACGAGACCGGTGCGCCTCTACGGAGAAGATCCACCTCTGGATTCAAGACCCCTAACGGGAAGATCCCACGGGATTCCAAGACCTCCTCCGGGAGAAGACTATCTGTATCACCGTTGTTGACTTTGGATCATGTATCTCGACCTTGTATCGCGAATCTAGCACTTGTGTGATTGCTTCCGTGTTGATTTGAGTGTTCTCTCTTGTGTTTTCCCCATCTTTCTCCGTGTTTTCCCCGTGTTCATCGTGTGCCAACCTCCAAACGTGAAAGATCCGCTGATTAGGGTTCCACCCTATATCAAAAATCAGAGGCATAATTTGTTCCATACAAAGGGAGTTGTGAAGGAACGTTCTGTTCGCGTGATCATAGATGGAGGGAGTTGCAACAACTTGGCTAGCATGGAGATGGTGGAGAAGCTATCTCTCACCACAAGACCACATCCACATCCTTACTACATCCAATGGTTCAACAACAGCGGCAAGGTTAAGGTAACACGTACTGTTCGTGTACATTTTAGTATCTCTACATATGCTGATTATGTTGATTGTGATGTGGTACCTATGCAAGCATGTTCCTTATTACTTGGTAGACCATGGCAATTTGATAAAAATTCTGTACACCATGGTAGAAACAATCAGTATACTCTTGTTCATAAGGATAAAAATATTACTTTGCTTCCTATGACTCCTGATTCCATTTTGAAAGATGATATTAATAGAGCTAATAAAGCAAAACAGGAGAAAAATAAGAGTGAAAATCAGATTGTGGCAAAAGAATTTGAGCAACAAATGAAGCCTACTAATAAACCATCTACTGTTGCTTCTGAAATTAAATTGAAAAGTGCATGTTTATTTGCCACCAAATCTGATATTGATGAGCTAGATTTTAGCAAATCTGTTTGCTATGCTGTTGTATGCAAAGAGGCATTATTTTCATTCGAAGACGTGCCTTCCTCTTTGCCTCCTGCTGTCTATAACATTTTGCAGGAGTTCGCCGACGTCTTTCCACAAGACGTGCCACCGGGATTACCACCTATTCGAGGGATTGAGCATCAGATTGACTTAATTCCCGGTGCATCGCTACCCAACCGCGCACCATACCGTATCAATCCAGAAGAGACGAAAGAGATTATGCGTCAAGTACAGGAGCTACTCGACAAAGGTTATATACGCGAATCCCTTAGTCCTTGTGCTGTTCCTATTATTCTAGTGCCGAAAAAGGATGGTACATCACGTATGTGTGTTGATTGTAGAGCCATTAATAATATTACTATTCATTATCGTCATCCTATTCCTAGGCTAGATGATATGCTTGATGAATTGAGTGGCTCTACAATATTCTCCAAAGTTGATTTGCGTAGTGGATACCATCAAATTCGTATGAAATTGGGAGATGAATGGAAAACAGCATTTAAAACTAAGTTTGGATTATATGAGTGGTTAGTCATGCCTTTTGGGTTAACTAATGCACCTAGTACTTTCATGAGATTAATGAATGAAGTTTTACGTGCTTTCATTGGACGATTTGTGGTCGTATACTTTGATGATATATTGATTTTTAGCAGATCTTTGGAGGAACATTTGGAACATTTACGTGCTGTTTTTATTGCTCTACGTGATGCACGTTTATTTGGTAACCTTGGAAAGTGCACCTTTTGCACCGACCGAGTCTCTTTTCTTGGCTATGTTGTTACTCCACAGGGAATTGAGGTTGATAAAGCCAAGATTGAAGCTATTGAGAGTTGGCCGCAGCCCAAAACGGTCACACACGTGAGGAGTTTCCTTGGCCTCGCTGGATTCTATCGGCGTTTTGTGAGAGATTTCAGCACCATTGCTGCACCCCTCAATGAGCTTACAAAGAAGGATGTGCCTTTTGTTTGGGGTACTGCACAGGAAGAAGCATTCACGGTATTGAAAGATAAGTTGACACATGCTCCTTTACTCCAACTTCCTGATTTTAATAAGACTTTTGAGCTTGAATGCGATGCTAATGGAATTGGGTTAGGAGGTGTGTTATTACAAGATGGTAAACCTGTTGCATACTTTTCTGAAAAATTGAGTGGGCCTAGTCTGAATTATTCTACTTATGATAAGGAATTATATGCTCTTGTTCGGACTTTGGAGACATGGCAACATTATTTATGGCCCAAAGAATTTGTTATACATTCTGATCATGAATCTTTAAAGCACATTAAAAGTCAAGCAAAACTGAACCGTAGACATGCTAAATGGGTTGAATTCATAGAGACTTTCCCTTATGTTATTAAACACAAGAAGGGAAAAGAAAATGTTATTGCTGATGCATTGTCTCGTCGTTATACTATGCTTTCACAACTTGACTTTAAAATATTTGGTTTGGAGACCATCAAAGATCAATATGTGCATGATGCTGAATTTAAAGATGTATTGCAGAATTGCAAAGAAGGGAGAACATGGAACAAGTTCGTCGTTAATGATGGATTTGTGTTTCGGGCTAACAAGTTATGCATTCCAGCTAGCTCTGTTCGTCTTTTGTTGTTGCAGGAGGCGCATGGAGGAGGATTAATGGGACACTTTGGCGTGAAGAAGACGGAGGACGTACTTGCTACACACTTCTTTTGGCCAAAGATGCGACGGGATGTTGAGCGTTTTGTTGGTCGCTGCACTACATGTCAAAAAGCTAAGTCACGACTCAATCCTCATGGTTTATATATGCCTTTGCCTGTCCCTAGTGTTCCTTGGGAAGATATATCTATGGACTTTGTTTTGGGTTTACCTCGAACAAAGAAGGGGAGGGATAGCATATTTGTTGTCGTGGATAGGTTCTCGAAGATGGCACACTTTATACCATGTCATAAAAGCGATGATGCTGCTAATGTTGCTGATTTGTTCTTTCGTGAAATTATTCGCTTGCATGGTGTGCCAAATACTATTGTTTCAGATCGTGATACTAAATTTCTTAGCCACTTTTGGAGATGTTTATGGGGTAAGTTGGGGACTAAACTACTTTTTAGTACTACTTGTCACCCCCAAACTGATGGACAAACTGAAGTAGTCAACAGAACTTTGTCTACTATGCTTAGGGCTGTTTTGAAGAATAATAAGAAAATGTGGGAAGAATGCTTGCCTCATATTGAATTTGCTTATAATCGTTCGTTGCATTCTACTACTAAGATGTGCCCTTTTGAAATTGTCTATGGTTTCCTACCTCGTGCACCTATTGATTTGTTGCCTCTTCCATCTTCGGAGAAGGTTAATTTTGATGCTAAACAACGTGCTGAATTGATCTTAAAAATGCATGAGTTAACTAAGGAAAATATTGAGCGCATGAATGCTAAATATAAACTTGTTGGAGATAAGGGTAGAAAACGTGTTGTCTTTGCACCTGGAGATCTTGTTTGGTTACATTTGCGTAAGGATAGGTTTCCTAATTTGCGCAAGTCAAAGCTAATGCCCCGTGCTGATGGTCCTTTCAAGGTGTTAGAGAAAATAAATGATAATGCATATAAACTTGAGCTGCCTGCAGATTTTGGGGTTAGTCCCACATTTAACATTGCAGATTTGAAGCCTTACTTTGGTGAGGAAGATGAGCTTCCGTCGAGGACGACTTCAATTCAAGAAGGGGAGGATGATGAGGACATCACTAACAAGGTTACACCCACAGCTCCAACTGACACATATACAGGACCAATTACTAGAGCTCGCGCACGCCAATTAAATTACCAGGTACTTTCGTTTCTTGGTAATGAATCTAATGTTCATGAGAATATGATGCTGCCTAAATTGGATACATTTGTCTTGCTTACAAATGAAGGGCCTAGCTTGGACAAGAAGGATGAACATTGGAGCAAGATCAAGCATGGAGATGATGGCGTGCGCAAGGAGAACAAGAATGGAGTTTCAATTGATGATTTCAGGACTTTGAAGCCACCATAATGAGTGCGGGAAGCCTTGGACGAAATATACAAGATGCCACTTCATAAATTTCGTCCAGAGGCTATTATAGGTGCTGCGTCACCTTATTATTGGGCCAGGCCCATGTAATTTCGAAATACTTGAGTATAGGCTGTTTTTAGAGTCCGTATGTGTGGGGAAACAAGAGTTAGGGTTGGTTTCGGACCCCTCCACCAAGGGCCACGAAATTCCCCCCTCTTTCCCTCATATATACAGCCCTTAGGGCGTCGTTTAGACTTTGAGTTTTGTTTAGATTAAAAGTTCGCCATAGCTGCAACTTCGCGTACTTCGTTTGTGTTCAACGACCAGACAAAGGCGTCACAGAACCCCACCTTGATCAATAAAGCTTTCCTCTTATATTCGCAATATCCAGATTGCAATCTTAGTTTCTTGCTTGTTCTTTGTTTGCCTGCAGGAAACAGACCTTCGTGGTCAGGTTGATCGTGCTCCGGCGTGGTCGATAACCTCTCGGAGTTGGTTTAGCGATTGCTAAGGCGCGACGTCCACGCACGTTCGTAGTCGGATCGTCAAAGTCGACTTCATCCAAACGATAGCCACTATCTCATCGAAAGACGGGACACCTTTGCCTCTATCAATTTGGATGTTTGTCCACCTCTAGTGATGGTTGTGGTATGTCCTTAGGTGGTGGCACGTCTCCCGCGATCGATAAAGCCCATGAATTTACTTTGGACCCTGTCATGATTAGTAGAAACAAGAAACAAAATCCAAAAATAATGTTCCTACGAACTACTAGGATGTGGTGGTAAAACGCTCACAGTATAGCAAATATCAAAGACTTACAAGTTCTTACCATGCAGCAGGTGGTGACCGGCAACCAGCGGTGTCAATAAGTCTCAAAGTTGATAAAGCGATTGCCAGGTGAACATATGTATGCACGGTGTAGAAAATATGTGGAGCTGGGTTGGCTTTATATATGTGGAAAAAAAATGCTACAACCACGTTAATTAATGCAAGCTGAAAATCCGTTCAAAGTGGTCGAGTGCTGGTCCTAGGCTAGACTATGCTAGAGACGCGAGCCTAAGACACAGACAAAAATTCACGCACTGATTCCAACCGGGATTTTTTTTCACTCAGCACCGGATAAAAAAAAGGCAAGAGAAACAGCGCTAGTAACCGTGTAATTCTTCTTCTTCTTTTTTTTACCCAAACCAGAGTGTGCACTTACTCCACATAGGTTAGGAATCCCTTTTTTTTTAACCTTCCAATCCACCAAAGCAAATCCAGCACAATCTCCAAGGTGACGAAAGTAACGATTGCAATCTGACTCCCCCAAGAAAAATCTCTTTCCAAAGTAGTGAATATCCAGTACTACTAAAATGCGGACGGAAACCCCTTTTTTTGTAATGCCAATATCCTTCACGTGCTGCACCCGGCCAAGTAAAATGGATCCGGCTTGCCTGCCAAGAATCACGCTGGGGCCAAGTCAACCAAAGTCTATTTCAAAACAGCCCCAGAATAAACAACGGTTGAGCTTTCCAAGAAAAACACAAGAGGCGCACCAAGATATGGACAAGATCCCAACGTTTCCTGATTGTACACGATTCCTTTGCTTTGTTTTCTTCCTCTTATGCCAAAAATTGTGCCAGCTATCTTTCCTGCCAAATTCTCTCTCTTTCTCTTCGGCCGCGCCAAACCTGCCCTTTTATTCTGCTCTTTCTTTTTCTTTATCCGAAGTTACCACACCAGGAGGATTCGGTCAGATCTGTTTTTTTTCAAACACACAACCGACCTCTTTTTTTCAATCAAACGTTCTTTCGATCCCACGGCAGATCAGCCCCAAACAAATATTAATCCTTTTATTCTTGGCCGAATCTAGGCTTTCCGAATTACTCCCTCCCCAAAAGCACCTACGGGATCAATACTTGCCTCAAAAGATCTCTTTTTTTTTTCTTGAAACTTTTCTCAATTTTTTTTTCTCGTCGAGATGAATGATGCTCCAAGACTTTAATCCTTCTCGAGTGCCAACATTCCAAATTGTTCCCTTTTAAAGGCCAGAACGAAAATATCTCTTTCCTTCAATTTCTTCCCAGTAGCATGTTAGATATAGTATGACGAGATCTCACTCAAAAGGCAACCGACTCCTTTTTTTTTGCCGATCAAAACATTCCTATTTATCTCCAACGTTGGCTGCTCCTATTCTTCTTTGATTTTCTTTTTCTCCTTAATTTTCGCCAAGGAAACTTCACGCACTCGGAAACCACCTACCGAATCAGCCAACTACTAGTAAGACTTCCTTTTTTATCTCCAACGTGATGATCCAACGCAACAAACTACAACCATATGCACTCTTTTTTTTTCGGGAAGAAACCAACCGAGCAGCTCTTTCCCAAAATCCAACGTGGCTGACTAGTACATTCCAAATAAGCCAACCAACGTGGGAGGGAATCACGTCCCAATCCCAACCGATGTGCTCCTCTTTTTTCTTAGCTGATTCGATCTCTTTCTTTTTCAACCGATCGGAGCTTTCTCTCTCTTCTTCCAATTTTTTTTAAAAGAACCGTGAGAGATTGCAACCAATGATGGATGTGTGCACCTAACCTTTTTTTTGTGCTTCGGTTTCTACTTGCAAACGAATCTGATCTCTCTTTCTTTTATGATCTTGCCTCAACTTTTTCTCTCCACGAGATGAATGGCGCTCCAAGACAGCGACGAACAACAACAATGGATGGATGGTGATGATGACGGTGAACAAAAGGGTGGTAGCGGTAGATGACAATGAAGTGGTGTGAACGGACACAACGTGAACAATAAGTGACTAGAACTCGAAACTCTAAAAGACTAGACACCAAACCAGCAACTCGACACACGATGCAACCGAAAATTCAACAATGCAAAAACTAAGTGGCAATGGCGAAAAAGGCTCAGACTATCTTGGTCGATGAACTAATCTAACTGTTTTTTTGAGGCTTTTTCTTGGACTCTAGGTATGAAGAACAGATGCAATCTAGACTATGAAAAATTGGAAAATCTCACCGAGCAACCTGAAAACTGATACCACTTGATAGAGTCGAGGGGCCCGATCTTTCGATGAGATGATAACTATCGATTTGGTGGAGACGACTTTGACGATCCGACTACAAACGTGCACGACGTTGCGCCTTAGCAATCGCTAAACCAACTCCGAGAGGTTATTGACCACGCCGGAGCACGATCAACCTGACCACGAAGGTCTATTCCTGCAAGCAATTGAAGAACAAGTAAGAATATGATAAGCAATCTGGATATTGCGAATATGGATGAAGTATTGATAGGAGTGGGGTTTCATAAGCGGTATTGGTCTGGTCGTTGGACACAAACGAAGTACACGAAGTTGCAGCGATGGCTAACTTTAACTAAATAAAACCCAAGTCTGAACGGTGCCTTAAGGGCTGTATTTATAGGGGAAAAGAGAGGGTATTTTTTCCACCCTTGGCAAGGTGGGACTAAAACACCTCCTAAGTCGTTTCCCCTACAATATGGGCTCTAAAAAAACCAAACGAGCGATATTTCGAAAATACATGGGCCTAGCCCAAAACTAAGGTGACACAGCACCAGTAATAAGCTATGGACGAAATTTGTGAAAGACATGTTGTATATTTCGTCCATCCTCTCGTATGTCATCATGGTGGCTTCAAAGTGCGGAGATCTCCTCCAGAAACTCCATTCTTGATCCCTCCGCGCGCGCCTTCATCATAGGGCTTGATCATGCTCCAGTGTTTATACTTCTTGTCCATGCTAGGTGCTTCAACTGTAACCAACACAAATATATCTAAGTTAGGAAGCATCACATCCTCATGAACATTAGAAACATTACCAAGAAACGAAAGTACCTGATAATTTAACTGGCGTGCGCGAGCTCTAGTAATTGGTCCAATAGGTATAGTAGCAGGGGTTGTGGGTGTAACTGTGCTAGCCATGTCCTCATCAATTAGGAACGGGTCTACATCAAGAGCACCACCTCTCATCATCGAAACAGACGGTAACCTCGACGACATCATTGTATATTCCCTTGCAATTGCATTGTTAACCCCTAGCCCATTTTGCGTCACTTGCTTATCGAGACTAGCCTTTGAGTATTGCCGGCAACGTTACTTGTGCACATTAGTGATCATCGATCCGCCTTCCATTGCATACATACCATATCATATTGGTATCATCATATCACCCCTTGTGTCACAAGATTGTTCCCGCATATACACAATTGCTATCTTGGTTTGTGCATCGTGGCCACATATACAAAAAAAGAGAATAAAGCTTTTAAGCAAAAAGAGAAAGACAAAGAAGCTTGTAAGCAAGAGACATAGCATCACATCATATGATATCATACTTGATCATCTTGGATCATCTTGTGCTAAAAGCACCGGAACATCATACTCATAGCATACTTGGGATAGAAAGTTCATACATTTGCATCTTATAGGTTGTGCACAAGTGTCGTATCCGCCTATAGAGCAATCGTGCTAGCGTCTCTCTTGAGTTGTGCAACACGAGCGCTTTCCGTGGACTCCACATTTTGTGCTCATTCCTTGGTTGCACGACCCCATCTATCTATCCGTGTGTGTGTGTTTCCGTGTGCCACCCATATTGCTATTGGCCTACTTGCTACATTTGCGAATTTGTGAATCTCTTTCAACATTATTGACTCTTTCTAACATTTTGCATCATTTTTTTGTGCCTCTTATCCTAACCAAGCCACTCGATGAGCTTTACTTGATAGGTGTGAGTGAACAAGTCCGGTACCAATTCCACTATTCTTTCATTTCACATTGAGTGAAACGAGATACATCCTCAACGTTGGGAAAAGGTAACTTGGTATTGTTTATCTCATCTCCTACTCACCTTTGCTCGAGTCTTGTGATGGATAGGCAAAGGATTTCATCTACTTCGGTCTACAACAACAACGACGAGTTCGATGCCATGACGAACAACTTGTGCGCCAACATGAATGCTCAAATGGAGGAGCTCAAAGCCCTCATCAAGAACCGCAAGAGGTCTCCCTCATCTTCGAGAAGACGCTCAAGTGCACATCCTTCCGAGCTACCATCTCCGGCAAGATCTCATCGGCATCGACACCATCAACGACAAGAACGTGAAGGTCAAGAGCTCAACACCAACAACCGCTCAACGACTTCACCGTACACCTTGGCATCTTCGCCAAGCGACTTCAAGGCATCTTCGCCTTTGGATATGCGGCATCTTCGCCCACAAGCACCTCAAGCTTATGATCAAGAGAAGCTCCCCAAGCTCAAGTCCGCGACTTCCACGAGCTACTACGACCTCGTCAACGACCACGAGATTCCTTTCTATGGGACTCAAGACCCCGAGGAGTATCTCGAGTGGGAGCGCAAGATGGACGACTACCTCAAGCTACATCAAGTTCCCTACGAAGATCAAGTGAAGTGCGCCACAAGACACCTCCACGACAACGCGTCAACATGGTGGCTTCACACACCTTCGACGAGCTTCAACGTGAATTGGCCCAAGACGAAGAGAGCTTTGCGGCGAGAGTTTGTGCCTCCCACCTACACGGAACAACTTCTACGCCAATTAGAGAACACCATCCAAGGATCCAAGTCCATCGACGAGTACTTGAAGGACATGAAGATTGCCTTGCGACGAGCCGGCATGGATGACCCCATTTCGATGAAGCTCCACTTCATGATGGGATTGCACAACGACATCTACAAGACTATCTTCTTCGAGAACTACAAGTCCCTCGACGACAACTACATTGGTGCTCTCAAGGCGGAACAAGAACTTATGAAGGCCAAGGCTTCTCCACCGCAAGCAAACTTCTCGAAGACCAAGCTCCAAGACGGCGAGCATGAGGGTAGTACCACCACGATGTCCAAGCCCAACGAGCTCCAAGACGATGCTCCCAAGTTTGACTCCACCGCCAGCCCTCTTTGTGGCATTGATGATGCCGAGTCTACGTCGACTCTTTTTCAAGAAGGTGCGGCGACGACTACGACTACGAAGCCATTCGAGGACCAAGCTTTGGAGGCGAACAACATGGTGACGAGCAAGGATGATGCTTCCATCTTTGGAGGCGAGAGTGATGATGTGCCATCTTCGGCCTTCATCCACGGCGACGATTACGAGATGGTTGAGCATGGGATTTTCCCTTCGACCACGGCGGCGTATGATGACTTGAGTGACTTGTGCCACCATATTGAGAGTGAGAGCGAGTTCACCACTAGCCCCATATATGACGAGTTGCCCCAATTCCCATGTGAGGAGAGCCACAACCCCCACCACTTGAGTGAGATGAGTGACTCCACCATATGCGAGTTTGAGTGCACCTACCTTGAGGGAGTGAGTAAACCACCACATAGAGAGAGTGAGGTAGTTGATAGGGCATGTGAGGCCATTTCGATTTCTAACAACTTATCCTCTACCTCTATTGTGTCTTGTCATTTGGTGCTAGGTCCCACATTTGATGACGTGCCGATCCTCGGCGACTTCATCCTTCCTATGGACAAGACGATGGCCATGGTGGAATATGATGCAACCCCCACATGGTTCTATCAAGATGAAGATGATGACCACCTTTTGCTCTTTCCCACCTCACCTACACCACATGAGTGGAATGAGAAAGGTAACAAAGGTGAAGGTGATGCTATCGTCCCACTAGTGGACTATGTTGACATTGATTGCTTGCATGATGTTGATCAACCTATTGCCATGCTTCATGCTAGTTCGACTACCTCATGTGATACATTACCCATTTACGATGAGTATAATGATTGCCATGTGGAGTCTATTAGTTGTGATGCCATGTTGCATAGGATCACTTGTGATCATTCTTTAGGTCACATCATGTTTGATAATCCGCTTGACTTGTCATATGCTATGCATGAGATCACTCATATGTCATATTTGCAATCTCATCGTAGTAACTCTGCATATGCCATTAAAATAAACCCAATTTGCACTTATGGCATAGATGACAAGCCCATGGTCATTGGCATTTGTTTTTCTTGTGATGATATTGATATGCTCCCTTTGCATCATTTATCTCATATGCCACGCCATGACCACCTAGCTTCGGATATGCATTGTTTTGGATGTTGTCCATTTTCTCCATATGATGTTTACAATAATGGTCATGAGGAAACCCCCATAGTTTCCTCACACATTTTAGGAGATTTTGACCCATCCCATCCATTGCATGATCCCCATGCTTGTGTGCACAATATGCTCCCCATGAATGAACATGCTATAGATGTGCCATATAATTGTATGCGCAATTTGCATCCACATCATGCTATACACAATAACTATTCATTCATGATGGATGACATGTTCTTATACCATGCATCAAATTTCTTTGAGAGATGCTTATCTTGTGCTAACTCTAACGTGCACATACACATCATGATGGATGATATGTACATTTATCATGCACACAATTTCTTTGGTTTGTGTCTCTTTTGTGTAGGTCCCCATACTTACTCGTCAACCTCGCGAGAGCATGAGTTGACGAAACGAGCTCTAGAGAGCACCGATGACTTGGGATTCCGTGGATTATCCTTCCAACCGCTCCCTTCGCGCAAAGACTTCGCGCATTTCTTCTACATGGCCCTCACATGGTTATGGCTAATTGTTCGTTATGTATCATTTGCCCATATTGCCATGTTCACGTTGCATGATATGTCAATACCTTTGCCCTTGCCATGCATTTGTGACCCATGCTTTGCATTACACATGATGATTGATTCTCATACTTGTATGTGTATTTGCAAACTTGGTGGAGATATCACTTGTTATTGCCATGATTCCTTCGCACACCATGCCTATTATGATGCTTTGACCTTGATTTGTGATCGTGCTTGCGAGATGTCATGTGCATTGCCTATATCCACTATTTGCTCACATGACATGATTGCCATGCCTTCTCCTAGTGTGTTGCATCTTCGCTCCACTAGTTTGCACAATTTGATCACCATGCTTGCTTATGTTGCATCACCGATGATTCATACTTGCTCCTTTCATGCGGTTGATGACAACCATTGCCATGATTTGCACATGATTGATATTGCTTGTTGTCATATGTCTCCACATGTTGCCTCTCTCATGCTACCATGTATTGAGCGCAACCATGAGTTTAGTCTTGCCAATGAGATTGCCCCCATAGCATTCCCGCATTTATTTGGAGATTATGACAGCATTCTTGTGAAGAATGTTTGTTTTAACTCTTTGCACCATATGCCTAGTGCCATGAATATAGCTATTGTTGCATCATATTATTCATGCACTTTTGCTCCTAATGGTTGTGTGCAAGAGAAGAGAACCATCATGATGGATGATGTGTTTATCTACCATGCGCATACGTTCTTCCTTTTGTTGTGTGCATGTGTAGGATACTTGGACTATGTGTCGACTTCCACTTCACGTGAGTTGACCATTCGAGCTCTTGACAGCGAACCACTTTATACCACGACGCTTCTACATCGCACTTGCTTGTGCTTCGGCATTGTGAAGGATGCACAAGGACACACTTTCAAGGTGATATCCTTCTCTTTCGAGACACCCAAAACCATGAGCATGGATATTGTGGATCACTCTACTTGTGTTGCTTGCACCATGACTCTTTGCACACATGCTAGAGATCTTTCTTCGACTTGCCATTGCCACATTGCCATGCTTCATGATATATATGCCTTGTGTGTTGCCTCCGACTTGTGGATTACTTGTCCCTATCCTATACTTGGTTGCAACAATATCATCTCTTAACATATGCCATGTCACATTGCTTGTCACATGATTGACTTGATTGCCTCACACATGATGAACAATTGCTATTTCTATTGTGTTGAGTGCCACTCGATTTTCACTACACCCTATGCACATTATGCTTGGATTGTCTTGCACTTGACCCTTGTGTTTAGACACTTCATTTTCGTTGGTGTTGTGAATGATTCCTATGCCTACCATAGACCTTTCATTGAGCGCTTTGATCTTGTTTGCTATGACCATGAGGTAGATGCTTCTTCAATTGTCACACCTATTTGCATCTCTACCTCACTCTTGCGCGCTTGTTTCAATGATGTTCTTGATTGTGCTCAACTTATATTCTTATTTGCCATGCCACACTTATTTGTCACACCTTATGCTATGCTCAATGACAACACTTGTTGGGTGAACCACCTCTTGAATGCTTGGTTTTGCACTAACGCTAACCACATTTGTTTTTCCAAGTGTTTGTTGTCCTTGCTCCTTTTGAAGGAATCACTAGACGGTGAGACAATGGAGAGCGCCCATTTAAAGCTTCAAGATGATGAGCACTTCGTGATCGTCCACATATACACGACGACGCCACCTCTTTCCCATGGTGATTTGGTTTTCGATCCGAGGTCGGATCTTTCCCAAGGGGGAGGGGATGATGCGTAGCATCCTATGGACATCACCTTGTCAAGAGTCCGCTTGGCAAGTGACACGTGCGACCTCTACTTCTCATACATAAAGGTGAATCATCTCCTTTACACGTGTTCACTTAACCCCTTCGAGGATGGTATACTACTTGACACTCCACTCGTCTGCCTACATAGGTATTGTCGGAACACCATGGGCGAGGAGGAGAAGTGCGGGCGCAAGTGTACAACTACACCATCCGTGAGTGAAGCATGGAAGAGAAGGAAGAAGAGGAATCTTCCCAGCGCAGTGAAAGAGGTACTACCGGTCCAACTACCGGTCCACCGGTACTACCGGTCAACTACCGGTCTACCTTCTTTGATCAACCGGTGCAAGGCCGGTGCAAGGCCGGAACTTCCGCTAAGACTGCTAATACCGGTACTACCGGTCCTAGGACCGGTACTACCGCCCTGCCTGCGCGCAGTTGAAGGGTTTTCACCCATGTATCCCCCCAACTTACCCCTAGACTATAAGTACTCCTTCCCTTCCATCTTTTAGGGTCAGCAATGGTTTAGCTCATATGAGAGATAGAGCTTTGCTCATCCATCCCGGATCTACTCCACGAGAGAGACTGCGGCCCCTCTACGGAGAAGATCCACCTTGGATTCAAGACCCCTAAACGGGAAGATCCTTCACGGATTCAAGACCTCCTCTTGGAGATGAACTCTACCTTATATCTTTCCCTTTGGTGTCCATGTACCTTGTGATCTTGTGTGTTTGATTGTCTAGTGGATGTGTGATTGGACTTGTTCTTGAGTGTTTCCCTCGTGATTCCCCTTTGTGTTCTTCGTGTTCATCGTGGGATCCCCTCCATTTCGTGAAAGATCGGCCATCTAGGGTTCCACCCTACATCAACAAAGGTCTGTGATGAGCTATCAAAAAGCTAACCCTAGACGATGCGCGCATGCATTCAGGGGCCGGACGTCCGGGCGACGGGCCGGATGTCCGGGGCTTCACGTGGTGCCGGATGTCCGGGGCGAGGGGCCGGATGTCCGGGCTGCAGGGGTTGAGTCTCGGGTGCCCTCTGTGGAGTGGCGCCGGATGTCCGGGCCTTGCTTGGCCGGATGTCCGGGGCCTGGCCGGATGTGCAGGCCCTGTAGCCTCTGCTGCTGGTTGCTTTCTGTAGCTGATTGTCCTGGGGCCGGACGTCCGGGCCAGGGGGCGGGATGTCCGGGGCCTGGAGCCTTCTTCTGCCCTTCTCGATGCAACACCTTGTCCGTGAACTTGGAGACTTGTCCATCTTCACGCCCTTCTCCAATGTGGTTGATACGGTGTATCCCATGATCATCCCCATGTTCACTCGACGAGACCTCAACTACACACAATTGGACACAAGGTTCACTCGCTCCTCTCTGAATCCCCACTTTCTACATGTGAGACATGGCTACTACCTCAAATATATGTGCTATGCATGACCAGGAACCAAGAGGGAGGCCATGGAACAGCTAGGAGCGTTGGACAAGACGGCGAGGACACCAAATACAAGGAGCAAGTGAAGCTGCTGGAAAAGCTTCAGGCTCCGGACGTCCGGCATCTACCGGACGACCGGCGACTCCCAGGCGACCGGACGACCGGAGGCCACCGGACGTCCGTGACTTCGACGACAGAAGGAAAATAGTGGAAGTCCGAAGACTTCCGGACGTCCGGACCCTCGCGAGCCACCGGACGTCCGGTAGCCGTCGGACGTCCGCTACCTGCTGTCTGCGCACAGTTATCGGGCCAGAGGCCCATGTATCCCTCTCCCACTTACCCCTTCGTGGCCCTAGACTATATATACTCCTCCACCTCCTCCTAATGAGGGTTAGCTTAGTGATAGCTCATTTGATACCTAGAGCTTTGCTCATCTAGTGGTTCATCTCCTTGTGAGTGACTGCGGCCCCTCTACGGAGAAGATCCACACGGATTCAAGACCTCCTTTACGGAGAAGACCCCAAGACCTCCTCACGGAGAAGAACCGGTTACCCTTTGTATCGTCCCTTGTTGATCATGGATCTTGTACCTCTTTGTGTTCCGAGGATCTAGCATATGTGTGACTTGTTCTTGTTGGTTTAAGCGTTTCTCTCATGTTTTCCCTCATGTTCCCTCTCGTGTTCTTCGTGTTCATCGTGGGATCCCCTCCATTTCGTGAAAGATCGGCCATCTAGGGTTCCACCCTGTATCATATGGTATCAAGAGCCATGGTTTCTCACGAATTTGGAGCCCCCTCCACCGTTTTCTAGCCTTGTTTTGTTGTGTTCTTCCCCAAATTCGAAAATTCCCCACCAAAAATAGCCCCAAAAATTTTTGTGATCTGTTGGTTTGATGACGTTTTGTTGATTTTGATCCATGGATTTGCTTGGTTTCAAGTGGATCTAGCATTTCCCCAAGTTTCCCCATCTTTCATCCACGAAATCTCATCAATTTTGACCCCAAAATCATCAAATTCCGCCCAAAATCGCGTCCCGGATCTCAAATCTCGCGTTGACCCCGACCCACCGGACGACCGGCGTTTTACCGGACGTCCGGACCCTCTCGAAGCACCGGACGTACGGAATTCACCGGACGACCGGAACCACCTATACAGCAAAAATTACCGGATTTCCGGTCTTTTCCGGACGTCCGGTACACCCAGTTTTTGAATTCGGCTGATTTTTGTTTTGGTCATAACTAATTCATACAAACTCCGATTTGGACGTTCTTTAGCTCGTTTTGAAGCTCTTGACATCCCCCATTCCACAAAAATACCACCATATTCATTTGACTCCATCATATTTTGTGGATTTTGGCATCTTTGCCTAGGGCCTCCACCACATCATCCGCTATACCACCACCGACTTCCGCAACCTAACCATTTTGTTCCCCATAGCATTTGTGGTTGCTTGAGTCGTGATTTGAGTCTCCTAAGGTGTTTAGGCAACTTAGGGACCATTGCTTCTTCATCAACCACCACCACCACTTCCGCATACCCATTGCCCACTATACATAGCCAACCCAACTTAACCAAATTTTTGTTCGAGCTTGTTTGAGTTGTGGCTTGTGTCTCCTAAGGTGTTTCGGCTACTTAGGGACCGTGACTTCAACTCCGACATCGTGTATAGCCCATCATTCCACTTCCGCAACCACCACGGCATTTCCGCTACCACCATTTGACATTTGTCCTTGAGATTTTGAGTTGTGGTTTTTCCGTTTCCTAAGGTGTTTCGGCTAATTAGGAACGGGTCTACATCAAGAGCACCGCATCTCATCATCATCATCGACACGGACGGTAACTTCGACGACATATTTGTATATTCCCCTTGCAATTGCATTGTTAACCCCTAGCCCATTTTGCGTCACTTGCCTATCGAGACTAGCCTTTGAGTATTGCCGGCAACGTTACTTGTGCACATTAGTGATCATCGATCCACTTTTCCATTGCATATATATACCATATCATATTGGTATCATCATATCATCCGTTGTGTCACAAGATTGTTCCCGCATATACACAATTGCTATCTTGGTTTGTGCATCGTGGCCACATACAAAAAAAGAGAGAGAATAAGCTTTTAAGCAAAAGAGCCACAAAGAAGCTTGTAAGCAAGAGCCATAGCATCACAAAATATCATATCATACTTGATCATCTTGGATCATCTTGTGCTCAAAGCACCGGAACATCATACACATAGCATACTTGGGATAGAAAGTTCATACATTTTGCATCTTATAGGTTGTGCACAAGTGTCGTATCCGCCTATAGAGCAATCGTGCTAGCGTCTCTCTTGAGTTGTGCAACACGAGCGTTTTCCGTGGACTCCACATTTTGTGCTCATTCCTTGGTTGCACGACCCCATTTATCTATCCGTGTGTGTGTTTCCGTGTGCCACCCATATTGCTATTGGTCTTCTTGTTTCACTTGTGAATTTGTGAATCTTTTTCAACATTATTGAGTCTTGCTAACTTTTTGCATCAAATTTTTGTGCCACTATCCTCACCGAGCTCCACCATAAGCTTTACTTGTGTAGGTGTGAGAAACCGACAAGAATTGGTACCAATTGTGCTATTTCCTTGTTCCACATTTGAGTGATCATTGATCCATCTTCAACATCGGTCAAGGTACATTTGGTCTAGTTCTTCTCTTTCTCCCACTCATACTTGCTAGCGTTTTGTGATGGATAGGCAAGGCATTTCATCTCCGGTCTTCGACATCGACGGCGCGAACAAGGACATCCACGCGAAAACCATCGGACTACAACGAGAAATGCAAGAGTGCTTGGAAAACATCGCCATCGAACAACGACACTTCCAGACAAGGACAATGGCTTCCTTCGACGACATGTGCGACTCCTTCAACAAACAAATGGCGGAGCTCCGACACTTGGTGGTCGATTACAAGTCTTCTTCCCCTTCGTCAACCTCTGGGCGGCGACATTCAAGTCACAAGTCTTCGGAGCGCAAACATGATGCAAGTGCAAGTCTTCCACGGCCACACCGCCATGGAGACCATCGACATCGTCATGAAGGGCAAGTCACCTCCAAGCATCATGTGCACGACGACGACGGACGACATCTACCAAGAGCTCAAGCACGACAACGACATCATCATCATGAAGATGCTCGACAAGCGCATACCTACAAGTCCGAAGAAGCTCTACATCACGCCAAGGCCAAGCTTCAAGAGCAAAAGAGAAGACCGCGAGACAAGCACACCCAAGATGGAGCTACGGCTACAACCACCACTTCGGCATCTTCGCCAAGTGTTATCAAGGCATCTTCGCCAAGTGCTATCAAGGCATCTTCGCCTTTGGATGTACGGCATCTTCGCCTACCTCCCATGAGTTCGCCTACATCAACGTCTTCATCATCAAGGCGATCATCTACGAGCGACGGCGACAAGACGGTCGAGCATGGGCCATCCCCTTCGACCAAGGCGACGAGCATGAACCTCTTCGACACCATGAAGACGGCGCCCATATTAGGCTACTACTCCGGGTCAAGCTACGCGAGCAAGCATGAGACCTTCTCTTTGACCTCGGAGGAGCGTGATGGTTTGCCACACCCTACGGCATTCATCTTTGGAGGCATTACGGATGAGGAAGTTGAGCATGGAGACTTTTGCACCTACACCTCTTCGACATCCACTTATGACGAGATGACCCAATTCCCATGTGAGGAGTGCCACCACCACATGAGTGACATGAGTGACTCCACCATATGTGACATTGAGTGCATTTCCTATGAGAGGATGAGTGGGACCACCACTAGCCCCACACATGAGAGCATGCCATTTCTCCTATGTGAGGTTGAGAGCCATTTGAGTGACTCCACCAACCATACGAGTGAGAGCATCCAAGAGGGAGTGAGTGAGCCACAACACCTAGTGAGTGAGGTAGTTGAGAGGGCATGTGAGGCCACTATGATTTCTAACGACTTAACCTCTACTCCTAGTGTGTTTTCTTTGGTGCTAGGTCTCCTACATGACGACAATACTACCCTCAACGAGTCCATCCCTCCAATGGACAAAGCGATGGCCATGGTGGAAGAAGATACACCCCCCACATGGTACCATCAAGTTGCAACCTCACCTACAACACATGAGCGGAGCTCTAAAGGTAACATAAGTGATGGTGCTTCTTTTGTCCCACTTGTGGACCATTGTGACAATGATTGCTTGCATGATGTTGACACACCTATTGCCATGCTTCATGCTAGTGCGACTTCATCATGTCTTGACTTACCTATTTATGATGAATATGATGATGAGCATGTTGAGTTGCCTAGTTGTGATGCTATGCTCCATAGGATATCATGTGAAAATTCTTTTGGTCACATCATGTTTGATAATCCTTTGAACTTGTCATATGCTATGAGTGAGATTTCTCATATTGTTTCATTTCAATCTCAACATAGTAACTATGCATGCCCCATTAAAGTAAATCCTATTTGCACTTGTGGCATAGATGACAAGATGATGGTCATTGGCTTGTGTTTCTCTTGCGATGATATTGCAATGCTTCCTTTACATGATTTGCGCAATTCATCTATTATGCCATGCCATGAACACATTGTTCCAAATATGCTTTGCTTTGGATGTTATCAATATTCTCCATGTGATGTTCCCATGAATGCTATTGAGGAGACCCCCATAGTTTCCTCATACATACTAGGAGATCTTGATGCATTCCATACCTTGCATGATTACCATGATTGTGTGCACCATATGCATTCCATGAATAACAATGCTCTACCTACTTGTCATGATGCATTACACAATTTGAGTCTCCATTATGCTATACATAACAACAAACCTCTCATGATGGATGACATGTTTCTATACCACGCATCTCATTTATTTGAGCATTGGATATTATGTGCTAACCAACACTTGCACGTGCGCATCATGATGGATGATGTGTACATATACCACGCACATACAATTTTTCCTTTGCCTTTGTCTTGTGTAGGTACTTTTGCAAACTCGTCAACCTCACAATCCCATGAGTTGACGAAAAGAGCTCTTGAGAGCAACGACGATTTGGGATCCCGTGGATTGTCCCTACCACCGTTCTCTTCGCGCAACCACTACGCGCATCTCTTTTACTTGGCTCTCACACGGCTATGGGCTATTTGCCACTTCTCACATTATGCCCATACTATCATGTTCACTTTGCATGTTATGCCTCTTGCTATGATTTTGCCATGCAATTGTGACCCTTGCTTGCAATTACCAATGATTCACCATTATGATACTCCTATGTGTATTTGCATGCTTGGTGGAGACACTAGTACCTATCGCCATGATTTCCTTGTGCCCCATGCTATTGTTGATTCTTGTGTTGAGAGAGTCATGATATCACATTGCTATTTCCATATGGCCTCTCATCAACACATTGATGATATTTTGCTCATATCTTGCTTTCATGCTTGTGCTATGCCATGTGCGTCATGTATTCTCACTATTTGCACACATGCCATGATTGCCATGATTACTTCTAGTATGTTGCATCTTTGCACTACTAGCTTGCTTGACTTGATCACTATGCTTGCTTGCTATGTTACATCACCCATGTTCCTCTCTTACTTGCTTTCTTGGGTTGATGACATATATGTTCATGCCACTCACATGATATACATTGACCATTGTCATTTGTCTCCACTAGTTGCATCTCTCATCACTTGTATTGAGTGCAACAATGCTATGTTTGTTGATCTTGGAGACTTGTACACCATACTTGTGATGCATGATTGTTTGTTTGAGCCTAATGTCTTTGGTTGTTATCGCATCATACGCTTACATGCCATGCCACATTCCCTTGTACTTTCTTATGATAAGAATGATGCAAGCACTTGTTGGGTCTTTTCCCGCACGAATGCTAGGTCTCGCATTATGGCTAACCTCATTTGTTTTTCCGAGTGTTTGTCATGTTCTTTCATTTTGAAGGATTCACAAGGCGGTACCATCACGAGGCATCTTGGGCATGTGAAGGCATACACGTTGCGCAACACCAACACATTCGAGAACATACATAAGGTGAATTCCTTCTTTGTGAGCCATCCTCACATATGCATATTGGATGGGCCATACTTTCATTGTTGCTTCCTTCTTGTTGTCTACATGATACATCTACGGGATGGAGGACCGACATTAAAGATGGACCCTATGGAGTCACCACCGGTCTACCACTATTGACACGACATCGAGCATTGGTATGTCAAAACCCCTTTGACACATTGCACCAAAACCTTCATATTTGTTGATTGTGTGCTCACATGCCATGCTCAATGGACATATCATTCCCATAAAAAATTTGCATCTTGCCCATGGATTGACTCACATTATGCTTGCCTTGTTGCATTTTGTATTCCCATGTCATCCATGATATATGAGCTTGTGCATTTCCTTAGCAAATTTGTTGTGATCTTTCTTGATGGCATATTCATACATCATGATCATCTTATCCTCCATCAATTGCATGATAACATACACATATTGAGCATCCATTGCCATGTTCATGCTCTTGATAAACCATCACACTATGACATCATTTTGCACAACGGTTGCATTGATCACATTCACAACACCTTTGTGTGCACCACAAATGCATTTGATCACATGAATGCTTTACATCTCATACTTTATCATCTTGCTAAGCTTCATGTACACACGGACTCATTATTACATGATGGACACTTTGTGTGTGCTAACCATTGTATTTCCAAGTGTACTTTGTGTTTGCTCATTTTGCATGTACCACATACCGGAGACACCTTGGAGTACTTGGAGTGCGACATGACCTCAACTTCGTCCAACTACAAGTCCGTTCACGACTACCGTTTCCATGGTGATGAGGTTTTTGATCCGAGGTCGGATCTTTCCCAAGGGAGGGGAGATGATACGGTGTATCCCATGATCATCCCCATGTTCACTCGACGAGACCTCAACTACACACAATTGGACACAAGGTTCACTCGCTCCTCTCTGAATCCCCACTTTCTACATGTGAGACATGGCTACTACCTCAAATATATGTGCTATGCATGACCAGGAACCAAGAGGGAGGCCATGGAACAGCTAGGAGCGTTGGACAAGACGGCGAGGACACCAAGTACAAGGAGCAAGTGAAGCTGCTGGAAAAGCTTCAGGCTCCGGACGTCCGGCATCTACCGGACGACCGGCGACTCCCAGGCGACCGGACGACCGGAGGCCACCGGACGTCCGTGAATTCGACGACAGAAGGAAAATAGCGGAAGTCCGAAGACTTCCGGACGTCCGGACCCTCGCGAGCCACCGGACGTCCGGTAGCCGTCGGACGTCCGCTACCTGCTGTCTGCGCACAGTTATCGGGCCAGAGGCCCATGTATCCCTCTCCCACTTACCCCTTCGTGGCCCTAGACTATATATACTCCTCCACCTCCTCCTAATGAGGGTTAGCTTAGTGATAGCTCATTTGATACCTAGAGCTTTGCTCATCTAGTGGTTCATCTCCTTGTGAGTGACTGCGGCCCCTCTACGGAGAAGATCCACACGGATTCAAGACCTCCTTTACGGAGAAGACCCCAAGACCTCCTCACGGAGAAGAACCGGTTACCCTTTGTATCGTCCCTTGTTGATCATGGATCTTGTACCTCTTTGTGTTCCGAGGATCTAGCATATGTGTGACTTGTTCTTGTTGGTTTAAGCGTTTCTCTCATGTTTTCCCTCATGTTCCCTCTCGTGTTCTTCGTGTTCATCGTGGGATCCCCTCCATTTCGTGAAAGATCGGCCATCTAGGGTTCCACCCTGTATCAGTGGTCTTCTTCACACCTGAGCACACAAAGCACATCCGTCTGAGGTAGCAACCATGTCTCGCAAGATTCGTATGGAGGTAGGGCTAGGAGCGACGTCACCTCGGTCTCGAGAGCTCTAGCACGAGCACGTGTCATTGGTCCTTGAGGCACTTGATGAGGTGAAGGAAGGTCCATGGGGATGACCTCGGCATGCTCCGCATCATCTCCCCTCCCTTGGGAAAGATCCGACCTCGGATCGAAATCTTCATCGCCATGGAAAGGAGATAGATCCTGGATGTTGAAAGTGTCGCTCACGGAGTACTTGTCGCGTGGAATGTCGATCTTGTAGGCGTTGTTGTTGTAGCGTGCTAGCACCTTGAAAGGTCCGTCGGTGCGAGGTAGTAGTTTGGACTTGCGCTCTTGTGGGAAACTGTAATGCCCAGGATGGGACTATACCTCCTACGTGTCGAGGCACGACTTAAAGGTATAAGCCCATTCTGGAATGATCTCAAGTTTGGTATCTTTGCACGACTCATGTAAAAAAATAGGGATGAAATTGCAAAAGGATAGTTGGCTTACACTCGCCACGTCACACAATACATTACATAAGCAAATCATCATCCAAAACATCACAACCCGACTACGGGTGAAGATCCAAAAGAACGATACCAAAAAATAAAGCCACAGGTCCGAATCGCCCCTTGTAGAAACCACTACTGATCGTCGAAAACGTCACAAGCATACGGCCACTCTCTTCATCGAGCTCCCAGCGAAGTACTTGAACCAGCTCCTGCATCATTCTCGGCTGAACCTGCATCTGGTGTTGTAGTATCTGTGAGCCACGAGGACTCAGCAATCCCATAACCATGGGTATCAAGACTAGCAAAGCTTTATGGGTAGGAAGAGGTAAAGTGGTGAGGTTGCAGCAGCGTCTAAGCATAATATGGTGGCTAGCTTACAAGTACAAGAATGAGATGAGCATCTACGCAAACGGTCGCAAACTAGTAGTGATCGCTAAAGATCCTGAACTACCTACGAGTCAAACATAACCCCACCGTGTTCTCTTCTCAAAGTGAAAAGAGAAAGTCATGGTTACTCACACAGTTGTGTGTTTTATTTCGGATCCTCTGTCAAGTTTTCTACAACCGGACATTAACAAATTCCAATCTGCCACATAACCGCGGGCACGGCTTTCGAAAGATTATAACCCTGCAGGGGTGTCCCAACTTAGCCCATCACAAGCTCTCACGATTAGCTGAAGTGATAAATATAATCTCATCACCCCTTATCTTAGGGAAATCCGACCAGGCTCGGCATCCCGGTGCACAAGACATTTCGACAATGGTAAAACTAGTCCAGCAAGACCTCCCGGCGTGCCGACACCCTGATAGTAGCCGCGCGTATCTCGTCTCACGCCACGTCCGGATGGGTGGTGCTACAGGTAAAACCAATCCTCGAGTTTCCAAGTGGTGGCCCCGCAGGCTCCCTGGTTGGGACCAACACCATCAGCACTGCCCCCCCTGTTATGTAGAATTAAGAACCCGGGGACGCGACCCCCTATGCAAATTTAATTAAATAATTAAGTTGTTATTATGAGGCAAATTAAAACCAATGTTGGGCCTTGTTGGAGGAGTTTTATTCAAAGTCGAACTGTCATGGGGTCCCCATATACCCATCGTGTAAGGAACGCAAAATCAAGGAACATAATGCCGGTTTATCGGCGCCTAAGGTGGCATGAGTGGAACAAAACACTGAGCAAAAGGCCAAGCCTTCCACCCATGCCCAGTATATAGGTGTGTTATTATATATATAACATATGGTGATATTCCAACAACAAGTTCCCACCTGGAACGATCTTCATCTTCACCTGCAACTAACAACGCTATAAGAGGGGCTGAGCAAGCGGGTAACATAGCCAAACAATGGTTTTGCTAGGAAGGTTTCAAAGGTTAGATGTTTCATGGCAACAAGGAGAGGCTGACAATAATGATGGGTAGCGCGATATGTAACGATAGCATCGAGAAGCATGGCAAAGGTAGTAAAGGTATCCAAGGGTATGATCATCTTGCCTGAGATTCCGCGAGGGAGAAGAACAAGTCCACGAAGTAGTCGAACATAACCTCACAACTCTGGAACGAACCGAAGCTAACGAGGGAAGCAAACCGGAAAGAAACAAGCAACACGGTAAACACACCACACGAGACATGACAATGTGCTCAAACAAGTATGATGCAACACAAGTCTACATAGGAAGCACAACAAGTCTATACAGGAAGCACAACATGGCAAGGTAGGAAGCACAGTAAAATAACACAAGTCTATATGATGCAATACATGGTGATAGAGGCAAAGGTGTCCCGTCTTTCGATGAGATGGTGGCTATCGTTTGGATGAAGTCGACTTTCAGGATCCGACTACGAACGTGCGTGGACGTCGCGCCTTAGCAATCGCTAAACCAACTCCGAGAGGTTATTGACCACGCCGGAGCACGATCAACCTGACCACGAAGGTCTTTTCCTGCAGGCAAACGAAGAACAAGCAAGAAACTGAGATTGCAATCTGGATATTGCGAATTCAAGAGGAAAGCTTTATTGATCAAGTGGGGTTCTGTGACGTCTTGGTCTGGTCGTTGAACACAAACGAAGTACGCGAAGTTGCAGCTAAGGCGAACTTTAATCTAAACAAAACCTAAAGTCTAAACGACGCCCTAAGGGCTGTATATATGAGGGAAAGAGGGGGAATTTCGTGGCCCTTGGTGGAGGGGTCCGAAACCAACCCTAACTCTTGTTTCCCCACACATACGGACTCTAAAAACAGCCTATACTCAAGTATTTCGAAATTACATGGGCCTGGCCAAATAATAAGGTGACGCAGCACCTATAATAGCCTCTGGACGAAATTTAGGAAGTGGCATCTTGTATATTTCGTCCAAGGCTTCTCGCACTCATTATGGTGGCTTCAAAGTCCTGAAATCATCAATTGTAACTCCATTCTTGTCCCCCTTGCGCACGCCATCATCTCCATGCTTTATCTTGCTCCAATGTTCATCCTTCTTGTCCAAGCTAGGCCATTCATTTGTAAGCAAGACAAATGTATCCAATTTAGGCAGCATCATATTCTCATGAACATTAGATTCATTACCAAGAAACGAAAGTACCTGGTAATTTAATTGGCGTGCGCGAGCTCTAGTAATTGGTCCTGTATATGTGTCAGTTGTAGCTATGGGTGTAACCTTGTTAGTGATGTCCTCATCATCCTCCCCTTCTTGAATTGAAGTCGTCCTCGATGGAAGCTCATCTTCCTCACCCAAGTAAGGCTTCAAATCTGCAATGTTAAATGTGGGACTAACCCCAAAATCTGCAGGCAGCTCAAGCTTATATGCATTATCATTTATTTTCTCTAGCACCTTGAAAGGACCATCAGCACGTGGCATTAGCTTTGACTTGCGCAAATTAGGAAACCTATCCTTACGCAAATGTAACCAAACAAGATCTCCAGGTGCAAAGACAACACGTTTTCTACCCTTATCTCCAACAAGTTTATATTTAGCATTCATGCGCTCAATATTTTCCTTAGTTAACTCATGCATTTTTAAGATCAATTCAGCACGTTGTTTAGCATCAAAATTAACCTTCTCCGAAGATGGAAGAGGCAACAAATCAATAGGTGCACGAGGTAGGAAACCATAGACAATTTCAAAAGGGCACATCTTAGTAGTAGAATGCAACGAACGATTATAAGCAAATTCAATATGAGGCAAGCATTCTTCCCACATTTTCTTATTATTCTTCAAAACAGCCCTAAGCATAGTAGACAAAGTTCTGTTGACTACTTCAGTTTGTCCATCAGTTTGGGGGTGACAAGTTGATAGAGGCAAAGGTGTCCCGTCTTTCGATGAGATGGTGGTTATCGTTTTGGAGGAAGTCGACTTTGACGATCCGACTACGAACGTGCGAGGACGTCGCGCCTTAGCAATCGCTAAACCAACTCCGAGAGGTTGTTGACTACGCCGGAGCACGATCAACCTGACCACGAAGGTCTGTTTCCTGCAGGCAAACGAAGAACAAGCAAGAAACTAAGATTGCAATCTGGATATTGCGAATATAAGAGGAAAGCTTTATTGATCAAGGTGGGGTTCTGTGACGCCTTGGTCTGGTCGTTGAACACAAACGAAGTACGCGAAGTTGCAGCTATGGCGAACTTTTAATCTAAACAAAACCCAAAGTCTAAACGACGCCCTAAGGGCTGTATATATGAGGGAAAGAGGGGGGAATTTCGTGGCCCTTGGTGGAGGGGTCCGAAACCAACCCTAACTCTTGTTTCCCCACACATACGGACTCTAAAAACAGCCTATACTCAAGTATTTCGAAATTACATGGGCCTGGCCCAATAATAAGGTGACGCAGCACCTATAATAGCCTCTGGACGAAATTTATGAAGTGGCATCTTGTATATTTCGTCCAAGGCTTCCCGCACTCATTATGGTGGCTTCAAAGTCCTGAAATCATCAATTGAAACTCCATTCTTGTACCCCTTGCGCACGCCATCATCTCCATGCTTGATCTTGCTCCAATGTTCATCCTTCTTGTCCAAGCTAGGCCCTTCATTTGTAAGCAAGACAAATGTATCCAATTTAGGCAGCATCATATTCTCATGAACATTAGATTCATTACCAAGAAACGAAAGTACCTGGTAATTTAATTGGCGTGCGCGAGCTCTAGTAATTGGTCCTGTATATGTGTCAGTTGGAGCTGTGGGTGTAACCTTGTTAGTGATGTCCTCATCATCCTCCCCTTCTTGAATTGAAGTCGTCCTCGACGGAAGCTCATCTTCCTCACCCAAGTAAGGCTTCAAATCTGCAATGTTAAATGTGGGACTAACCCCAAAATCTGCAGGCAGCTCAAGTTTATATGCATTATCATTTATTTTCTCTAACACCTTGAAAGGACCATCAGCACGTGGCATTAGCTTTGACTTGCGCAAATTAGGAAACCTATCCTTACGCAAATGTAACCAAACAAGATCTCCAGGTGCAAAGACAACACGATTTCTACCCTTATCTCCAACAAGTTTATATTTAGCATTCATGCGCTCAATATTTTCCTTAGTTAACTCATGCATTTTTAAGATCAATTCAGCACGTTGTTTAGCATCAAAATTAACCTTCTCCGAAGATGGAAGAGGCAACAAATCAATAGGTGCACGAGGTAGGAAACCATAGACAATTTCAAAAGGGCACATCTTAGTAGTAGAATGCAACGAACGATTATAAGCAAATTCAATATGAGGCAAGCATTCTTCCCACATTTTCTTATTATTCTTCAAAACAGCCCTAAGCATAGTAGACAAAGTTCTATTGACTACTTCAGTTTGTCCATCAGTTTGGGGGTGACAAGTAGTACTAAAAAGCAGTTTAGTCCCCAACTTAGCCCATAAACATCTCCAAAAGTGGCTAAGAAATTTAGTATCACGATCTGAAACAATAGTATTTGGCACACCATGCAAGCGAATAATTTCACGAAAGAACAAATCAGCAACATTAGCAGCATCATCGCTTTTATGACATGGTATAAAGTGTGCCATCTTCGAGAACCTATCCACGACAACAAATATACTATCCCTCCCCTTCTTTGTTCGAGGTAAACCCAAAAGAAAGTCCATAGATATATCTTCCCAAGGAACACTAGGGACAGGCAAAGGCATATATAAACCATGAGGATTGAGTCGTGACTTAGCTTTTTGACATGTAGTGCAGCGACCAACAAAACGCTCAACATCCCGTCGCATCTTTGGCCAAAAGAAATGTGTAGCAAGTACGTCCTCCTTCTTCTTCACGCCAAAGTGCCCCATTAATCCTCCTCCATGCGCCTCCTGCAACAACAAAAGACGAACAGAGCTAGCTGGAATGCATAGCTTGTTAGCACGAAACACAAATCCATCATTAACGACGAACTTGTTCCATGTTCTGCCTTCTTTACAATTCTGCAATACATCTTTAAATTCAGCATCATGCACATATTGATCTTTGATGGTCTCCAAACCAAATATTTTGAAGTCAAGTTGTGAAAGCATAGTATAACGACGAGACAATGCATCAGCAATAACATTTTCTTTTCCCTTCTTGTGTTTAATAACAGTTTTGCTTGACTTTTAATGTGCTTTAAAGATTCATGATCAGAATGTATAACAAATTCTTTGGGCCATAAATAATGTTGCCATGTCTCCAAAGTCCGAACAAGAGCATATAATTCCTTATCATAAGTAGAATAATTCAGACTAGGCCCATTCAATTTTTCAGAAAAATATGCAACAGGTTTACCATCTTGTAATAACACACCTCCTAACCCAATTCCACTAGCATCACATTCAAGCTCAAAAGTCTTATTAAAATCAGGAAGTTGGAGTAAAGGAGCATGTGTCAACTTATCTTTCAATACCGTCAATGCTTCTTCCTGTGCAGTACCCCAAACAAAAGGCACATCCTTCTTTGTAAGCTCATTGAGAGGTGCAGCAATGGTGCTGAAATCTCTCACAAAACACCGATAGAATCCAGCGAGGCCAAGGAAACTCCTCACGTGTGTGACCGTTTTGGGCTGCGGCCAACTCTCAATAGCTTCAATCTTGGCTTTATCAACCTCAATTCCCTGTGGAGTAACAACATAGCCAAGAAAAGAGACTCGGTCGGTGCAAAAGGTGCACTTTCCAAGGTTACCAAACAAACGTGCATCACGTAGAGCAATAAAAACAGCACGTAAATGTTCCAAATGTTCCTCCAAAGATCTGCTAAAAATCAATATATCATCAAAGTATACTACCACAAATCGTCCAATGAAAGCACGTAAAACTTCGTTCATTAATCTCATGAAAGTACTAGGTGCATTAGTTAACCCAAAAGGCATGACTAACCACTCATATAATCCAAACTTAGTTTTAAATGCTGTTTTCCATTCATCTCCCAATTTCATACGAATTTGATGGTATCCACTACGCAAATCAACTTTGGAGAATATTGTAGAGCCACTCCATTCATCAAGCATATCATCTAGCCTAGGAATAGGATGACGATAACGAATAGTAATATTATTAATGCCTCTACAATCAACACACATACGCGATGTACCATCCTTTTTCGGCACTAGAATAATAGGAACAGCACAAGGACTTAGGGATTCACGTATATAACCTTTGTCGAGTAGCTCTTGTACTTGACGCATAATCTCCTTCGTCTCTTCTGGATTGGTATGGTGCGCAGTTGGGTAGCGATGCACCGGGAATTAAGTTAATCTGATGCTCAATCCCTCGTATAGGTGGTAATCCCGGTGGCACGTCTTGTGGAAAGACGTCGGCGAACTCCTGCAAAATGATAGTGATAGCAGGAGGCAAAGAGGAAGGCACGTCCTCGAATGAAAATAATGCCTCTTTGCACACAAAAGCATAGCAAACAGATTTGCTAAAATCTAGCTCATCAATATCAGATTTGGTGGCAAATAAACATGCAGTTTTCAATTTAATTTCAGAAGCAACAGTAGATGGTTTATTATTAGGCTTCATTTGTTGCTCAAATTCTTTTGCCACAATCCGATTTACACTCTTATTTTTCTCCTGTTTTGCTTTATTAGCTCTATTTATATCATCTTTCAAAATGGAATCAGGAGTCATAGGAAGCAAAGTAATATTTTTATCCTTATCAACAAGAGTATACTGATTGTTTCTACCATGGTGTACAGAATTTTTATCAAATTGCCATGGTCTACCAAGTAATAAGGAACATGCTTACATAGGTACCACATCACAATCAACATAATCAGCATATGTAGAGATACTAAACTGCACACGAACAGTACGTGTTACCTTAACCTTGCCGCTGTTGTTGAACCATTGGATGTAGTAAGGATGTGGATGTGGTCTTGTGGTGAGAGATAGCTGCTCCACCATCTCCATGCCAGCCAAGTTGTTGCAACTCCCTCCATCTATGATCACGCGAACAAAACGTTCCTTCACAACTCCCTTTGTATGGAACAAATTATGCCTTTGATTTTGCTCAGCTTGTGTAACCTGCACACTCAAAACACGTTGAGCAACTAAACATTCATACCTGCAGCATCTTCAGGAGCCATGTATTGCGTCTCATGATCAGAATCGTCTCCGCCGTGTTCTTCACGTGTAATAAGAGCCAAAGTCTCCTCATCATAGTCACTAGCGGATTCATATCCACCATCCTCAGTAGCAATCATCACACGCTGAGATTTGCAATCTCTCGCAAAATGACCTCTTCCCTTACAACGACGACAAATAATATCACTGGTGTGCCTTGTTGATGCCATGGAAGAAGAAGAACTCTGTGCATGCCCAATAGGTGTGCTCTTGGCAGATAATGGTGGTTGTGCCTGCTTCCTTGTATCACGGCTGGAGGTAACAGCTGATGGAGGTGTCAGTGCAGTAGAATGTGAGGAAGTAGGGGATGCACGCGGTGTCCATGATGAAGGTCGTCCTGCAGAAAAGTTAGTCCGCGCCGATGCCTGTCGATCCTGCACTTCACGTTCAGCTTTACAAGCAAGATGGAATAAACGAGTGATATTAGTATAATCCTTATACTCTAGAATGGTCTGAATCTCTCTATTTAATCCACCCATAAAACGTGCAAGCATAGCTTCATTCTCCTCAACAATACCACATCTAATCAGGCCAGTTTGTAATTGCTCATAATATTCTTCTACACAATTTTTTCCTTGTCTTAAGCGCTGCAGTTTTTGAAGTAATTCACGTTGATTATATGGTGGAACCCAACGAGTACGCATAGCAGTTTTCAAAGCAGTCCAAGTAGCTGGAGTAGGATATAATCTACAATGTTCAGACCACCAAACACATGCAAAACTAGTGAAAGCACAGACAGCAGCAGGAACACGTCTCTCCTCGGGATAGTTTAAACATGTAAAACGTTGTTCAGTTTGTAACTCCCAAGTAAGATATATATCAGGAACATATCTACCCTCAAATGGTGGAATATTCAATTTCAGTTTAGGAAGATGGTCATGTACCTCAGGTGGTGGTGCAGCCCAACCGTTGCGATGATATGCATGAGGACGACCTGGTGGTGGTGGTGCTGGTTGTTGCACGTAGTTCTGATTTTGGTCAACCTCATCCTCGTAATGGTCCTCCACCTCTGCAGTAGCAGCAAGAGCTACAGAAACATCAACAGCAGCACCAGAAGCTTGACCAGTCTCAAGGGGAACGCGCTGTGCTCGTCCCACTTGATTCGGAAGGCGCCGTTGTTGTTGTTGTTGTTGTTGTTGTTGTTGTTTTTGTTGTTGTTGTTGTTGAAGAGGTGGGACAGCTGCAGCAGCCGGTGGTGGTGGAAAACGCGCAAGCAATTCAGCAAACTTGTTATCGAGCTTTGTGTCAAACGTCTTCTCCATGCCAACTATCTTCTCCATGGCCTCGTCCAATGTGTTTAGCACATCTTGCACCTGTACACTCATCATTTGCTGAAACTTATCATGAAGCTCCTTGTTCGTCAAGTTCTCCCAGTCAGTCTCGTTGACTTGTGATCCTGGCATGGTTAGCAGCAATAGAAACACACAAGAATATGATCCTACAGACTACTAATAAGTGGTGGTGGTGGCGGGTGTCACAAATCCGACAAGCAAATCTCAAATTCTTACCAGTTCTTACCCAGCAGCAGGTGGTGATCGGCAACCGTGGTAGTCAAAACTCTCAAAGCTTGGATAAAGCGATTACCAGGGAGAGTCAAACGCACGACGTAGATGTATGTGGAGCTGGGAAGGCTTATAAGATGGTAGCAAAAGTGGTCAACAATAATCAATTCAGAGATGCAAAGTTGAATAAACGCTCAACGACGGTACTGTGCTGGTCCTAGGCTAGACCGTACTAGAGACGCGAGCCTAGAACACTAACAAAATCACGGCGCTGCACGTAATAAACGAGAAAGCACACTCTGATTTCTTTTTTTTCGCCTCTTTTTTTTGCGCTCTTTTTTTTTGCGCTGCTTTTTTTTGGCCGAAAATCACTATAATGGCGAGTGTCTCAAAACACTTCCCAAGTCAAACTAAGATGATAGGCACGAAATTTTTTTGATGATTTTTTTTTCGGAATCAGGGCAGCGACGACGAAAAAGTGCGGTAAAAAAACAGTATGATGGCACGTGTCTCAAAATACTCAGAAAAGCCCAACAATAGGATAGGGAAAAAAATTCACCTGTCGAATTTTTGGCCTAAAAACTGCCCGGGGGTCTCCAGACTTTTTTTTTCGAGACCTACGCAGGCAAGGAAACACAAATCCGAAACCTAGATGGATCTCGAGAACAAACCTAATATGAAAAGAACTCGGATTGGCGGTGGATATATGGTGGTAGGATATGGCAGCGGTGGTAGGTTATGGCAGCGGTGATGGTATGTGGTGGCGGTGGTGGGATATGGCAGCAGTGGTGGTATGGCAGCGGCGATGAATATGGTGTGGCGGCGACGTGACAAACTGTGAACAGAACTCGAAACTCTAAAGAACTAGACGCTAAGACCAGCAACTTGACACGACGATGCAACCGCAAATTCAACAAAGCAAATACAGAAAAGATTATGCAAAGGCTCAGATTGGTTCGGATGGGATGAACTAACACTAATTTTTTTTGGCTTTTTCGTGGACTGTAGGTATGAAGAATAGACTCGATCTAATCTACGAAAAGCTGTAAAATCTCACCGAGCAACCTGGAGCTCTGATACCACTTGATAGAGGCAAAGGTGTCCCGTCTTTCGATGAGATGGTGGCTATCGTTTGGATGAAGTCGACTTTGACGATCCGACTACGAACGTGCGTGGACGTCGCGCCTTAGCAATCGCTAAACCAACTCCGAGAGGTTATTGACCACGCCGGAGCACGATCAACCTGACCACGAAGGTCTGTTTCCTGCAGGGAAACGAAGAACAAGCAAGAAACTGAGATTGCAATCTGGATATTGCGAATTCAAGAGGAAAGCTTTATTGATCAAGTGGGATTCTGTGACGTCTTGGTCTGGTCGTTGAACACAAACGAAGTACGCGAAGTTGCAGCTATGGCGAACTTTAATCTAAACAAAACCCAAAGTCTAAACAACGCCCTAAGGGCTGTATATATGAGGGAAAGAGGGGGGAATTTCGTGGCCCTTGGTGGAGGGGTCCGAAACCAACCCTAACTCTTGTTTCCCCACACATACGGACTCTAAAAACAGCCTGTACTCAAGTATTTCGAAATTACATGGGCCTGGCCCAATAATAAGGTGACGCAGCACCTATAATAGCCTCTGGACGAAATTTATGAAGTGGCATCTTTTATATTTCGTCCAAGGCTTCTCGCACTCATTATGGTGGCTTCAAAGTCCTAAAATCATCAATTGAAACTCCATTCTTGTTCCCCTTGCGCATGCCATCATCTCCATGCTTGATCTTGCTCCAATGTTCATCCTTCTTGTCCAAGCTAGGCCCTTCATTTGTAAGCAAGACAAATGTATCCAATTTAGGCATCATCATATTCTCATGAACATTAGATTCATTACCAAGAAACGAAAGTACCTGGTAATTTAATTGGCGTGCGCGAGCTCTAGTAATTGGTCCTGTATATGTGTCAGTTGGAGCTGTGGGTGTAACCTTGTTAGTGATGTCCTCATCAACACAATTGGGCGCTTTTCTTGCATTAGCACGCCACCTATGCCGGTACCACTAGCGTCACAATGAATCTCAAAAGGTTTATCGAAGTTTGGTAGGGTTAGAAGTGGTGCGTGGGTAAGCAAGCTTTTTAGCTCATGGAACGCTGTGTCTTGCGAAGGACCCCAAATGAAGGGTGCGTTCTTCTTGCTCAAAGCGTGTAGAGGCATAGCAATGGTGCTAAAGTCCTTCACAAAACATCGATAGAAACCGGCTAGACCAAGGAAACTACGCACTTGCATGAGATTCGTTGGTTGAGGCCAAGTTTTAATTGCTTCAATTTTAGTTTCATCAACGTGAACACCTTGTGAAGAAACGACAAATCCTAGGAAGACAACCTAGTCAACGCCAAAAGTGCATTTCTCCATATTAGCATATAGGCGCTCTTTCCGAAGGGTTTGTAAAACTAAACGGATGTGTGTCACATGGTCCTCTAGCGTCTTGCTAAAAACGAGGATATCATCAAAGTAGACCACTACAAAGACACCTATGTAGGGTCGAAGACAAAAATGCATAAGATGCATAAATGAACCGGGTGCTTCCGATAAACCCATTGGCATGACAAGCCACTCATATAACCCAAACTTGGTTTTGAAAGCCGTTTTCCACTCATCACCCTCTTGAATGCGAATTTGGTAGTAACCACTTTTAAGATCAATTTTTGAAAAGATGGTGGCACCACATAATTAATCAAGCATGTCGTCTAAGCGTGGAATAGGATAACGGTATCTAACGGTGATAGCATTAATAGGTCGACAATCGGAGCACATGCAAAAACTTCCATCTTTCTTAGGCACGAGAATAACCGGAACGGCACAACGGCTTAAGCTTTCACGTACATGACCTTTGTCGATGAGTTTTTGCACTTGCCGTTGTATCTCCTTTGTTTCCTCGGGGTTGACGCGGTAGGGAGCCTTGTTTGGAAGTGGTGCGCCGGGTATGAGGTCGATGCGGTGTTCGATTCCGCGAAGTGGAGGTAGACCCGGAGGTAGTTCATCGGGAAAAACATCCGAGAATTCCTGCAACAAATTAAACAACACTAAAGGTAGAGGTGGTGAAGTGTTAGTAGGTTTGGCTTCCCCTTTGCATAAAAGCACAAGGTGAAAGACACTCGATGGGTTCTCACACACTTCTCCCATCTCACTTTTGGTGGAAAATAGCACTAGTTGCTTCTTGTCGCTCATCGTGGAGTCGCTCATATTTGGCTTGTGGCTCTCACTCTCTTTTTGGTGGCTCCCTCTCTCACCAATCTCTCCACGATGGTTGGTAGGTAAAAGCTTGTCGGCGGCTACTTGACTTGGAGATATTGGTCGGAGCATGAATTCCTTGCCCTTCATCTTGAAGCTATAGTGATTTGTCCGTCCATTGTGTGTGACTCCACGATCATATTGCCATGGACGTCCAAGAATAAGATGGCACAGGGACATGGGGATCACATCACATTCAAGAGTGTCCTCGTAGGCGCCTATCTTGAAAGAGACTTGCACGGTGTGCTCGACTCGAAGAATTCCGGCGTCGTTGAGCCACTGGACCTTGTAGGGGTGAGGATGCTTCGTCTTGACCAAGTGAAGCTTGTCGCATAGCTCTTCGCTTGCCAAGTTGTGACAACTTCCTCCATCGATGATAACCTTGACGGAGCATCCATTGATGCCGGCCTTTGAATGGAAAATGTGACATCGTTGGTCGTCATCTTTTTGGTGTTGGAGCGTCAAGACCTTAGAGACAACAAGATTGGGGCTTGAGTCATTGTCGCAAAACACTTGACGGTCTTCTTCTTCATTCACTTGGCGATGCATAGCGACATGCTCAAGTGCTTCCATCTCATCATCGCTCATGGAGTCATAAGATCCGTCATCGTTGATGATCATGGTGCGAACGGTCTTGCACTCAAATGACTTGTGGCCTCGTCCTTGGCACTTGAAGCATTTGATGGAGCTCGTCTTGGTGTTGTCTTCGGTTGGAGTTGTAGTTGAGGAAGCTCTTGTCTTGAAGTTGTTGGTAGAAGGTGGACGACTCGATGTAGTCGCATTCTTGTAGCTTGGCTTGTCGCCGAAGTTTGTAGATGGCTTGGTAGAGCTAGGAGGGGTAGCCGAAGTCGTTGAAGCTTGGTTGTAGGAGCCGAAGTTCTTGGAGTTGAACTTGGAGTACTTGTAGTCCTCTTGAACTTGTCGCTCCACTTTGGTTGCTTGATGTACTAGCTCGAGGAGATTGTTGTATGGTTGGAAGTCCGCAATCTTCTTGATAGGATAGTTGAGTCCATTCAAGAATCTCGCCATTGTTTGCTCTTCATCTTCCGTGATGTTTGCTCGTATCATGGCAATCTCAATCTCCTTGTAGTACTCTTCAACGGACTTGGTACCTTGCTTGAGGAGTTGTAGCTTCTTGAACAAGTCACGGTTGTAGTGGGTAGGCATAAAGCGTGCTCTCATGACTTCCTTCATTTGAGCCCAAGTGGTGATAGGAGGTTCGCATTTTGCTTCTATTCTCTCTATGATTTGCTCCCACCAAATGAGAACGTAGTCTTGGAACTCAAGGGATGCCATGGCGATCTTCTTCTCTTCATGGAAGTTGTGAAGGCGAAAGATCTTGTCAACCTTCAATGCCCATGAGAGATAGTCTTCGGGATCAATGCTTCCGAAAAACTTTGGCATGGTGAATTTGAGCTTGCCATAGCGATGCTCGTCATTGTAATGAGGACATCACTAACAAGGCTACACCCACAGCTCCAACTGACACATATACATGACCAATTACTAGAGCTCGCGCACGCCAATTAAATTACCAGGTACTTTCGTTTCTTGGTAATGAATCTAATGTTCATGAGAATATGATGCTGCCTAAATTGGATACATTTGTCTTGCTTACAAATGAAGGGCCTAGCTTGGACAAGAAGGATGAACATTGGAGCAAGATCAAGCATGGAGATGATGGCATGCGCAAGGGGAACAAGAATGGAGTTTCAATTGATGATTTCAGGACTTTGAAGCCACCATAATGAGTGCGAGAAGCCTTGGATGAAATATACAAGATTCCACTTCATAAATTTCGTCCAGAGGCTATTATAGGTGCTGCGTCACCTTATTATTGGGCCAGGCCCATGTAATTTCGAAATACTTGAGTATAGGCTGTTTTTAGAGTCCGTATGTGTGGGGAAACAAGAGTTAGGGTTGGTTTCGGACTCCTCCACCAAGGGCCACGAAATTCCCCCCTCTTTCCCTCATATATACAGCCCTTAGGGCGTCGTTTAGACTTTCGGTTTTGTTTAGATTAAAAGTTCGCCATAGCTGCAACTTCGCGTACTTCGTTTGTGTTCAACGACCAGACAAAGGCGTCACAGAACCCCACCTTGATCAATAAAGCTTTCCTTTTGAATTCGCAATATCCAGATTGCAATCTCAGTTTCTTGCTTGTTCTTCGTTTGCCTGCAGGAAACAGACCTTCGTGGTCAGGTTGATCGTGCTTCGGCGTGGTCGATAACCTCTCGGAGTTGGTTTAGCAATTGCTAAGGCGCGACGTCCACGCACGTTCGTAGTCGGATCGTCAAAGTCGACTTCATCCAAACGATAGCCACTATCTCATCGAAAGACGGGACACCTTTGCCTCTATCATATTGTTTCCTTGCCTATTGGGAGGGCGGTCTTGATTTTGGCGGTTTGCCATATCATCTTGCTCTTGTCGAAGTAGATGTCCATTATCATGGTGTGCTTGTCGAGCTTGATGTTCTTGTTGAGATTGTTGCTCTTGCCGCGCTTGAGGAGGAGCTTCTTGTTGCATTCTTGCTTGGTGGCGTCCCTCTTGCACCTCATCACGAAGGAAATCCTCTTCTTGACGAGTGTCTCGAGTGCGGGCTGCCACATTGCGATGTGCATCTTGTAACGCTCGTTGCGCCTCCATAGCTTGAGCTTCTCGACGTTGTTGTGCTTGGCGGTTAGCCTCGGCATCTAGTTGTTCTTGGTGTTGACGTGCTCGCCCTTATTGTTGTTGGCGTAGTCGTTGCCGTTCTTGTGCTTGCTCAAGTGTAGCTTTGTTTTGACGACGTCGGCTTTCTTGCTCGTCGAATAGCTCTTGTGAACTCTTGTCATGAAGAGGCTGCCGGTTGTCATGTCGAACTTGACGTGCGGCTTGACGAAGAGTGTTAGACGTAGGTGTACTTGAGTCTTGCGTGGAGTCGGAATGTCGACTTGAGCGGCTTCGTCTTTGAGAAGATGTTGAAGAAGAACGTCGGTTGACTATCAATGTCCGGAGCTCGTTGAATTGAGTAGACATGTTGGTGTTGATGATGTCGAATTGTTCTTTTGTTCTTGCTTCAAATTGGCACGCGTCCTCGGCGACTTGACCAATATACTCGCGCATAGCTTCACTCTCTTGATGTAGAGCTCGTTTGATGCGGAGCATCCTAAGGTCATCCCCATGGACCCTTCATCGCCTCGTCAAGTGCCCAAAGGACCAATGACTTGATGAGGACATCACTAACAAGGTTACACCCACAGCTCCAACTGACATATATACAGGACCAATTACTAGAGCTCGCGCACGCCAATTAAATTACCAGGTACATTCGTTTCTTGGTAATGAATCTAATGTTCATGAGAATATGATGCTGCCTAAATTGGATACATTTGTCTTGCTTACAAATGAAGGGCCTAGCTTGGACAAGAAGGATGAACATTGGAGCAAGATCAAGCATGGAGATGATGGCATGCGCAAGGGGAACAAGAATGGAGTTTCAATTGATGATTTCAGGACTTTGAAGCCACCATAATGAGTGCGAGAAGCCTTGGACGAAATATACAAGATGTCACTTCATAAATTTCGTCCAGAGGCTATTATAGGTGCTGCTTCACCTTATTATTGGGCCAGGCCCATGTAATTTCGAAATACTTGAGTATAGGCTGTTTTTAGAGTCCGTATGTGTGGGGAAACAAGAGTTAGGGTTGGTTTCGGACCCCTCCACCAAGGGCCACGAAATTCCCCCCTCTTTCCCTCATATATACAGCCATTAGGGCGTCGTTTAGACTTTGGGTTTTGTTTAGATTAAAAGATCGCCATAGCTGCAACTTCGCGTACTTCGTTTGTGTTCAACGACCAGACCAAGGCGTCACAGAACCCCACCTTGATCAATAAAGCTTTCCTTTTATATTCGCAATATCCAGATTGCAATCTTAGTTTCTTGCTTGTTCTTCGTTTGCCTGCAGGAAACAGACCTTCGTGGTCAGGTTGATCGTGCTCCGGCGTGGTCAACAACCTCTCGGAGTTGGTTTAGCGATTGCTAAGGCGCGACGTCCTCGCACGTTCGTAGTCGGATCGTCAAAGTCGACTTCCTCCAAAGCGATAGCCACCATCTCATCGAAAGACGGGACACCTTTGCCTCTATCAAGTGGTATCAGATTTCCAGGTTGCTCGGTGAGATTTTACAGTTTTTCGTAGATTAGATCGAGTCTGTTCTTCATACCTATAGTCCACGAAAAAGCCAAAAAAAATTAGGGTTAGTTCATCCCATCCGAACCAATCTGAGCCTTTGCATAATCTTTTCTGTATTTGCTTTGTTGAATTTGCGGTTGCATCGTCGTGTCAAGTTGCTGGTCTTAGCGTCTAGTTCTTTAGAGTTTCGAATTATGTTCACAGTTTGTCACGTCGCCGCCGCACCATATTCATCGCCGCTGCCATACCACCATTGCTGCCATATCCCACCACCGCCACCAAATACCACCACCGCTGCCATAACCTACCACCGCTGCCATATCCTACCACCATATGTCCACCGCCAATCCGAGTTCTTTTCATATTAGGTTTGTTCTCGAGATCCATCTAGGTTTCGGATTTGTGTTTCCTTGCCTGCGTAGGTCTCGAAAAAAAAAATTCGACAGGTGAATTTTTTTTCCCTATCCTATTTTTGGGCTTTTCTGAGTCTTTTGAGACACGTGCCATCATACTGTTTTTTTACCGCACTTTTTCGTCGTCGCTGCCCTGATTCCGAAAAAAAAAATTCGTCAAAAAATTTCGTGCTTATCATCTTAGTTTGACTTGGGAAGTGTTTTGAGACACTCGCCATTATAGTGATTTTCGGCCAAAAAAAAAGAGCGCAAAAAAAAATCAGAGTGTGCTTTCCCCTTTATTACGTGCAGCGCCGTGATTTTTTTAGTGTTCTAGGCTCGCGTCTCTAGTACGGTCTAGCCTAGGACCAGCACAGTACCGTCGTTGAGCGTTTATTCAGCTTTGCATCTCTGAATTGATTATTGCTGACCACTTTTGCTACCATCTTATAAGCCTTCCCAGCTCCACATACATCTACGTCGTGCGTTTGACTCTCCCTGGTAATCGCTTTATCCAAGCTTTGAGAGTTTTGACTACCACGGTTGCCGATCACCACCTACTGCTGGGTAAGAACTGGTAAGAATTTGAGATTTGCTTGTCGGATTTGTGACACCCGCCACCACCACCACTTATTAGTAGTCTGTAGGATCATATTCTTGTGTGTTTCTATTGCTGCTAACCATGCAAGGATCACAAGTCAACGAGACTGACTGGGAGAACTTGACGAACAAGGAGCTTCATGATAAGTTTCAGCAAATGATGAGTGTACAGGTGCAAGATGTGCTAAACACATTTGATGCGGAGCATCCTACGGCTATCTCCATGTACACCGTCATAGCTCCTCAAGCCCCAAGTGAACCTACCGGACTTAAGGTGAACTCGCTCCTCTTCGAGAGTTACATGAATATCATTTGGACTTGGTCACTACCTCACCACGGAACATCGTGCATCTTTAGGTACAAGGACGACCACCTACATGAAGCCGGGGAGCACCACCAAGTCCACATGGAGACGTACGAGAAGAAGGAGGAAAGGAGCAACACAAGCGAAGAAGGGCATGTCCAGCCCGGAGCGAGCGGTACTACCGCCTACAAGCGGTACTACCGCTCCCATGCGGCACTACCGCCTACAGGCGGTACTACCGCTCCCAAGCGGTACTACCGCCCGAGGTCCGGTACTACCGCTCTGCCTGTGCGCAGCCGCGGGCCTTTGGCCTTGTATCCCTCTCCACTTACCCCTTCGTGGCGTAGACTATAAATAGACCACCCCCACCTTCTTTCTAAGGTTTAGCAAAGTATTTGATAGACATTGAGAGCTTTGCTCCTTGTATCCCCTCCTCTAGGAGATCAAGACCTCCCAAGGGAGAAGAATCCTTGTGGGATTGCAAGACCTCCCACGGGAGAAGAATCCTTGTGGATTGCAAGACCTCACCTCCTCAAGGAGTGGGATGAACTAGCTACCTTGTATCTTTCCTTTTGTTGTTCTTGAATCATTGTGAACTCTTGCATGTTCTTGGATATAGCATATGTGTGATTGGATCTAGTCAATTTGAGTGTTTTCCCTCTCTTGTGTTCATCGTGTTCTTGGGGATTCCCCTCCAATTCGTGAAAGATCTCCACTTAGGGTTCCACCCTACAACATCATGGTATCTAGAGCTATGGTTTCTCACGAAATTGGAGCCCCCCTTCTTGTTTTCTAGCCTAATTTTGTTGTGTTCTTGCCCAATTTCGAAAATCCCCACCAAAAATAGCCCCAATTTTTTTGTGATTTGTTGGTTTGATGATGTTTTGTTGGATTTGATCCATGGATTTGCTTGGTTTCGACTGGATCTAGCATCTCCCCAAGTTTCACCACTTTCCATCCACGAAATCCATCCAATTTCACCCCGAAATCATCCATTTCCGCCCCAAATTCGCCCCGATCGCGATCTGCGAAGTTTTTCCCGACACCAGCGGTACTACCGCTCATCCAAGCGGTACTACCGCCCTACAAGCGGTAGTAATTTTTTAGTTCCGCTCAACCAAAGCGGTACTACCGCCCCGCACTTTTTCAGCCTTCCGAGTTTCACCGTTTTGACCATAACTTTTACTCCCGAACTCCGATTTGAGTGTTCTTTGGCTCGTTGGAAAGCTAGCGACGTGCCCGAGCTGCTCATCTTGGTTTTACCACCATTTCACTCCATCATATTTTGTGAGTTTTGACATCTCTTCCTAGGGCTTCCACCACATCATCCGCTATACCACCACCGACTTCCGCAACCTAACCATTTTGTCCCCCATAGTATTTGTGGTTGCTTGAGTAGTGATTTGAGTCTCCTAAGGTGTTTAGGCTACTTAGGGACCATTGCTTCTTCATCAACCACCACCACCACTTCCGCATAACCTTGTCCACTATACATAGCCAACGAAACTTAACCCAATTTTGTGTGAGCTTGTTTGAGTTGTGGCTCGTGTCTCCTAAGGTGTTTCGGCTACTTAGGGACCGTGAACTCAACTCCAACATCGTGTATAGACCATCATTCCACTTTCGCAACCACCAGGGCTTTGCCACTACCACCATTTGACTTTGGCCTTTGAGATTTTGAGTTGTGGTTTTTCCGTTTCCTAAGGTGTTTTGGCTAATTAGGAACGGGTCGCCATCGACAACACCGCCTCTCATCATCATCATCGGACGGTAACCTCGACGACACCGTTGTATATTCTCCTTGCAATTGCATTGTTAACCCCTAGCTCATTTTGCGTCACTTGCCCATCGAGACTAGCCATTTGAGTATTGCCGGCAACGTTACTTGTGCACATTAGTGGTCATCGTTATACACCATCCATCGCATATATACCATATCATATTGGTATCGTCTTGCTATCTTAGTATCATCCCTCGTGTGCCACAAGATTGTTCCCGCATATACACAATTGCTATCTTGGTTTGTGCATTTCGCATAGTGGCCATTTCAAAAAAAAAGAGAATAAGCTTTTAAGCAAAAAGAGAAAGACAAAGAAGCTTGTAAGCAAGAGCCATAGCATCGCATCATATCATATCATACTTGATCATCTTGGATCATCTTGTGCTAAAAGAACCGGAACATCATACACATATCATACTTGGGATAGAAAGCTCATCCATTTTGCATCTTATAGGTTGTGCACAAGTGTCGTATCCGCCTATTGAGCAATCGTGCTAGCGTCTCTCTTGAGTTGTGCAACACGAGCGTTTTCCGTGGACTCCACATTTTGTGCTCATTCCTTGGTTGCACGACCCCATTTATCTATCCGTGTGTGTGTTTCCGTGTGCCACATATTGCTATTGGTCTACTTGTTCCATTTGCGAATTTGTGAATCTCTTTCAACATTATTGACTCTTTCTAACTTTTTGCATCAATTTTTTGTGCCACTATCCTCACCGAGCTCCACCATAAGCCTTACTTGTGTAGGTGTGAGAATTGACAAGATCCGGTACCAATTGTGCTATTTCCTTGATACATTATTGGGTGATCATTGATCCATCTTCAACATTGGAAAGGTACATGTGGTCTAGTTCTTTCCTTTCTCCGACTCACATTTGCTCGAGTCTTGTGATGGATAGGAAAAGCACTTCATCTCCGGTCTACAACAACAACGACGAGTTCGGTGCCATGTCTAGATCACATCGGCATCGACACCATCATCGACAAGAACGTGAAGGTCACGAGCTCCACATCAACAACCGCTCAACGACTTCACCATCTACCTTGGCATCTTCGCCAAGTGGCTTCAAGGCATCTTCGCCTTCGGACTTGCGGCATCTTCGCCGACCCGCACCTCAAGAGAAGCTTCCCAAGCTCAAGTCCGCGACTTCCACGAGCTACTTCGACCTCGTCATCGACCACGAGATTCCTTTCTATGGGACTCAAGACCCCGAGGAGTATCTTGAGTGGGAGCGCAAGATGGACGACTACCTCAAGCTACATCAAGTTCCCCACGAAGATCAAGTGAAGTGCGCCACAAGAAACTTCCACGACCGCGCGTCGACATGGTGGCTTCACACACCTTCGGAGAGCTACAACATGAATTGGCCCAAGACGAAGAGAGCTATGCGGCGAGAGTTCGTGCCTCCTACTTACATGGAACATCTTCTACACCAATTGGAGAACACCATACAAGGATCCAAGTCCCTCGACAAGTACTTCCACGAGATGAAGAAGGCCTTGCGACGAGCCGGCGTGGACGACCCCATTTGGATGAAGTTTTACTTCATGATGGGATTGGACAACGACATCTCCAAGACCATCTTCCTCGAGAACTACCAGTCCCTCGACGACAACTACATTGGTGCTCTCAAGGCGAAACAAGAACTCAGGATGGCCAAGACTTCTCCACCGCAAGCACACTTCTCGAAGACCAAACCCCAAGACGGCGAGCATGAGGCTAGTACCACCGCGATGTCCAAGCCCAACAAGCTCCAAGATGACGCTCCCAACTTCGACTCCACCGCCATACCTCTTTGTGGCATTGATGATGCCGAGTCTACTTCGACTCTTTTTCAAGATGGTGCGGCACCGACTACGACTACGGAGCCATTCGAAGACCAAGCTTTGGAGGCGAGCGACAAGGTGGCGAGCGAGGATGATGCTTCCATCTTTGGAGGCGAGAGTGATGATGTGCCATCTTCGGCCTTCATCCACGACGACAACGACGAGATGGTTGAGCATGGGATTTTCCCTTCGACCATGGCGACATATGATGACTTGAGTGACCTTTGCCACCATATGGAGAGTGAGAGTGAGTTCACTACTAGCCCCATATATGACGAGTTGCCCCAATTCCCATGTGAGGAGAGCCACAACCCCCACCACTTGAGTGAGATGAGTGCCTCTACCATATATGACATTGCGTGCACCTACCTTGAGGGAGTGAGTGAGCCACCACCACATAGAGAGAGTGAGGAAGTTGATAGGGCACGTGAGGCCATTCGCATTTCTAACAACTTGACCTCTACCTCTATTGTGTCTTCTCAATTGGTGCTAGGTCCAACATTTGATGACGCGCCGATCCGCGACGACTCCGTCCTTCCTATGGACAAGACGATGGCCATGGTGGATTATGACGCACCCCCCACATGGTTCCATCAAGATGAAGATGACCACCATTTGGTCTTTGCCAGCTCACCTACACCACTTGAGTGGAATGAACAAGGTAATATAGGTGAAGGTGATGCTCTTGTCCCACTAGTGGACTATCTTGACAATGATTGCTTGCATGTTGTTGACACACCTATTGCCATGCTTCATGCTAGTGCGACTTCATCATGTCTTGACTTACCTATTTATGATGAATATGATGATGAGCATGTTGAGTTGCCTAGTTGTGATGCTATGCTCTATAGGATATCATGTGAAAATTCTTTTGGTCACATCATGTTTGATAATCCTTTGAGCTTGTCATATGCTATGAGTGAGATCTCACATATTGTATCATTTCAATCTCAACATAGTAGCTATGCATGCCCCATTAAAGTAAATCCTATTTGCACTTGTGGCATAGATGACAAGATGATGGTCATTGGCTTTTGTTTTTCATGCGAGGATATTGCCATGCTTCCTTTACATGATTTGCGCAATTCATCTACTATGCCATGCCATGATCACATTGTTCCAAATATGCTTTGTTTTGGATGTTGTCAATCTCCATGTTATTTTTCCACTAATGCTCATGAGGAGACCCCCATAGTTTCCTCATACATATTAGGAGATTTTGATCAATCCCTTCCATTGCATGATTCTCATAATCATTTGCACAATATGCTCCCCATGAATTCCAATGATATTGTTGTGCCACATACTTGCTCTAATTTGAGTCTCCATTATGCTATACATAATAACAAACCTCTCATGATGGATGACATGTTTCTATATCACGCATCTCATTTATTTGAGCATTGGTTACTTTGTTCTAACGAACACATGCACGTGCGCATCATGATGGATGATGTGTACATATACCACGCACACACGATTTTTCCTTTGTCTTTGTTTTGTGTAGGTACTCATGAACATTTGTCAACCGCACAATCCCATGAGTTGACAAAACGAGCTCTAGAGAGCAACGATGACTTGGGATCCCGTGGACTATCCTTACCACCGTTCTCTTCGCGCAACCTCTACGCGCATCTCTTTTACTTGGCTCTCACACGACTATGGGCTATTTACCACTTGTCATCTTATGCCCATTCTATCGTGTTCACTTTGCATGTTATGCCTCTTGCTATGAATTTGCCATGTAATTGTGACCCTTGCTTGCCTTTACACATGATTCACCATTATGCTACTTCTATGTGTATTTGCATGCTTGGTGGAGATACTTGTTGCTATTGCCATGTTTACATTGTGCCTCATGCTATTGATGAGACTTTGCTCACATCTTGCTTTCATGATTGTGTTATGCCATGTGCATTGTTCATGCCCACTATTTGCACACATCCTATGATTGCCATGATTACCTCTAGTAGATTGCATCTTCGCACTACTAGCTTACACTACTTGATTGCCATGATTGCTTGCTATGTTGCATCACCCATGTTCCACTCTTACTTGCTTTCTTGGGTTGATGACATCTATGTTCATGCTTTTCACATGATACATCTTGATCATTGTCACTTGTCTCCAATAGTTGCATCTCTCATATTCACTTGTTGTGAGTGCAACCATGCTATACTTGTTGATCTCGGAGACTCGGACACCTTACTTGTGATGCATGCTCGCTTGTTTGAGCTTAATGCGTTTGGTTGTTATCGCATCATATGCTTCCATACATTGCCATGTCCCCTTGTCCTTTCTTATGATAAGAATGACGAACATACTTGTTGGGTGACTAACCACACGAATAGGTTTTGCATCTTCGCTAACCTCATTTGTTTTTCCGAGTGTTTGTCATGTTCTTTCATTTTGAAGGATTCACAAGGCGGTACCATCACGAGGCATCTTGGGCATGTGAAGGCATACACGTTGCGCGACGACAACACCGTTTTCGACATCCTCATCAAGGTGCATTCCTTCCTAGTGAGCCATCCTCACATACGCTTGGATTTCATGGATGCACCACCGGTCTACCACTATTGCCATGACTTTGAGCATGAGTATATCAACACTCCTTTGGCACATTGCACCCAAACCTTCATATTTATTGATTGTGCGCTCACATGCCATGCTCCATGGACATATCATTCCCATAACAAATTTGTATCTTGTGCATGGATTGACTCCCATTATGATTGCCTTGTTGCATCTTGTATTCCCATGTCATCCATGATATACGAGCTTGTGCACTTTCTTAGCAAATTTGTTGTGAACTTTCTTGATGGACTCTTCATACATATTGATCACATTGCCAAGCATCAATTGCATGATCACATACTCACATTGAGCATCATTTACCATGTTCATGCTTTTGATACACCATCCCATTACGACATCATATTGCACAATGGTAGCATTTGCAACTTCTTGCACAATGAGCTTGATCACATGAATGCATTGTATGCCATGCTCTTTCATTTTGCTACAATTCATGCTCATTGCCACTACCGTTTTCTTTGGACGGACTCATGCTTAAATGATGGACATCTTGCGTCCGCTAACCATTGTATTTCCAAGTGTCCCTTGTGTTTGCTCTTTTTGCATATCTACCATTCCGACGACACCTTGGAGTCGTCCAACTCCAAGTTCATCCACGCCTACCGTGTACATGACGATATGGTTCACGATCCGAGGACGGATCTTTCCCAAGGGGGAGGAGATGATGCGGAGCATCCTACGGCTATCTCCATGTACACCGTCATAGCTCCTCAAGCCCCAAGTGAACCTACCGGACTTAAGGTGAACTCGCTCCTCTTCGAGAGTTACATGAATATCATTTGGACTTGGTCACTACCTCACCACGGAACATCGTGCATCTTTAGGTACAAGGACGACCACCTACATGAAGCCGGGGAGCACCACCAAGTCCACATGGAGACGTACGAGAAGAAGGAGGAAAGGAGCGACACAAGCGAAGAAGGGCATGTCCAGCCCGGAGCGAGCGGTACTACCGCCTACAAGCGGTACTACCGCTCCCATGCGGCACTACCGCCTACAGGCGGTACTACCGCTCCCAAGCAGTACTACCGCCCGAGGTCCGGTACTACCGCTCTGCCTGTGCGCAGCCGCGGGCCTTTGGCCTTGTATCCCTCTCCACTTACCCCTTCGTGGCGTAGACTATAAATAGACCACCCCCACCTTCTTTCTAAGGTTTAGCAAAGTATTTGATAGACATTGAGAGCTTTGCTCCTTGTATCCCCTCCTCTAGGAGATCAAGACCTCCCAAGGGAGAAGAATCCTTGTGGGATTGCAAGACCTCCCACGGGAGAAGAATCCTTGTGGATTGCAAGACCTCACCTCCTCAAGGAGTGGGATGAACTAGCTACCTTGTATCTTTCCTTTTGTTGTTCTTGAATCATTGTGAACTCTTGCATGTTCTTGGATATAGCATATGTGTGATTGGATCTAGTCAATTTGAGTGTTTTCCCTCTCTTGTGTTCATCGTGTTCTTGGGGATTCCCCTCCAATTCGTGAAAGATCTCCACTTAGGGTTCCACCCTACAACAACATTGGACGAGGCCATGGAGAAGATAGTTGGCATGGAGAAGACGTTTGACACAAAGCTCGATAACAAGTTTGCTGAATTGCTTTCGCGTTTTCCACCACCACCGGCTGCTGCAGCTGTCCCACCTCTTCAACAACAACAACAACAACAACAACAACAACAACAACAACAACAACAACAACAACAACAACGTCGCCTTTCGAATCAAGTGGGACGAGCACAGCGCGTTCCCCTTGAGACTGGTCAAGCTTCTGGTGCTGCTGTTGATGTTTCTGTAGCTCTTGCTGCTACTGCAGAGGTGGAGGACCATTACGAGGATGAGGTTGACCAAAATCAGAACTACGTGCAACAACCAGCACCACCACCACCAGGTCGTCCTCATGCATATCATCACAACGGTAGGGCTGCACCACCACCTGAGGTACAGGACCATCTTCCTAAACTGAAATTGAATATTCCACCATTTGAGGGTAGATATGTTCCTAATATATATCTTACTTGGGAGTTACAAACTGAACAACGTTTTACATGTTTAAACTATCCCGAGGAGAGACGTGTTCCTGCTGCTGTTTGTGCTTTCACTAGTTTTGCATGTGTTTGGTGGTCTGAACATTGTAGATTATATCCTATTCCAGCTACTTGGGCTGCTTTGAAAACTGCTATGCGTACTCGTTGGGTTCCACCATATTGTCAACGTGAATTACTTAAAAAACTGCAGCGCTTAAGACAAGGAAAAAATTCTGTAGAAGAATATTATCAGCAATTACAAACTGGCCTGATTAGATGTGGTATTGTTGAGGAGAATGAAGCTATGCTTGCACGTTTTATGGGTGGATTAAATAGAGAGATTCAGACCATTCTAGAGTATAAGGATTATACTAATATCACTCGTTTATTCCATCTTGCTTATAAAGCTGAACGTGAAGTGCAGGATCGACAGGCATTGGCGCGGACTAACTTTTCTGCAGGTCGACCTTCATCATGGACACCGCGTGCATCCTCTACTTCCACACATTCTACTGCACCGACACCTCCATCAGCTGTTACCTCCAGCCGTGATACAAGGAAGCAGGCACAACCACCATTATCTGCCAAGAGCACACCTATTGGGCCTGCACAGAGTTCTTCTTCTTCCATGGCATCAACAGGGCACACCAGTGATATTATTTGTCGTCGTTGTAAGGGAAGAGGACATTTTGCGAGAGATTGCAAATCTCAGCTTGTGATGATTGCTACTGAGGATGGTGGATATGAATCCGCTAGTGACTATGATGAGGAGACTTTGGCTCTTATTACACGTGAAGAACACGGTGGAGACGATTCTGATCATGAGACGCAATACATGGCTCCTGGAGATGCTGCCAGGTATGAATGTTTAGTTGCTCAACGTGTTTTGAGTGTGCAGGTTACACAAGCTGAGCAAAATCAGAGGCATAATTTGTTCCATACAAAGGGAGTTGTGAAGGAACGTTCTGTTCGCGTGATCATAGATGGAGGGAGTTGCAACAACTTGGCTAGCATGGAGATGGTGGAGAAGCTATCTCTCACCACAAGACCACATCCACATCCTTACTACATCCAATGGTTCAACAACAGTGGCAAGGTTAAGGTAACACGTACTGTTCGTGTGCATTTTAGTATCTCTACATATGTTGATTATGTTGATTGTGATGTGGTACCTATGCAAGCATGTTCCTTATTACTTGGTAGACCATGGCAATTTGATAAAAATTCTGTACACCATGGTAGAAACAATCAGTATACTCTTGTTCATAAGGATAAAAATATTACTTTGCTTCCTATGACTCCTGATTCCATTTTGAAAGATGATATTAATAGAGCTAATAAAGCAAAACAGGAGAAAAATAAGAGTGAAAATCAGATTGTGGCAAAAGAATTTGAGCAACAAATGATGCCTAATAATAAACCATCTACTGTTGCTTCTGAAATTAAATTGAAAAGTGCATGTTTATTTGCCACCAAATCTGATATTGATGAGCTAGATTTTAGCAAATCTGTTTGCTATGCTGTTGTATGCAAAGAGCATTATTTTCATTCGAGGACGTGCCTTCCTCTTTGCCTCCTGCTATCACTAACATTTTACAGGAGTTCGCCGACGTCTTTCCACAAGACGTGCCACCGGGATTACCACCTATTCGAGGGATTGAGCATCAGATTGACTTAATTCCCGGTGCATCGCTACCCAACCGCGCGCCATACCGTTCCAATCCAGAAGAGACGAAGGAGATTATGCGTCAAGTACAGGAGCTACTCGACAAAGGTTATATACGCGAATCCCTTAGTCCTTGTGTTGTTCCTATTATTCTAGTGCAGAAAAAGGATGGTACATCGCGTATGTGTGTTGATTGTAGAGCCATTAATAATATTACTATTCGTTATCGTCATCCTATTCCTAGGCTAGATGATATGCTTGATGAATTGAGTGGCTCTACAATATTCTCCAAAGTTGATTTGCGTAGTGGATACCATCAAATTCGTATGAAATTGGGAGATGAATGGAAAACAGCATTTAAAACTAAGTTTGGATTATATGAGTGGTTAGTCATGCCTTTTGGGTTAACTAATGCACCTAGTACTTTCATGAGATTAATGAATGAAGTTTTACGTGCTTTCATTGGACGATTTGTGGTAGTATACTTTGATGATATATTGATTTTTAGCAGATCTTTGGAGGAACATTTGGAACATTTACGTGCTGTTTTTATTGCTCTACGTGATGCACGTTTATTTGGTAACCTTGGAAAGTGCACCTTTTGCACCGGCCGAGTCTCTTTTCTTGGCTATGTTGTTACTCCACAGGGAATTGAGGTTGATAAAGCCAAGATTGAAGCTATTGAGAGTTGGCCGCAGCCCAAAACGGTCACACACGTGAGGAGTTTGATACGGTGTATCCTAGGGCCATCCCCATGGACCCTCCTTCACCCCCTCAAGTGCCTCAAGGACCGATGACACGTGCCCGTACTAGAGCTTTCGAGACCGAGGTGACGTCACTCCTAGCCCTACTTCCTTATGAATCTTGCGAGACATGGTTGCTACCTCAAGCGAGTGTGCTTTGTGTGCTCAGGTGTGAAGGAGACCACTTCGGAGAAGAGCTTGAAGATGGACAAGTCCCCAAGGTCATGGACGAGCTGATGCAACGAGAAGACCGGAAAGCAGCTCCAGGACCCGGACATCCGGCCCCCTGGCCCGGACATCCGGCCCCTGGGCATCTCTCTACAGAAGGCCAACCACAGGGCCCGGACATCCGGCCAGGGCCCGGACATCCGGCCAAGCACGGCCCGGACATCCGGCCTCGGGCCCGGAAATCCGGCGCTCCTGTCCAGAGAGCACCCGAGGCTCGGCTCCTCCCGCCCGGACATCCGGGCCACCGCCCCGGACATCCGGCGACCCGCGAAGCCCCGGACATCCGGCCCGCCACCCGGACGTCCGGCTCCTGAAGATGCCTGCGCGCATCCTCTGGGCCGAGGCCCATGTACCCATTCGCCCCGTAGACTATATATACTCCTCTCCTCTTTCCGTTTAGGGTTAGCTGTGGTTTTAGCTCATTTGACACTTGTGTGGATTTCTCCCACGAGACCGGTGCGCCTCTACGGAGAAGATCCACCTCTGGATTCAAGACCCCTAACGGGAAGATCCCACGGGATTCCAAGACCTCCTCCGGGAGAAGACTATCTGTATCACCGTTGTTGACTTTGGATCATGTATCTCGACCTTGTATCGCGAATCTAGCACTTGTGTGATTGCTTCCGTGTTGATTTGAGTGTTCTCTCTTGTGTTTTCCCCATCTTTCTCCGTGTTTTCCCCGTGTTCATCGTGTGCCAACCTCCAAACGTGAAAGATCCGCTGATTAGGGTTCCACCCTACATCACAAAGGTTATATACGCGAATCCCTTAGTCCTTGTGCTGTTCCTATTATTCTAGTGCCGAAAAAGGATGGTACATCGCGTATGTGTGTTGATTGTAGAGCCATTAATAATATTACTATTCGTTATCGTCATCCTATTCCTAGGCTAGATGATATGCTTGATGAATTGAGTGGCTCTACAATATTCTCCAAAGTTGATTTGCGTAGTGGATACCATCAAATTCGTATGAAATTGGGAGATGAATGGAAAACAGCATTTAAAACTAAGTTTGGATTATATGAGTGGTTAGTCATGCCTTTTGGGTTAACTAATGCACCTAGTACTTTCATGAGATTAATGAATGAAGTTTTACGTGTTTTCATTGGACGATTTGTGGTAGTATACTTTGATGATATATTGATTTTTAGCAGATCTTTGGAGGAACATTTGGAACATTTACGTGCTGTTTTTATTGCTCTACGTGATGCACGTTTATTTGGTAACCTTGGAAAGTGCACCTTTTGCACCGACCGAGTATCTTTTCTTGGCTATGTTGTTACTCCACAGGGAATTGAGGTTGATAAAGCCAAGATTGAAGCTATTGAGAGTTGGCCGCAGCCCAAAACGGTCACACACGTGAGGAGTTTCCTTGGCCTCGCTGGATTCTATTGGCGTTTTGTGAGAGATTTCAGCACCATTGCTGCACCTCTCAATGAGCTTACAAAGAAGGATGTGCCTTTTGTTTGGGGTACTGCACAGGAAGAAGCATTCACGGTATTGAAAGATAAGTTGACACATGCTCCTTTACTCCAACTTCCTGATTTTAATAAGACTTTTGAGCTTGAATGTGATGCTAGTGGAATTGGTTAGGAGGTGTGTTATTACAAGATGGTAAACCAGTTGCATATTTTTCTGAAAAATTGAGTGGGCCTAGTCTGAATTATTCTACTTATGATAAGGAATTATATGCTCTTGTTCGGACTTTGGAGACATGGCAACATTATTTATGGCCCAAAGAATTTGTTATACATTCTGATCATGAATCTTTAAAGCACATTAAAAGTCAAGCAAAACTGAACCGTAGACATGCTAAATGGGTTGAATTCATAGAGACTTTCCCTTATGTTATTAAACACAAGAAGGGAAAAGAAAATGTTATTGCTGATGCATTGTCTCGTCGTTATACTATGCTTTCACAACTTGACTTTAAAATATTTGGTTTGGAGACCATCAAAGATCAATATGTGCATGATGCTGAATTTAAAGATGTATTGCAGAATTGTAAAGAAGGGAGAACATGGAACAAGTTCGTCGTTAGTGATGGATTTGTGTTTCGAGCTAACAAGCTATGCATTCCAGCTAGCTCTGTTCGTCTTTTGTTGTTGCAGGAGGCGCATGGAGGAGGATTAATGGGACACTTTGGCGTGAAGAAGACGGAGGACGTACTCGCTACACATTTCTTTTGGCCAAATATGAGACGGGATGTTGAGCGTTTTGTTGGTCGCTGCACTACATGTCAAAAAGCTAAGTCACGACTCAATCCTCATGGTTTATATATGCCTTTGCATGTCCCTAGTGTTCCTTGGGAAGATATATCTATGGACTTTGTTTTGGGTTTACCTCGAACAAAGAAGGGGAGGGATAGCATATTTGTTGTCGTGGATAGGTTCTCGAAGATGGCACACTTTATACCATGTCATAAAAGCGATGATGCTGCTAATGTTGCTGATTTGTTTTTTCGTGAAATTATTCGCTTGCATGGTGTGCCAAATACTATTGTTTCAGATCGTGATACTAAATTTCTTAGCCACTTTTGGAGATGTTTATGGGCTAAGTTGGGGACTAAACTGCTTTTTAGTACTACTTGTCACGCCCAAACTGATGGACAAACTCAAGTAGTCAACAGAACTTTGTCTACTATGCTTAGGGCTGTTTTGAAGAATAATAATAAAATGTGGGAAGAATGCTTGCCTCATATTGAATTTGCTTATAATCGTTCGTTGCATTCTACTACTAAGATGTGCCCTTTTGAAATTGTCTATGGTTTCCTACCTCGTGCACCTATTGATTTGTTGCCTCTTCCATCTTCGGAGAAGGTTAATTTTGATGCTAAACAACGTGTTGAATTGATCTTAAAAATGCATGAGTTAACTAAGGAAAATATTGAGCGCATGAATGCTAAATATAAACTTTTTGGAGATAAGGGTAGAAAATGTGTTGTCTTTGCACCTGGAGATCTTGTTTGGTTACATTTGCGTAAGGATAGGTTTCCTAATTTGCGCAAGTCAAAGCTAATGCCACGTGCTGATGGTCCTTTCAAGGTCTTAGAGAAAATAAATGATAATGCATATAAACTTGAGCTGCCTGCAGATTTTGGGGTTAGTCCCACATTTAACATTGCAGATTTGAAGCCTTACTTTGGTGAGGAAGATGAGCTTCCGTCGAGGACGACTTCAATTCAAGAAGGGGAGGATGATAAGGACATCACTAACAAGGTTACACCCACAGCTCCAACTGACATATATACAGGACCAATTACTAGAGCTCGCGCACGCCAATTAAATTACCAGGTACTTTCGTTTCTTGGTAATGAATCTAATGTTCATGAGAATATGATGCTGCCTAAATTGGATACATTTGTCTTGCTTACAAATGAAGGGCCTAGCTTGGACAAGAAGGATGAACATTGGAGCAAGATCAAGCATGGAGATGATGGCATGCGCAAGGGGAACAAGAATGGAGTTTCAATTGATGATTTCAGGACTTTGAAGCCACCATAATGAGTGCGAGAAGCCTTGGACGAAATGATGTAGGGTGGAACCCTAATCAGCGGACCTTTCACGATTTGGAGGATGGCACACGATGAACACGGGGAAAACACGGAGAAAGATGGGAAAAACACAAGAGAGAACACTCAAATCAACACGAGAGCAATCACACAAATGCTAGATTCGCGATACAAGGTTCAGATCCATGATCCAAGGTCAACAACGGTGATACAGATAGTCTTCTCCCGGAGGAGGTCATGATATCCCGGGGGATCTTCTCCGTGAAGGAGGTCCTGAATCCGTAGTGGATCTTCTCCGTAGAGGCGCACCGTCTCGTGGGAGAAATCCACACAAGTATCAAATGAGCTAAAACCACAGCTAACCCTAAACGGAAAGAGGAGGGGAGTATATATAGTCTACGGGGCGAAGGGGTATACGGGCCTCGGCCCAGGGGATGCGCGCAGGCATATCAGGGGCCGGACGTCCGGGCGTCGAGCCGGATGTCCGGGGCTTCGCGGGGCGCCGGATGTCCGGGGCCATGGGCCGGATGTCCGGGCTGGAGTGGGCGCGCCTCGGGTGCTCTCTGGACAGAGGCGCCGGATTTCCGGGCCCGAGGCCGGATGTCCGGGCCCTGGCCGGATGTTCGGGCCCTGTAGCTTTGGCTGCTGCTGGCCTTCTGTAGCTGATCGTCCAGGGGCCGGATGTCCGGGCCAGGGGGCCGGATGTCCGGGGCCTGGAGCTACCTTCTGGTCCTCTTGTTGCATCAGCTCGTCCATGACCTTGGGGACTTGTCCATCTTCAAGCTCTTCTCCGAAGCGGTCTCCTTCACACCTGAGCACGCAAAGCACATCCGTTTGAGGTAGCAACCATGTCTCGCAAGATTCGTATGGAAGTGAGGCTAGGAGTGACGTCACCTCGGTCTCGAAAGCTCTAGCACGAGCACGTGTCATCGGTCCTTGAAGCACTTGAGGAGGTGAAGGAGGGTCCGTGGGGATGACCTTGGGATGCTCCGCATCATCTCCCCTCCCTTGGGAGAGATCCGTCCTCGGATCGAATTCGTCATCACCATGGAACGGAGAGAGATCCTTGACGTTGAACGTGTCGCTCACGGAGTACTTGTCTCGAGGGAGTTCGATCTTGTATGCGTTGTCGTTGTAGCGGGCGAGCACCTTGAATGGTCCGTCGGCGCGAGGTAGAAGCTTGGACTTGCGCTCGTGTGGGAAGCGTTCCTTGCGAAGATGAAGCCAGACAAGATCGCCCGGTTGGAACACCATTTGTGTCTTGTTGACGTTGAGCTTGGTGGCGAGACGTTGGACTTGGCGCTCGATCATTGTCCTTGTATCTTCGTGCACCTTCTTGAGGTAGGTTGCTCGAGCGCTTGCATCCATGTTGATGCGCTCTTGTGGCGGTAGAGGTAGAATGTCCAAAGGTGACAACGGGTTGAAGCCGTAGACAACCTCGAATGGCGACTTGCCGGTGGTCGAATGTCTTGCCCGGTTGTAGGCGTACTCGGCGATGGGTAAGCAATTCTCCCATTCCCGGATGTTCCGCTTGATCAACACACGAAGAAGAGTGGATAGCGTGCGGTTCGTCACCTCCGTCTGGCCATCCGTTTGTGGGTGGTACGCCGAAGAAAAGAGTAGCTTGATTCCCAGCTTGGCACATAGTGTTTTCCAAAAGTAACTCAGAAACTTGACGTCCCGGTCCGACACGATCGTTTTAGGCACGCCATGAAGACGAAGTATCTCCCTGCAAAAGAGAGTGGCAACATGTGAAGCATCGTCGATCTTGTTGCAAGGAATGAAATGAGCCATTTTGGAGAATCTATCTACCACCACAAGCACAGAATCTTTGCCCGTTTGAGTCCTAGGCAAGCCAAGTATGAAATCCATGCTTATGTCTTCCCATGGATGATATGGTATAGGGAGAGGCATATATAGACCGTGAGATTGGGCTTTGGACTTAGCTTTGCGGCATGTCGAACATCGGTTGGTGAGGCGTGAGACGTCACGAAGCATCTTGGGCCAAAAATAGTTCTTAGAGAGAGTAGCAAACGTCTTGTCGCGTCCAAAGTGTCCCATGAGTCCTCCTCCATGCGATTCCTGCAAAAGGAGCAAACGAAGCGAAGACTCGGGAATACAAAGCTTGTTAGCTCTCATAAGATATCCCTCCTTGATGTAGTAATGTTCCCAAGAAGTGTGAGTCAAGCATTTAGCATAAGCATTTGCAAAGAAAGGATCATGTTCATATAAATCTTTAATATGCTCAAAGCCAATCACATTCAACTCAAGTTGTGTTACAAGCATGCATTTGCGGGAAAGCGCGTCCGCCACAACATTTTCTTTGCCCTTGATGTATTTGATGACATAGGGAAAAGACTCAATGAACTCACTCCATTTAGCATGACGCTTGTTCAACTTAGTTTGACCTTTGAGATACTTGAGTGTCTCATGGTCCGTATGAAGAATGAATTCATGAGGTCTAAGATAGTGTTCCCAAACACGTAGAACTCTCACCAAGGCATAAAGCTCTTTATCATATATGGGGTAGTTAAGTTGCGCTCCTGATAGCTTCTCGCTAAAGTATGCAATTGGGCGCTTTTCTTGCATTAGCACGCCACCTATGCCGGTACCACTAGCATCACAATGAATCTCAAACGGTTTGTCAAAGTTTGGTAGGGCTAGAAGTGGTGCGTGCGTGAGCAAGCTCTTAAGCTCATTGAACGCGGTGTCTTGCGAAGGACCCCAAATGAAGGGTGCGTTCTTCTTGCTCAAAGCGTGTAGAGGCATAGCAATGGTGCTAAAGTCCTTCACAAAACGTCGATAGAAACCGGCTAGACCAAGGAAACTACGCACTTGCATGAGATTCTTTGGTTGAGGCCAAGTTTTAATTGCTTCAATTTTAGTTTCATCAACGTGAACACCTTGAGAAGAAACGACAAATCCTAGAAAGACAACCTTGTCAACGCCGAAAGTGCATTTCTCCATATTAGCATATAATTGTTGTTTGCGAAGTGCTTGTAAAACAAGTTGGACATGGTCAACATGTTCTTCAAGCGACTTGCTAAACACTAGAATGTCATCAAAGTAAACCACGACAAAGACACCTATGTAGGGTCTAAGAACGAAGTGCATAAGACGCACAAAAGTGCCGGGTGCTTCCGATAAGCCCATTGGCATGACAAGCCACTCATATAACCCAAACTTGGTTTTGAAAGCTGTTTTCCATTCATCACCCTCTTGAATGCGAATTTGGTAGTAGCCACTTTTAAGATCAATTTTTGAAAAGATGGTGGCACCACAAAGTTCATCAAGCATGTCATCTAAGCGAGGAATAGGGTGACGATATCTAACGGTGATAGCATTTATCGGACGACAATCGGAACACATGCGAAAAGTTCCGTCTTTCTTAGGCACGAGAATAACGGGAACGGCACAAGGGCTTAGACTTTCACGTACATGACCCTTGTCGATGAGTTTTTGCACTTGCCGTTGTATCTCCTTTGTTTCCTCGGGGTTGACGTGATAAGGAGCCTTGTTTGGAAGTGGAGCACCGGGTACTAGGTCGATGCGGTGCTCTATCCCTCGAAGTGGAGGTAGACCCGGTGGTAGCTCATCCGGAAAGACGTCCAAGAATTCCTGCAACAATTTAGACAACACAAAAGGTGGGGGTGGTGAAGTGTTAGTAGGTTTGGCTTCCCCTTTGCATAGAAGCACAAGGTGGAAGACGCTCGATGGGTTCTCACACACTTCTCTCATCTCACGTTTTGTAGCAAATAGCACTAGTTGCTTCTTGTCGCTCATCGTGGAGTCGCTCATATTTGGCTTGTGGCTCTCGCTCTCCTTTTGGTGGCTCGCTCTCTCACCATTCTCTCCACGATGGGTGGTATGAACAAGCTTGTCGGCGGCAACTTGACTTGGGGACATTGGCCGAAGCACGAATTCCTTGCCCTTCATCTTGAAATGATAGTGATTCGTCCGTCCATTGTGTGTGACTCCACGATCATATTGCCATGGGCGTCCAAGAATAAGGTGGCACACGGACATGGGTATCACATCACACTCAAGAGTGTCCTCGTAGGCGCCAATCTTGAAAGAGACTTGCACGGTGTGCTCGACTCGAAGAATTCCGGCGTCGTTAAGCCACTGGACCTTGTAGGGGTGAGGATGCTTCGTCTTGACCAAATGAAGCTTGTCGCATAGCTCTTCGCTTGCCAAGTTGTGGCAACTTCCTCCATCGATGATAACCTTGACGGAGCGTCCATTGATGCCGGCCTTCGTGTGGAAAATGTGACAACGTTGGTCGTCATCTTGTTGGTGTTGGAGTGTCAAGACTTTGGAGACAACAAGGTTGGGGCTTGAGTCATTGTCGCAAAACACTTGATTGTCTTCTTCTTCATTGACTTGGCGATGCATAGCGACATGCTCAAGTGCTTCCATCTCATCATCGCTCATGGAGTCATAAGATCCATCGTCGTTGATGATCATGGTGCGAACGGTCTTGCACTCAAATGACTTGTGGCCTCGTCCTTGGCACTTGAAGCATTTGATGGAGCTCGTCTTGTTATTGTCTTCGGTAGGAGTTGTAGTTGAGGAAGCTCTTGGCTTGAAGTTGTTGGTAGAAGGAGGACGACTCGATGTAGTGGCATTCTTGTAGCTTGACTTGTCACCGAAGTTTGTAGAAGGCTTGGTAGAGGTAGGAGGAGTAGCCGAAGTCGTTGAAGCTTGGTTGTAGGAGCCGAAGTTCTTGTAGTTGAACTTGGAGTACTTGTAGTCCTCTTGAACTTGTCGCTCCGCTTTGGTTGCTTGGTGTACTAGCTCGAGGAGATTGTTGTATGGTTGGAAGTCCGCAATCTTCTTGATTGGATAGTTGAGTCCATTCAAGAATCGCGCCATAGTTTGCTCTTCATCTTCCGTGATGTTTGCTCGTATCATGGCAATCTCCATCTCCTTGTAGTACTCTTCAACGGACTTGGTTCCTTGCTTGAGGAGTTGTAGCTTCTTGAACAAGTCGCGGTTGTAGTGTGTAGGCACGAAGCGTGCTCTCATCACTTCCTTCATTTGAGCCCAAGTGGTGATAGGAGGTTTGCCTTTGGCTTCTCTTCTCTCTATGATTTGCTCCCACCAAATGAGAACATAGTCTTGGAACTCAAGTGATGCCATTGCGATCTTCTTCTCTTCATCGAAGTTGTGAAGGCGAAAGATCTTGTCAACTTTCAATGCCCATGAGAGATAGTCTTCGGGATCAATGCTTCCGGAAAACTTTGGCATGGTGAACTTGAGCTTGCCATAGCGATGCTCGTCATTGTTTCCTTGCCTATTGGGAGGGCGATCTCGATTTTGGCGGTTTGCCATGTCGTGTTGCTCTTGTTGAGGAAGATGTTCTTGTTGGGGTTGTTGCTCTTGCCGCGCTTGAGGAGGAGCTTCTTCTTGCATTCTTGCTTGATGTCTCCTTTCTCGCATCTCATCTCGAAGGAAATCCTCTTCTTGACGAGTGTGTCGATTGCGGGCGGCCACATTGCGATGTGCATCTTGTAACGCTCGTTGCGCCTCCATAGCTTGAGCTTCTCGACGTTGTTGTGCTTGACGGTTAGCCTCGGCATCTTGTTCTTCTTGATATTGGCGAGCTCGCTCTTGTTGTTGTTGGCGTAGTCATTGCCGTTCTTGTGCTTGCTCAAGTGTAGCTTGGTTTTGACGACGTCGATTTTCTTGTTCGTCGAATAGCTCTTGGGAACTCTTGTCATGTGGAGGATGCCGACGGTCATGTCGAGCTTGACGAAGAGTGTTTGACGTAGGTGTACTTGAGTCTTGCGTTGAGTCGGTATGTCGACTTGAGCGGCTTTGTCGATGAGATGATGTTGAGGAAGAACGTCGGTTGATGATCAATGTCCGGAGCTCATTGTATTGAGTAGACATGTTGGTGTTGATGAGGTCGATTTGCTCCTTGGTACTTTGTTGGAATTGGCGCGCGTCCTCGGCGACTTGACCAATGTACTCTCGCATAGCTTCACTCTCTTGATGTAGAGCTCGTTGGACACCGAATAGATGTAGTTTGGTGACGTAGTTGTTCGCTTCTTGAGGATCGTCGAAGATCGGGTTGCTAGATGAACTTGGCCTATCCATCATCACAAGCCAGTATGTGAGTGGGAGAAAAGAGAAGACAATATCAATGTACCTTAACCGAGGTTGAAAATGGATCAATGATCACTCAACAATGTAACCCGGAAATAGCACTATTGGTATCACATCGTGTCGATTCTCACACCTACACAAGTAAAGCTTTGAGAGGAGCTTGGTTAGGATGTGGCACAAATTCAATGCAATCGTCAAAGTGACTCAATGATGTTGAAAATGGTTCACAATTTGCTCATGCAACAAGTGGATCACTAGCAAAGAGTAGCACACGGAACACACGCACGGATAGACAAATGTGGCTGTGCAACCAAGGATGAGCGAAAAATGTGGTAAACCACGGAAAATGCTCGTGTTGCACAACGCTAGAGAGACGCTAACCGATTGCTTAATAGGCGGATACGCACTTGTGCACGACCTATAAGAGGCAAAACGTAACGACTATCTATCACAAGTATGCTATGAGTGTATGATGTGCCGATGCTTGAGCACAAGATGATGTTGCTATGTATGATCTCTTTGGATGCAAGGCGTATGATGCTATTGTTTCTTTGCTTGGATTGGCTCTTTTGCTTAAAAGCTTTTGAGCTCTTCCGTTGGGCACATATGTATGCTTCTCGTATCAAGGTAGCTATTGTGTATGCGGGACACTCTTGCGGCACATGTAGATATGCAAGGTACCAAGATGATGTGATGTGACTCACAATTATGTAGTATGCAATATCTATGACTATCACTAATGTGCACAAGTGTCGTGGCCCGGCAATACTCAAATGGCTAGTCTCAATGGGAAAGCTACGCAAAGATGGTTCATAGGGTGACAATGCAATTGCAAGGTAGAATGAGCGTAGTGTCGTCGATGTTACCGTCCTTGCCGAAGTTGAGCGGTGGTGTTGTAGAAGTCTTGCCGTTCCAAGGTAGCCTAAACATCCAAGGAAACGGAGGAAACCACAACTCAAGTATCCAAGGCAAATGGAGACAAACTTTTCAAACTCGGAGCGGGTAAGCGATGGTGGATGTGGAAATGGTGGTGGTATGCGGAAGAATGGGTGGATCACCGAACGAAGATGGCGGTGGTTTGCTAGGTGGGGTGAGGTGGATTTTTGTGGCTGCGGGGGGGGGG
>LR738710.1:406273162-406355667 GCA_902687465.1 Secale cereale
GGCCGGATGTCCGGGCTGGGCCGGATGTCCGGGGCACGAGCCGGATGTCCGGGGTGCCCGAGCCAGGAAGAACACGTTGCAAACGGTGGTTTCGGGGCAAGAATTCGGCGGATTTTGCGGATGAAATTTGAGGAAAAGTGGGGGAAAAGGTAGATCCACACGTGGCACAGCAAATCCATGGAACAAATTCAACAAAATCTTGCCAAATCAACAGATCACAGGAATTTTTTTTTTGGGGCTCTTTTTGTGGGGAATTTTTCGAAATTGGGAAGAACACGACAAAAACAAGCTAGAAGACGGGGTGTGGGGCTCCAAAATCGTGAACAACCTTGCTCTTGATACCAAGATGATGTAGGGTGGAACCCTAATCAGCGGACCTTTCACGATTTGGAGGATGGCACACGATGAACACGGGGAAAACACGGAGAAAGATGGGAAAAACACAAGAGAGAACACTCAAATCAACACGAGAGCAATCACACAAATGCTAGATTCGCGATACAAGGTTGAGATCCATGATCCAAGGTCAACAACGGTGATACAGATAGTCTTCTCCCGGAGGAGGGCTTGATATCCCGGGGGATCTTCTCCGTGAAGGAGGTCCTGAATCCGTAGTGGATCTTCTCCGTAGAGGCGCACCGTCTCGTGGGAGAAATCCACACAAGTATCAAATGAGCTAAAACCACAGCTAACCCTAAACGGAAAGAGGAGGGGAGTATATATAGTCTACGGGGCGAAGGGGTACACGGGCCTCGGCCCAGGGGATGCGCGCAGGCATATCAGGGGCCGGACGTCCGGGCGTCGAGCCGGATGTCCGGGGCTTCGCGGGGCGCCGGATGTCCGGGGCCATGGGCCGGATGTCCGGGCTGGAGTGGGCGCACCTCGGGTGCTCTCTGGACAGAGGCGCCGGATTTCCGGGCCCGAGGCCGGATGTTCGGGCCATGCCTGACCGGATGTCCGGGCCCTGGCCGGATGTCCGGGCCCTGTAGCTTTGGCTGCTGCTGGCCTTCTGTAGCTGATCGTCCAGGGGCCGGATGTCCGGGCCAGGGGGCCGGATGTCCGGGGCCTGGAGCTGCCTTCTGGTCCTCTTGTTGCATCAGCTCGTCCATGACCTTGGGGACTTGTCCATCTTCAAGCTCTTCTCCGAAGCGGTCTCCTTCACACCTGAGCACGCAAAGCACATCCGTTTGAGGTAGCAACCATGTCTCGCAAGATTCGTATGGAAGTGAGGCTAGGAGTGACGTCACCTCAGTCTCGAAAGCTCTAGCACGAGCACGTGTCATCGGTCCTTGAAGCACTTGAGGAGGTGAAGGAGGGTCCGTGGGGATGACCTTGGGATGCTCCGCATCACGAAATATACAAGATGCCACTTCATAAATTTCGTACAGAGGCTATTATAGGTGCTGCGTCACCTTATTATTGGGCCAGGCCCATGTAATTTCGAAATACTTGAGTATAGGCTATTTTTAGAGTCCGTATGTGTGGGGAAACAAGAGTTAGGGTTGGTTTCGGACCCCTCCACCAAGGGCCACGAAATTCCCCCCTCTTTCCCTCATATATACAGCCCTTAGGGCGTCGTTTAGACTTTGGGTTTTGTTTAGATTAAAAGTTCGCCATAGCTGCAACTTCGCGTACTTCGTTTGTGTTCAACGACCAGACCAAGGCGTCACAGAACCCCACCTTGATCAATAAAGCTTTAATTTTATATTCGCAATATCCAGATTGCAATCTTAGTTTCTTGCTTGTTCTTCGTTTGCCTACAGGAAACAGACCTTCGTGGTCAGGTAGATCGTGCTCCGGCGTGGTCAACAACCTCTCGGAGTTGGTTTAGCGATTGCTAAGGCGCGACGTCCTCGCACGTTCGTAGTCGGATCGTCAAAGTCGACTTCCTCCAAAACGATAGCCACCATCTCATCGAAAGACGGGACACCTTTGCCTCTATCATGACTCGAGCCCGTGCAAGAGCTCTCCAGACCGAGGTGACTTCACTCCTTGCTCTAAATCCTTCCGATATACATGAGACATGGCTTCTACCCTCATCAGGAACTCTGTGCATACTCATGTACTTGGATGAAGGCCACGGGACAGCTCTGCACATTGGTCAAGATGGCGAGTTCGACAAGTGCCGGGAACAAGAGGAAGGAAGGCTGAAGATGCTACAGGCACCGGACGTCCGGCCTGCACCGTACGACCGGCGACTTCCAGGCACCGAACGACCGGAAGCCACCGGACGTCCAGCCACTCCCAGACGACCGGACGACCGGAAGCCACCGGACGTCCGTGACAACGACCATAGAAGCTAAATAGCGGAAATCCGAGGATTACCGGACGTCCGGTCCCTCCGGAACCTCCGGACGTCCGGTAATCAGCGGACGTCCGTCCCGACGGTGACCACTCGTGTAATATATACTCGTTAACTTCCCTCCTTTGGAGGCAGCTTTTGGATAGCTCATTTCAGACATCTGTGGATTCTCTCCTATGAGACCGCGGCCTCTTCGGAGAAGATCCACCTCGGATTCAAGACCTCCACATCGGGGAAGATCCCAAGGGATATCCAAGACCTCCTCCGGGAGAAGACTATCCTTGTACCACCTCGTTGACTATGGACCGTGTGTCTCGATGTGTATCGTGGATCTAGCACTTGTGTGATCATATTTGTGTTGATTTGCGTGTTTCCCCGCGTGTTTTCTTCCGTTTTCGCCTTGTGTTCTCCGTGTTCGTTGTGGGATATTCTCCAATCGTGAAAGATCTGCTGATTAGGGTTCCACCCTACATCATCTTGGTATCCAAAGCATAGGTTGATCACGATTTTGGAGCCCCACACCCTGTTTTCTAGCTTGTTTTTGTTGTGTTCTTCCCAATTTCGAAAATTCCCCACAAAAATAGCCCCAAATTTTTTTTGTGATCTGTTGATTTGGCAAGATTTTGTTGACTTTGTTCCATGGATTTGCTGTGCCACGAGTGGATCTAGCTTTTCCCCACCCTTTTCACCGACTTTCCCCCACAAATTCGCGCAAATTCGACCATTTTGCCCGCGGATCCGACAAAACCCTTACCCCAGACCTACCGGACGACCGACGTTTACCGGACGTCCGGCACCCCACGAGACACCGGACGCCCGCTAAACACCGGACGACTGGAACCCCGCTTACAGAAACATTTACCGGATTTCCAGAACTTCCGGACGTCCGACCATTTCCGACAGACCGGATGACCGGTACCTACCGGACGTCCGACAGACCCTGACGAAGCTGACTTTGTTCAGTTCCATACCATCTTCCGCTACCACCTACCTTTCCACCACCTTTTCCGCAACCACCATCACTTAACCGCTACGATTTGGAACATCTTGTCTCCCTTTGCCTTGGATACTTGAGTTGTGGTTTCACCGTTTCCTTGGATGTTTCGGCTACCTTGGAACGGCAAGACTCCGACAACACCACCGCTCAACTTCGGCAAGGACGGTAACATCGACGACACTTTGTTTCTTTCTACCTTGCAATTGCATTGTCACCTTATGAACCATCTTTGCGTAGCTTTCCCATTGAGACTAGCCATTTGAGTATTGCCGGGCCACGACACTTGTGCACATTAGTGATAGTCATAGATACTTCATACCATATCATCATATCTCCGTGTGACACAAGAGTGATCGGCATACACAATAGCTACCTTGATCCGAGAAGCATGCATAAGTGCCCAAAGAAAGAGCTCACAAGCTTTTAAGCACAAGAGCCAACCAAAGCAAAAAGACAATAGCATCATACACTTTGCATCAAAAGAGATCATACATCATAGCAACATCATCTTGTGCCCAAGCATCGGCACATCATACACTCATAGCATACTTGTGATAGATAGTCGTTACGTTTTGCCTCTTATAGGTCATGCACAAGTGCGTATCCGCCTATTAAGCAATCGGTTAGCGTCTCTCTAGTGTTGTGCAACACGAGCATTTTCTGTGGTTTTCCACATTTTCGCTCATCCTTGGTTGCACAACCACATCTATCTATCCGTGTGTGTGTTCCGTGTGCTACTTTGCTAGTGATCTACTTGTTGCATGAGCAAATTGTGAACCATTTTCAACATCATTGAGTCACTTTAATGATTGCATTGAATTTGTGCCACATCCTAACCAAGCTCCTCTCAAAGCTTTACTTGTGTAGGTGTGAGAATCGGCACGAAGTGGTACCAATAGTGCTATTTCCGGGTTACATTATCGAGTGATCATTGATCCATTTTCAACTTCGGTTAAGGTACATTTGGTATTGTCTTCTCCCTTCTCCCACTCACATACTTGCTTGTGATGATGGATAGGCCAAGTACATCTACCAACCGGATCTTCGACGATCCTCAAGAAGCGAACAACTACGTCACCAAACTACATCTCTTCGGTGTCCAATGAGCTCTACATCAAGAGAGTGAAGCTATGCGCGAGTACATTGGTCAGGTCGCCGAGGACGCGCGCCAATTTGAAGCAAGAAAAAAGAACAATTTGACATCATCAACACCAACATGTCTACTCAATACAACGAGCTCCAGACATTGATAATCAACCGACGTTCTTCTTCAACATCCTCTCAAAGACGAAGCCGCTCAAGTCGACATTCCGACTCTACGCAAGACTCAAGTACACCTACATCTAACAATCTTCGTCAAGCCGCACGTCAACTTCGGCATGACAACCGGCAGCCTCTTCATGACAAGAGTTCACAAGAGCTATTCAACGAGCAAAACAGCCGACGCCGTCAAAACCAAGATACACTTGAGCAAGCACAAGACCGGCACCGACTACGCCAACAACAACAAGAGCGAGCACGTCAACACCAAGAAGAACTAGATGCCGAAGCTAACCACCAAGCACAACAACGTCGAGAAGCTCAAGCTATGGAGGCGCAACGAGCGTTACAAGATGCACATCGCAATGTGGCAGCCCGCACTCGACACACTCGTCAAGAACAGGATTTCCTTCGTGATGTGATGCAAGAGAGGGGCCATCAAGCAAGAATGCAAGACGAAGCTCCTCTTCAAGCGCGGCAAGAGCAACAACCCCAACAAGTACACCAAGCTCGGCAAGAGCAACGTGATAATGCCAACCGCCAAAATCAAGACCGCTCTCCCAATAGGCAAGGAAACAATGGCGATCATCGCTATGGCAAGCTCAAATTCACCATGCCAAAGTTTTCCGGAAGCATTGATCCCGAAGACTATCTCTCATGGGCATTGAAGGTTGACAAGATCTTTCGCCTTCACAACTTCGATGAAGAGAAGAGGATCGCAATGGCATCCCTTGAGTTCCAAGACTACGTTCTCGTTTGGTGGGAGCAAATCATAGAGAGAAGGGAAGCAAAAGGCGAACCTCCTATCACCACTTGGGCTCAAATGAAGGAAGTCATGAGAGCACGCTTTGTGCCAACACACTACAACCGTGACTTGTTCAAGAAGCTACAACTCCTCAAGCAAGGTACCAAGTCCATTGAAGAGTACTACAAGGAGATGGAGATTGCCATGATAAGAGCAAACATCACGGAAGACGAAGAGCAAACAATGGCGAGATTCTTGAATGGACTCAACTATCCTATCAAGAAGATTGCGGACTTCCAACCATACAACAATCTCCTCGAGCTAGTACATCAAGCAACCAAAGCGGGGCGACAAGTTCAAGAAGACTACAAGTACTCCAAGTTCAACTCCAAGAACTTCGGCTCCTACAACCAAGCTTCAACGACTTTGGCTACTCCTCCTACATCTACCAAGCCATCTACGAACTTCGGCGACAAGTCAAGCTACAAGAATGCGACTACATCGAGTCGTCCACCTTCTACCAACAACTTCAAGCCAAGATGATGAGGACATGACTACCTTGGATACGACCAAAAATATTGCATACATGTATATTTGTGAGGTGATTTCTAATGCAAACTATGCAACAATTTATTTATGTCATCCAGGACAAAAATACTTCATAGACTTTTGTGCCATGTCTAATTCCAGGTGTATGGGACATTTGTACAATCCACATATGAAGATAAGGGAAAAAGAGAAGTTTAGGTGCTGTTCAAAAAGTTCTCTCACGTCACTTTTGGGCCAAGAGAAGATAGAGTCCAAGTCTCTCACGTTCTGCATCCAGATTCCGACTGCACAGACATACCTGACTCAAAACGGCAAGAACTCCTTCATATGGATTCCGAATTGGGTGATTCTTTTTTTGTTGGAAACTAGATTTCGTACACTTTCCAACCTAATTGGATTCACCTTCAAATTCGTCCGGAGCGTTGAGATACCGACGAAACAATATGACGCTGCAGCAGAATCCGAGTCAAACTACAAGTCCAAAGGTGTTACATCACCTCCACTTGGGCCCATGAGCCTTGTACGACCTAGGGTTAGTTTTAGGCTGCCTTGGGACGTCCTTCCACCTCCTTGGCCGCCACCCCTTGCTCCTATATAAGTAGATCCATCTAGTAGCTTTTTCTTTGGGGATTTGTTTAGTCAAAAGTTAGCCATTGCAACTTCGTGTACTTCGTTTGTGTCCAACGACCAGACCAAGACCACTTAAGGATCCCCACCTTTATCAATACTTCATCTATATTTGCAATATTCAGATTGCTTTATCATATTCTTGCTTGTTCTTCGATTGCATGCAGGAATAGACCTTCGTGGTCTGGCTGATCGTGCTTCTGGCATTGTCAGTAATCCCTGGAGATTGGTTTAGCGATTGCTAAGGCGCTACGTCGTGCACGTTTGTAGTCGGATCGTTAAAGCCGTTTCCACCAAATCGATAGTTATCATCTAATCGAAAGATCGTGCCTCTCGTCTCTATCAAGTGGTATCAGTTTTCAGGTTGCTCGGTGAGAATTTCCAGTTATTCCTAGAGTAGATTTATTTTCTTACCTATTGTCCAAGGAAAAGCCACAAAAGAAAAGTTAGATCTATTCATCCTTTGTCCTAGCCAGTCTGAGCCTTTGCAATTTTCTTTTCATTGTTTGCATTATTGAATTATCGGTTGCATCGGCGTGTCGAGTTGCTGGTCTTAGTGTCTAGTTCGTTAGAGTTTCGAGTTCTGTTCACATTAGTCACGTCACCGCTCCATCGTTATCCCTTCCACTGTCCACCACCTCATCCATCAATTTCCACCTTGTGCTATCCATCGTTCATTGTCACAATCATATTTGAAGTCGTTCGCATCTTTGCTTGATCCAATCTGCATCTTATCTAGTTTGTCTTGGTAAGAGGGAGAAAGAAAAAAAAAGACAGAGAAAAAAAAGAAAAAAAGAGGAGAGAAAGAAAAAGAAAAAAAGTGTGAGAAAAAAGAAAAAGAAAAAGAAGGAAAAGAAAGTTGGAGAGAGTGTTGTTGTATTTTCTGCCTGGCAGTTGTTTTCGTCATTATCTTTAGTGCCGTTGTGATCTTCACTTATATCTTGCTGGCCAGAGCTACTTCGTATCCTTTATTGATGCTAGTTGTGCTACACCGTGACCTCATTAGTGTTATAGGCTCGCGTCTCTAGTCCGCTCTAGCATAGGACCAGCACAGTACCGTCATTGAGCGTTTATTCAACATTGCATCTCTGAATTGATTATTGCTAATCTTTTGCTACCATATATAAATCCAACCCAGCTCCACATATTTCTACACCGTGTTTACGTACGTTCACCTGGCAATCGCTTTACTCAATCTTTGGAGTTATTTGACACCGCTGGTTGCCTATCACCACCTGCTGCATGGTAAGAACTTGTAAGATATTGATATTTGCTTTACTGTGAGCGCTTTACCACCACATCCTAGTAGTTCAGAGGAACATTATTCTCGAATTTTGTTTCTTGTTTCTACTAATCATGACAGGTACCGGAGACAGAAGTTCTTGGACGACGGATACATCTTCACCATCACGAGACGTGGGACAACACACACAAGCACATGGTCAGGTTATTTCTATACCGTCATTTGAGGGTAGATTTAATCCTGCTATTTATTTAGCTTGGGAGCTTGAAGTAGAAAAAGTTTTAGTCACCATCATTTTTCTGAACTTGAGAGAGTACGAGCTGCCACTAGAGTATTTACTTGTTTTGCTTCTGTTTGGTGGAGTGTGCATTGTAAGAAAAATATTGATAACCAACCCACAACTTGGAAAGATTTGAAGGTTGTAATGAGAAAACATTTTTCCCTCCTTACTATCGTCGTGAATTGCTTCGTAAATTGGAACAATTAAAACAAGGCAATAACACTGTTCATGCTTACTACCAAGAGTTCAAATCTTATATGCATCATTGTGACATAGAAGAATCTGAGGATGATACAATGAATAGATTTTTTGGTGGTTTGAAGCATGATATTCATGCAAGATTTCAGTATATTCCTCGTTGCATTATTGGTATGTATGTTCGTGCTTGTACCTTTGAGAGACAAATACAGGAGGATGCATTGTGTGACTACAACAACTACTATTCCAGTTCATGCTCACCACTATTGGTTGGTTCTTCCGGCATTGCACCTACTAGAGCAGCCACCCCTCCAATTGTGAGTGTGACATCATCTAAAGTGTATGGTACATTGTCATCATGCGTACCTACATCAGCTACGTCTTTGCGACAAGGTAATAGTAAAACCAATGATGATACAACTTCACATGAGGATGATGCATATCTAGTTAACTTGAATACATCATGTATTGAATTACCTGTTGATTTGAGCACACCACCTAGTTTAGATAATCATGTTACTGTCATGAATGCGTCATGTGATCAAACAACTGAAATACCAACAATTTTGAGTGCACCCATTGAATTAATTGTTGATGCAAAAGAATCATGTGAATTAGAGAATAAATCAGATTTGGATAAAATAAATTTGAAAATTATTGTGCCAATGTTTAATCATTTTGATATGACCTCTAATCTTGGTGATGATTATATGTCAAATGACTTATTGCATGTTTGCTTATTTAGGCATGTTGTAGCCTGGGAATTTCATGCAATGAAGGTTTATTCACCAATGTTGGGATGGTTTAATGATGAACATTGTCAATCTTTTGATATGAATAAGAGCTTCACTTATTTGTGCAAACTGAGTTGCAATATTTTCATGCCTTCTACTTCTTGTGATAATATTTTGGCTTTATATTTTATGAACTACGAAAGTTACTCATCTATATATGTGTCATATGTGCAAAAATTAAGGGAAGTAAAAATGGATGATATATACGTATACAACATGTACACCCTGTCTATTTTCTTACCCAAATTTCAGATTAAGCAACGCCGAGGACGGCTTTATTTTCAAGAAAGGGAGGATGATGAGGACATGACTACCTTGGATACGACCAAAAATATTGCATACATGTATATTTGTGAGGTGATTTCTAATGCAAACTATGCAACAATTTATTTATGTCATCCAGGACAAAAATACTTCACAGACTTTTGTGCCATGTCTAATTCTAGGTGTATGGGACATTTGTACAATCCACATATGAAGATAAGGGAAAAAGAGAAGTTTAGGTCCTGTTCAAAAAGTTCTCTCACGTCACTTTTGGGCCAAGAGAAGATAGAGTCCAAGTCTCTCACGTTCTGCATCCAGATTCGGACTGCACAGACATACCTGACTCAAAACGGCAAGAACTCCTTCATACGGACTCCGAATTGGGTGATTCTTTTTTTGTTGGAAACTAGATTTCGTACACTTTCCAACCAAATTGGATTCACATTCAAATTCGTCCAGAGCGTTGAGATACCGACGAAACAATATGACGCTGCAGCAGAATCCGAGTCAAACTACAAGTCCAAAGGTGTTACATCACCTCCACTTGGGCCCATGAGCCTTGTACGACCTAGGGTTAGTTTTAGGCTGCCTTGGGACGTCCTTCCACCTCCTTGGCCGCCACCCCTTGCTCCTATATAAGTAGATCCATCTAGTAGCTTTTTTCTTTGGGGATTTGTTTAGTCAAAAGTTAGCCATTGCAACTTCGTGTACTTCGTTTGTGTCCAACGACCAGACCAAGACCACTTACGGATCCCCACCTTTATCAATACTTCATCTATATTTGCAATATTCAGATTGCTTTATCATATTCTTGCTTGTTATTCGATTGCATGCAGGAATAGACCTTCGTGGTCTAGCTGATCGTGCTTCTGGCATTGTTAGTAATCCCTGGAGATTGGTTTAGCGATTGCTAAGGCGCTACGTCGTGCACGTTTGTAGTCGGACCGTTAAAGCCGTTTCCACCAAATCGATAGTTATCATCTCATCGAAAGATCGGGCCTCTCGCCTCAATCACAAGAGCTTCCTCAACTACAACTACAACCGAAGACAACAACAAGACGAGCTCCATCAAATGCTTCAAGTGCCAAGGACGAGGCCACAAGTCATTTGAGTGCAAGACCGTTCGCACCATGATCATCAACGATGACGGATGTTATGACTCCATGAGCGATGATGAGATGGAAGCACTTGAGCATGTCGCTATGCATCGCCAAGTGAATGAAGAAGAAGACCGTAAAGTTTTTTGCGACAATGACTCAAGCCCCAATCTTGTTGTCTCCAAAGTCTTAACACTCCAACACCAACAAGATGACGACCAACGATGTCACATTTTCCATACGAAAGCCGGCATCAATGGACGCTCCGTCAAGGTTATCATCAATGGAGGAAGTTGTCACAACTTGGCAAGTGAAGAGCTATGCGACAAGCTTCATTTGGTCAAGACGAAGCATCCTCACCCCTACAAGGTCCAGTGGCTGAACGACGCCGGAATTCTTCGAGTCGAGCACACCGTGCAAGTCTCTTTCAAGATTGGCGCCTACGAGGACACTCTTGAATGTGATGTGATACCCATGTCCGTGTGCCACCTTATTCTTGGACATCCATGGCAATATGATCGTGGAGTCACACACAATGGACGGACAAATCACTATCATTTCAAGATGAAGGGCAAGGAATTCGTGCTCCGACCGATGTCTCCAAGTCAAGTAGCCGCCGACAAGCTTTTACCTACCAACCATCGTGGAGAGAATGGTGAGAGAGTGAGCCACCAACAAGAGAGTGAGAGCCACAAGCCAAATATGAGCGACTCCACGATGAACGACAAGAAGCAACTAGTGCTATTTGCCACCAAAAGTGAGATGAGAGAAGTGTGTGAGAACCCATCGAGTGTCTTCCACCTTGTGCTTTTATGCAAAGGGGAAGCCAAACCTTCTAACACTTCACCACCTCTACCTTTAGTGTTGTCTAATTTGTTGCAGGAATTCTCGGACGTCTTTCCCGATGAACTACCTCCGGGTCTACCTCCACTTCGCGGAATCGAACACCGCATCGACCTCATACCCGGCGCACCACTTCCAAACAAGGCTCCCTACCGCGTCAACCCCGAGGAAACAAAGGAGATACAACGGCAAGTGCAAAAACTCATCGACAAAGGTCATGTACGTGAAAGCCTAAGCCCTTGTGCCGTTCCGGTTATTCTCATGCCTAAGAAAGATGGAAGTTTTCGCATGTGCTCTGATTATCGACCTATTAATGCTATCACCGTTAGATACCGTTACCCTATTCCACGCTTAGACGACATGCTTGATGAATTATGTGGTGCCACCATCTTTTCAAAAATTGATCTTAAAAGTGGTTACTACCAAATTCGCATTCAAGAGGGTGATGAGTGGAAAACGGCTTTCAAAACCAAGTTTGGGTTATATGAGTGGCTTGTTATGCCAATGGGTTTATCGGAAGCTCTCGGTTCATTTATGCGTCTTATGCATTTTTGTCTTCGACCCTACATAGGTGTCTTTGTAGTGGTTTACTTTGATGATATCCTCGTTTTTAGAAAGACGCTAGAGGACCATGTGACACACATCCGTTTGGTTTTACAAACCCTTCGGAAAGAGCGCTTATATGTTAATATGGAGAAATGCACTTTTGGAGTTGACAAGGTTGTCTTCCTAGGATTTGTCGTTTCTTCTCAAGGTGTTCACGTTGATGAAACTAAAATTGAAGCAATTAAAACTTGGCCTCAACCAACGAATCTCATGCAAGTGCGTAGTTTCCTTGGTTTAGCCGGTTTCTATCGGCGTTTTGTGAAGGACTTTAGCACCATTGCTGATAGAGGCAAAGGTGTCCCGTCTTTCGATGAGATGGTGGCTATCGTTTGGATGATGTCGACTTTGACGATCCGACTACGAATGTGCGTGGACGTCGCGCCTTAGAAATCGCTGAACCAACTCCGAGAGGTTATTGACCACGCCGGAGCACGATCAACCTGACCACGAAGGTCTGTTTCCTGCAGGCAAACGAAGAACAAGCAAGAAACTAAGATTGCAATATGGATATTGTGAATTCAAGAGGAAATCTTTATTGATCAAGGTGGGGTTCTGTGACGCCTTTGTCTGGTCGTTGAACACAAACGAAGTACGCGAAGTTGCAGCTATGGCGAACTTTTAATCTAAACAAAACCCAAAGTCTAAAAGACGCCCTAAGGGCTGTATATATGAGGGAAAGAGGGGGAATTTCGTGGCCCTTGGTGGAGGGGTCCGAAACCAACCCTAACTCTTGTTTCCCACACATACGGACTCTAAAAACAGCCTATACTCAAGTATTTCGAAATTACATGGGCCTGGCCCAATAATAAAGTGACGCAGCACCTATAATAGCCTCTGGACGAAATTTATGAAGTGGCATCTTGTATATTTCGTCCAAGGCTTCTCGCACTCATTATGGTGGCTTCAAAGTCCTGAAATCATCAATTGAAACTCCATTCTTGTTCCCCTTGCGCATGCCATCATCTCCATGCTTGATCTTGCTCCAATGTTCATCCTTCTTGTCCAAGCTAGGCCCTTCATTTGTAAGCAAGACAAATGTATCCAATTTAGGCAGCATCATATTCTCATGAACATTAGATTCATTACCAAGAAATGAAAGTACCTGGTAATTTAATTGGCGTGCGTGAGCTCTAGTAATTGGTCCTGTATATGTGTCAGTTGGAGCTGTGGGTGTAACCTTGTTAGTGATGTCCTCATCAATTGCTATGCCTCTACACGCTTTGAGCAAGAAGAACGCACCCTTCATTTGGGGTCCTTCGCAAGACACCGCGTTCAATGAGTTAAAAAGCTTGCTTACACACGCACCACTTCTAGCCCTACCAAACTTTGATAAACCTTTTGAGATTCATTGTTTTGCTAGTGGTACCGGCATAGGTGGCGTGCTAATGCAAGAGAAGCGCCCAATTGCGTACTTTAGCGAGAAGCTATCGGGAGCGCAACTTAACTATCCCATCTATGATAAAGAGCTTTATGCCTTGGTGAGAGTTTTACGTGTTTGGGAACATTATCTTCGACCTCATGAATTCATTCTTCATACGGACCATGAGACTCTCAAGTATCTCAAAGGTCAAACTAAGTTGAACAAGCGTCATGCTAAATGGAGTGAGTTCATTGAGTCTTTTCCCTATGTCATCAAGTACATCAAAGGCAAAGAAAATGTTGTGGCGGACGCGCTTTCCCGCAAATGCATGCTTGTAACACAACTTGAGTTGAATGTGATTGGCTTTGAGCACATAAAAGATTTATATGAACATGATCCTTTCTTTGCAAATGCTTATGCTAAGTGTTTGACTCGCACTTCTTGGGAACATTACTACATCAAGGATGGATATCTTATGAGAGCTAACAAACTTTGCATTCCCGAGTGTTCGCTTCGTTTGCTCCTTTTGCAGGAATCACATGGAGGGGGACTCATGGGACACTTTGGACGTGACAAGACGTTTGCTACCCTCTCTAAGAACTATTTTTGGCCCAAGATGCTCCGTGACGTCTCGCGACTCACCAACCGATGTTCTACATGCCGCAAAGCTAAGTCCAAAGCTCAATCTCATGGTCTTTACATGCCTCTTTCTATTCCATACCATCCATGGGAAGACATAAGCATGGATTTCGTACTCGGATTGCCTAGGACTCAAAATGGCAAAGATTCCGTGCTAGTTGTCATGAATCGATTCTCTAAAATGGCTCATTTCATTCCTTGTAACAAGATAGACGATGCTTCACATGTTGCAACTCTCTTTTGTAGGGAGGTCATTCGTCTACATGGCGTGCCGAAAACGATCGTGTCGGACCGGGACGTCAAGTTCTTGAGTTACTTTTGGAAAACCCTCTGCGCTAAGCTCGGAATCAAGATCCTATTTTCTTCGGCGTACCATCCACAAACGGACGGCCAGACGGAGGTGACGAACCGCACGCTTTCGACGCTTCTTCGTGTGTTGATCAAGAGGAACATCAGGGAATGGGAGCAATGCTTGCCCATCGCCGAGTACGCCTACAACCGCGCAAGACATTCGACCACCAGCAAGTCTCCCTTCGAGGTCGTCTACGGCTTCAACCCGTTGTCCCCATTGGACATTCTACCTCTACCTCTACAAGAGCGCATCAGCATGGACGCAAGTGCACGAGCAAGCTATCTCAAGAAGGTGCACGAAGATACAAGGGCAATGATCGAGCGACAAGTCCACCGTCTCGCCACCAAGCTCAACGTCAACAAGGCACCAATGGTATTCCAACCGGGAGATCTTGTTTGGCTTCACCTTCGCAAGGACCGTTTCCCACACGAGCGCAAGTCCAAACTTCTACCTCGCGCCGACGGACCCTTCAAGGTGCTAGCACGCTACAACGACAACGCCTACAAGATCGACATCCCACGAGACAAGTACTCCGTGAGCGATACTTTCAACATCAAGGACCTATCTCTTTTCCATGGTGATGAAGATTTCGATCCGAGGTCGGATCTTTCCCAAGGGAGGGGAGATGATGCTGAGCATCCTACGATCATCCCCATGGACCCTTCATCGCCTCGTCAAGTGCCCAAAGGACCAATGACTCGAGCCCGTGAAAGAGCTCTCGAGACCGAGGTGAGTTCACTCCTTGCTCTAAATCCTTCCGATATACATGAGACATGGCTTCTACCCTCATCAGGAACTCTGTGCATACTCAGGTACTTGGATGAAGGCCACGGGACAGCTCTGCACATTGGTCAAGACGGCAAGTTCGACAAGTGCCGGGAACAAGAAGAAGGAAGGCTGAAGATGCTACAGGCACCAGACGTCCGGCCTTTGCCCTGATATACGGGGCAGAAGCAGTTCTCCCCACGGAACTCATATACGGGTCACCTCGAGTGCTCCCTTATGATGAGCTTGAGCAAGAGCAATTGTGACAAGACGACGCAATGCTCCTTGAGGAAGATCGTCTTCGGGTGGCTGTGAGAGCAGCGCGCTACCAGCAAGCCTTGTGACGCTACCATAGCCGCAAGGTCTGTGCCCGAAGCTTTGAGGAAGGCGACCTTGTTCTCCGGCGCCTTCAATCGGCCAGGAATACGAACAAGATGACGCCGAAGTGGGAAGGCCCTTATCGGGTAATACGAGTCAACATGCCTAGCGCTGTCCGCCTGGAGACCGAGGATGCCATTCCGGTGAGTAATTCCTTGAACATCAAGCATCTTCGCAAGTTTTACCCATAAGGCGCGGCTTGCCGGGCCCCCCGGCAAGCCACCCTTTTGTACAAGCCTTGCCGGCAAGGCATGTAACCCTTTGTACAAAGCCAGGTGCAGACCCTGGGCATAAATAAATGAAGCGCTGGCGCCCTAAGTTATAGCATGCATGCTGATTCGAGTCTCGTCCTTGGTTAGGGTTGATAGTGCTTAGCAGCGGCTAACCCCTAGCTTAGAGGTCTAGTCTTTGTCTTTCCTCTGTCTTCTTTGGTTCACAGGACGCGCAGACATCCTTGCCGAAAGCACTCGGAGGAAGCAAAGAAGAACAGACCAGCGCCTAGGCCCCGGCAAGCTAGTGTTGCCGGAGGCTGCAAGGGCAAGAATTCGCCCACGGCAGACCAGGGTTGCCGGGGGCTGCAGCTTCAGATAAGTCCTTTATCCCTTATCATGCATTCCATTATGGACTGAGGTATGTGAAACCTCGTTCTTGTTCTTAAGTTACCATGCTCCCATAACTCTAAGCCCTAGGGCTCGTTCCTAGGACTAGGCTTGGTCGTAGTCGCGGCAGCAGAAAGATGAAACGAGGAGCCTGAGCCCACTTCATCCCTGCCTCCGCCAAGGGCGTGAGAAAGGTCGAGCGAAGTAGGGAAACGACAGGGCTTGTTGCCGGGCGAGAAAATGTTTATCTTAAGGATATCAGGGATTTATTCCCTGTTGTGGGTTTTTACCTACGAACAAAAGACCCGGCAAACATTCCTTTTTCATTAAAAACATTTCATTCAGGTACAGTCCATAGGGAATGAAAAACATGAATAAGGGGATTACAAGTTTTAAACTGAACAGATGCCCGAAGGTTACAGATTAAAAAGAGATAAGATGCCCGTAATGCCTTTCTTGTCCCTCTCCTCAGGAGGCAGGTCAAGGAGGCGAGAAGGGCAACAGGGGCGCCTAGGCGAGCTACGGGTGGCAGAAGACACCGAGAAGGCATCTCGGCGGCCTCCCAAGGGCTGGACGGTGATGACGGCGCCGGAGGCAGAGCTCAAAGACGAGGCGGCAGGACGTCAGTACGCGTCGAAGGCGTCGGTGCCCGCGTACTTCGACATGACGACCTTGCCGCCCGCCTTCTTCCTCTTCCACTTCCGCAGCCTCCCTACGCCAGCCGCTAAGGAGACGGCTCCGAGAAGTTCAAGGAGCCGGCGACGCGGATGATGGGGTCGCCGGTGCCACCAGGAGCGGCGCCCGACACCGAGTCGGACCCGTCATCCTGCCGTCCACCGCCCTCATCGTCGCTGTCGCTGTCCTCCTAGTCACCCTCGTTCGAGGAGGAGTCTTCGTCATCAGAGGAGCTCTCCATGCAGCACCTCGCGCGAGTCCCGTGGTGCCCGAACACCTTGACGGAGAGGTGGCCGTCCTCCATCAACTTGAAGTGGAGGGTGAGCCCATCCGTCAGGCTGTGGATGCGAGCGAACCTCTTCCATCCTTGGCGAAGATACATCACATGAGGGGCAGGGAAGTCGATGCGGGCCCGCGTGCCACTGATCCCACAACCCCTCATGTGCAGCCGCAGCGACTCCGGCGGATTCACCTCCATCGCCCGCGCAAATGGAGTCGGGAGACGAAGGCGACGGCGCGGCGACCCCCGCATCCTAACGAAGAACTCACAAGGGTCGTCTCCAACATGACCTTCCATTAGAGGAGGAGCTACTGGCGGGGGCGAGGCCGGCAGGCCGCCCCGTCCTCCTCTTCCCCGAGCACCCCGGCCTTGCCCACGGCCCCGCCCCCTCCCTCTTCCCCTCGTGGCCGGTTCGGCCACCGCAGGTGCAGGAGAAGGGGGGACGCGTTGTCGAGCAGCGACCCTCGCCGCCACCGTTGAGGAGCCGAGGTTTTCTCTCTTCATGGCGGACAGAAGAGAGGAGCAGAAGTTGAAGGAGAAAGAAGATGGAGGAGTGCGGGGCGCCGTCCCCTCCCTCCGCCCTTTATAAAGGGGCGGGGCTGGAGCTCGACCGCCCCGCTCGGCCAATCAAGACGCAGAAGGCGAGGGGGGCCGGGACCGACCCGCCGCCCCAACCCGCGGCAGCTCGGTTTCCCGCCTCCACCGCTCGCCACCTCGAACGCATGGGAGGCACGTGGCGAACGTACAGGACCGAAAGGACGAGTGAGGCGACCTCTCCCCACCCCGTGATCGTGGGGCGTGAACGCCTAGATGACTGCGCCTCGGCCCCGTCCAGTAAGCGGGCCGCGCCTCCAGGCTTGCCCCCCCCTCTGTTTACGGGGAAAACGCGGGCCGCCTCCTTTCGCATTTACTGCGATGTGACGCATGCCGCCCACGTCACGCATGCCCCTCCACCACGCGCCGCGCGCGCGGGTCGTGTTAGAGAAATTTTACCACGATGAAAACCACCCCGCCTGCCCGCGCACCGTTCTGGGCCTGGCCCAACAACGTGTCACGCTTATGTGTGGCCCAGGCCCGGGGGCTCCTGTCAGTGTACAAAAAGAGGGATACACTTTTTGTACCCCTATGACTGTGCACGAGCAGTCTGAGCCACAGGCACCACCACACCAAGCATGGCGAGGGAGGCGAGCCGGGGCAAGACCAAAGTTCGATGGAGACTGGAGCGACGCTAAGAACAAGACCACAAAGAGCGAAGGGACGAAGCGGCTCTCCCAAGCAAGATCCTTGCCGGGGCCAGCACTGGCAGCCCCGGCAAGACCCTTGCCGCAGCAGCTCACCCCGCGCCTACGGAGTGAATCACCCTTGAGTCCACCACCCCCAAGGGGAGAGGATTCGGGAGATATCCCCGTGGTTGCCTGCAGATCTTTGTGAAGACATTCAAGATCAGATACAAGTTAAGAAGACGACCCTTGGCGGGATTCCAGCCAAGGAGAACCACAAGGCCCCCGGCAAGCACCTTGCCGGGGATGACAGCAGGCACCACGGCAGGACCCTTGCCGGAGCCCCGGCAAGGCCCTTGCCAAGGACACCCGCAGGGCCACCGTTAGGCCCACACCAACTGGGTTTCCACCGACCCACGCAGCTGCCGACCCGACCAGCTGGACGGGCTCCTGCGTGGCAACCCACAGATCTTCGTGGAGACCCGCCGTTGCGCCACCTCAGCTGCCTGTCTGCCTACATGGCGCCTCAGGCACTGCTGGCCAGGGCGCGTGTCAACGCGAGGAGGGGCGGCGACGGACAAGACGGACGTCTCCCCCCGTCCCCGACAAAGCAAGGACACCTAAGCTAGGCGCATTAAATGCACCTTGTCCTGTAATGCGAGGGATAACCTCGCATCACTATACCCTTTCCACCTCATGTGTGCCACTGTGGCAACCCCTTTTTCCTATAAAAGGAGGCCCGAGGTGACCAGGAGAAGGATTCGGCTTTTGGGAACTGCTCGCGACCCTCTTGGAGCTCCTCATTAGCTGAAGAACACCAACATATAATCCGCCAAAGCAGGAGTAGGGTTTTACGCATCTTTGCGACCCGAACCTGGGTAAAGGAACCGTGTCCTGACTGTTAGATCGGCTCTTCTCTCAACCCCGCGCCCCGCAACCGTAGTAGGGATTCTTGTGATCCCATAGGTGTCGATCCAAATACACCGACATACAGCGAAAAACTGGAAGACACCTGGCGTGTCGGTCTCGGGGCGTCACAACTCTCCCACACTAACAGAGGATCTCGACCCGAGATCCTGGAGAAGGCACCGGATAGAAACGGAAAAGAAGAGGTAAAACAAAGTTGCTTCTTCGACAAACGAGTGAAACCACGAACCTTGAGAGGTTGAACAAATTGAAAGAAGAATACAACAGAGATGAACGAAGATGAAAACACTCTGTTAGAAAAAGAGGAACAAGGTACATTACGAGAACCTTGTAGGTTGAAAGACATGAAACAAGAGCTTACGAACCAAAAGAATATGAAACCGCAATGGTATAGCCAAGGAATAAGAATGACATAATTTGGATAGAACTCCGTTTGAAAATGGAAGGAATTAACATGAACTTGAGGAGATGGAATGATACTTGATGAAATCAACAACACACTGCCTCTGAAACAATTGAAAGAATGGCACAAGAGGTAAGAAGGATTCAGACAGTACTCCGGTTGAAAAGAGAGGCAAAACTTGACAGGATGAGAGAACTTGAACGGAGGACACAACACTCCAGTTAAATGGACAAGCAAAGGAAAGAACATGATCTCGATAATTCCCCAATTGAATTAGAAAAAAAATCATCCTTAGGAAGAAGGATTGAAGGGAGTTGTTGAAAATAATCATCAACAAAAGAATAAGCTTGTTGTGGGCTTATGGAAACATCCCAAAGTTATGAGGTGACAACCGGCCACTAACGGAAACAATTGATTGGATTGAGATCAACAAGGAGACGAAAAACTTATTTCACCGGAATGATAAATGAAGAACTTGGGTCATTTATAAGCACCATAATAGCAACAATTCTTAGGGAAAGCTTTAGGTGAATTATAACCCAAGAAAACTCCAACGAATAAATTGAAGGGTTGGAAAGATCTCCTGAACGAAGAAAATGATGGGTTTAAATATCTCATTCCTGACAACTTGTGAATCATGAAACATGAAGGGAAAATTGTCAAGAATGACATAACACCACCTCAAAAGATGAGGGAGCAAGAATTGCACATCGGAATGCATGATGAAGACTGCTTGAGCTCCAACAAGAATCTTGAAGAACACTTCGAGGATGAATTAAATCGTGAAGAACCACCATGAAAACTCCAGTAACAAAATAATGAGAAGAATACGATTGAAGCCTTGTAATGATTAGATGAAGCTTCGTGACAAGACACTACAACAAAAACATACATATAGCAACGCATATCTAGCAACGATGGGACAACAAGTGTTGGTGGGCAGCGGGCTCAACCTCTCCCACCTCCCCACGAATAGCTAACCTCCTCTCCGCCCTTCTCAATCAAAATAAAAATAAAAAAGCTAACCACCTCCCCGTATCCACCTCCTCCTCGTCTTCCTCTCTATCTTCTACTTTTTCTTCCACATCTCCACGACTCCACCCACGGGTAGATGTTTTCTAAATAAATTGGAGGGGTCGTTGTCGCCGGGGTACCACAGAAGGCAGTGTCATGGTCCAACTACCAGGTGGTGGTGGTATGATCTGGGGCGGCGGCGAGGAGCTCTTCATAACCAACCTGTCAAAGTTGCAGATCTGGGCCAGGTTCGCATCGGAGCGGCACAGCCGCGTCTTCTCCGGCCGTTACGCCGTTCGCGACATCGCCATAGATATGGCTAGCTAGCCCGAGTAGGATGCCGCCCTGCTGGAGCGCCAGTTCACCTAAGAGGTCGCCCGTCGCCTCCGCCACCACATCTTCGTACGTGCTAGAATCCTCTCTTTTTTCTTCCTCTGCCACCACCTCATCCTCTCCATCAATCTCACCTGATCCACCACCGCGGGCACTGGCGTAGTCACACATCCATTTTCATTGTCGGATTCTCTGGTGAGGCCCTATCAGTAGTACAAAATCTGCACTAGGCTGTCCCCCATGGTGTTGTAGATCACGGGAAGCAAAGAAGCCGCTACTCCTTTCTAGGCATGTTATCTAATTCAGTTTTGGCTTGCCTTTGTTAATTCCCTATTACGTATTCTAGTTCACCATGTGCAAGTCGTTGCTACTCAGCATTATTGATTTAGATATTAGATATATGCAACTGTGTCTATGTGTGTTAATTTCAGAAAATATTTGCATCCTCTTTTTCTAAAAACATTGTTTGTTGTGATGCATTATATTTTTGATATTCTTGCTGCTAGCAGTTAGGTAATTATAATTATTAGAAAGTGAAATTTTTCATCACACACTTTTTCAATCAGTTGTCATATTATCTCAGATATATCTTAGCTCTGACCATTTTTTTCGACAAAGGAAATATATTAATACTGAGAAACAACATCAAAGAGCATTGCTTACAAGATCCTTGAAGATACACTATGAAGTTTGTACTTAGAGGAAGATATACTAAAGGAACAAGTAAGCACTAGTATCGATCTATGGCATCATGATTACTTTGAGAACAGTAAACAAATCCCCTTATTAGTCTTATTATATGAATCCTTATTTATTTCGTCGTCACACTTCGTACCAAAGGAATAAGCCCCGCAAGCATCACTCCATAATATTCCAGTTATTTCATACTCCCTCCATCCCAAAATAAGTGACTCAACTTTGCACTAACTTTAGTACAAAGTTAGTGCAAAGTTGAGTCACTTATTTTGGGACTCAACTTTGCACTAACTTTGTGCAAAGTTAAGCCACTTATTTTGGGATGGAGGGAGTACTTCTTAATTTCAGCGGCACTCAAAGGTTTGTAGTTTTCAACATGTATGTATTCGTATTGTGATATTAATAACCCATCATATTTTCTTTCCCCTGGCTAATTGTATTACAGTAAAACTTTCTATAGTGACAAGTGTATTTCTCTTCAGGGAACGATCATGACATATATAACTGGGGAAGCTTCTGCAGAAAGAGGAGACCACTGCATGATTCTCCTATGGTTCTTTGACATATCCTCTACAGAGCAAATATTTGAGTTGCTCAATTTAGCCTAATTATAGAACTTTGTTAATTTAATAAATGAGCATGTGTGGTTTATGCAGTTTTTATGTTAAGTGGTGTAAATTCAGAACTGAAGATGCGGGGAGATCAAGAGAAATAGATTGCCATCAGTTTACAAGATAATGTCAAGTCTCGAAGTCTCTGTGTTTCCACTTCATAGCAGGGTAATGGCCCCTTGCCTAGTGTATTATTTTTATTCTTGTACAGAGTGCCAATACTGATGTTGCAAGTATATGCACTTCCCACTTCTACATTTTGGGCTTTTTAATAGAAAAATAGTCCGGAACACTAAAAATCTATACTACTATATTGTGTACGAGTAATATGACATATAAGCCATTCGATCTTTGCAATCGGACGTCATAATTAATTGGTTCAAATATGAGGAAACGTGGCATTTTGTGTGTCGTTAGGTCTTGCAATCCGATGATTAATATTCCATGGATTCGCTGTGCGGGGCCATTCTCCTGCCATGCCATTTGACCTGACTTTGCTCCAGAACTTTCACGTGAGGAGCTAGCTTGTGAACTGGCCATGTTAGACAAGGTAGTACTCCTACTCCAGTACATACTAGAAGTACCTAGAAGTAAGCGCTACAGTAGTAATTTACTCACGTGTGTGCCGTCGAATGCATACATGAAAGCATTTTATATTTTTCTCAAAAATAGCAGTACACTATAGAAAAGCGTGCACAAATGGCAATATTATTGGTCAGTTAGAGAAATATTCAAACAATCAGTAGGAAATTTATATTTATATTTTATTTTTAATTTTGTTACCAGAATGTTAAGTTGCTTAAAACACAAAGTGAGGTCAACGACACACAAATGAAAGAGTTTATAAGAAAACTCTACCTAAAGGTAAGGTGAAAATTATTACATCACACTAATTTTCCTATATTAAAATTTCGAATTTGGAAAACATAAAAATTGCATTATGGAAGTATTTTTGAATTACTGAAAGCTTGCATCTATTTGTATTTTCCATAGAACTGCAGATCTTTCTTAGCAAACAAAGGATGTGTTATTTTACTCAAGAGAGGTACCTTTTCCTTACTTAGTATGTTCTGATTATGGTTTATGTTAACTCATCTAACATGTACCAGATTTCTTCATAAGAAAACAATGATAACAATAGTACTCTCGTATTATGTGTACAGAGCTGTTGATGTCACGGCAATCTACATTTCCAAGGTGCTCCTCCTTTAAATTTTAGTGCTCTATTAGCTTTGTTTTCTCTACCATAAGTTACTCATCCCATCTCTTTGCTTTTTTGCTACTGTAGATTGCAAGATAAACCGATGATGCATGGCACAGATGTTGTGCAAGGGAAAGAATGGGGATGCTACTTAGATAATTAGAATGCCATTTTCATGGGCAATGTTTTAAACATCATTTTTAATGGCTGATAAGTTGATGCAAGGTCGAGAATTGCCTACTTCTCTGTACTAGATAGTTTCACATCTTGTAAACTTTGGATCATGTTCTTTGTAATGCAACATATTCGATTTAATATATGAGAATTTTTTTCATTATATTTGTGTGTCCTATCCACGGTCACCTTTGATCTACTAATTCTGGGAATACCATGAATTGTTCATGCGACCTACCAAAGCTTCAATCATTTAATTGACCCTCACAACGCATATGAAAGCGTTGTTGCGCTCTAGCTTTATACGTTGCTCTCCTACAACGCTTCTACACGCCGTTTACCAATGCATGTATATACGTTGTTGTAGACCCTAGCAACGCCACCAAGGACAACGCATATAAATCCGTTGGTGTAGGCCATAGCAACGCATATAGGGACATAGGACAACGCATTGATGCGTTGCTATAGGGGGGTTCTTGTTGTAGTGAGATAATTGATCTACTTTGGAACTCCTGAAAAAGAAAGTTGAAGCACTTCGAACCGAGAATATGATATCACGAACGAACTCCGAATGAAGGAATTAAGTCACCTGGATGAAATAAGAATAAGAATTATGTTGTGTGTATCCTTCACCAATTTAAATTGGTGACAAACAATGGATTTGGCATACTACTTATTCTTGTTACAAAGAATTCAAGAGAGATCTCGCACAAACTTGGGTAAAGTATTCAACGAATCACCAATAGGATTATGAAAAGAACAAATGAATTGATATGATAACAACGAAAGAGTAATCTTGAATGAACCACCGTAAAAATATGGAGACGAACGAAGAGGCATCAATTAAGAATAGTGGGAGGACGAAGTTGAAAACTGAGAACGAAGAATCTTCTGAAATGATTGCTTTCGGAGGATCACAATGGGAAGAATTCATGAAATGCTTCGAATGGGTATCAAAAGAATTCCACACAATCGGAACAATAATGAGGATGGCATGAAGCTAGAACCATGAATCTTTAGAAGAACGGGTAGGATTTGAGAGAAACTCTTCTCCGGTCTTCAAATTATAAACGTGTAACCAGAGAAAGAGTTTGAGGGAAGACGCCTCACAACAGGGGCGATCGGCTCATATATATATGACACGGTTACAAAGGCTTGGAAGCCAAGAAACAATCTACACGTATCAACAATAGATCAGGAAGATATGGTAGCTACAATACGTTTCCATCTATACAAGATCTACATACATTAACATCCCCCCGCAGTCAGTGCATCGATGGAACGAATGCAAAGACTGTACCGAAAGTCCAAGAACAACTGGGATGGTAGACCCTTCGTCATAATATCTGCAAACTGCTGCGAGGATGGCACATGAAGAACCCGAATCTGGCTGAGAGACACCTTTTCCCGAACAAAATGAATATCAATCTCGATATGCTTTGTACGACGATGCTGGACCGGGTTACAAGCCATGTAGACAGCGCTGACATTATCACAAAAAACAACTGTCGCGGTATGGATAGGACGGTGAAGCTCATGAAGAAGCTGACGGAGCCAACATCATTCGGCCACAACGTGGGCCACAGCACGATAGTCGGCCTCAGCACTGGAGCGAGAACCGTGGCCTGGCGTTTGGAGGACCCACAAGGTTGTCACCGAGATAAACACAGTAGCCTGAAGTAGACCGGCGAGTGTCGGGACAGCCTGCCCAGTCGGCATCTGAGTATGCGGTGAGAGACGTAGCAGGTGTGGAGTGCAACCAAAGACCCAAATCCAGTGTACCTTGGAGATACCGAAGAATCCGCTTAACCAAGTTGAGATGAGGTTCCCGAGGAGCATGCATGTAGAGGCAGGCTTGCTGCACTGCATGAGCAATATCCGGACGTGTCAGTGTCAGATACTGAAGGGCGCCTGCAAAACTGCGGTACTCAGTGGGATCAGCGACGAGCGGACCATCGTCGGCAGAAAGCTTGCAACGAGTGTCTATGGGAGTAGGACACGGGTTGCAATCTTGCATGCCGGCGCGCTGGAGAAGATCAATGGCATACTGGCGCTGTGACAGCAACATCCCGGACGAGGAGCGAGTGACTGATATACCAAGGAAATATGAAAGATCCCGGAGATCGGTCATAGAGAACTCGCTATGAAGAAGGTCGGTGACGTGCTGAAGAAGACTGGCGCTGGAGGCAGTGAGGATGATGTCGTCCACGTATAGAAGAAGGTAGGCCAACTCGTCGCCCCGTTGGAGAACAAACAGGGAGACATCACACTGAGATGCCACAAAACCGAGACGATGAGCATAGTGACCGAAGCGCTGGTACCAAGCTCGAGGGGCCTGCTTGAGGCCGTAGATAGACATGTGGAGCCGACAAACATGCTGAGGACGAGCAGAGTCGATGAAGCCAGGTGGTTGCTCACAGTACACCACCTCGTCAAGATTGCCATGAAGGAAGGCATTCTTGACATCGAGTTGGTGAATTGGCCAAGCACGGGAGACGGCGAGGCTGAGTACGACGCGGATCGTGGCGGGCTTGATGACGGGGCTGAAAGTCTCATCAAAATCAATGCCCGGCTGCTGAGAGAACCCACGAACAACCCATCGTGCCTTGTAGCGAGCAAGTCCACCATCGGAGGAAAATTTGTGCTTGAAGATCCACTTTCCTGAAACAACATTAGCACCAGCCGGGCGAGGCACAAGAGACCACGTGCGGTTGTGAACTAGAGCATCATACTCGTCAGTCATAGCAGCACGCCAGCGCGGATCCTGGAGAGCACCCCGGTATGTTTTTGGAATAGGGGAAATCGAGGTGTGGATAGCCGAGAGATTGAGCTTGTCAATCGGCTGAACGATGCCATGTTTAGCACGAGTGAGCATATGGTTCGTGTTGATGGACGGAACAGAAGTGGCACGAGAACGAGTACGAGGCAGAGGGGTTGGTGGTGGCGGTGGGTTTGGAGTTGGTTCCGTAGCCGCGGAAGGAGAGACCGAAGGTGGAGGCGAGCTGGGCGAAGGTGAGGTAGGTGGAGACGCGCGTGCAGATGCACGATCGATCTGATTGACTGAGGGGCCATGCAGCTGAGACGCAGGTGCATGCATGTTGGGCTGGGCCGGGATGGTTTGGGTAGCGGCCAAGTCCAGCAAAAAATCAAGAGAATCAACGGGTTGGGCTGATTGAGTGGTGGCGAATGGAAAGATATTTTCATCAAATATTACGTGACGAGACGTGATGACACGCCGAGAAGTGAGGTCTAGGCATCGGTAGCCACGGTGGGAGGATGGGTATCCGAGAAACACGCATGCAGTGGACCGAGTTGCGAGCTTATGCGGGGCCGTGGCGAACTGATTTGGATAACACAAGCAACCAAAAACTCGTAGATCGGAGTAGGAGGCTGGTTGTTGATAGAGTAAGGTGTAGGGGATGCGAAACTCTATGGCTTGGCATGGGCGACGGTTAACAAGGTAGGTGGCGGCAGCGAGGGCCTCGGCCCAATATGAGGGTGGCATGTGTGCTTGAATAAGGAGAGTGCGGGTGATGTCGTTAAGAGTGCGCAAGGCGCGCTTGGCTTTTCCGTTTTGAGATGAAGTGTAAGGACAAGACATGCGAAGGTGGATCCCATGGCGAGCTAAAAACTCGACTAGGGTGGAGTTAACGAACTCAGTGCCGTTGTCGGTTTGTAGGGAAACGATAGGAAGGTTGAACTGGGTGCGAGCATAGGCAACAAAATTAATAAGGACGTCACAAGTGTCGGATTTTCTCCATAGAGGAAAGGTCCAAATAAAGTGCGAGAAATCGTCGACTATGACAAGATAGTATTTTAAACCAGAATTGCTTGCAATAGGAGAGGTCCATAAATCACAATGAATTAACTGAAATGGAACACTACAAATTGTTTGGGACCTAGAAAAAGGTAGACGTACGAGCTTGCCAAGTTGACATGCATGACACACCATAGTGACTTTATTACATGGAATAGCAAATTGCTTAGATAAATGTGACATAGCGTCACGACCAGGATGTCCTAAGCGACGATGCCATAGCTCGGTGGAGTTGGTGGAGGCGACGAGTCCGAAAGGCGATGCCGAGCTGGTGCTTGTGGAGAACTCATAGAGAGGACCGGGGCTACTGCAGCGTATGATCTCGCGCCGTGTGTGAAGATCCTTAATGGAAAAACCAAAGGGGTCATATTCCACAGAACAAGAATTATCAGTAGTGAGTTGACGAGTAGAAAGCAGATTTTTAATGATGTCAGGAACTACTAGAATATTATTTAGCAAAAACGTGCCGTCAGGTGTGGAGAGAGTAGTATGGCCAGATGTGGAGATGGGCAAAGAAACACCATTGCCGACAGTGATATAGGAGGAAGTGGAAAATTGAGACGGAGAAGTGAGTATACCAGTGATGCGGAGCATCCTAAGGACATCACCATGTCAAGAGTCCGTTTGGCAAGTGACACGTGCGGCCTCTACTTCTCATACATAAAGGTGAATGGTATAGGGTGGAACCCTAATCAGCGGACCTTTCACGATTTGGAGGATGGCACACGATGAACACGGGGAAAACACGGAGAAAGATGGGGGAAACACAAGAGAGAACACTCAAATCAACACGAAAGCAATCACACAAATGCTAGATTCGCGATACAAGGTTGAGATCCATGATCCAAGGTCAACAACGGTGATACAGATAGTCTTCTCCCGGAGGAGGTCTTGATATCCCGGGGGATCTTCTCCGATGAAGGAGGTCCTGAATCCGAAGTGGATCTTCTCCGTAGAGGCGCACCGTCTCGTGGGAGAAATCCACACAAGTATCAAATGAGCTAAACCACAGCTAACCCTAAACGGAATGAGGAGAGGAGTATATATAGTCTACGGGGCGAAGGGGATACACGGGCCTCGGCCCAAGTGCTGCGCGCAGGCAGATCAGGAGCCGGACGTCCGGGTAGCGGGCCGGATGTCCGGGGCTTCGCGGGGCGCCGGATGTCCGGGGCGGGGGCCCGGATGTCCGGGCTGGAGTGGATGCGCCTCGGGCGCTCTCTGGACAGAGGCGCCGGATTTCCGGGCGTGGGGCCGGATGTCCGGGTCGTGCCTGGCCGGATGTCCGGGCCCTGGCCGGATGTCCGGGCCCTGTAGCCTTGGCTGCTGTTGGCCTTCTGTGGATGAATGCCCAGGGGCCGGATGTCCGGGCCAGGGGGCCGGATGTCCGGGGCCTGGAGCTCTCTTCTGCTCTTCTCAATGCATTGGCTCGTCCATGAACTTGAGGACTCGTCCATCTTCACGCCCCTCTTCGATGTGGTCTTCTTCACACCTGAGCACACACAACACGTCCGTCTGAGGTAGCGACCATGTCTCGCAAGATTTGTATGGAAGTAGGGCTAGGAGTGACGTCACCTCGGTCTCGGGAGCTCTAGTCCTTGGTCCTTTGGGCACTTGATGAGGTGAAGGAGGGTCCATGGTGATGGCCCTAGGATACACCGTATCATCTCCCCTCCCTTGGGAAAGATCCGACCTCGGATCGAAATCTTCATCACCATGGAAAGTAGAGAGATCCTTTAAGGGTCCGTCCGTGCGAGGTAGAAGTTTGGACTTGCGCTCTTGTGCGAAACGGTTCTTGCGAAGATGTAGCCAACTAAGATCTCCCGGGTGAAACACCATTGTTGCCTTGTTGACGTTGAGCTTGGTTGTGAGGCGATGTACTTGTCGCTCGATTGTTGCCCTTGTTTGTTCGTGCACTTTATTGAGTATTTCACTACAAAAGAGAGTGGCAACATGTGAAGCATCGTCGATCTTCTTATCAGGAATGAAATGAGCCATTTTAGAGAATGTATCGACCATGACAAGCACGGAATCTTTTCCATTTTTTGTCCTAGACAAGCCAAGTATGAAATCCATGCTTATGTCTTCCCATGGATGATATGTAGTAGGAAGAGGCATGTGAAGACCATGAGATTGAGCTTTGGACTTAGCTTTTCGGCATGTCGAACATCGGTTGGTGAGGTGTGAGACGTCACGTAGCATCTTGGGCCAAAAATAGTTCTTAGAGAGGGTAGCAAACATCTTGTCGCGTCCAAAGTGTCCCATGAGTCCTCCTCCATGCGATTCCTGCAAAAGGAGCAAACGAAGCGAAGACTCGGGGATGCAAAGTTTGTTAGCTCTCATAAGATATCCATCCTTGGTGTAATGATGTTCCCAAGAAGTGTGAGTCAAGCATTTAGCATAGGTATTTGCAAAGGAAGGATCATGCTCATATAAATCTTTTAGGTGCTCAAAGCCAATCACATGCAACTCAAATTGTGTAACAAGTAAGCATTTGCGTAACAAGCATGCATTTGTGTGAAAACTTTCATCGTTCGTAGGCAAGAGAATAACCGGAGCGGCAAAAGTGCTAAAGCTGTCACGTACATGACTTTTGTCGATGAGTTTGGGCACTTGCCGTTGTATTTTGTGGTTGACACGGTAGAGAGCCTTGTTGGGAAATGGTGCACCGGGTACGAGGTCTATGCGGTGTGCTATCCCGCGAAGTGGAGGTAGACCCGGTGGTAGCTCGTCGGGAAAGACGTCCGAGAATTCCTGTAACAATTGAGACAACACAAAAGGTGGAGGTTGTGAAGTGTTAGTAGATTTGTCTTCCCCTATGCTTAAGAGCACAAGGTGAACGACATTCGATGGGTTCTCACACACTTCTCTCATCTCACTTTTGGTAGCAAATAGCACTAGTTGCTTCTTGTCGCTCATCGTGGAGTCGCTCATATTTGGCTTGTGGCTCTCACTTTCTTTTTGGTGGCTCGCTCTCTCACCATTCTCTCCACGATGGGTGGTAGGTAAAAGCTTGTCGGCGGCTACTTGACTTGGAGTCATTGGTCGTAGCACGAATTCCTTGCCCTTCATCTTGAAGTGATAGTGATTTGTCCGTCCATTGTGTGTGACTCCACGATCATATTGCCATGGACGTCCAAGAAGAAGGTGGCACACGGACATGGGTATCACATCATACTCGAGAGTGTCCTCGTAGGCGCCAATCTTGAAAGAGACTTGCACGGTGTGCTCGACTCGAAGAATTCCGGCGTCGTTGAGCCACTGGACCTTGTAGGGGTGAGGATGCTTCGTCTTGACCAAATGAAGCTTGTCGCATAGCTCTTCGCTTGCCAAGTTGTGGCAACTTCCTCCATCGATGATAACCTTGACGGAGCGTCCATTGATGGCGGCCTTCGTATGGAAAATATGGCATCGTTGGTCGTCATCGTGTTGATGTTGTAGTGTCAAGACTTTGGAGACAACAAGGTTGGGGCTTGAGTCATTGTCGCATAACACTTGACGATCTTCTTCTTCATTGATACGCCGGTGGATGGCCAAGTGCTTGATGGCGTCCACTTCGTCGTCGCTCATCGAGTCATATGTGCCGTCGTCGTGGAAGATCATTGTTCTCTTGTTGGTGCACTCGAAGGACTTGTGACCACGGCCACCACATGTGAAACATTTGATGGAGCTTGTCTTGGGGTTCTCTTCATTTGGAGTTGTAGATGATGTAGCTCTTGGCTTGAAGTTGTTGGTAGAAGGTGGATGACTCGATGTAGTCTCATTCTTGTAGCTTGACTTGTCACCGAAGTTTGTAGAAGGCTTGGTAGAGGTAGGAGGAGTAGCCGAAGTCGTTGAAGCTTGGTTGTATGAGGCGAAGTTCTTGGAGTTGAACTTGGAGTACTTGTAGTCCTCTTGAACTTGTCGCTCCACTTTGGTTGCTTGGTGTACTAGCTCGAGGAGATTGTTGTATGGTTGGAAGTCCGCAATCTTCTTAATGGAATAGTTGAGTCCATTCAAGATTCTCGCCATTGTTTGCTCTTCATCTTCCATGATGTTTGCTCTTATCATAGCAATCTCCATCTCCTTGTAGTACTCTTCAACGGACTTGGTACCTTGCTTGAGGAGTTGTAGTTTCTTGAACAAGTCGCGGTTGTAATGTGTAGGCACGAAGCGTGCTCTCATCACTTCCTTCATTTGAGCCCAAGTGGTGATAGGAGGTTCGCCTTTGGCTTCTCTTCTCTCTATGATTTTCTCCCACCAAATGAGAACATAGTCTTGGAACTCAAGGGATGCCATTGCGATCTTCTTCTCTTCATCGAAGTTGTGAAGGCGAAAGATCTTGTCAACTTTCAATGCCCATGAGAGGTAGTCTTCGGGATCAATGCTTCCGGAGAACTTTGGCATGGTGAACTTGAGCTTGCCATAGCGATGCTCGTCATTGTTTCCTTGCCTATTGGGAGGATGATCTCGATTTTGGCGGTTTGCCATATCATGTTGCTCTTGAGGATGTAGATGTTCTTGTTGGGGTTGTTGCTCTTGCCGCTCTTGAGGAGGAGCTTCTTCTTGTATTCTTGCTTGATGGCGCCGTTCTTGCATCTCATCTCGAAGGAAATCCTCTTCTTGACGATTGTGACGAGTGCGGGCTGCCACATTGCGATGTGCATCTTGTAGAGCACGTTGCGCCTCCATAGCTTGAGCTTCTCGACGTTGTTGTGCTTGGCGGTTAGCCTCGGCATCTTGTTCTTCTTGATATTGGCGAGCTCGCTCTTGTTGTTGTTGGCGTAGTCGTTGCCGTTCTTGTGCTTGCTCAAGTGTAGCTTGGTTTTGACGACGTCGACTTTCTTGCTCGTCGAATAACTCTTGTGAACTCTTGTCATGTAGAGGATGCCGATGTTCATGTCGAGCTTGACCTGCGGCTTGACGAAGAGTGTTTGACGTAGGTGTACTTGAGTCTTGCGTTGAGTCGGTGTGTCGACTTGAGCGGCTACGTCTGTGAGATGATGTTGAGGAAGAACGTCGGTTGATGATCAATGTCCGGAGCTCATTGTATTGAGTAGACATGTTGGTGTTGATGAGGTCGATTTGCTCCTTGGTACTTTGTTGGAATTGGCGCGCGTCCTCGGCGACTTGGCCAATGTACTCTCGCATAGCTTCACTCTCTTGATGTAGAGCTCGTTGGACACCGAATAGATGTAGTTTGGTGACGTAGTTGTTCGCTTCTTGAGGATCGTCGAAGATCGGGTTGGTAGATGAACTTGGCCTATCCATCATCACAAGCAAGTATGTGAGTGGGAGAAAGGAGAAGACAATATCAATGTACCTTAACCGAGGTTGAAAATGGATCAATGATCACTCAACAATGTAACCCGGAAATAGCACTATTGGTATCACTTCGTGTCGATTCTCACACCTACACAAGTAAAGCTTTGAGAGGAGCTTGGTTAGGATGTGGCACGCATTCAATGCAATCGTCAAAATGACTCAAAGATGGTGAAAATGGTTCACAAATTTGCTCATGCAACAAGTAGATCACTAGCAAAGAGTAGCACACGGAACACACGCACGGATAGATAAATGTGGCTGTGCAACCAAGGGTGAGCGAAAAATGTGGTAAACCACGGAAAATGCTCGTGTTGCACAACGCTAGAGAGACGCTAACCGATTGCTTAATAGGCGGATACGCACTTGTGCACGACCTATATGGGGCAAAACGTAACGACTATCTATCACAAGTATGCTATGAGTGTATGATGTGCCGATGCTTGAGCACAAAATGGTGTTGCTATGTATGATCTCTTTGGATGCAAGGCGTATGATGCTATTGTTTCTTTGCTTGGATTGGCTCTTTTGCTTAAAAGCTTTTGAGCTCCTTCTTTGGGCACATATGCATTCTTCTCGGATCGAGGTAGCTATTGTGTATGCGGAGCACTCTTGTGGCACACGGGGATATGCAAGATACCAAGATGATGTGATATTACTCACAATGATGTAGTATGCAATATCTATGACTATCACTAATGTGCACAAGTGTCGTGGCCCGGCAATACTCAAATGGCTAGTCTCAATGGGAAAGCTACGCAAAGATGGTTCATAGGGTGACAATGCAATTGCAAGATAGAGTGAGCGAAGTGTCGTCGATGTTACCGTCCTTGCCGAAGTTGAGCGGTGGTGTTTTCGAAGTCTTGCCGTCCCAAGGTAGCCTAAACATCCAAGGAAACGGTGAAACCACAACTCAAGTATCCACGGCAAATGGAGACAAATTTTCCAAACTCGAAGCGGGTAAGCGATGGTGGTTGTTGCGGAAGAAATGGTGGATCACCGAACGAAAAAGGCGGTGGAGGCTTGCTAGGTGGGGTGTGGTGGTGGTTTTGTGGCTGCGGAAGGCCGGATGTCCGGGCCAAAGGCCGGATGTCCGGGGCACGAGCCGGATGTCCGGGGTGCCCGAGCCAAGAAGAACACGGTGCAATCGGTGGTTTTGTGGCAAAAATTCGGCTGATTTTGCGGATGAAATTTGGGGAAAAGTGGAGGAAAAGCTAGATCCACACGTGGCACAGCAAATCCATGGGACAAATTCAACAAAATCTTGCCAAATCAACAGATCACAGAAAATTTGTGGGGCTCTTTTTGTGAGGTATTTTTCGAAATTGGGAAGAACACGACAAAAACAGGCTAGAAAACGGGGTGTGGGGCTCCAAAATCGTGATCAACCTTGCTCTTGATACCAAGATGGTATAGGGTGGAACCCTAATCAGCGGACCTTTCACGATTTGGAGGATGGCACACGATGAACACGAGGAAAACACGGAGAAAGATGGGGGAAACACAAGAGAGAACACTCAAATCAACACGAAAGCAATCACACAAATGCTAGATTCGCGATACAAGGTTGAGATCCATGATCCAAGGTCAACAACGGTGATACAGATAGTCTTCTCCCGGAGGAGGTCTTGATATCCCGGGGGATCTTCTCCGATGAAGGAGGTCCTGAATCCGAAGTGGATCTTCTCCGTAGAGGCGCACCGTCTCGTGGGAGAAATCCACACAAGTATCAAATGAGCTAAACCACAGCTAACCCTAAACGGAATGAGGAGAGGAGTATATATAGTCTATGGGGCGAAGGGGATACACGGGCCTCGGCCCAAGTGCTGCGAGCAGGCAGATCAGGAGCCGGACGTCCGGGCAGCGGGCCGGATGTCCGGGGCTTCGCGGGGCGCCGGATGTCCGGGGCGGGGGCCCGGATGTCCGGGCTGGAGTGGATGCGCCTCGGGCGCTCTCTGGACAGAGGCGCCGGATTTCCGGGCGCGGGGCCGGATGTCCGGGCCGTGCCTGGCCGGATGTCCGGGCCCTGGCCGGATGTCCGGGCCCTGTAGCCTTGGCTGCTGTTGGCCTTCTGTGGATGAATGCCCAGGGGCCGGATGTCCGGGCCAGGGGGCCGGATGTCCGGGGCCTGGAGCTCTCTTCTGCTCTTCTCGATGCATTGGCTCGTCCATGAACTTGAGGACTCGTCCATCTTCACGCCCCTCTCCGATGTGGTCTTCTTCACACCTGAGCACACACAACACGTCCGTCTGAGGTAGCGACCATGTCTCGCAAGATTTGTATGGAAGTAGGGCTAGGAGTGACGTCACCTCTGTCTCGGGAGCTCTAGTCCTTGGTCCTTTGGGCACTTGATGAGGTGAAGGAGGGTCCATGGTGATGGCCCTAGGATACACCGTATCAGTGAATCATCTCCTTTACACGTGTTCACTTGACCCCTTCAAGGATGGTATACTACTTGACACTTCTCCCGTGTGCATGCATAGGTATTGTCGGAGCTTCACAGACGACAAGGAGGAGTGCAAGCGCCGAGGAATACCTACACCATCCGCGAGGGAAGCTTGAAAGAGAAGACGGAAGAAGACGGAGTTGCTGATACTACAGTGGCCGGACATTCGGGCCAAAGGCCGGACATCCGGCACTTCAACAACGGCCGGACATCCGGCACTCCTCCCGGAAATCCGGACCCTCCTATCCAAAGAGCATCAGGACCGAGCCCCTTCAGCCCGGACATCCGGCCGTGACCCCGGACATCCGGCTCGCCCCGAAGCCCCGGACATCCGGCCGCCATCCCGGACATCCGGCCTTGCCTGCGTGCATGTATCCGGGCCGATGCCCATGTACCCGTTTCGCCCCTCACTTACCCCTTCATGACCCTAGACTATATATACTCCTCCACCTCCACCATTTTAGGGTCAGCAAATGTGATAGCTCATTTTAGACTAGAGCTTTGCTCATCTTAGTGGTTCTACTCCTAGGAGAGACTGCGGCCCCTCTACGGAGAAGATCCACGACGGATTCAAGACCCCTAAACGGGAAGATCCTTCACGGATTCAAGACCTCCTCTTGGAGATGAACTCTACCTTGTATCTTTCCCTTTGTTGTTCATGTACCTTGTGATGTTGTGTGTTAGATTGTCTAGTGGATGTGTGATTGGACTTGTGCTTGAGTGCTTTCCCTTGTGATTTCTCCTTGTTCGTCCCCATGTTCATCGTGTTCCTCGCGGGATCCCTCCTTTTCGTGAAAGATCGGCCTAGAATCGGGTTGACCCCGCATCATATGGTATCATGAGCCACGGTTTCTCACGAATTTGGAGCCTCCCCACCGTTTTCTAGCCTTGTTTTGTTGTGTTCTTCCCCAAATTCGAAAATTCCCCACCAAAAATAGCCCCAAAATTTTTTCTGATCTGTTGGTTTGATGAAGTTTTGTTGATTTTGATCCATGGATTTGCTTGGTTTCAAGTGGATCTAGCATTTCCCCAAGTTTCTCCATCTTTCCTCCACAAAATCCGTCAAATTTTGCCACCAAAATCATCAAATTCCGCCCTCAAACGAGTTTGGAAGTCCCAATCCCGATCTGGAATTGTCGGGCCGGACATCCGGGCCATCGGGCCGGACATCCGGCTCCTGGAGGGCAAAATCGCGCAAGTTTCTGGACATCAGGTCCCGGAAATCCGGACCCGGCCCCGGATGTCCGGCCCCTGGAAATTCAGACTTTACTGTTTCACCGTTTTGTCCACAACTAATTCATCCGAACTCCGATTTCGACGTTCTTGAGCTCGTTTTGAAGCTCTTGACAACCCCCTTCACACAAAAATATCTCCATAATCATTTGACTCCATCATATTTTGTGAATTTTGACATCTTTGCCTAAGGCTTCCACCATATCATCCGCATAACCACCACTGACTTCCGCAACCTAACCATTTTGTCCCCCATAGAATTTGTGGTTGCTTGAGTAGTGATTTGAGTCTCCTAAGGTGTTTAGGCTACTTAGGGACCATTTCTCCTTCATCAACCACCACCACCACTTCCGCGTAACCTTGTCCACTATACATAGCCAATCCAACTTAACCCAATTTTGTGTGAGCTTGTTTGAGTTGTTGCTCGTGTCTCCTAAGGTGTTTCGGCTACGTAGGGACCGTGACTTCAACTCCGACAACGTGTATAGCCCAGCATACACTTCCACCACCATAACCCATTTTGACCGGGTTTCCACCAACAATTCCGCAACCACCACCGCTTGTCCGCTACCACCATTTGACATTTGTCCTTGAAATATTGAGTTGTGGTTTTTCCGTTTCCTAAGGTGTTTCGGCTAATTAGGAACGGGTCTACATCAAGTGCACCGCATCTGATCATCATCATCGGACGGTAACTTCGACGACATCATTGTATATTCCCTTGCAATTGCATTGTTAACCCCTAGCCCATTTTGCGTCACTTGCCTATCGAGACTAGCCTTTGAGTATTGCCGGCAACGTTACTTGTGCACATTAGTGATCATCGATCCGCCCTTCCATTGTATACATACCATATCATCTTGGTATCATCATATCATCCCTTTGTCACAAGATTGTTCCCGCATATACACAATTGCTATCTTGGTTTGTGCATCGTGGCCATATACAAAAAAAAAAGAATAAGCTTTTAAGCAAAAAGAGAAAAGTGAAGAAGCTTGTAAGCAAGAGCCATAGCATCACCAAATATCATATCATACTTGATCATCTTGGATCATCTTGTGCTAAAACCACCGGAACGTCATACATACATAGCATACTTGTGATAGGAAGTCGCTACATTATGTCTCATATAGGAGTGCACAAGTTCGTATCCGCCTATTGAGCAATCGGCTAGCGTCTCTCTAGTGTTGTGTGACAAGAGCATTTTCCGTGGATTCCACATTTTTCGCTCATTCCTTGGTTGCACAACCACATTTATCTATCCGTGCGTGTGTTTCCGTGTGCCACTCATTGCTATTGGTCTACTTGTTTCGCTTGCAAATTTGTGAATCTCTTTCAACATTATTGACTCTTTCTAACATTTTGCATCAAATTTTTGTGCCACTATCCTCACCGAGCTACTCCATAAGCTTTACTTGATAGGTGTGAGTGAACAAGTCCGGTACCAATTCCACTATTCTTTCATTTCACATTGAGTGAAACGGGATACATCCTCAACATTCGGAAAAGGTAACTTTGATAGAGGCAAAGGTGTCCCGTCTTTCGATGAGATAGTGGCTATCGTTGGGATGAAGTCGACTTTGACGATCCGACTACGAACGTGCGTGGACGTCGCGCCTTAGCAATCGCTAAACCAACTCCGAGAGGTTATCGACCACGCCGGAGCACGATCAACCTGACCACGAAGGTCTGTTTCCTGTAGGCAAACGAAGAACAAGCAAGAAACTAAGATTGCAATCTGGATATTGCGAATATAAGAGGAAAGCTTTATTGATCAAGGTGGGGTTCTGTGACGCCTTTGTCTCGTCGTTGAACACAAACGAAGTACGCGAAGTTGCAGCTATGGCGAACTTTTAATCTAAACAAAACCCAAAGTCTAAACGACGCCCTAAGGGCTGTATATATGGGGGAAAGAGGGGGGAATTTCGTGGCCCTTGGTGGAGGGGTCCGAAACCAACCCTAACTCTTGTTTCCCCACACATACGGACTCTAAAAACAGCCTATATTCAAGTATTTCGAAATTACATGGGCCTGGCCCAATAATAAGGTGACGCAGCACCTATAATAGCCTCTGGACGAAATTTATGAAGTGGCATCTTGTATATTTCGTCCAAGGCTTCTCGCACTCATTATGGTGGCTTCAAAGTCCTGAAATCATCAACTGAAACTCCATTCTTGTTCCCCTTGCGCATGCCATCATCTCCATGCTTGATCTTGCTCCAATGTTCATCCTTCTTGTCCAAGCTAGGCCCTTCATTTGTAAGCAAGACAAATGTATCCAATTTAGGCAGCATCATATTCTCATGAACATTAGATTCATTATCAAGAAACGAAAGTACCTGGTAATTTAATTGGCGTGCGCGAGCTCTAGTAATTGGTCCTGTATATGTGTCAGTTGGAGCTGTGGGTGTAACCTTGTTAGTGATGTCCTCATCATCCTCCCGTTCTTGAATTGAAGTCGTCCTCGACGGAAGCTCATCTTCCTCACCCAAGTAAGGCTTCAAATCTGCAATGTTAAATGTGGGACTAACCCCAAAATCTGCAGGCAGCTCAAGTTTATATGCATTATCATTTATTTTCTCTAACACCTTGAAAGGACCATCAGCACGTGGCATTAGCTTTGACTTGCGCAAATTAGGAAACCTATCCTTACGCAAATGTAACCAAACAAGATCTCCAGGTGCAAAGACAACACGTTTTCTACCCTTATCTCCAACAAGTTTATATTTAGCATTCATGCGCTCAATATTTTCCTTAGTTAACTCATGCATTTTTAAGATCAATTCAGCACGTTGTTTAGCATCAAAATTAACCTTCTCCGAAGATGGAAGAGGCAACAAATCAATAGGTGCACGAGGTAGGAAACCATAGACAATTTCAAAAGGGCACATCTTAGTAGTAGAATGCAACGAACGATTATAAGCAAATTCAATATGAGGCAAGCATTCTTCCCACATTTTCTTATTATTCTTCAAAACAGCCCTAAGCATAGTAGACAAAGTTCAGTTGACTACTTCAGTTTGTCCATCAGTTTGGGGGTGATAAGTAGTACTAAAAAGCAGTTTAGTCCCCAACTTAGCCCATAAACATTTCCAAAAGTGGCTAAGAAATTTAGTATCACGATCTGAAACAATAGTATTTGGCACACCATGCAAGCAAATAATTTCACGAAAGAACAAATCAGCAACATTAGCAGCATCATCGCTTTTATGACATGGTATAAAGTGTGCCATCTTCGAGAACCTATCCACGACAACAAATATGCTATCCCTCCCCTTCTTTGTTCGAGGTAAACCCAAAACAAAGTCCATAGATATATCTTCCCAAGGAACGCTAGGGACAGGCAAAGGCATATATAAACCATGAGGATTGAGTCGTGACTTAGCTTTTTGACATGTAGTGCAGCGAGCAACAAAACGCTCAACATCCCGTCGCATCTTTGGCCAAAAGAAATGTGTAGCAAGTACGTCCTCCGTCTTCTTCACGCCAAAGTGTCCCATTAATCCTCCTCCATGCGCCTCCTGCAACAACAAAAGACGAACAGAGCTAGCTGGAATGCATAGCTTGTTAGCTCGAAACACAAATCCATCACTAACGACGAACTTATTCCATGTTCTCCCTTCTTTACAATTCTGCAATACATCTTTAAATTCAGAATCATGCACATATTGATCTTTGATGGTCTCCAAACCAAATATTTTAAAGTCAAGTTGTGAAAGCATAGTATAACAACGAGACAATGCATCATCAATAACATTTTCTTTTCCCTTCTTGTGTTTAATAACATAAGGGAAAGTCTCTATGAATTCAACCCATTTAGCATGTCTACGGTTCAGTTTTGCTTGACTTTTAATGTGCTTTAAAGATTCATGATCAGAATGTATAACAAATTCTTTGGGCCATAAATAATGTTGCCATGTCTCCAAAGTCCGAACAAGAGCATATAATTCCTTATCATAAGTAGAATAATTCAGACTAGGCCCACTCAATTTTTCAGAAAAATATGCAACAGGTTTACCATCTTGTAATAACACACCTCCTAACCCAATTCCACTAGCATCACATTCAAGCTCAAAAGTCTTATTAAAATCAGGAAGTTGGAGTAAAGGAGCATGTGTCAACTTATCTTTCAATACCGTGAATGCTTCTTCCTGTGCAGTACCCCAAACAAAAGGCACATCCTTCTTTGTAAGCTCATTGAGAGGTGCAGCAATGGTGCTGAAATCTCTCACAAAACGCCGATAGAATCCAGCGAGGCCAAGGAAACTCCTCACATGTGTGATCGTTTTGGGCTGCGGCCAACTCTCAATAGCTTCAATCTTGGCTTTATCAACCTCAATTCCCTGTGGAGTAACAACATAGCCAAGAAAAGAGACTCGGTCGGTGCAAAAGGTGCACTTTCCAAGGTTACCAAATAAACGTGCATCACGTAGAGCAATAAAAACAACACGTAAATGTTCCAAATGTTCCTCCAAAGATCTACTAAAAATCAATATATCATCAAAGTATACTATCACAAATCGTCCAATGAAAGCACGTAAAATTTCATTCATTAATCTCATGAAAGTACTAGGTGCATTAGTTAACCCAAAAGGCATGACTAACCACTCATATAATCCAAACTTAGTTTTAAATGCTGTTATCCATTCATCTCCCAATTTCATACGAATTTGATGGTATCCACTACGCAAATCAACTTTGGAGAATATTGAAGAGCCACTCAATTCATCAAGCATATCATCTAGCCTAGGAATAGGATGACGATAACGAATAGTAATATTATTAATGCCTCTACAATCAACACACATACGTGATGTACCATCCTTTTTCGGCACTAGAATAATAGGAACATCACAAGGACTAAGGGATTCGCGTATATAACCTTTGTCGAGTAGCTCCTGTACTTGACGCATAATCTCCTTCGTCTCTTCTGGATTGGTACGGTATGGTGCGCGGTTGGGTAGCGATGCACCGGGAATTAAGTCAATCTGATGCTCAATCCCTCGAATAGGTGGTAATCCCGGTGGCACGTCTTGTGGAAAGACGTCGGCGAACTCCTGCAAAATGTTAGTGACAGCAGGAGGCAAAGAGGAAGGCACGTCCTCGAATGAAAATAATGCCTCTTTGCATACAACAGCATAGCAAACAGATTTGCTAAAATCTAGCTCATCAATATCAGATTTGGTGGCAAATAAACATGCACTTTTCAATTCAATTTCAGAAGCAACAGTAGATGGTTTATTATTAGGCTTCATTTGTTGCTCAAATTCTTTTGTCACGATCTGATTTTCACTCTTATTTTTCTCCTGTTTTGCTTTATTAGCTCTATTAATATCATCTTTCAAAATGGAATCAGGAGTCATAGGAAGTAAAGTAATATTTTTATCCTTATGAACAAGAGTATACTGATTGTTTCTACCATGGTGTACAGAATTTTTATCAAATTGCCATGGTCTACCAAGTAATAAGGAACATGCTTGCATAGGTACCACATCACAATCAACATAATCAACATATGTAGAGATACTAAAATGCACACGAACAGTACATGTTACCTTAACCTTGCCGCTGTTATTGAACCATTGGATGTAGTAAGGATGTGGATGTGGTCTTGTGGTGAGAGATAGCTTCTCCACCATCTCCATGCTAGCCAAGTTGTTGCAACTCCCTCCATCTATGATCACGCGAACAGAACGTTCCTTCACAACTCCCTTTGTATGGAACAAATTATGCCTCTGATTTTGCTCAGCTTGTGTAACCTGCACACTCAAAACACGTTGAGCAACTAAACATTCATACCTGTCAGCATCTTCAGGAGCCATGTATTGCGTTTCATGATCAGAATCGTCTCCACCGTGTTCTTCACGTGTAATAAGAGCCAAAGTCTCCTCATCATAGTCACTAGCGGATTCATATCCACCATCCTCAGTAGCAATCATCACACGCTGAGATTTGCAATCTCTCGCAAAATGTCCTCTTCCCTTACAACGACGACAAATAATATCACTGGTGTGCCCTGTTGATGCCATGGAAGAAGAAGAACTCTGTGCAGGCCCAATAGGTGTGCTCTTGTCAGATAATGGTGGTTGTGCCTGCTTCCTTGTATCACGGCTGGAGGTAACAGCTGATGGAGGTGTCGGTGCGGTAGAATGTGTGGAAGTAGAGGATGCACGCGGTGTCCATGATGAAGGTCGACCTGCAGAAAAGTTAGTCCGCGCCAATGCCTGTCGATCCTGCACTTCACGTTCAGCTTTACAAGCAAGATGGAATAAATGAGTGATATTAGTATAATCCTTATACTCTAGAATAGTCTGAATCTCTCTATTTAATCCACCCATAAAACGTGCAAGCATAGCTTCATTCTCCTCAACAATACCACATCTAATCAGGCCAGTTTGTAATTGCTGATAATATTCTTCTACAGAATTTTTTCCTTGTCTTAAGCGATGCAGTTTTTGAAGTAATTCACGTTGATAATATGGTGGAACCCAACGAGTACGCATAGCAGTTTTCAAAGCGGTCCAAGTAGCTGGAGTAGGATATAATCTACAATGTTCAGACCACCAAACACATGCAAAACTAGTGAAAGCACAAACAGCAGCAGGAACACGTCTCTCCTCGGGATAGTTTAAACATGTAAAACGTTGTTCAGTTTGTAACTCCCAAGTAAGATATATATCAGGAACATATCTACCCTCAAATGGTGGAATATTCAATTTCAGTTTAGGAAGATGGTCATGTACCTCAGGTGGTGGTGCAGCCCTACCGTTGCGATGATATGCATGAGGACGACCTGGTGGTGGTGGTGCTGGTTGTTGCACGTGGTTCTGATTTTGGTCAACCTCATCCTCGTAATGGTCCTCCACCTCTGCAGTAGCAGCAAGAGCTACAGAAACATCAACAGCAGCACCAGAAACTTGACCAGTCTCAAGGGGAACGCGCTGTGCTCGTCCCACTTGATTCGGAAGGCGACGTTGTTGTTGTTGTTGTTGTTGTTGTTGTTGAGGTGGGACAGCTGCAGCAGCCGGTGGTGGTGGAAAACGCGAAAGCAATTCAGCAAACTTGTTATCCAGCTTTGTTTCAAACGTCTTCTCCATTGCATCTATCTTCTCCATGGCCTCGTCCAATGTGTTTAGCACATCTTGCACCTGTACACTCATCATTTCCTGAAACTTATCATGATGCTCCTTGTTCGTCAAGTTCTCCCAGTCAGTCTCATCGACTTGTGATCCTGGCATGGTTAGCAGCAATAGAAACACACAAGAATATGATCCTACAGACTACTAACAAGTGGTGGTGGTGGCGGGTGTCACAAATCCGTCAAGCAAATCTTAAATTCTTACCAGTTCTTACCCAGCAGCAGGTGGTGATCGGCAACCGATGTAGTCAAAACTTCTCAAAGCTTGGATAGAGCGATTACCAGGGAGAGTCAAACGCACGATGTAGATGTATGTGGAGCTGGGAAGGCTTATAATATGGTAGCAAAAAAGGGTCAGCAATAATCAATTCAGAGATGCAAAGGTGAATAAACGCTCAACGACGGTACTGTGCTGGTCCTAGGCTAGACCGTACTAGAGACGCGAGCCTAGAACACTAACAAAATCACGGCGCTGCACGTAATCAAGGGAAAAGCACACTCCGAATTTTTTTTTTCGCCTCTTTTTTTTTGCGCTTTTTTTTGCGCTGCCTTTTTTTTTGCCGAAAATCACTATAATGGCGAGTGTCTCAAAACACTTCCCAAGTCAAACTAAGATGATAGGCACGAAATTTTTTGACGAATTTTTTTTTCGGAATCAGGGCAGCGACGACGAAAAAGTGCGGTAAAAAACAGTATGATGGCACGTGTCTCAAAAGACTCAGAAAAGCCCAAAAGTAGGATAGGGAAAAAATATTTTCACCTGTCGAAATTTTGGCCTAAAAACTGCCCGGGGGTCTCCAGACTTTCTTTTTCCGAGACCTACGCCGGCAAGGAAACACGAAACCGAAACCTAGATGGATCTCGAGAACAAACCTAATATGAAAAGAACTCGGATTTGTTGTGGATATATGGTGGTAGGATATGGCAGCGGTGGTAGGTTATGGCAGCGTGGTGGTATGTGGTGGCGGTGGTGGGATATGGCAGCGGTGGTAGGTTATGGCAGCGGTGGTGGTATGTGGTAGCGGTAGTGGTATGGCAGCGGTGGCGACGTGACAAACTGTGAACAGAACTCGAAACTCTAAAGAACTAGACGCTAAGACCAGCAACTTGACACGACGATGCAACCGTAAATTCAACAAAGCAAATACAGAAAAGATTATGCAAAGGCTCAGATTGGTTCGGATGGGATGAACTAACCCTAATTTTTTTTTTGGCTTTTTCGTGGACTATAGGTATGAAGAACAGACTCGATCTAAACTATGAAAAACTGTAAAATCTCACCGAGCAACCTGGAAATCTGATACCACTTGATAGAGGCAAAGGTGTCCCGTCTTTCGATGAGATAGTGGCTATCGTTGGGATGAAGTCGACTTTGACGATCCGACTACGAACGTGCGTGGACGTCGCGCCTTAGCAATCGCTAAACCAACTCCGAGAGGTTATCGACCACGCCGGAGCACGATCAACCTGACCACGAAGGTCTGTTTCCTGCAGGCAAACGAAGAACAAGCAAGAAACTAAGATTGCAATCTGGATATTGCGAATATAAGAGGAAAGCTTTATTGATCAAGGTGGGGTTCTGTGACGCCTTTGTCTGGTCGTTGAACACAAACGAAGTACGCGAAGTTGCAGCTATGGCGAACTTTTAATCTAAACAAAACCCAAAGTCTAAACGACGCCCTAAGGGCTGTATATATGGGGGAAAGAGGGGGGAATTTCGTGGCCCTTGGTGGAGGGGTCCGAAACCAGCCCTAACTCTTGTTTCCCCACACATACGGACTCTAAAAACAGCCTATATTCAAGTATTTCGAAATTACATGGGCCTGGCCCAATAATAAGGTGATGCAGCACCTATAATAGCCTCTGGACGAAATTTATGAAGTGGCATCTTGTATATTTCGTCCAAGGCTTCTCGCACTCATTATGGTGGCTTCAAAGTCCTGAAATCATCAACTGAAACTCCATTCTTGTTCCCCTTGCGCATGCCATCATCTCCATGCTTGATCTTGCTCCAATGTTCATCCTTCTTGTCCAAGCTAGGCCCTTCATTTGTAAGCAAGACAAATGTATCCAATTTAGGCAGCATCATATTCTCATGAACATTAGATTCATTACCAAGAAACGAAAGTACCTGGTAATTTAATTGGCGTGCGCGAGCTCTAGTAATTGGTCCTGTATATGTGTCAGTTGGAGCTGTGGGTGTAACCTTGTTAGTGATGTCCTCATCAAACTTGGTATTGTTTATCTCATCTCCTACTCACCTTTGCTCGAGTCTTGTGATGGATAGGCAAAGCATTTCTTCTACTTCGGTCTACACCAACAACGACAAGTTCGATGCCATGACGAACAACTTGTGCACCAACATGAATGCTCAAATGGAGGAGCTCAAAGCCCTCATCAAGAACCGCAAGAGGTCTCCCTCATCTTCGAGAAGACGCTCAAGTGCACATCCTTCCGAGCTACCATCTCCGGCAAGATCTCATTGGCATCGACACCATCAACGACAAGAACGTGAAGGTCAAGAGCTCATCACCAACAACCGATCAATGACTTCACCGTACACCTTGGCATCTTCGCCAAGCGACTTCAAGGCATCTTCGCCTTTGGATATGCGGCATCTTCGCCCACAAGCACCTCAAGCTTATGATCAAGAGAAGCTCCCCAAGCTCAAGTCTGCGACTTCCACGAGCTACTACGACCTAGACAACGACTACAAGATTCCTTTCTTTGGGACTCAAGACGAGTGGGAGCGCAAGATGGATGACTACCTCAAGCTACATCAAGTTCCCTACGAAGATCAAGTGAAGTGCGCCACAAGAAACTTCCACGACAATGCGTCAACATGGTGGCTTCACACACCTTCGATGAGCTTCAACGTGAATTGGCCCAAGACGAAGAAAGCTATGCGGCGAGAGTTCGTGCCTCTCACTTACACGGAACAACTTCTATGCCAATTGGAGAACACCATACAATGATCCAAGTCCATCGACAAGTACTTCAAGGAGATGAAGATGGCCTTGCGACGAGCCGGCGTGGACGACCCCATTTCGATGAAGTTCCACTTCATGATAGGATTGAACAACGACATCTCCAAGACTATCTTCCTCGAGAACTACAAGTCCCTCGACGACAACTACATTGGTGCTCTCAAGGCGGAACAAGAACTAATGAAGGCCAAGGCTTCTCCACCGCAAGAAAACTTCTCGAAGACCAAGCTCCAAGACGGTGAGCATGAGGCTAGTACCACCATGATGTCCAAGCCCGATGAGCTCCAAGACGACGTTCCCAAGTTCGACTTCATCGCCATCCCTCTTTGTGGCATTGATGATGCCGAGTCTACTTTGACTCTTTTTCAAGATGGCGCGGCGACGACTACGACTACGGAGCCATTTGAGGACCAAGCTTTGGAGGCGAACGACACGGTGACGAGCACGGATGATGCTTCCATCTTTGGAGGCGAGAGTGATGATGTGCCATCTTCGGCCTTCATCCACGACGACGGTGATGAGATGGTTGAGCATGGGATTTTCCCTTCGACCACGGCGGCGTATGATGACTTGAGTGACTTGTGCCACCATATTGAGAGTGAGAGTGAGTTAACCACTAGCCCCATATATGAAGAGTTGCCCCAATTCCCATGTGAGGAGAGCCACAACCCCCACCACTTGAGTGAGATGAGTGCCTCCACCATATGCGACAATGAGTGCACCTACCTTGTGGGAGTGAGTGAGCCACCACATAGAGAGAGTGAGATAGTTGATAGGTCAGGTGAGGCCACTTTCAACGCTAACGACTTGACCTCTACCTCTATTGTGTCTTCTCATTTGGTGCTCGGTCCCACATTTGATGATGCGCCGATCCTCGACGACTTCGTCCTTCCTATGGACAAGACGGTGGCCATGGTGGAATACGATGCACCCCCCACATGGTTCCATCAAGATAAAGATGATGACCACCATTTGGTCTTTCCCACCTCACCTACACTACATGAGTGGAATGAGAAAGGTAACAGAGGTGAAGGTGATGCTCTTGTCCCACTAGTGGACTATGTTGACATTGATTGCTTGCATGATGTTGATCCACCTATTGTCATGCTTCATTCTAGTATGATTTCCCCATGCGATGATTTACCCATTTATGTTGAGTTTGATGATCACCATGTGGAGTCTATTAGTTGTGATGCCATGTTGCGTAGGATTTCCTGTGATAATTCTCTCGGTCACATCATGTTTGACATCCCGCTTGACTTGTCATATGCTATGCATGAGATCAATCATATGTCATATTTGCAATCTCATCGTAATCACTATGCATATGCCATTAAAATAAACCCAATTTGCACATATGGCATAGGTGACAAGCCCATGGTTATTGGCATTTGTTTTTCTTGTGATGATATTGACATGCTTCCTTTGCATCATATCCATCATACGCCATGCCATGATTACCTAGCCTCAGACATGCATTGTTTTGGATGTTATTCCACTTCTCCACATTATGCGTTCAATATTGCTCATGAGGAGACCCCCATAGTTTCCTCATACATTTTAGGAGATTTTGATCCATCCCATCCATTGCATGATCCCCATACTTGTGTGCACAATATGCTCCCCATGAATGCCAATGCTATTGTTGTGCCACATACTTGCTCTAATATGTGTCCCCATCGTGCTATGCATGAAAACTATTCTTTCATGATGGATGACATGTTCTTATACCATGCATCATATTTTTTTGAGCGATGCTTATCCTGTGCTAACTCACACATGCACATACACATCATGATGGATGATGTGTACATTTACCACACGCACAATTTCTTTGGTTTGTGTCTCTTTTGTGTAGGTACCCATCCATACTCGTCAACTTCACAAACGCACGAGTTGACGAAAAGAGCTCTAGAGAGCAATGATGACTTAGGATAACGTGGACTGTCTTTCCCACCGCTCCTTTTGCGCAAACATTTCGCGCATTCCTTCTACATGGCACTCACATGGTTATGGGTTATTGTCCATTATATCTCTTACAGCCATCTTGCCATGTTCACTTTGCATGATATGCTCATTTATATGCCTTTGCCATGCATTTGTGACCCATGCTTTGCATTACACATGATGATTGATTCTCATACTTGTATGTGTATTTGCAAGCTTGGTGGAGATATCACTTGTTATTGCCATAATTCCTTTGCACACCATGCCTATTATGATGCTTTGATCTTGATTTGTGACCGTGCTTGCGATATGTCATGTGCATTGCCTATATCCCCTATTTTCTCACATGACATGATTGCCATGCCTTCTCCTAGTGTGTTGCATCTTCGCTCCACTAGTTTGCACGACTTGATTATCATGCTTGCTTCGTGTAGTGCATTACCCATGATTCATACATGCTCATTTCATGTGATTGGTGTCAACCATTGCCATGCTTTGCACATGATTGATATTCCTTGTTGTCATATGTCTCCACATGTTGCCTCTCTCATGCTATATGATTGTCCATGCATTGAGCGCAACCATGATTTTAATCTTGCCAATGAGATTGCCCCCATAGCATTCTCGCATTTATTTGGAGATTTTGACATATTTCTTGTGAAGCATGCTTGTCTTACCTCTTTGCACCATATGCCTAGTGCCATGAATATAGCCATTGTTGCATCATATTATTCATGCACTTTTGCTCCTAATGGTTATGTGCAAGAGAAGAGAACCATCATGATGGATGATGTGTTTATCTACCATGCGCATACATTCTTTGTTTTGTTGTGTGCATGTGTAGGATACTTGGACTTCGTGTCGACTTCCACTTCACGTGAGTTGACCATTCGAGCTCTTGAGAGCGAACCACCTTTGTTCACGACGCTTCTACATCGCACTTGCTTGTGCTTCGGCATTGTGAAGGACGCACAAGGACACACTTTCAAGGTGATATCCTTCTCTTTTGGGACACCCAAAACCATGAGCATGGATATTGTGGATTACACTACATGTGTTGCTTGCACCATGAGACTTATTTGTCATCTTGGACCCCTTGATTGCACACATGTTAGAGATCTCACTTCGACTTGCCATTGTCACATTGCCATGCCTCATGTTATATATGCCTTGTGTGTTGCATCCAATTCTTGGATTACTTGTCCCTATCATATGCTTGGTTGCAACAATGTCATCTTTTCACATAAGCCATGTCCCTTTGCTTTTCACATGATTGACTTGATTGCCTCACACATGTTGAACAATTGCTCTTTTTATTGTGTTGAGTGCCACACTATTTTCACTACACCCTATGCATGTTATGCTTGGATTGTCTTGCACTTGACCCATGTGTTTAGACACTTCATTTTATTTGGTGTTGTGAATGATTCCTATGCCTACCATAGACTTTTCATTGAGAACTTTATGCATGCTTGCTACGACTTTGAGGTAGATGCTTACTCTCTTGTGACACATATGTGCATCTCTACCTCACATTTACATGCTTGTTTCCATGATGACCTTGATTGTGCTCAATTCATACGCTTACATGCCATGTTACAATCCTTTGTCACACCACATGCTATGCTTGATGACCACACTTGTTGGGTGAATCACCTCTTGAATGCTTGGTTTTGCACTACTGCTAACCACATTTGTTTTTCCAAGTGTTTGTTGTCCTTGCTCTTTTGAAGGAACCACTAGATGGTGCGACATTAGAGAGTGCCCATTTCAAGCTTCAAGATGATGAGTGCTTGGTGATCGACCGCTTGGACATGGCGACGCCATCTCATTCCCATGGTGATTTGGCTTTCGATCCGAGGTCGGATCTTTTCCAAGGGGGAGGGGATGATGCGGAGCATCCTAAGGACATCACCATGTCAAGAGTCCGTTTGGCAAGTGACACGTGCGGCCTCTACTTCTCATACATAAAGGTGAATCATCTCCTTTACACGTGTTCACTTGACCCCTTCGAGGATGGTATACTACTTGAAACTTCTCCCGTGTGCATGCATAGGTATTGTCGGAGCTCCACAGATGACGAGGAGGAGTGCAAGCGCCGAGGAACACCTACACCATCCGCGAGGGAAGCTTGGAAGAGAAGACGGAAGAAGACGGAGCTGTTGATACTACAGTGGCCGGACATCCGGCGCTTCAACAACGGCCGGACATCCGGCACTCCTCCCGGAAATCCGGACCCTTCTATCCAAAGAGCATCAGGACCGAGCCCCTTCAGCCCGGACATCCGGCCGTGACCCCGGACATCCGGCTCGCCCCGAAGCCCCGGACATCCGGCCGCCAGCCCGGACATCCGGCCTTGCCTGCGTGCATGTATTCGGGCCGATGCCCATGTACCCGTTTCGCCCCTCACTTACCCCTTCATGACCCTAGACTATATATACTCCTCCACCTCCACCATTTTAGGGTTAGCAAATGTGATAGCTCATTTTAGACTAAAGCTTTGCTCATCTTAGTGGTTCTACTCCTAGGAGAGACTGCGGCCCCTCTACGGAGAAGATCCACGACGGATTCAAGACCCCTAAACGGGAAGATCCTTCACGGATTCAAGACCTCCTCTTGGAGATGAACTCTACCTTGTATCTTTCCCTTTGTTGTTCATGTACCTTGTGATCTTGTGTGTTAGATTGTCTAGTGGATGTGTGATTGGACTTGTGCTTGAGTGTTTTCCCTTGTGATTTCTCCTTGTTCGTCCCCGTGTTCATCGTGTTCCTCGCGGGATCCCTCCTTTTCGTGAAAGATCGACCTAGAATCGGGTTGACCCCGCATCAACCAGGGTCCGAAACCATGTGATGCGGAGCATCCCAAGGTCATCCCCATGGACCCTCCTTCACCTCACCAAGTGCCCAAAGGACCAATGACTAGAGCCCGTGCAAGAGCTTTCGAGACCGAGGTGACTTCGCTCCTCTCTCTACATCTTTCGGATTCACTTGAGACATGGCTTCTACCTTCATCACAGACTTTGTGCATACTCAGGTGCTTGGACGAAGGCCACGGGACAGCTCTGCACAATGGTCAAGACGACAAGCCCGACGAGTGCACGAGACAAGAAGAAGGATGGCTGAAGATGCTACAGGCACCGGACGTCCGGCCTGCACCGGACGACCGGCGGCTTCCAGGCACCGGACGACCGGAGGACACCGGACGTGCGGCCTCTCCCAGACGACCGGACGACCGGAAGCCACCGAACGTCCGTGACATCGGCAACAGAAGCTAAATAGCGGAAATCCAAGGATTACCGGACGTCCGGTCCCTCCGGAACCACCGGACGTCCGGTAACCAACGGACGTCCGCCCCGACGGTGCCGAGCTATGTATTATAAATACTGTTGACTTCCCTCCTTTTGGGTTAGCTGTGGTTTAGCTCATTTCTCAGACTTGTGTGGATTTCTCCCACGAGACGGTGCGCCTCTACGGAGAAGATCCACCTCGGATTCAGGACCTCCACCTCGGAGAAGATCCTACGGGATTCCAAGACCTCCTCACGGAGAAGACTATCCTTGTATCACCATCGTTGACTATGGATCATGTATCGCACTCTGTATCGTGGATCTAACGCTTGTGTGATTACTTTCGTGTTGATTTGAGTGTTTCCTCTTGTGTTTTCCCCGTCTTTCTCCTTGTGTTCTCCGTGCTCATCGTGTGACACCCTCCAAACGTGAAAGATCCGCTGATTAGGGTTCCACCCTACATCATCTTGGTATCAAGAGCAAGGTTGATCACGATTTTGGAGCCCCACACTTTGTTTTCTAGCTTGTTTTTGTCGTGTTCTTCCCAATTTCGAAAATCCCCACAAAAATAACCCCATAATTTTTTTGTGATCTGTTGATTTGGCAAGATTTTGTTGAATTTGTTCCATGGATTTGTTGTGCCACGTGTCGATCTAGCATTTCCCCACCTTTTCCACCTTTTTCCGCCGAAAATTCGACCACGTTCGTCCATTTCTCCACGGATCCCACCAACCACATCCCAGACCTACCGGATGACCGACGTTTACCGGACGTCCGGTACCCCTCGAGACACCGGACGTCCGCTAAACACCGGACGACCGGCACCCCGCCTACAGAAAGTTTTCCCGGATTTCCGGAAATTCGGGACGTCCGACCCCTTCCGACCGACCGGACGACCGGTAACTGCCCGACGTCCGACAGACCCTGACGAAGCTGAACTTGTTCAGTTCCGTTCCACCTTCCGCTACCACCTACCTTTCACCACCTACCTTCCGCAACCACCATCGCTTACCCGCTCCGAGTTTGGAAAGTGTGTCTCCCTTTGCCTTGGATACATGAGTTGTGGTTTCACCATTTCCCTGGATGTTTAGGCTACCTTGGAACGACAAGACTTCGACAACACCACCGCTCAACTTCGGCAAGGACGGTAACATCGACAACACTTCGCTCATCCTACCTTGCACTTGCATTGTCACCCTATGAACCATCTTTGCGTAGCTTTCCCATTGAGACTAGCCATTTGAGTATTGCCGGGCCACGACACTTGTGCACATTAGTGATAGTCATAGATATTGCATACTACATCATCGAGAGTAACATCGCATCATCTTGGTATCTTGCATATCCCCGTCTGCCACAAGAGTGCTCCGCATACACAATAGCCACCTCGATCCGAGAAGCATGCATATGTGCCCAAAGAAAGAGCTCACAAGCTTTTAAGCAAAAGAGCCACCAAAGCAAAAAGACAATAGCATCATGCGCCTTGCATCAAAAGAGATCATACATCATAGCAACATCATCTTGTGCTCAAGCATCGGCACATCATACACTCATAGCATACTTGTGATAGATAGTCGTTACGTTTTGCCTCTTATAGGTCGTGCACAAGTGCGTATCCGCCTATTAAGCAATCGGTTAGCGTCTCTCTACTGTTGTGCAACACGAGCATTTTCCGTGGTTTACCACATTTTCGCTCATCCTTGGTTGCACAACCACATTTATCTATCCGTGCGTGTGTTCCGTGTGCTACCTTTGCTAGTGATCTACTTGTTGCATGAGCAAATTGTGAACCATTTTCAACATCATTGAGTCATTTTGACGATTGCATTAAATTTGTGCCACATCCTAACCAAGCTCCTCTCAAAGCTTTACTTGTGTAGGTGTGAGAATCGACACGAAGTGATACCAATAGTGCTATTTCCGGGTTACATTCTTGCGTGATCATTGATCCATTTTCAACCTCGGTTAAGGTACATTGATATTGTCTTCTCCTTTCTCCCACTCACATACTTGCTTGTGATGATGGATAGGCCAAGTACATCTTCCAACCCGATCTTCGACGATCCTCAAGAAGCAAACAACTACGTCACCAAACTACATCTATTCGGTGTCCAACGAGCTCTACATCAAGAGAGTGAAGCTATGCGTGAGTACATTGGTCAAGTCGCCGAGGACGCGCGCCAATTTGAAGCAAGGACAAAAGAACAATTCGACACCATCAACACCAACACGACTACCCAATACAACGAGCTACGGACATTGATAATCAACCGACGTTCTTCCTCAACATCTTCTCAATGACGAAGCCGCTCAAGTCGACACACCGACTCCACGCAAGACTCAAGTACACCTACGTCAAACACTCTTCGTCAAGCCGCACGTCAAGCTCGACATGACCACCGGCATCTTCTACATGACAAGAGTTCACAAGAGCTATTCGACGAGCAAGAAAACCGACGTCGTCAAAACCAAGCTACACTTGAGCAAGCACAAGAACGGCAACGACTACGCCAACAACAACAAGAGCGAGCACGTCAATATCAAGAAGAACAAGACGCCGAGGCTAACCGCCAAGCACAACAACGTCGAGAAGCTCAAGCTATGGAGGCGCAACGTGCTCTACAAGATGCACACCGAAATGTGGCAGCCCGCACTCGACACACTCGTCAAGAAGAGGATTTCCTTCGCGATGAGATGCAAGAGAGGCGCCATCAAGCAAGAATGCAAGAAGAAGCTCCTCCTCAAGCGCGCCAAGAGCAACAACCCCAACAAGACCGTCTACATCCTCAAGAGCAACAAGATATGGCCAACCGCCAAAATCGAGATCGCCCTCCCAATAGGCAAGGAAACAATGACGAGCATCGCTATGGCAAGCTCAAGTTCACCATGCCAAAGTTCTCCGGAAGCATTGATCCCGAAGACTATCTCTCATGGGCATTGAAAGTTGACAAGATCTTTCGCCTTCACAACTTCGATGAAGGGAAGAAGATCGCCATGGCATCCCTTGAGTTCCAAGACTATGTTCTCATTTGGTGGGAGCAAATCATAGAGAGAAGAGAAGCAAAAGGCGAACCTCCTATCACCACTTGGGCTCAAATGAAGGAAGTCATGAGAGCACGCTTCGTGCCTACACACTACAATCGTAACTTGTTCAAGAAGCTACAACTCCTCAAGCAAGGTACCAAGTCCGTTGAAGAGTACTACAAGGAGATGGAGATTGCCATGATACGCGCAAACATCACGGAAGATGACGAGCAAACTATGGAGAGATTCTTGAATGGACTCAACTATCCCATCAAGAAGATTGCGGACTTCCAACCATACAACAATCTCCTCGAGCTAGTACACCAAGCAACAAAAGCGGAGCGACAAGTTCAAGAGGACTACAAGTACTCCAAGTTCAACTCCAAGAACTTCGGCTCCTACAACCAAGCTTCAACGACTTCGGCTACTCCTCCTACCTTTACCAAGCCATCTACAAACTTCGGTGACAAGTCCAGCTACAAGAATGCGACTACATCGAGTCGTCCACCTTCTACCAACAACTTCAAGCCAAGAGCTTCTTCAACTCCAAGTCCAACCGAAGACAATAACAAGACGAGCTCCATCAAATGCTTCAAGTGCCAAGGACGAGGCCACAAGTCATTTGAGTGCAAGACCGTTCGCAGCGTGATCATCAACGACAACGGATCTTATGACTCCATGAGCGATGATGAGATGGAAGCACTTGAGCATGTCGCTATGCATCGCCAAGTCAATGAAGAAGAAGACAATCAAGTGTTTTGCGACAATGACTCAAGCCCCAACCTTGTTGTCTCCAAAGTCTTGACACTCCAACATCAACAAGATGACGACCAACGATGTCATATTTTCCATACGAAGGCCGGCATCAATGGACGCTCCGTCAAGGTTATCATCGATGGAGGAAGTTGCCACAACTTGGCAAGCGAAGAGCTATGCGACAAGCTTCATTTGGTCAAGACGAAGCATCCTCACCCCTACAAGGTCCAGTGGCTCAACGACGCCGGACTTCTTCGAGTCGAGCACACCGTGCAAGTCTCTTTCAAGATTGGCGCCTACGAGGACACTCTCGAATGTGATGTGATACCCATGTCCGTGTGCCACCTTATTCTTGGACGTCCATGGCAATATGATCATGGAGTCACACACAATGGACGGACAAATCACTATCACTTCAAGATGAAGGGCAAGGAATTTGTGCTCTGACCAATGACTCCAAGTCAAGTAGCCGCCGACAAGCTTTTACCTACCACCCATCGTGGAGAGAATGGTGAGAGAGTGAGCCACCAAAAAGAGAGCGAGAGCCACAAGCCAAATATGAGCGCCTCCACGATGAGCGACAAGAAGCAACTAGTCCTATTTGCCACCAAACGTGAGATGAGAGAAGTGTGTGAGAACCCATCGAGCGTCTTCCACCTTGTGCTTTTATGCAAAGGGGAAGCCAAACCTACTAACACTTCACCACTTCCACCTTTTGTGTTGTCTAAATTGTTGCAGGAATTCTCGGACGTCTTTCCCGATGAGCTACCACCGGGTCTACCTCCACTTCGAGGGATAGAAAACCGCATCGACCTCGTACCCGGTGCACCACTTCCAAACAAGGCTCCCTACCGCGTCAACCCCGAGGAAACAAAGGAGATACAACGGCAAGTGCAAAAACTCATCGACAAGGGTCATGTACGTGAAAGTCTAAGCCCTTGTGCCGTTCCCGTTATTCTCGTGCCTAAGAAAGACGGAACTTTTCGCATGTGTTCCGATTGTCGTCCGATAAATGCTATCACTGGTAGATACCGTCACCCGATTCCTCGTCTAGATGACATGCTTGATGAACTATGTGGTGCCACCATCTTTTCAAAAATTGATCTTAAAAGTGGTTACTACCAAATTCGCATTCAAGAGGGTGATGAGTGGAAAACTGCTTTCAAAACCAAGTTCGGGTTATACGAGTGGCTTGTTATGCCAATGGGCTTATCGGAAGCACCCGGCACATTCGTGCGTCTTATGCACTTTGTTCTTAGACCCTACATAGGTGTCTTTGTCGTGGTTTACTTTGATGACATTCTAGTCTGTAGCAAGTCGCTTGAAGAACATGTTGACCATGTCCAACTAGTTTTGCAAGCACTTCGCAAACAACAACTATACGCTAATATGGAGAAATGCACTTTTGGCGTTGACAAGGTTGTCTTTCTAGGATTTGTCGTGTCTTCTCAAGGTGTTCACGTTGATGAAACTAAAATTGAAGCAATTAAAACTTGGCCTCAACCAAAGAATCTCATGCAAGTGCGTAGTTTCCTTGGTTTAGCCGGTTTCTATCGACGTTTTGTGAAGGACTTTAGCACCATTGCTATGCCTCTACACGCTTTGAGCAAGAAGAACGCACCCTTCATTTGGGGTCCTTCGCAAGACACCGCGTTCAATGAGCTTAAGAGCTTGCTCACGCACGCACCACTTCTAGCCCTACCAAACTTTGACAAACCGTTTGAGATTCATTGTGATGCTAGTGGTACCGGCATAGGTGGCGTGCTGATGCAAGAAAAGCGCCCAATTGCGTACTTTAGCGAAAAGCTATCGGGAGCGCAACTTAACTACCCCATCTATGATAAAGAGCTTTATGCCTTGGTGAGAGTTCTACGTGTTTGGGAACACTATCTTAGACCTCATGAATTCATTCTTCATACGGACCATGAGACACTCAAGTATCTCAAAGGTCAAACTAAGTTGAACAAGCGTCATGCTAAATGGAGTGAGTTCATTGAGTCTTTTCCCTATGTCATCAAATACATCAAGGGCAAAGAAAATGTTGTGGCGGACGCGCTTTCCCGCAAATGCATGCTTGTAACACAACTTGAGTTGAATGTGATTGGCTTTGAGCATATTAAAGATTTATATGAGCATGATCCTTTCTTTGCAAATGCTTATGCTAAGTGCTTGACTCACACTTCTTGGGAACATTACTACATCAAAGATGGATATCTTATGAGAGCTAACAAACTTTGCATTCCCGAGTCTTCGCTTCGTATGCTCCTTTTGCAGGAATCGCATGGAGGAGGATTCATGGGACACTTTGGACGCGATAAGACGTTTGCTACCCTCTCTAAGAACTATTTTTGGCCCAAGATGCTTCGTGACGTCTCACGCCTCACCAACCGATGTTCTACATGCCGCAAAGCTAAGTCCAAAGCTCAATCCCATGGTCTTTATATGCCTCTTCCTATTCCATACCACCCATGGGAAGACATAAGCATGGATTTCATACTTGGCTTGCCTAGAACTCAAAATGGAAAAGATTCCGTGCTTGTCGTGGTAGATAGATTCTCCAAAATGGCTCATTTCATTCCTTGTAACAAGATCGACGATGCTTCACATGTTGCAACTCTCTTTTGTAGGGAGATACTTCGTCTACACGTCGTGCCCAAAACGATCGTGTCGGACAGGGACGTCAAGTTCTTGAGTTACTTTTGGAAAACACTATGTGCCAAGCTCGGAATCAAGCTACTCTTTTCTTCGGCGTACCATCCTCAAACGGACGGCCAGACGGAGGTGACCAACCGCACGCTTTCCACTCTTCTTCGTGTGTTGATCAAGAGGAACATCCGGGAATGGGAGCATTGCTTGCCCATCGCCGAGTTCGCCTACAACCGCGCAAGACATTCGACCACCGGCAAGTCGCCATTCGAGGTTGTCTACGGCTTCAATCCGTTGTCTCCATTGGACATTCTACCTCTACCGCTACAAGAGCGCATCAACATGGATGCAAGTGCTCGAGCAAGCTATCTCAAGAAGGTGCACGAAGATACAAGGGCAATGATCGAGCGCCAAGTCCAACGTCTCGCCACCAAGCTCAACGACAACAAGGCACCAATGGTGTTCCAACCGGGAGATCTTGTTTGGCTTCATCTTCGCAAGGACCGCTTCCCACACGAGCGCAAGTCCAAGCTTCTACCTCGCGCCGACGGACCCTTCAAGGTGCTAGCTCGCTACAACGACAACGCCTACAAGATCGACCTTCCTCGAGACAAGTACTCCGTGAGCGACATCTTCAACGTCAAGGATCTTTCTCCCTTCCATGGTGATGAAGATCTCGATCCGAAGTCGGATCTTTCCCAAGGGAGGGGAGATGATGCGGAGCATCCCAAGGTTATCCCCATGGACCCTCCTTCACCTCACCAAGTGCCCAAAGGACCAATGACTAGAGCCCGTGCAAGAGCTTTCGAGACCGAGGTGACTTCGCTCCTCTCTCTACATCTTTCGGATTCACTTGAGACATGGCTTCTACCTTCATCAGAGACTTTGTGCATACTCAGGTGCTTGGACGAAGGCCACGGGACAGCTCTGCACAATGGTCAAGACGACAAGCCCGACGAGTGCACGAGACAAGAAGAAGGATGGCTGAAGATGCTACAAGCACCGGATGTCCGGCCTGCATCGGACGACCGGCGACTTCCAGGCACCGGACGACCGGAGGACACCGGACGTCCGGCCTCTCCCAGACGACCGGACGACCGGAAGCCACCGGACGTCCGTGACATCGGCAACAGAAGCTAAATAGCAGAAATCCGAGGATTACCGGACGTCCGGTCCCTCCGGAACCACCGGACGTCCGCCCCGACGGTGCCGAGCTATGTATTATAAATACTGTTGACTTCCCTCCTTTTGGGTTAGCTGTGGTTTAGCTCATTTCTCAGACTTGTGTGGATTTCTCCCACGAGACGGTGCGCCTCTACGGAGAAGATCCACCTCGGATTCAGGACCTCCACCTCGAAGAAGATCCTACGGGATTCCAAGACCTCCTCACGGAGAAGACTATCCTTGTATCACCATCGTGACTATGGATCATGTATCGCACTATGTATCGTGGATCTAGCGCTTGTGTGATTACTTTCTTGTTGATTTGAGTGTTTCCTCTTGTGTTTTCCCCGTCTTTCTCCTTGTGTTCTCCGTGCTCATCGTGTGACACCCTCCAAACGTGAAAGATCCGCTGATTAGGGTTCCACCCTACATCACCATGTGAGATGTAGCGCCGGAGTCCATTACCCATGTGCCCGTGGTGGAGGAGCCGGCCATGGGAGCGCCGAAGGTGCTGTTCAGGGCCGCGACAAGGGCGGAGCAGTCCAATGCTGGTGCGCCGTTGCCGTGAGCGCCAAGTCCAGGCTGTACGTACTGCGTCGCGGGAGGTGGAGGGTTGCTGCCGAATGCATTTCCATGAAGAGGTGCTAGCTGCGTCGTGTAAGCCTGCTGGCCAGGAGGAACCTAGGTTGAGGGGCGGTGCTGTGGTCCGGTGGGTCGTGGCCCAAGGAGTCCTGGTCCGCCAGGAGGGAGAGATGGACGGCCGCTTGGACGCCAAGTGGGCTGCATCTGCTACGCCTGGCCTGTGTAAGGGTTGAACCAGATCCACGGGCCTGGCGAGGTGCAAGAGTTGTTGCCGCGCGGATCGAACGCAGTAGGAGCGCCGTTCTTCTTCTTATTGTTCCAGCGACCGCCGCCGCCGCCGCCTCCAGCGCCACCACCGGAGTTGCCACCGGAAGAGGAACCGAACCCGGCGGTGTTCCCGTAGAGGGCCATCTGGGACGAGGATGGAGACGGTGTGCCCGAGGCAGGGTGGGCGAGCTGGTTCTCGCGAAGGAGCAGAAGGGATCGTGTCTGCAAGAACGTCGGGGCTGGGACCTGCATGGTGACCACGGTGATGATGTCCGCGAAGCGGGGATTCAGCCCGCGAAGGCAGGTGAGAACCAGGGTCTGGTCAGAGACCGGCTGTCCGACGTCGCCAAGAGCGTCAGAGAGAGACTTCAGCTTGTGGCAGTAGGCGGTGATGGTGAGATCGCCCTGGACGATGGCGCGGAACTCCGCCTCGAGGTAGACGACGCGGGTGAGCTGGTTGTCCAGGAAGAGGTTGCGGATGAGCGCGTAGGCCTCATACGCAGTTTGATCCTGAGCCATGATGATGTCGAGAATGTCGTCGCTAATGGAGCCATAGAGCCACGAGCGGACGACGTAGTCGAGGCGAGACCACTCGGCTGTGCGCTCGTTGGCCGGGGTGTTGGTGGAGATGTGGCTGGTGAGCTCGTACTTGCCAGGGAGAACGCCCATCAGCATGCGCCACTTCGAGTAGTTGGAGGCCTGGAGGTCGAGGACGACGGGAACGTGCGTCTTGACGCTGGCGACGTTGACGGCGAGAGAAGCCGGAGACACAGCGGGAACCACGGTGGTGGAGAGGGCACCGGAGGTGAGGGCAGCCGCGGCAGAGGAGGTCTGGCCTGAAGACGTCGACACGGTGGTGGCGGAAGCGAGATTGGATCGAAAGGGCTGATACCATATAAACGTGTAACTAGAGAAAGAGTTTGAGGGAAGACGCCTCACAACAGGGGCGATCGGCTCATATATATATGACACGGTTACAAAGGCTTGGAAGCCAAGAAACTATCTACACGTATCAACAATAGATCAGGAAGATATGGTAGGTACAATACGTTTCCATCTATACAAGATCTACATACGTTAACACAAATGTTGAGAAGAACGACGAGAAACACCATCATGAATTGTTTAGGCACTCTGTAATGAGAATTAAAAGGTTGAACCATTGATGAAAAGAATTTGAAAGCGATCTTGGAGGATACGTTTGACTGATGAGAAATCCATTCTTACGTCAAACTTGAAAAGAATTTTAGAATAACTCCGGAAAAATAGAAGAGTCAGGTAAGATCCTTGAAAAAGACCTGTGGGTTAGGGCCCACTAAAGAAATCACCGCTGAAAAAGATGGATTAAGAGATATTGCACCGGTTGAATTAAATGGCTCGAGTAAGATGACAATCCTCAATATAGCTGAACGGACTAAGAATTGAAATAGGATTTGTCGTTTCTTCACAAGGCGTTCACGTTGATGAAACTAAAATTGAAGCAATTAAAACTTGGCCACAACCAATGAATCTCCTACAAGTGCGTAGTTTCCTTGGTTTAGCCGGTTTCTACCGACGTTTTGTGAAGGACTTTAGCACAATTTCTATGCCTCTACACGCCTTGAGCAAGAAGAACGCACCCTTTATTTGGGGTCCTTCGCAAGACACCGCGTTCAATGAACTAAAAAGCTTGCTTACACACGCACCACTTCTTGCCCTACCAAACTTTGATAAACCTTTTGAGATTCATTGTGACGGTAGTGGTACCGGCATAGGTGGCGTGCTAATGCAAGAAAAGCGCCCAATTACGTACTTTAGCGAGAAGCTATCCGGAGCGCAACTTAACTACCCCATCTATGACAAAGAGCTTTATGCCTTGGTGAGAGTTTTGCGTGTTTGGGAGCCTTACCTTAGACCTCACGAATTCATTCTTCATAGGGACCATGAGACTCTCAAGTATCTCAAGGGTCAAACTAAGTTGAACAAGCGTCATACTAAGTGGAGTGAGTTCATTGAGTCTTTTCCTTATATCATCAAATACATCAAAGGCAAAGAAAATGTTGTGGCGGATGCGCTTTCCCGCAAATGCATGCTTGTTACACAACTTGAGTTGGTTGTTATTGGCTTTGAGCACGTAAAAGACTTGTATGAGCACGATGCTTTCTTTGCACATCCTTATGCAAAGTGTTTGACTCACACTTTTTGGGAAAACTACTACATAAAGGATGGATATCTTATGAGAGCTAACAAACTTTGCATTCCCGAATCTTTACTTCGTTTGCTCCTTTTGCAGGAATCTCATGGAGGAGGACTCATGGGACACTTTGGACGCGACAAGACATTTGCTACGCTCTGAAAGAACTACTTTTGGCCCAAGATGCTCTGTGACGTCTCATGCCTCACCAACCGATGTTCTACATGTCGCAAAGCTAAGTCAAAAGCTCAATCTCATGGTCTTTACATGCCACTTCCTATTCCATATCATCCATGGGAAGACATAAGCATGGACTTTGTACTTGGATTGCCTAGGACTCAAAATGGAAAGGATTCCGTGTTTGTTGTCGTGGATAGATTTTCTAAAATGGCTCATTTCATTCCATGTAACAAGATCGACGATGCTTCACATGTGGCAACTCTCTTTTGTAGGGAAATCATTCGTCTACATGGAGTTCTGATGAGGACATCACTAACAAGGTTACACCCACAGCTCCAACTGACACATATACACGACCAATTACTAGAGCTCACGCACGCCAATTAAATTACCAGGTACTTTCGTTTCTTGGTAATGAATCTAATGTTCATGAGAATATGATGCTGCCTAAATTGGATACATTTGTCTTGCTTACAAATGAAGGGCCTAGCTTGGACAAGAAGGATGAACATTGGAGCAAGATCAAGCATGGAGATGACGGCATGCGCAAGGGGAACAAGAATGGAGTTTCAATTGATGATTTCAGGACTTTGAAGCCACCATAATGAGTGTGAGAAGCCTTGGACGAAATATACAAGATGCCACTTCATAAATTTCGTCCAGAGGCTATTATAGGTGTTGCGTCACCTTATTATTGGGCCAGGCCCATGTAATTTCGAAATACTTGAGTATAGGCTGTTTTTAGAGTCCGTATGTGTGGGGAAACAAGAGTTAGGGTTGGTTTCGGACCCCTCCACCAAGGGCCACGAAATTCCCCCCTCTTTCCCTCATATATACAGCCCTTAGGGCGTCGTTTAGACTTTGGGTTTTGTTTAGATTAAAAGTTCGCCATAGCTGCAACTTCGCGTACTTCGTTTGTGTTCAACGACCAGACCAAGGCGTCACAGAACCCCACCTTGATCAATAAAGCTTTCCTCTTATATTCGCAATATCCAGATTGCAATCTTAGTTTCTTGCTTGTTCTTCGTTTGCCTGCAGGAAACAGACCTTCGTGGTCAGGTTGATCGTGCTCCGGCGTGGTCAACAACCTCTCGGAGTTGGTTTAGCAATTGCTAAGGCGCGACGTCCTCGCACGTTCGTAGTCGGATCGTCAAAGTTGACTTCCTCCAAAACGATAGCCACCATCTCATCGAAAGACGGGACACCTTTGCCTCTATCAAGTTCCCAAGACTATGGTGTCGGATCGAGACGTCAAATTCTTGAGCTACTTTTGGAAGACTCTATGCGCCAAACTCCGCATCAAGCTACTCTTCTCTTCGGCATATCATCCACAAACCGACGGCCAAACGGAGGTGACGAACCGCACACTTTCGACGCTTCTTCGCGTGTTGATCAAGAAGAACATCAAGGAATGGGAGCAATGCTTGCCCATCGGCGAGTACGCCTACAACCACGCAAGACATTCGACTACCGGCAAGTCCCCTTTCGAGGTTGTCTACGGCTTCAACCCCTTATCTCCAATGGACATCCTACCTCTACCTCTACAAGAGCGCACGAACATGGACGCAAGTGCACGAGCAAGCTATCTCAAGAAGGTGCATGAAGATACAAGGGCAACGATCGAGCGACAATTCCATCGCCTCACCACCAAGCTCAACGTCAACAAGGCACAAATGGTGTTCCAACCGGGAGATCTTGTTTGGCTTCATCTTCGCAAGGACCGCTTCCCACACGAGCGCAAGTCCAAACTACTACCTCACGCCGACGAACCGTTCAAGGTGCTAGCACGCTACAACAACAACGCCTACAAGATCGATATCCCACGAGACAATTACAACGTGAGCGATGCCTTCAACATCAAGGATCTATCCCCTTTCCAGGGTGATGAAGATTTCGATCCGAGGTCGGATCTTTCCCAAGGTCACCCCCTAGGACCCTCCATCGCATCACCAAGTGCTCCAAGGACCAATGACACGTGCTCGTGCTAGGGCTCTCGAGACCAAGGTGACATCTCTCCTAGTCCAACTTCCATATGAATCTTGCGAGACATGGCTACTACCTCAGACGGATGTGTTTTGTGTGCTCAGGTATGAAGAAGACCCCATCGGAGAGGCTCGTGAAGATGGAAAAGTCCTCAAGCTCACGAACGAAGCTTTGCATCGAGAGAAGCTGAAGAAAGCTCCACACCCTGGGCATCCGGCCCCTGGCCCGGACATCTGGCGCCTGAACGATCAGCCCCAACAGTCGAAGCTACAGGGCCCGAACATCCGGCCTCGGGCCCGGAAATCCGGCGCGCTCACCACAGAAGCATACTCGTGGCTGGCCCCGATAGCTCGGACATCCGGCACCAAGCCCGGACATCCGACGCCTCCCGACAGCCCGAACATCTGGGCCGACACCCGGACATCCGGCCCCTAATGGCCTGCGCGCATCTCCTTTGGGCCGTGACCCATGTACCCCTTCGCCCCGTACACTATATATATTCCTCCTCCTACATCTTTTTAGGGTTAGCTTAGTCATAGCTCATCTAAAAACACCCTAGTGATTTCTCCCCTACGAGACCGCGGCCTCTTCGAAGAAGATCCACCGGATTCAAGACCTCCTTCACGGAGAAGAACATCAAGACCTCCTCACGGAGATGACTACCGCTACTTGTATCGCCCTTAGTTGATCGTGTATCGTGTATCGCACTTTGTGTACCCGGATCAAGCATTTGTGTGACCTAAACTTGGTGATTTGAGTGTTTCCTTCTTGTTTCCCCTTGTGTTCCCCCTCGTGTGCCACGTGTTCATCCTCGGGATCCCTCCATTTAGTGAAAGATCGGCTATATAGGGTTTCACCCTACATCAGACAGGTTCTGATATATCATCAAAACATAGAGGACGAGCAACTGGTCTTTTCATTGGGAGAGCCGTGCAAGTGTGTGGCGCCTCCTTCAGAGAGATCCTGAATTCAGATTCGGCAATGTTAAGCTCCCAGATATTCTTAGGAAGCATAATGGGTCCAAAGACAGGCCATGAGTCAGTCCTGGGTATTTCAGAAACCCACATAAATGGCATCATCCTCTCAAAGCTGCGCTGCCATTGCATAACTGGGGGAAGATCCGGGCCAAACACTGTCAGAACCATGCCAATGTGCAAAGGGGGTTGTACCAGAGGTGGTTGATACACCACAACATCAGCAACAAGCTCCACATCATTAAATGAATTATCGGACATTTGCGGAATCACAGACTCTTGCGACTGATTACCTTCAACTTGGTTTTCCTCAACTTGCTCTTGCTGGTCGATAGGCTGATCAGGTATACCCTGTGGTTGATCATGCGCAGGCGGCGACACATCATTCCACCCCAGCTTGGGAAACTCGGGCATGACCCAGTTATGGTTGTCGAACTGTAGGTGCCTAGGGAGGGGATGAGGATTGCCATTGAAGGGCATGGGGTCTTCATCAGCAGGCAGAACATCAGCAAACTCAGCAGTCAGAATATAAACTAGAGCGGTCCACGAGATTCTTGCGCCTCCAAAATCCATATATTCACGGTAAACCACATCACGCGGCACTAGAGATGGCGCCGAGAAGGACACATAAGCCAGGGTGCGCACCAACATAGGGTCATCTTGATGCTAGTGGTGGAAGCGACCAAAAGTGCTAATCGCATCAGCAATATACGCTGTTCTTCTGTAATCCAGAGGGATACAAACTATCATAATCCATCCCCGGCGAAACCCTTGTACAACTCTGAAGTTAATACCCTCATCATGTGACACAAAGCGCACAAACATGTTGTTTCCTAGGTCGAACAGCGGGTGTGATCCACGAGTGCCGGCCTAGCAATTGCACTACGGAAGCAAAAGATGCCAACCCCTTGGATCCACGGCTGAGCATCAAGGACAACACACCCGAGGTTATTAACAACAAAATCACTGACCAGGTTGCGGTAGATGATGACTTCTTCTTGCAGAGGAGCTGGCTCGACAATGTCGATGGAGAAGGGTTTTCGTTCATGTCTATGGTTTAATGAACATACGGGGTCACAAGCTTAAGGTAATCACGAACCGATGAGTGTTAGTGAAACGGGAGTGATGAGAATATATTTGTGGAATTGTTTTGTTAATATCCGGAATAGTTGTGAGAATATCTAGAAGCGTTTTGGGGTCATCGAAAGGGTTTCAGTGAATATCGGGTAATACTCGGTAAGATTAATATATATATATATATATATAGGTGGAAAATAGTCCCGAGAATGTTAAATTATATATATACTACTCTAAAAATCTTTAATGTATTTTATATTTAATTTAAATATTAACGGGCCTAAAAAGGCCAAGAGGTGGAAGGCAACTTGGGCCAAAAAGGCCCAAGTAGGAAAGTGCTTCCCCGGAACGAATTGGAGGGGGGGATTCGAGCTCCTCCTCCCTTGGGCGGGCAAAGGGGATGGACTTTCCCTCCCCTTGTGGCACCCCTCCTCTGCCCTCCTAATCTATATATACTAGAGGATTTCCATCCTATTGGGATACATGTTTTTGGGGCCTCCTCTAGTTGTTCTAGTTCTAGTTCTAGTTGGTCCTAGACAAATTAAAGCTAGCCCTGGCCACCTCTAATACTCATAATTTGAAGCCTAGTGTGGTTCTAATCTCCTCCCTCTAATTCTCTGACGACGATTAGCTTTGGACGGTGAAGTGCTGCCAGAACGTGAAGACTGTACACTTGTAACCAAGTAGAGAGGTCGTGCTTTCGGTCTTCTGTTTGAGGATCGTTCGAGGGTAGTTCGCGGGATCATCATAGATGCTCGAGATACTTCGAGCATGATGTACATCAACTCTTCTTCTTCCGCTGCACTCCGGAGTCTATAACGGTCGTTGATCTCAACCTGTTATGCATCTTCATAATGATCTTGGTGATCGTAGGTGCGAATTATTTTTGTTTTCTACTACGTTTCATAACAATGGTTTCATTGGTAAAGAGATGACTGCGTGGGATGACGAGCTTGATATGCAATTCTATTCAACTGCACATTTATACCCGGATGGTAATTGAAGAATGAGATGCATTTATAGGTGTTCCTGGGGATGGTGGAACTACTTGGATGTATATGGTAATCCCAATATGGATCATAACTCCATGCCCAACATGTACACAGCTATCCCTCCGGAGTATGTTGCTCAACATAAGGTTGGATCAGTATACTATTTTTTGACAGGGCTAGTGATGCGGGGTTAACCCGTTCTAGGCCGATCTTTCACGAAATGGAGAGGATCCCACGAAGAACACGAAGAACACAATGGGGAATCACGAGGGAAAACACTCAAGAACAAGTCCAATCACACATCCACTAGACAATCAAACACACAAGATCACAAGGTACATGAACAACAATGGAAAGATATAAGGTAGAGTTCGTCTCCAAGAGAAGGTCTTGAATCCGCGAAGGATCTTCCCGTGAGGGGTCTTGAATCCAAGGTGGATCTTCTCCGTAGAGGGGCCGCGGTCTCTCTCGTGGAGTAGATCCGTAATGGATGAGCAAAGATCTAGTCTAAAATGAGCTATCACATTTGCTACCCTAAAATGGTGGAGGTGGAGGAGTATATATAGTCTAGGGCCACGAAGGGCTAAGTGAGGGGCGAAACAGGCACATGGGCCTCGGCCCGGATACATGCGCCCAGGCAAGACCGGATGATCCGGACGGGGTCCCGGATGATCCGGGCGTTGGGGTGTCCGGATGATCTGGACGGAGTCCCGGATGATCCGGCTTCGGTGGAAGCCTTCGGGTGTCTTCGGCGCACTTACCCGGACGATCCGGGGGAAGGTCCGGATGATCCGGCTGGGTTCGGATGATCCGGATGGACGTCCGGACGTTCGGCCTGACTCTAGCAGCCACTCTTTCTTCTTCTCCTTTCTTCCATATTCTCTTCGACGCTTCCCTCGCGGATGGTGTAGTCATTCCTTGGCGCTTACACTCCTCCTTGACATTCATGAAGCTCTGACAATGCCTATGTATGCACAGGGGAGAAGTGTCAAGTAGTAAACCATCCTCGAAGGGGTCAAGTGAACAAGTGTAAAGGAGACGATTCACCTTTGTGTGTGTGAAGTAGATGTCGCACGTGTCACTTGCCAAACGGACTCTTGGCATGGTGATATCCGTAGGATGCTCCACATCATCCCCTCCCCCTTGGGAAAGATCTGACCTCGGATCGAAAACCAAATCACCATGGGAAAGAGATGGCGTCACCATGTAGAAGAGGACGATCAGCAAGTACTCGTCATCTTTAAGCTAGGCATGGGCACTCTCCAATGTCGCACCGTATAGTGATTCCTCCAAAAGGAGCAAGGATAACAAACACTAGGAACAACAAATGTGGTTAGCATTAGTGCAAAACCAAGCATTCAAGAGGTGATTCACGTAACAAGTGTTGTCATGAAGCATAGCATAGGGTGTGACAAAGGGTTGTGGCATGGCACGTAAGCACATCAATTGAGCACAAGAAAATATATCTTGGGTCCAAGTATGCAATTGGAAGGTAGTGATGCAAATATGTGTGACAAGAGAATAGGCATCTACCTCATGGTCAGAGCAAGCATGCATAAAGCAGTCAATGAAAGGTCTGTGGTAGGCATAAGAATCATTCACAACACCAAGTAAAATGAAGTGTCTAAACACATGGGTCAAGTGCAAGACAATCCAAACATGACGTGCATAGGGTGGAGTGAAAATAGTGTGGCACTCAACACAATAGAAAGAGCAATTATTCAACATGTGTGAGGCAATCAAGTCTATCATATGAAAAGCAATGGGACATGGCATATGTGAAAAGATGACATTGTTGCAACCAAGCATATGATAGGGATGAAACACACAAGGCATATATAGCAAGAGGCATGGCAATGTGGCAATGGCAAGTCGAAGAAAGATCTCTAGCATGTGTGCAAAGTGTCATGGTGTATGCAACACATGAAGTATGATCCACAATGTTCATGCTCATGGTTTTCGGGTTCTCGAAAGAGAAGGATATCACCTTGAAAGCATGTCCTTGTGTATTCTTCACAATGCCGAAGTACAAGCAAGTGCGATGTAGAAGCGCCGTGGTAGAAAGTGGTTCACTCTCAAGAGATCGAATGGTCAACTCACATGAAGTGGAAGTCGACACGAAGTCCAAGTATCCTACACATGCACACAACAAAACAAAGAATGTATGCGCATGGTAGATATACACATCATCCATCATGATGGTTCTCTTCTCTTTCACATAACCATTAGGAGCAAAAGTGCATGAATAAGATGATGCAACAATGGCTATATTCATGGCACTAGGCATATGGTGCAAAGAGGTAAGACAAGCATGCTTCACAAGAAATATGTCTAAATCTCCAAATAAATGCGAGAATGCTATGTGGACAATCTCATTGGCAAGACTAAAATCATGGTTGCGCTCAATGCATGGACAATCATATAGCATGAGAGAGGCAACATGTGGAGACATATGACAACACGCAATATCAATCATGTGCAAAGCATGGCAATGGTTGACATCAACCGCATGAAAGGAGCAAGTATGAATCATCGTGATGCAACATAAGCAAGCATATCAATCATGCCGTGCAAACTAGTGGAGCGAAGATGCAACACACTAGATGGGTTCATAGCAATCATGCCATGCGAGCCCATAGTAGGCATAAGCAATGCACACGACATATCACAAGCACGAGCACATAGCATGCACAAGGTATCATCATAGGCATTTGGCACAAAGCAAACATGGCAATAATAAGCAATATCTCCACCAAGCTTGCAAATACACATACAAGTATGAGAATCAATCATCATGTGTAATGCAAAGCATGGGTCACAAATGCATGTCAAAGGCATATAAATGAGCATATCATGCAAAGTGAACATGGCAAGAGGGGCATAAGAGATATAATGGACAATAACCCATAACCATGTGAGTGCCATGTAGAAGGAATGCGCGAAGTCTTTGCGCGAAGGGAGCGGTGGGAAAGATAATCCACGGAATCTGAAGTTATCATTGCTCTCTAGAGCTTGTTTCGTCAACTCGTGCTCTTGCGAGGTTGACGAGTATGCATGTGTACCTACACAAAAGAGACACAAGCCAAAGAAAGTGTGTGCATGGTAAATGTACACATCATCCATCATGATGTGTATGTGCACGTTAGAGTTAGCATAAGATAAGCATTGCTCAAAGAAATTTGATGCATGGTATAAGAACATGTCATCCATCATTAATGAATTGTTATTGTGTATAGCATGATGTGGATACAAATTGAGCATACAATTATATTGCACATCTATAGCATATTCATTCATGGGGAGCAGATTGTGCACACAAGCATGGGGATCATGCAATGGATGGAATGGGTCAAAATCTCCTAAAATGTATGAGGAAACTATGGGGGTCTCCTCATGAGCAATAGTGGAAGCATAATACGGAGAAGTGGAACAACATCCAAAACAATGCATGTTCGAAGCTAGGTAATCATGGCATGGCATATGATGGATAGGATGCTAAGGAAGCATGTCAATATCATCACAAGAAATACAAATGCCACTAACCATGGGCATGCCATCTATGCCATAAGTGCAAATTGGGTTTATTTTAATGGCATGTGCATAGTTACTACAAAGAGATTACAAATATGACATATGATTGATCTCATGCATAGCATATGACACGTCAAGTTGATTATCAAACATGATGTGACCAAGAGAATTATCACAAGAAATCGTATGCAACATGGCAACACAACTAATAGACTCCACATGGCAATCATCAAACTCATCATAAATGGGTAAATCATCGCATGGGGAAATCATACTATCACGAAGCATGGCAATATGTGGATCAACATCATGCAAGAAATCAATGTTACCATAGTCCACTAGTGGGACGAGAGCATCACCTTCACCTTTGTTACCTTTTTCATTCCACTCATGTGGTGTAGGTGAGGTGGGAAAGACCAAATGGTGGTCATCATCTTCATCTTGATGGAACCATGTGGGGGGTGCATCATATTCCACCATGGCCAACGTCTTGTCCATAGGAAGGACGAAGTCGTCGAGGATCGACGCGTCATCATATGTGGGACCTAGCACCATATGAGAAGACACAATGGAGGTAGAGGTCAAGTCGTTAGTGTTGAAAGTGGCCTCACATGACCTATCAACTATCTCACTCTCTCTATGTGGTCGCTCACTCACTCCCTCAATATAGGTGCACTCAATGTCGCATATGGTGGAGTCACTCATCTCACTCAAGTGGTGGGGGTTGTGGCTCTTATCACATGGGAATTAGGGCAGCTCATCATATATGGGGCTAGTGGTGAACTCGCTCTCACTCTCAATATGGCGACACAAGTCACTCAAGTCATCATACGCCGCCGTGGTCGAAGGGAAAATCCCATGCTCAACCATCTCGTCATCGTCGCCGTGGATGAAGGCCGAAGATGGCACATCATCACTCTTGCCTCCAAGGATGAAAGCATCATCCTTGCTCGTCACCATGTCGGTCCCCTTCAAAGCTTGGTTCCCGAATGGCTCCGTAGTCGTAGTCGTCGCCGCACCATCTTGAAAAAGAGTCGAAGTAGACTCGGCATCATCAATGCCACAAAGAGGGATGGCGGTGAAGTCGAACATGGGAGCGTCATCTTGGAGCTCGTTGGGCTTGGACATCATGGTGGTACTAGCCTCATGCTCGCCGTCTTGGAGCTTGGTCTTCGAGAAGTGTGCTTGCCGTGGAGAAGCCTTGGCCTTCATGAGGTCTTGTTCCGCCTTGAGAGCACCAATGTAGTTGTTGTCGAGGGACTTGTAGTTCTCGAGGAAGATAGTCTTGTTGATGTCGTTGTGCAATCCCATCATGAAGTGGAGCTTCATCAAAATGGGGTCGTCCACGCCGGCTCGTCGCAAGGCCATCTTCATCTCCTTGAAGTACTTGTCGATGGACTTGGATCCTTGGGTGGTGTACTCCAACTGGCATAGAAGTTGTGCCGTGCTGGTGGGAGGCACGAACTCTCGCGGCAAAGCTTTCTTCGTCTTGGGCTAATTCACGTTGAAGCTCGTCGAAGGTGTGTGAAGCCACCATGTTGACGCGTTGCCGTGGAAGTTTCTTGTGGCGCACTTCACTTGATCTTCGTAGGGAACTTGATGTAGCTTGAGGTAGTCGTCCATCTTGCGCTCCCACTCGAGATACTCCTCGGGGTCATGAGTCCCATAGAAATGAATCTCGCGGTCGGTGTCGAGGTTGTAGTAGCTCGTGGAAGTCGCGGAGTTGAGCTTGGGTAGCTTCTCTTGAGCATAAGCTTGGGGTGCTTGTTGGCGAAGATGTCGTATGTCCAAAGGTGAAGATGCCTTGAAGTCGCTTGGCGAAGATGCCAAGGTACATGGTGAAGTCGTTGAGCAGTTGTTGGTGTTGAGCCCATGACCTTCAAGTTCTTGTCGTTGATGTTGTCGATGCCGATGTGATCTCGCCGAATATGGTAGCTCGGAAGGATGTGCACTAGAGCATCTTCTCGAAGATGAGAGAGACCTCTTGCGGTTTTTTAGGAGGGCTTTGAGCTCCTTCATTTGAGCATCCATGTTGGCACACAAGTTGTTCGTCATGGCATCGAACTTGTCGTTGTTGGTGTAGACCGGAGATGAAATGATTTGCCTATCCATCACAAGACTCGAGCAAAGGTGAGTGCGAAATGAGATAAACAATACCAAGTTACCTTTTTTGAATGTTGAGGATGTATCCTGTTTCACTCAATGTGAAATTAAAGAATAGTGGAATTGGTACCGGACTTGTTCACTCACACCTATCAGGTAAACCTTATCGAGTGGCTCGGTGAGGATAAGTGGCACAAAAATTTGATGCAAAAAGTTAGCAAGAGTCAATAATGTTAAAAGAGATTCACAAATTCGCAAATGTAACAAGTAGACCAATAGAAATATGTGGCACACGGAAACACACACACGGATAGATAAATGGAGTCGTGCAACCAAGGAATGAGCATAAAATGTGGAATCCACGGAAAACGCTCGTGTTGCACAACTCAAGAGAGACGCTAGCACGATTGCTCAATAGGCGGATACATCACTTGTGCACAACCTATAAGATGCAAAATGTATCAACATTCTATCCCAAGTATGCTATGTATGTATGGTTCCCGTTGTTGATCCAAGATGATCGGATATGATATCATATGATGCGATGCTATGGCTCTTTCTTACAAGCTTCTTTGTCTTTCTCTTTTTGCTTAAAAGCTTTTTTTCTTTTTTTACGGCCACGATGCGAAATGTTGTAGGGTGGAACCCTAGGTGGATATCTTTCACGAATTGGAGGGGAATCCCCAAGAATAAGATGAACACAAGAGAGGGAAAACACTCAAATTGACTAGATCCAATCACACATATGCTAGATCCAAGAACATGCAAGAGTTCACAATGATTCAAGAACAACAAAAGGAAAGATACAAGGTAACTAGTTCATCCCACTTCTAGAGGAGGTGAGGTCTTGATGATCTTCTCCCTTGGGAGTTCTTGCAATCCACAAGGATTCTTCTCCCTTGGGAGGTCTTGATCTCCTAGAGGAGGGGATACAAGGAGCAAAGCTCTCAATGTCTATCAAAATTCTTTGCTAACCATTAGAAAGAAGGTGGGACGGTCTATTTATAGTCTAAGACACGAAGGGGTAAGTGGAGAGGGATACAAGGCCAAAGGCCCGCGGCTGCGCACAGGCAGGGTGGTAGTACCGGACCTCGGGCGGTAGTACCGCTTGGGAGCGGTAGTACCGCATGTAGGCGGTAGTGCCGCATGGGAGCGGTAGTACCGCTTGTAGGCGGTAGTATCGCCTATTCCGGACTGCATAGGCCCTTCTTCTTCCGTCTTCTTCTTGGTTCATCCGATGAACTTGGTGATTCCTTCGTGCTTCCTCGTAGCGATCTTCGATGTACCTAAGAATGCATAACGTTCCGTGGTGAGGTAGTGACCAAGTCCAATGGATATACATGTCAAACTTGAAGAGGATCGGGTTCACCTTAGGTCCACTAGGGGCATGAGGTGCTATGACGGTGTACATGGAGATAGCCGTAGGATGCTCCGCATCATCTCCTCCCCTTGGAAAAGATCCGTCCTCGGATCGTGAACCATATCGTCATGTACACGGTAGACATGGATGAACTTGTAGTTGGACAAAGTGTATGTCATGCCGCGAGCAAAGTACTCCAAGATGTCATCGGAATGGTAGACATGCAAAAAGGGCAAACACAAGGGACACTTGGAAATACAATTGTTAGCGGACGCAAGGTGTCCATCATTTAAGCATGAGTCCGTCCAATGAAATCGGTAAGTGGCAATGAGCATGAATTGTAGCAAAATGAAAGAGCATGGCATACAATGCATTCATGTGATCAAGCTCATTATCCAAGAAGTTGCAAATGCTACCATTGTGCAAAATGATGTCGTAATGGGATTGTGTATCAAAAGCATGAACATGGTAAATGATGCTCAATGTGAGTATGTGATCATGCAATTGATGCTTGGCGATGTGATCAATATGTATGAAGAGTCCATCAAGAAAGATCACAAAAAATTTGCTAAGAAAATGCACAAGCTCATATATCATGGATGACATGGGAATACAAGATGCGACAACGCAATCATAATGGGACTCAAACCATGCGCAAGATGCGAATTTGTTATGGGAATGATATGTCCATGGAGCATGGCATGTGAGCACACAATCAATAAATATGAAGGTTTGGGTGCAATGTGCCAAAGGAGTGTTGATATACCCATGCTCAAAGTCATGGAAATAGTGGTAGACCGGTGGTGCATCCATGAAATCCAAGCATATGTGAGGATGGCTCACTAGGAAGGAATGCACCTTGATGAGGATGTCGAAAATGTTGTTGTCGCGCAACGTGTATGCCTTCACATGCCCAAGATGCCTCGTGATGGTACCGCCTTGTGAATCCTTAAAAATGAAAGAACATGACAAACACTCGGAAAAACAAATGAGGTTAGCAAAGATGAAAAACCTATTCGTGTGGTGAGTCACCCAACAAGTATTTTCGTCATTCTTATCATAAGAAAGGACAAGGGGACATGGCAATGTATGGAAGCATATGATGCGATAACAACCAAAGGCATTAAGCTCAAACAAGCAAGCATGCATCACAACTAAGGTGTCCAAGTCTCCGAGATCAACAATTATAGCATGGTTGCACTCACAACAAGTGAATATGAGAGATGCAACTATTGGAGACAAGAGACAATGATCAAGATATATCATGTGAAATGCATGAACATATATGTCATCAACCCAAGAAAACAAATAAGAGTGGAACATGGGTGATGCAACAAAGCAAGCAATCATGGCAATCAAGTAGTGTAAGCTAGTAGTGCGAAGATGCAACCTACTAGAGGTAATCGTGGCAATCATGGCATGTGGATAAATAGTGGGCATGAATAATGCACATGGCATAGCACAATCATGAAAGCAAGGTATGAACAAAGTCTCATCAATAGCATGGGCACAATGTAAACATGGCAATAGCAACAAGTATCTCCACCAAGCATGCAAATACACATAATAGTAGTAGAATGGTGAATCACGGGTAAATGCAAGCAAGGGTCACAATTGCATGGCAAAGTCATAGCAAGAGGCATAACATGCAAAGTGAACACGATAGAATGGGCATAAGATGACAAGTGGTAAATAGCCCCTAGTCGTGTGAGAGCCAAGTAAAAGAGATGCGTGTATAGGTTGCGCGAAGAGAAAGGTGGTAAGGATAGTCCACGGGATCCCAAGTCATCGTTGCTCTCTAGAGCTCGTTTCGTCAACTCGTGCTCTTGCGAGGTTGACAAGTAAGAATGGGTACCTACACAAAAGAGACACAAACCAAAGAAAGTGTGTGCGTGGTAAATGTACACATCATCCATCATGATGTGTTTGTGCATGTGTGAGTTAGCACATATCCACTGCTCAAATAAATGAGATGTGTGATATAGAAACATGTCATCCATCATGAACGAATAGTTGTTATGTATAACACGATGATGACACCTATTAGAGCAAGTATGTGGCGCAACAATAGCATTTGCATTCATGGGGGGCATATTGTGCACACAAGTATGGGGATCATGCAACGGATGGGATGCATCAAAATCTCCTAATATGTATGATGAAACTATGGGGGTCTCCTCGTGAGCAATAGTGGGACCATAATATGGAGAAGTGGAACAACATCCGAAACAATGCATGTCCAAAGCTAGGTTGTCATGGCATGGCATATGATGGATATGATGCAAAGGAAGCATCTTAATATCATCACAAGAAAAACAAATGCCAATAACCATAGGCTTGTCATCTATGCCACAAGTACAAATAGGATCTACTTTAATGGCATATGCATAGTTACTACGAAGAGATTGCAAATATGACATACGAGTGATCTCATGCATAGCATATGACAAGTCAAGCGGATTATCAAACATGATGTGACCTAAAGAATGATCACAAGAGATCCTATGCAACATGGCATCACAACTAATAGACTCCACATGGCAATCATCAAACTCATCATAAATGGGTAAATCATCGCATGGGGAAATCATACTAGCACGAAGCATGATAATAGGTGGATCAACATCATGCAAGCAATCAATGTCGACATAGTCCACTAGTGGGACAGACCTTCACCTTTGTTACCTTTCTCATTCCACTCATGTGGTGTAGGTGAGGTGGGAAAGACCAAATGGTGGTCATTATCGTCATCTTGATGGAGCCATGTGGGGGGTGCATCATATTCCACCATGGCCATCGTCTTGTCCAAAGGGAGGACTAAGTCTTCACGAATCGGCGCGTCATCATAAATGGGACCTAGCACCAAATGAGAAGACACAATAGAGGTAGAGGTCAAGTTGTTAGAAAGGCGAATGGCCTCACGTGCCCTATCAACTCTCTCTATGTGGTGGTGGCTCACTCACTCCCTCAAGCTAGGTGCACTCAATGTCACATATGGTGGAGTCACTCAAATCACTCAAGTGGTGGTGGTAACTCTCCTCACATGGGAATTGTGGAAGCTCATCATGTATGTGGCGAGTGGCGGAGTCACTCTCACTCTCAATATGGTGGCAAAAGACACTCAAGTCATCTTACGACGCCGTGGTCGAATGGAAAATCCCATGCTCAACCCTCTCGTCACCGTCGCCGTGGATGAAGGACGAAGATGGCACATCGTCACTCTCGCCTCCAAAGATGGAAGCATCATCCTCGCTCGCCACCTTGTCGCTCGCCTCCAAAGCTTGGTCCTCGAATGGCTCTGTAGTCATAGTCGTCGCTGCACCGTCTTGTAAAAGAGTCGAAGTAGACTCGGCATCAACAATGCCACAAAGAGGGGTGGCGGTGGAGTCGAACTTGGGAGCGTCAACTTGGAGCTCGATGGGCTTGGACATCGTGGTGGTACTAGCCTCATGCTCGCCATCTTGGAGCTTGGTCTGCGGGAAGTGTGCTTGCGGTGGAGAAGTCTTGTCCTTCATGAGTCCTTGTTCCGCCTTGAGAGCACGAATGTAGTTGTCGTCGTGGAACTTGTAGTTCTCGAGGAAGATAGTCTTGGAGATGTCGTCGTCCAATCCCATCATGAAGTAAAACTTCATCCAAATGGGGTCGTCCACGCCGGCTCGTCGCAAGGCATTCTTCATCTCATTGAAGTACGCGTCGATGGACTTGGATCCTTGTATGGTGTTCTCCAATTGGCGTAGAAGTTGTTCCGTGTAGGTGGGAGGCACGAACTCTCGCTGCATAGCTTTCTTCATCTTGGCCCAACTCATGTCGTAGCTCTCCGAATGTGTGTGAAGCCACCATGTCGACGCGCGGTCATGGAAGTTTCTTGTGGCGCATTTCACTTGATCTTCGGGAGGAACTTGAAGTGGCATGAGGTAGTCGTCCATCAAGCGCTCCCACTCAAGATACTCCTCGGGGTCTTGAGTCCCATAGAAAGTAATCTTGTGGTCGTTGACGAGGTCGTAGTAGCTCATCGAAGTCGTGGACTTGAGCTTGGGAAGCTTCTCTTGAGCATAATCTTGAGGTGCTTGTGGGCGAAGATGCCGCATATCCAAAGGCGAAGATGCCTTGAAGTCGCTTGGTGAAGATGCCAAGGTACATGGTGAAGTCATTGAGCGATTGTTGATGTTGAGCTCGTGACCTTCACGTTCTAGTCGTTGATGGTGTCGATGCCGATGTGATCTTGCCGGAGATGAAATGCATTGCCTATCCATCACAAGACTAGAGCAAATGTGAGTCGGAGAAAGGAAAGAACTAGACCAAATGTACCTTTCTAATGTTGAAGATGGATCAATGATCACTCAATAATATATCAAGGAAATAGCACAATTGGTACCAGATCTTGTCAATTCTCACACCTACACAAGTAAGGCTTATGGTGGAGCTCGGTGAGGATAGTGGCACAAAAATTTGATGCAAAATGTTAGAAAGAGTCAATAATGTTGAAAGAGATTCACAAATTCGCAAATGGAACAAGTAGACCAATAGAAATATGTGGCACACGGAAATACACACACGGCTAGATAAATGGGGTCGTGCAACCAAGGAATGAGCACAAAATGTGGAATCCACGGAAAACGCTCGTGTTGCACAACTCAAGAGAGATGCTAGCACGATTGCTCAATAGGCGCATACGACACTTGTGCACAACCTATAAGATGCAAAATGTATGAGCCATCTATCCCAAGTATGCTATGTGTATGATGTTCCCGATGTTCTTCTCAAGATGATCCAAGCTGATCAGATATGACAATCTTAAGTGCAAAGTGGTATGATGCTATGGCTCTTTCTTACAAGCTTCTTTGTCTTTCTCTTTCTTTTGCTTAAAAGCATTTTTTTATATGGCCACTATGCGGAATGCACAAACCAAGATAGCAATTGTGTATATGCGGGAACAATCTTGTGGCACACGAGGGATGGTAATATGATAGCAAGATGACACCAATATGATAGGGTATATATGCAATGGATGGTGTATATCGATGACCACTAATGTGCACAAGTAACGTTGCCGGCAATACTCAAATGGCTAGTCTCGATGGGCAAGTGATGCAAAATGGGCTAGGGGTTAACAATGCAATTGCAAGGGGAATATACAACGGTGTCGTCGAGGTTACCGTCCGATGATGATGATGAGAGGCGGTGTTGTCGATGGCGACCCGTTCCTAATTAGCCGAAACACCTTAGGAAACGGAAAAACCACAACTCAAAATCTCAAAGGCCAAAGTCAAATGGTGTTAGCGGAAAACGTTGGTGGTGGTGTCGAAGATGGCAATGCGGAAGTAGTGGTGGTGGTTGATGAATAAGCACTTGTCCCTAAGTAGCCGAAACACCTTAGGAGACTCTAGTCACTACACAAGCAACCACAAATGCTATGGGAAACAAAATGGTTAGGTTGCGGAAGTCGGTGGTGGTATAGTGGATGATGTGGTGGAGGGCCTAGGCAAAGATGCCAAATTTGAAAACATTGATGGATTCAAATGGTTATGGTAGTATTTTTTTTGCTATGGGGGGTGTCAAGAGCTTCAAAACGAGCTAAAGAACGTCAAAATCAGACTCCGGATGAATTAGTTATGGTCAAAACGGTGAACTCGGAAGGCTGAAACTCGGAGGGGCGGTAGTGCCGCTTGTAGGCGGTAGTACCGCTTGTGGTTATAGGCGGTAGAACCACTTGGAGGGGCGGTAGTACCACTGGTGTCGGGAAAACTTCGCAGATCGGGATCGGGGCGAATTTGGGGCGTTAATGGATGATTTCGGGGGCGAAATTGGATGGATTTTGTGGATGGAAAGTGGTGAAACTTGGGGAGATGCTAGATCCACTCGAAACCAAGCAAATCCATGGATCAAATCCAACGAAACCTCATCAAACCAACAAATCACAAAAAAAATTGGGGCTATTATTGGTGGGGATTTTCGAAATTGGGCAAGAACACAACAAAATTAGGCTAGAAAACAAGAAGGGGGGCTCCAATTTCGTGAGAAAGCATAGCTCTATACCATGATGTTGTAGGGTGGAACCCTAGGTGGAGATCTTTCACGAATTGGAGGGGAATCTGTAATGCCCCGGATGTAACACTTTCCCATTATGGCAATATATATAAACTTTGGCTTCATCATTTCCTTCTGGGTTCTTCTTTCATTTCGGGTTTCTTCGTTTTTTCATGTGCGTGTGTGCATTTCATCCATGTCATGTTGTCATGTGCATTGCATTGCATTTGTGTTGTCACTTGCACCCGGTCTCACTTGTCTCTTCCTGTTGTCTGTTTCGAGTTCCGACGCTCTCACACGTGGCCGTGGCATCCCGAGTCCTTCTTTCGTGTTTGGCCGAGTAACGTTTCCGGATTGGCGTGAGACTTGTCGTGCGATGTTGTTTTGGTACGTGTAGGCCGTGATGAGGACATCACTAACAAGGTTACACCCACAGCTCCAACTGACACATATACATGACCAATTACTAGAGCTCGCGCACGCCAATTAAATTACCAGGTACTTTCGTTTCTTGGTAATGAATCTAATGTTCATGAGAATATGATGCTGCCTAAATTGGATACATTTGTCTTGCTTACAAATGAAGGGCCTAGCTTGGACAAGAAGGATGAACATTGGAGCAAGATCAAGCATGGAGATGATGGCATGCGTAAGGGGGACAAGAATGGAGTTACAATGGATGATTTCAGGACTTTGAAGCCACCATAATGAGTGCGAGAAGCCTTGGACGAAATATACAAGATGCCACTTCATAAATTTCGTCCAGAGGCTATTTTAGGTGCTGCGTCACCTTATTATTGGGCCAGGCCCATGTAATTTCGAAATACTTGAGTATAGGCTGTTTTTAGAGTCCGTGTGTGTGGGAAAACAAGAGTTAGGGTTGGTTTCGGACCCCTCCACCAAGGGCCACGAAATTCCCCCCTCTTTCCCTCATATATACAGCCCTTAGGGCGTCGTTTAGACTTTGGGTTTTGTTTAGATTAAAAGTTCGCCATAGCTGCAACTTCGCGTACTTCGTTTGTGTTCAACGACCAGACCAAGGCGTCACAGAACCCCACCTTGATCAATGAAGCTTTCCTCTTATATTCGCAATATCCAGATTGCAATCTTAGTTTCTTGCTTGTTCTTCGTTTGCCTGCAGGAAACAGACCTTCGTGGTCAGGTTGATCGTGCTCCGGCGTGGTCAACAACCTCTCGGAGTTGGTTTAGCGATTGCTAAGGCGCGACGTCCTCGCACGTTCGTAGTCGGATCGTCAAAGTCGACTTCCTCCAAAACGATAACCACCATCTCATCGAAAGACGGGACACCTTTGCCTCTATCAAGTGGTATCAGATTTCCAGGTTGCTCGGTGAGATTTTACAGTTTTTCGTAGATTAGATCGAGTCTGTTCTTCATACCTACAGTCCACGAAAAAGCCAAAAAAAAATTAGGGTTAGTTCATCCCATCCGAACCAATCTGAGCCTTTGCATAATCTTTTCTCTATTTGCTTTGTTGAATTTGCGGTTGCATCGTCGTGTCAAGTTGCTGGTCTTAGCGTCTAGTCTTTTAGAGTTTCGAGTTCTGGTCATAAGTTGTCACGCCGCCGCCGCAACATCTTCATCGCTACTGCCACATACCACCACCGATCCGTATCCATATACCACCACCAATCCGTATCCATATACCACCACCGCTGCCATAACCTACCACCGCTGCCATAACCTACCACTGCTGCCATATCCTACCACCATATATCCACCACCAATTCGAGTTCTTTTCATATTAGGTTTGTTCTCGAAATCCATCTAGGTTTCGGATTTGTGTTTCCTTGCCTGTGTAGGTCTCGAAAAAAAAAAGAGTCTGGAGACCCCCGGGCAGTTTTTAGGCCAAAATTTTGACAGGTGAAAATATTTTTTCCCTATCCTATTTTTGAGCTTTTCTGAGTCTTTTGAGACACGTGCCACCATACTGATTTTTTCCCGCACTTTTTCGTCGTCGCTGCCCTGATTCCGAAAAAAAAATTCGTCAAAAAAAATTTCGTGCCTATCATCTTAGTTTGACTTGGGAAGTGTTTTGAGACACTCGCCATTATAGTGATTTT
>LR738710.1:406357742-406457952 GCA_902687465.1 Secale cereale
GAGATTATGCGTCAAGTACAGGAGCTACTCGACAAAGGTTATATACGCGAATCCCTTAGTCCTTGTGCTGTTCCTATTATTCTAGTGCCGAAAAAGGATGGTACATCGCGTATGTGTGTTGATTGTAGAGCCATTAATAATATTACTATTCGTTATCGTCATCCTATTCCTAGGCTAGATGATATGCTTGATGAATTGAGTGGCTCTACAATATTCTCCAAAGTTGATTTGCGTAGTGGATACCATCAAATTCGTATGAAATTGGGAGATGAATGGAAAACAGCATTTAAAACTAAGTTTGGATTATATGAGTGGTTAGTCATGCCTTTTGGGTTAACTAATGCACCTAGTACTTTCATGAGATTAATGAATGAAGTTTTACGTGCTTTCATTGGACGATTTGTGGTAGTATACTTGGATGATATATTGATTTTTAGCAGATCTTTGGAGGAACATTTGGAACATTTACGTGCTGTTTTTATTGCTCTACGTGATGCACGTTTCTTTGGTAACCTTGGAAAGTGCACCTTTTGCACCGACCGAGTATCTTTTCTTGGCTATGTTGTTACTCCACAGGGAATTGAGGTTGATAAAGCCAAGATTGAAGCTATTGAGAGTTGGCCGCAGCCCAAAAGGTCACACACGTGAGGAGTTTCCTTGGCCTCGCTGGATTCTATCGGCGTTTTGTGAGAGATTTCAGCACCATTGCTGCACCTCTCAATGAGCTTACAAAGAAGGATGTGCCTTTTGTTTGGGGTACTGCACAGGAAGAAGCATTCACGGTATTGAAAGATAAGTTGACACATGCTCCTTTACTCCAACTTCCTGATTTTAATAAGACTTTTGAGCTTGAATGTGATGCTAGTGGAATTGGGTTAGGAGGTGTGTTATTACAAGATGGTAAACCTGTTGCATATTTTTCTGAAAAATTGAGTGGGCCTAGTCTGAATTATTCTACTTATGATAAGGAATTATATGCTCTTGTTCGGACTTTGGAGACATGGCAACATTATTTATGGCCCAAAGAATTTGTTATACATTCTGATCATGAATCTTTAAAGCACATTAAAAGTCAAGCTAAACTGAACCGTACACATGCTAAATGGGTTGAATTCATAGAGACTTTCCCTTATGTTATTAAACACAAGAAGGGAAAAGAAAATGTTATTGCTGATGCATTGTCTCGTCGTTATACTATGCTTTCACAACTTGACTTTAAAATATTTGGTTTGGAGACCATCAAAGATCAATATGTGCATGATGCTGAATTTAAAGATGTATTGCAGAATTGTAAAGAAGGGAGAACATGGAACAAGTTCGTCGTTAGTGATGGATTTGTGTTTCGAGCTAACAAGCTATGCATTCCAGCTAGCTCTGTTCGTCTTTTGTTGTTGCAGGAGGCGCATGGAGGAGGATTAATGGGACACTTTGGCGTGAAGAAGACGGAGGACGTACTTGCTACACATTTCTTTTGGCCAAAGATGCGACGGGATGTTGAGCATTTTGTTGCTCGCTGCACTACATGTCAAAAAGCTAAGTCACGACTCAATCCTCATGGTTTATATATGCCTTTGCCTGTCCCTAGTGTTCCTTGGGAAGATATATCTATGGACTTTGTTTTGGGTTTACCTCGAACAAAGAAGGGGAGGGATAGCATATTTGTTGTCGTGGATAGGTTCTCGAAGATGGCACACTTTATACCATGTCATAAAAGCGATGATGCTGCTAATGTTGCTGATTTGTTCTTTCGTGAAATTATTCGCTTGCATGGTGTGCCAAATACTATTGTTTCAGATCGTGATACTAAATTTCATAGCCACTTTTGGAGATGTTTATGGGCTAAGTTGGGGACTAAACTGCTTTTTAGTACTACTTGTCACCCCCAAACTGATGGACAAACTGAAGTAGTCAACAGAACTTTGTCTACTATGCTTAGGGCTGTTTTGAAGAATAATAAGAAAATGTGGGAAGAATGCTTGCCTCATATTGAATTTGCTTATAATCGTTCGTTGCATTCTACTACTAAAATGTGCCCTTTTGAAATTGTCTATGGTTTCCTACCTCGTGCACCTATTGATTTGTTGCCTCTTCCATCTTCGGAGAAGGTTAATATTGATGCTAAACAACGTGCTGAATTGATCTTAAAAATGCATGAGTTAACTAAGGAAAATATTGAGCGCATGAATGCAAAATATAAACTTGTTGGAGATAAGGGTAGAAAACGTGTTGTCTTTGCACCTGGAGATCTTGTTTGGTTACATTTGCGTAAGGATAGGTTTCCTAATTTGCGCAAGTCAAAGCTAATGCCACGTGCTGATGGTCCTTTCAAGGTGTTAGAGAAAATAAATGATAATGCATATAAACTTGAGCTGCCTGCAGATTTTGGGGTTAGTCCCACATTTAACATTGCAGATTTGAAGCCTTACTTGGGTGAGGAAGATGAGCTTCCGTCGAGGACGACTTCAATTCAAGAAGGGGAGGATGATGAGGACATCACTAACAAGGTTACACCCACAGCTCCAACTGACACATATACAGGACCAATTACTAGAGCTCGCGCACGCCAATTAAATTACCAGGTACTTTCGTTTCTTGGTAATGAATCTAATGTTCATGAGAATATGATGCTGCCTAAATTGGATACATTTGTCTTGCTTACAAATGAAGGGCCTAGCTTGGACAAGAAGGATGAACATTGGAGCAAGATCAAGCATGGAGATGATGGCATGCGCAAGGGTTAGTCATGCCTTTTGGGTTAACTAATGCACCTAGTACTTTCATGAGATTAATGAATGAAGTTTTACGTGCTTTCATTGGACGATTTGTGGTAGTATACTTTGATGATATATTGATTTTTAGCAGATCTTTGGAGGAACATTTGGAACATTTACGTACTGTTTTTATTGCTCTACGTGATGCACGTTTATTTGGTAACCTTGGAAAGTGCACCTTTTGCACCGACCGAGTATCTTTTCTTGGCTATGTTGTTACTCCACAGGGAATTGAGGTTGATAAAGCCAAGATTGAAGCTATTGAGAGTTGGCCGCAGCCCAAAACGGTCACACACGTGAGGAGTTTCCTTGGCCTCGCTGGATTCTATCGGCGTTTTGTGAGAGATTTCAGCACCATTGCTGCACCTCTCAATGAGCTTACAAAGAAGGATGTGCCTTTTGTTTGGGGTACTGCACAGGAAGAAGCATTCACGGTATTGAAAGATAAGTTGACACATGCTCCTTTACTCCAACTTCCTGATTTTAATAAGACTTTTGAGCTTGAATGTGATGCTAGTGGAATTGGGTTAGGAGGTGTGTTATTACAAGATGGTAAACCTGTTGCATATTTTTCTGAAAAATTGGGTGGGCCTAGTCTGAATTATTCTACTTATGATAAGGAATTATATGCTCTTGTTCGGACTTTGGAGACATGGCAACATTATTTATGGCCCAAAGAATTTGTTATACATTCTGATCATGAATCTTTAAAGCACATTAAAAGTCAAGCAAAACTGAACCGTAGACATGCTAAATGGGTTGAATTCATAGAGACTTTCCCTTATGTTATTAAACACAAGAAGGGAAAAGAAAATGTTATTGCTGATGCATTGTCTCGTCGTTATACTATGCTTTCACAACTTGACTTTAAAATATTTGGTTTGGAGACCATCAAAGATCAATATGTGCATGATGCTGAATTTAAAGATGTATTGCAGAATTGTAAAGAAGGGAGAACATGGAACAAGTTCGTCGTTAGTGATGGATTTGTGTTTCGAGCTAACAAGCTATGCATTCCAGCTAGCTCTGTTCGTCTTTTGTTGTTGCAGGAGGCGCATGGAAGAGGATTAATGGGACACTTTGGCGTGAAGAAGACGGAGGACGTACTTGCTACACATTTCTTTTGGCCAAAGATGCGACGGGATGTTGAGCATTTTGTTGCTCGCTGCACTACATGTCAAAAAGCTAAGTCACGACTCAATCCTCATGGTTTATATATGCCTTTGCCTGTCCCTAGTGTTCCTTGGGAAGATATATCTATGGACTTTGTTTTGGGTTTACCTCGAACAAAGAAGGGGAGGGATAGCATATTTGTTGTCGTGGATAGGTTCTCGAAGATGGCACACTTTATACCATGTCATAAAAGCGATGATGCTGCTAATGTTGCTGATTTGTTCTTTCGTGAAATTATTCGCTTGCATGGTGTGCCAAATACTATTGTTTCAGATCGTGATACTAAATTTCATAGCCACTTTTGGAGATGTTTATGGGCTAAGTTGGGGACTAAACTGCTTTTTAGTACTACTTGTCACCCCCAAACTGATGGACAAACTGAAGTAGTCAACAGAACTTTGTCTACTATGCTTAGGGCTGTTTTGAAGAATAATAAGAAAATGTGGGAAGAATGCTTGCCTCATATTGAATTTGCTTATAATCGTTCGTTGCATTCTACTACTAAAATGTGCCCTTTTGAAATTGTCTATGGTTTCCTACCTCGTGCACCTATTGATTTGTTGCCTCTTCCATCTTCGGAGAAGGTTAATATTGATGCTAAACAACGTGCTGAATTGATCTTAAAAATGCATGAGTTAACTAAGGAAAATATTGAGCGCATGAATGCAAAATATAAACTTGTTGGAGATAAGGGTAGAAAACGTGTTGTCTTTGCACCTGGAGATCTTGTTTGGTTACATTTGCGTAAGGATAGGTTTCCTAATTTGCGCAAGTCAAAGCTAATGCCACGTGTTGATGGTCCTTTCAAGGTGTTAGAGAAAATAAATGATAATGCATATAAACTTGAGCTGCCTGCAGATTTTGGGGTTAGTCCCACATTTAACATTGCAGATTTGAAGCCTTACTTGGGTGAGGAAGATGAGCTTCCGTCGAGGACGACTTCAATTCAAGAAGGGGAGGATGATGAGGACATCACTAACAAGGTTACACCCACAGCTCCAACTGACACATATACAGGACCAATTACTAGAGCTCGCGCACGCTAATTAAATTACCAGGTACTTTCGTTTCTTGGTAATGAATCTAATGTTCATGAGAATATGATGCTGCCTAAATTGGATACATTTGTCTTGCTTACAAATGAAGGGCCTGGCTTGGACAAGAAGGATGAACATTGGAGCAAGATCAAGCATGGAGATGATGGCATGCGCAAGGGGGACAAGAATGGAGTTACAATGGATGATTTCAGGACTTTGAAGCCACCATAATGAGTGCGAGAAGCCTTGGACGAAATATACAAGATGCCACTTCATAAATTTCGTCCAGAGGCTATTTTAGGTGCTGCGTCACCTTATTATTGGGCCAGGCCCATGTAATTTCGAAATACTTGAGTATAGGCTATTTTTAGAGTCCGTATGTGTGGGGAAACAAGAGTTAGGGTTGGTTTCGGACCCCTCCACCAAGGGCCACGAAATTCCCCCCTCTTTCCCTCATATATACAGCCCTTAGGGCGTCGTTTAGACTTTGGGTTTTGTTTAGATTAAAAGTTCGCCATAGCTGCAACTTCGCGTACTTCATTTGTGTTCAACGACCAGACCAAGGCGTCACAGAACCCCACCTTGATCAATAAAGCTTTCCTCTTATATTCGCAATATCCAGATTGCAATCTTAGTTTCTTGCTTGTTCTTCGTTTGCCTGCAGGAAACAGACCTTCGTGGTCAGGTTGATCGTGCTCCGGCGTGGTCAACAACCTCTCGGAGTTGGTTTAGCGATTGCTAAGGCGCGACGTCCTCGCACGTTTGTAGTCGGATCGTCAAAGTCGACTTCCTCCAAAACGATAACCACCATCTCATCGAAAGACGGGACACCTTTGCCTCTATCAGGCCGTCTGTCAAGTTTCGTCGTGTTTGGAGTTTGTTTGGTACTCCAATGGTTAACCTAGTGGGCTAAAAGAACCTCTTCTTTGAGGCCCAAGACCCCTCCACAATAGTCGACCAACCTAGCACAACCCTTCCCATCATCTCGGCCGTCGAATTGTGATCGCGTGGCCGAAAACCGCTCCCCATTTGGACTCTCCTAGCTCCTTGTGTCTATAAAAACGTCCCCATGCCCATTTTCTCGTCCAAAACCCTAGCTCCACGCCTCCTTCGCCGCGCCGGACACGTCCGTACGCCGCCAGACGTGTCCAGCGACCGCCGCCGCCACTCCGCGGGCAACACGTGGCAGATCCGCCTCCGCCGCCGCGCGGGCCCGCAGGCCCGTTCTCGGCCCGCCGCCGTCGCCCTCCGGGTCGCACGCCTCCCGCGCCGGGCCCTTCGTCCCCGCCGCCTCCAGCCACCGCCGGGAGGATCCACCGCCGCTCGCCGCCGCCTTTCCACCCACCGGCCGGCGCCGCTCCGCCAGTCACCGCCGCCCTTCAAGCTCGCCTGTCGCCGGCCCTCGTCACGCCGCTGTCGGGCCCTCCTCCGGCGACTCCTCGCCGCCGGGCGCCCAGAGGCCCAGCCGCTGCCCGTCGTTCTCCGGCCGTCGCCGGCCGGAGTAGAACCAGCCCGCCGTCGAGGCCGCGTGGGATCCCGATCGAAGCCTCCGCCGATCTCGATCGGGGCCGATCCGATCTGAGCCGCCGATCCGGGCCGAAAACCCTAACGTGCCGCGCCCGTTTCACCCGCGGACCCGCTCCATTTCCCGGCCCGATCCGCCGTTGACCCGCGAGGAGGTTGACCCCGTTTTCCACTAAGTCTTTGTTGAATTTTTGTTGTCTGATGCATTCTTGTGATGACAATAACTTTTACTGTGCTTGTCCGTTTTGTGCATATGATATGTCAAAACGATCGTGGCGATGTGTACTATGTTTTGTTCCATTGTGTCATGCTTGTTTGAGTCCTTCTAGATGTCTTAATCTTCATGACAAGAGTGCTACATGATATAAACTACTGCTACTTGTTATTTTCATGCCATGTTTGAGATGTGATAACTTGGTGCATGTTTATCCAAATGAAGCAAATGATATGTCAAAATGTTCATCATGAGATGCTCTACATGTTGGTTTCTATAGCATGCATGCTAGAGTTCATATTGACATGTTTATCTCTGTTGCAAAAGTGCATGTGGCTGTTAGGTTTTGTAACTTGTTACGAGATGCCTAGTTGAGGAGCTCGTTGCTATTGACGTGTTTGTCCCCATGTCACATGCTCATATGTTTTAGAATCCCCATCATGTGATCTTTGCTGTGGTGCAAACCTTTTGCCATGATATGCTTTGAGGTGACTTAAACATCCTCACAGACATGCCATGATAATGTTACTGTTTTAACACTTAGTGAAATTTCACTAAGTCTGGAATCTGTAATATCCTGATGCTATGTTTGCTTGTTGTCCTAGGCAAATCCATGTTAGTTTTGGGGTGGCCATTGATCATTTCTTGTTGTATATGTTGTTGTCTATCCATCCATGCCCTCACATGCTCATTTGGGTTGCTGTAGCATATTTAATTCTTGCTCCCAAGTTGCTATAAAATATTGCTATCAGGTTTTTATTGTCATGATCAAAATGTTGTAGCTTGTTGCTATTGATCCATGCCTCCTATGGAGTTGCTCGAATGGAGTTGTTTGCTGTAGGATATGTCTACTTCATGTCCATGCTTCTTGTGATAGAGGCAAAGGTGTCCCGTCTTTCGATGAGATGGTGGCTATCATTTTGGAGGAAGTCGACTTTGACGATCCGACTACGAACGTGCGAGGACGTCGCGCCTTAGCAATCGCTAAACCAACTCTGAGAAGTTGTTGACCACGCCGGAGCACGATCAACCTGACCACGAAGGTCTGATTCCTGCACGCAAACGAAGAACAAGCAAGAAACTAAGATTGCAATCTGGATATTGCGAATATAAGAGGAAAACTTTATTGATCAAGGTGGGGTTCTGTGACGCCTTGGTCTGGTCGTTGAACACAAGCGAAGTACGCGAAGTTGCAGCTATGGCGAACTTTTAATCTAAACAAAACCCAAAGTCTAAACGACGCCCTAAGGGCTGTATATATGGGGGAAAGAGGGGGGGCTTTCGTGGCCCTTGGTGGAGGGGTCCGAAACCAACCCTAACTCTTGTTTCCCCACACATACGGACTCTAAAAACAGCCTATACTCAAGTATTTCGAAATTACATGGGCCTGGCCCAATAATAAGGTGACGCAGCACCTATAATAGCCTCTGGACGAAATTTATGAAGTGGCATCTTGTATATTTCGTCCAAGGCTTCTCGCACTCATTATGGTGGCTTCAAAGTCCTGAAATCATCAATTGAAACTCCATTCTTGATGTAGGGTGGAACCCTAATCAGCGGATCTTTCACATTTGGAGAGTATCCCACGATGAACACGGAGAACACAAGGAGGAAAACGGGGAAAACACGAGAGGAAACACTCAATTCAACACAAAGATGATCACACAAGTGCTAGGTCCACGATACATATCGAGATACACGGTCCATAGTCAACGTCGGTGGTACAAGGATAGTCTTCTCCCGGAGGAGGTCTTGGTTATCCCGTAGGATCTTCCCCGATGTGGAGGTCTTGAATCCGTGGTGGATCTTCTCCGAAGAGGCGCGCGGTCTCGTGGGAGAGAATCCACACAAAGGTCTGAATGAGCTATCCAACAGCTGCCTCGAAAGGAGGGAAGTCAACGAGTATATATTACACGAGTGGTCGCCGTCGGGGCGGACGTCCGCTGGTTACCAGACGTCCGGAGGTTCCGGAGGGACCGGACGTCCGGTAATCCTCAGATTTCCGCTATTTAGCATCTGTGGTCGTTGTCACGGACGTCCGTTGGCTTCCGGTCGTCTGGGAGAGGCCGGACGTCCGGTGGCTTCCGGTCGTCCGGTGCCTGGAAGTCGCTGGTCGTCCGGTGCAGGCCGGACGTCCGGTGCGTGTAGCATCTTCAGCCTTCTTTCTTCTTGTTTCCGGCACTTGTCGAACTCGCCGTCTTGAACATTGTGCAGAGTTGTCCCGTGGCCTTTATCCAAGTACCTGAGTACGCACAGAGTTTCTAATGAGGGTAGAAGCCATGTTTCATGCATATCGGAAGGATTTAGAGCAAGGAGTGAAGTCACCTCGGTCTCGAGAGCTCTTGCACGGGCTCGAGTCATTGGTCCTTTGGGCACTTGATGAGGCGATGAAGGGTCCATGGGGATGACCTTAGGATGCTTCGCATCATCTCCCCTCCCTTGGGAAAGATCCGTCCTCGGATCGAAATCTTCATCACCATGGAAAGGAGATAGGTCCTTGATGTTGAAAGTATCGCTCACGGAGTACTTGTCGCGTGGAATGTCGATCTTGTAGGCGTTGTTGTTGTAGCGTGCTAGCACCTTGAAGGGTCCGTCGGCGCGAGGTAGAAGTTTGGACTTGCGCTCTTGTGGGAAACGGTCCTTGCGAAGATGAAGCCAAACAAGATCTCCCGGTTGGAACACCATTGGTGCCTTGTTGATGTTGAGCTTGGTGGTGAGGCGATGTACTTGTCGCTCGATCATTGTTCTTGTATCCTCGTGCACCTTCTTGAGATAGCTTGCTCGTGCACTTGCGTCCATGTTTATGCGCTCTTGTAGAGGTAGAGGTAGAATGTCCAATGGGGACAACGGGTTGAAGCCGTAGACGGCCTTGAAGGGAGACTTGCCCGTGGTCGAATGTCTTGCGCGGTTGTAGGCGTACTCGGCGATGGGCAAGCATTGCTCCCATTCCCGGATGTTCCTCTTGATCAACACACGAAGAAGCGTGGAAAGCGTGAGGTTCGTCACCTCCTTCTGGCCGTCCGTTTGTGGATGGTACGCCGAAGAAAAGAGTAGCTTGATTCCCAGCTTGGCACATAGTGTTTTCCAAAAGTAACTCAAGAACTTGACGTCCCGGTCCGACACGATCGTTTTGGGCACGCCGTGTAGACGAAGTATCTCCCTACAAAAGAGATTTGCAACATGTGAAGCATCGTCGATCTTGTTACAAGGAATGAAATGAGCCATTTTAGAGAATCTATCCACCACGACAAGCACGGAGTCTTTGCCATTTGGAGTCCTAGGCAAGCCAAGTATGAAATCCATGCTTATGTCTTCCCATGGATGGTATGGAATAGGAAGAGGCATGTAAAGGCCATGAGATTGAGCTTTGGACTTAGCTTTGCGGCATGTAGAACATCGGTTGGTGAGGCGTGAGACGTCACGAAGCATCTTGGGCCAAAAAAAGTTCTTAGAGAGGGTAGCAAACGTCTTGTCGCGTCCAAAGTGTCCCATGAGTCCTCCTCCATGAGATTCCTGCAAAAGAAGCAAACGAAGCGAAGACTCGGGAATGCAAAGTTTGTTAGCTCTCATAAGATATCCATCCTTGATGTAGTAATGTTCCCAAGAAGTGTGAGTCAAGCACTTAGCATAAGCATTTGCAAAGAAAGGATCATGTTCATATAGATCTTTTATGTGCTCAAAGCCAATCACATTCAACTCAAGTTGTGTTACAAGCATGCATTTGCGGGAAAGCGCGTCCGCCACAACATTTTCTTTGCCCTTGATGTATTTGATGACATAGGGAAAAGACTCAATGAACTCACTGCATTTAGCATGACGCTTGTTCAACTTAGTTTGACCTTTGAGATACTTGAGTGTCTCATGGTCCGTATGAAGAATGAATTCATGAGGTCTAAGATAGTGTTCCCAAACACGTAGAACGCTCACCAACGCATAAAGCTCTTTATCATAGATGGGATAGTTAAGTTGCGCTCCCGATAGCTTCTCGCTAAAGTACGCAATTGGGCGCTTTTCTTGCATGAGCACGCCACCTATGCCGGTACCGCTAGCATCACAATGAATCTCAAAAGGTTTATCAAAGTTTGGTAAGGCTAGAAGTGGTGCGTGCGTGACCAAGCTTTTAAGCACATTGAACGCGGTGTCTTGCGAAGGAACCCAAATGAAGGGTGCGTTCTTCTTGCTCAAAGCGTGAAGAGGCATAGCAATGGTGCTAAAGTCCTTCACAAAACGTCGATAGAAACCGGCTAGACCAAGGAAACTACGCACTTGCATGAAATTCGTTGGTTGAGCCCAAGTTTTAATTGCTTCAATTTTAGTTTCATCAACGTGAACACCTTGAGAAGAAACGACAAATCCTAGAAAGACAACCTTGTCAACGCCAAAAGTGCATTTCTCCATATTAGCATATAATTGTTGTTTGCGAAGGGCTTGCAAAACCAGACGGACATGGTCAACATGTTCCTCAAGCGACTTGCTAAAGACTAGAATGTCATCAAAGTAAACCACTACAAAGACGCCTATATAAGGTCGGAGAACGAAGTGCATAAGACGCACGAATGTGCCGGGCGCTTCCGATAAGCCCATCGGCATGACCAGCCACTCATATAGTCCAAACTTGGTTTTGAAAGATGTTTTCCATTCATCACCCTCTTGAATGCGAATTTGGAAAAAATTGTGGCACCACATAATTCATCAAGCATGTCATCTAGTCGTGGAATAGGGTGACGGTATCTAACGGTGATAGCATTTATCGGACGACTATCAGAACACATGCGAAAACTTCCGTCTTTCTTAGGCACGAGAATAACGGGAACGGCACAAGGGCTTAATGATGCGGAGCATCCCAAGGTCATCCCCATGGACCCTCCTTCACCTCCTCAAGTGCCTCAAGGACCGATGACACGTGCTCGTGCTAGAGCTTTCGAGACCGAGGTGACGTCACTCCTAGCCCTACTTCCTTACGAATCTTGCGAGACATGGTTGCTACCTCAAACGGATATGCTTTGTGTGCTCAGGTGTGAAGAAGACCACATTGGGGAAGGCCTTGAAGATGGACAAGTCCCCAAGTTCATGGACGAGTTGATGCATCAAGAAGGGCAGAAAGAAGCTCCAGGCCCCGGACATCCGGCCCCTGGGCATTCATCTGCAGAAGGCCAGCCGCAGCCGAAGCTACAGGGCCCGGACATCCGGCCAGGGCCCGGACATCCGGCCAGGCATGGCCCGGACATCCGGCCTCGGGCCCGGAAATCCGGCGCCTCTGTCCAGAGAGCACCCGAGGCGCATCCACTCCAGCCCGGACATCCGGCCCATGGCCCCGGACATCCGGCGCCCCGCGAAGCCCCGGACATCCGGCTCGACACCCGGACGTCCGGCCCCTGATATGCCTGCGCGCATCCCCTGGGCCGAGGCCCGTGTACCCATTCGCCCCGCTATATATACTCCTTTCCCCATTCCGTTTAGGGTTAGCTGTGGTTTAGCTCATTTCTCAGACTTGTGTGGATTTCTCCCACGAGACGGTGCACCTCTACGGAGAAGATCCACTACGGATTCAGGACCTCCTTCATTGGAGAAGATCCCCAGGGATATCAAGACCTCCTCCGGGAGAAGACTATCTGTATCACCGTTGTTGACTTTGGATCATGGATCTCGACTTTGTATCGCGAATCTAGCGCTTGTGTGATCATCTTCGTGTTGATTGAGTGTTTCCTCTTGTGTTTTCCCCGTCTTCCTCTTTGTGTTTCCCGTGTTCATCGTGTGCCACCCTCCAAAACGTGAAAGATCCGCTGATTAGGGTTCCACCCTACATCATCTTGGTATCAAGAGCAAGGTTGATCACGATTTTGGAGCCCCACACCCCGTCTTCTAGCTTGTTTTTGTCGTGTTCTTCCCAATTTCGAAAAATTCCCCACAAAAAGAGCCCCAAATTTTTTTTGTGATCTGTTGATTTGGCAAGATTTTGTTGAATTTGTTCCATGGATTTGCTGTGCCACGTGTGGATCTAGCTTTTCCTCCACTTTTCCCCAATTTTCTTCCGCAAAATCCGCCGAATTTTTGCCCCAACACCACTGATTGCAAGGAATTCTTCCTGGCTCGGGCACCCCGGACATCCGGCACGTGCCCCGGACATCCGGCCCGGCCCGGACATCCGGCCCCTGGCCCGGACATCCGGCCTCCCGCAGCCATTTTTCCTCCACTCCACCCCACCTTGCACTCCTCCACCGCCATTTTCGTCCGGTAACCCACCCATCCTTCCGCAAAACCACCACCAATCTTCCGCAACCACCATCGCTTACCCGCTCCAAGTTTGAAAAGTTTGTCCCCATTTGCTTTCGATACTTGAGTTGTGGTTTCACCGTTTCCTTGGATGTTTAGGCTACCTTGGAACGGCAAGACTCCGACAACACCACCGCTCGACTTCGGCAAGGACGGTAACATCGACGACACTTCGCTCATTCTACCTTGCAATTGCATTGTCACCCTATGAACCATCTTTGCGTAGCTTTCCCATTGAGACTAGCCATTTGAGTATTGCCGGGCCACGACACTTGTGCACATTCGTGATAGTCATAGATATTGCATACTACATCATTGTGAGTAACACCACATCATCTTGGTATATTGCATATCTCCATGTGCCACAAGAGTGTTCCGCATACACAATAGCTACCTCGATCCGAGAAGCATGCATATGTGCCCAAAGAAAGAGCTCACAAGCTTCTAAGCAAAAGAGCCACCAAAGCAAAAACACAATAGCATCATACGCCTTCCATCCAAAGAGATCATACATCATAGCAACATCATCTTGTGCTCAAGCATCGGCACCTCATACACTCATAGTATACTTGTGATAGATAGTCGTTACGTTTTGCCTCTTATAGGTCATGCACAAGTGTGTATCCGCCTATTAAGCAATCGGTTAGCGTCTCTCTAGCGTTGTGCAACACGAGCATTTTCCGTGGTTTACCACATTTTCGCTCATCCTTGGTTGCACAACCATATTTATCTATCCGTGCGTGTGTTCCGTGTGCTTCTCTTTGCTAGTGATCTACTTGTTGCATGAGCAAATTGTGAACCATTTTCAACATCTTTGAGTCACTTTGACGATTGCATTGAATTTGTGCCACATCCTAACCAAGCTCCTCTCAAAGCTTTACTTGTGTAGGTGTGAGAATCGACACGAAGTGGTACCAATAGTGCTATTTCCGGGTTACATTGTTGAGTGATCATTGATCCATTTACAACCTCGGTTAAGGTACATTGATATTGTCTTCTCCTTTCTCCCACTCACATACTTGCTTGTGATGATGGATAGGCCAAGTTCATCTTCGAACCCGATCTTCGACGATCCTCAAGAAGCGAACAACTACGTCACCAAACTACATCTATTCGGTGTCCAACGAGCTCTACATCAAGAGAGTGAAGCTATGCGAGAGTACATTGGTCAAGTCGCCGAGGACGCGCGCCAATTCCAACAAAGTACTAAGGAGCAAATCGACCTCATCAACACCAACATGTCTACTCAATACAATGAGCTCCGGACATTGATCATCAACCGACGTTCTTCCTCAACATCATCTCAACGACGAAGCCGCTCAAGTCGACATACCGATTCCACGCAAGACTCAAGTACACCTACGTCAAACACTCTTCGTCAAGCCGCACGTCAAGCTCGACATGACCATCGGCATCCTCTACATGACAAGAGTTCCCAAGAGCTATTCGACGAGCAAGGAAGTCGACGTCGTCAAAACCAAGCTACACTTGAGCAAGCACAAGAACGGCAACGACTACGCCAACAACAACAAGAGCGAGCTCGCCAATATCAAGAAGAACAAGATGCCGAGGCTAACCGTCAAGCGCAACAACGTCGAGAAGCTCAAGCTATGGAGGCGCGACGTGCTTTACAAGATGCACATCGCAATGTGGCAGCCCGCACTCGACACACTCGTCAAGAAGAGGATTTCCTTCGCGATGAGATGCAAGAAAGGCGCCATCAAGCAAGAATGCAAGAAGAAGCTCCTCCTCAAGCGCGGCAAGAGCAACAACCTCAACAAGAACATCAACTCCAACAAGAATGTCTACATCCTCAAGAGCAACACGATATGGCAAACCGCCAAAATCGAGATCGCCCTCCCAATAGGCAAGGAAACAATGACGAGCATCGCTATGGCAAGCTCAAGTTCACCATGCCAAAGTTTTCCGGAAGCATTGATCCCGAAGACTACCTCTCATGGGCCTTGAAGGTTGATAAGATATTTCGCCTTCAGAACTTTGATGAAGAGAAGAAGATCGCTATGGCATCCCTTGAGTTCCAAGACTATGTTCTCATTTGGTGGGAGCAAATCATTGAAAGAAGAGAAGCCAAAGGCGAACTTCCTATCACCACTTGGGCTCAAATGAAAGAAGTCATGAGAGCACGCTTTGTGCCTACCCACTACAATCGTGACTTGTTCAAGAAGCTACAACTCCTCAAGCAAGGAACCAAGTCCGTTGAAGAGTACTACAAGGAGATGGAGATTGCCATGATACGAGCAAACATCACGGAAGATGAAGAGCAAACAATGGCGAGATTCTTGAATGGACTCAACTATCCCATCAAGAAGATTGCGGACTTCCAACCATACAACAATCTCCTCGAACTAGTACATCAAGCAACCAAAGCGGAGCGACAAGTTCAAGAGGACTACAAGTACTCCAAGTTCACCTCCAAGAACCTCGGCTCCTACAACCAAGCTTCAACGACTTCGGCTACTCCTCCTACCTCTACCAAGCCATCTACAAACTTCGGCGACAAGCCAAGCTACAAGAACGCGACTACATCGAGCCATACACCTTCTACCAACTACGTCAAGTCTAAAGCTTCATCATCTACAACTCCAACGGAAGACAACACCAAGACAAGCTCCATCAAATGTTTCACATGTGGTGGCCGCGGTCACAAGTCATTCGAGTGCACCAACAAGAGAACCATGATCTTCAACGACGATGGCACATATGACTCGATGAGCGACGACGAAGTGGACGCCATCAAGCACTTGGCCATCCACCGGCGTATCAATGAAGAAGAAGATCGTCAAGTATTTTGCGACAATGACTCAAGCCCCAACCTAGTTGTTTCCAAAGTCTTGACACCCCAACATCAACAAGATGACGACCAATGATGTCATATTTTCTATACGAAGGCCGGCATCAATGGACGCTCCGTCAAGGTTATCATCGATGGAGGAAGTTGTCACAACTTGGCAAGCAAAGAGCTATGCGACAAGCTTCATTTGGTCAAGACGAAGCATCCTCACCCCTACAAGGTCCAGTGGCTCAACGACGCCGGAATTCTTTGAGTCGAGCACACCGTGCAAGTCTCTTTCAAGATTGGCGCCTACGAGGACACTCTCGAATGTGATGTGATACCCATGTCCGTGTGCCACCTTATTCTTGGACGTCCATGGCAATATGATCGTGGAGTCACACACAATGGACGGACAAATCACTATCACTTCAAGATGAAGGGCAAGGAATTCGTGCTCCGACCAATGACTCCAAGTCAAGTAGCCGCCAACAAGCTTTTACCTACCACCCATCATGGAGAGAATGGTGAGAGAGCGAGCCACCAAAAAGAGAGCGAGAGCCACAAGCCAAATATGAGCGCCTCCACGATGAGCGACAGGAAGCAACTAGTTCTATTTACCACCAAACGTGAGATGAGAGAAGTGTGTGAGAACCCATCGAGCGTCTTCCAACTTGTGCTTTTATGCAAAGGGGAAGCCAAACCTACTAACACTTCACCACCTCCACCTTTTGTGTTGTCTCAATTGTTACAGGAATTCTCGGACGTCTTTCCCGACGAGCTACCACCGGGTCTACCTCCACTTCGCGGGATAGAACACCGCATAGACCTCGTACCCGGTGCACCATTTCCCAACAAGGCTCTCTACCGTGTCAACCCCGAGATACAACGACAAGTGCCCAAACTCATCGACAAAAGTCATGTACGTGACAGCTTTCGCACTTGTGCCGCTCCGGTTATTCTCTTGCCTACGAACGATGGTAGTTTTCACGCAAATGCATGCTTGTTACGTAGATGCTTACTTGTTACCCAACTTGAGTTGAATGTGATTGGCTTTGAGCACCTAAAAGATTTATATGAGCATGATACTCTCTTTGCAAATCCCTATGCTACGTACTTGACTCGCACTTCTTGGGAATATGACTACATTAAGGATGGATATCTTATGAGAGCTAACAAATCTTGCATTCCCGAGTCTTCGCTTCGTTTGCTCCTTTTGCAGGAATTTCATGGCGGAGGACTCATGGGACACTGTGGACGCGACAAGACGTTTGCTACCCTCTCTAAGAACTATTTTTGGACCAAGATGCTTCGTGACGTCTCACGCCTCACCAACCCATGCTCGACATGTCGCAAAGCTAAGTCCAAAGCTCACTCTCATGGTCTTTACATACCTCTTCCTACTCCATATCATCCATGGGAAGACATAAACATGGATTTCATACTTGGCTTGCCTACGACTAAAAATGGAAAAGATTCCGTGCTTGTCGTGATATATAGATTCTCTAAAATGGCTCATTTCATTCCTGGTAACAAGATCGACGATACTTCACATGTTGCCCCTCTCTTTTGTAGTGAAATACTCAAGAAGGTGCACGAACAAACAAGGGCAACAATCGAGCGACAAGTACATCGCCTCACCACCAAGCTCAACGTCAACAAGGCAACAATGGTGTTTCACCCGGGAGATCTTAGTTGGCTACATCTTCACAAGGACCATTCCGCACAAGAGCGCAAGTCCAAGCTTCTACCTCGCGCCGACGGACCCTTCAAGGTGCTAGCTCGCTACAACGGCAACGCCTACAAGATCGACCTCTCTCGAGACAACTACTCCGTGAGCGACACCTTCCACGGCAAGGATCTCTCTCCTTTCCATGGTGATGAAGATTTCGATCCGAGGTCGGATCTTTCCCAAGGGAGGGGAGATGATGCGGAGCATCCCAAGGTCATCCCCATGGACCCTCCTTCACCTCCTCAAGTGCCTCAAGGACCGATGACACGTGCTCGTGCTAGAGCTTTCGAGACCGAGGTGACGTCACTCCTAGCCCTACTTCCTTACGAATCTTGCGAGACATGGTTACTACCTCAAACGGATATGCTTTGTGTGCTGGTGTGAAGAAGACCACATTGGGGAAGGCCTTGAAGATGGACAAGTCCCCAAGTTCATGGACGAGTTGATGCATCAAGAAGGGCAGAAAGAAGCTCCAGGCCCCGGACATCCGGCCCCCTGGCCCGGACATCCGGCCCTTGGGCATTCATCTGCAGAAGGCCAGCCGCAGCCGAAGCTACAGGGCCCGGACATCCGGCCAGGGCCCGGACATCCGGCCAGGGCCCGGACATCCGGCCAGGCATGGCCCGGACATCCGGCCTCGGGCCGGGAAATCCGGCGCCTCTGTCCAGAGAGCACCCGAGGCGCATCCACTCCAGCCCGGACATCCGGCCCATGGCCCCGGACATCCGGCACCCCGCGAAGCCCCGGACATCCGGCTCGACACCCGAACGTCCGGCCCCTGATATGCCTGCGCGCATCCCTTGGGCCGAGGCCCGTGTACCCATTCGCCCCGTACACTATATATACTCCTTTCCCCATTCCGTTTAGGGTTAGCTGTGGTTTAGCTCATTTCTCAGACTTGTGTGGATTTCTCCCACGAGACGGTGCGCCTCTACGGAGAAGATCCACTACGGATTCAGGACCTCCTTCATTGGAGAAGATCCCCAGGGATATCAAGACCTCCTCCGGGAGAAGACTATCTGTATCACCGTTGTTGACTTTGGATCATGGATCTCGACTTTGTATCGCGAATCTAGCGCTTGTGTGATCATCTTCGTGTTGATTGAGTGTTTCCTCTTGTGTTTTCCCCGTCTTCCTCTTTGTGTTTCCCGTGTTCATTGTGTGCCACCCTCCAAAACGTGAAAGATCCGCTGATTAGGGTTCCACCCTACATCACTTAAGCTTTCACGTACATGACCTTTGTCGATGAGTTTTTGCACTTGCCGTTGTATCTCCTTTGTTTCCTCGGGGTTGACGCGGTAGGGAGCCTTGTTTGGAAGTGGTGCGCCGGGTATGAGGTCGATGCGGTGTTCGATTCCGCGAAGTGGAGGTAGACCCGGAGGTAGTTCATCGGGAAAGATGTCCGAGAATTCCTGCAACAATTGAGACAACATAAAAGGTGGAGGTGGTGAAGTGGTAGTAGGTTTGGCTTCCCCTTTGCATAAAAGCACAAGCTGGAAGACGCTCGATGGGTTCTCACACACTTCTCTCATCTCACGTTTGGTGGCAGATATCACTAGCTGCTTCTTGTCGCTCATCGTGGAATCGCTCATATTTGGCTTGTGGCTCTCGCTCTCTTTTTGGTGGCTCACTCTCTCACCATTCTCTCCACGATGGTTTGTAGGTAAAAGCTTGTCGGCGGCTACTTGAGTTGGAGCCATCGGTCGGAGCACGAATTCCTTGCCCTTCATCTTGAAGCTATAGTGATTTGTCCGTCCATTGTGTGTAACTCCACGATCATATTGCCATGGACGTCCAAGAATAAGGTGGCACACGGACATGGGTATCACATCACATTCAAGAGTGTCCTCGTAGGCGCCAATCTTGAAAGAGACTTGCACGGTGTGCTCGACTCGAAGAATTCCGGCGTCGTTGAGCCACTGGACCTTGTAGGGGTGAGGATGCTTCGTCTTGACCAAATGAAGCTTGTCGCATAGCTCTTCGCTTGCCAAGTTGTGACAACTTCCTCCATCGATGATAACCTTGACGGAGCGTCCATTGATGCCGGCCTTCGTATGAAAAATGTGGCATCGTTGGTCGTCATCTTGTTGATGTTGGAGTGTCAAGGCTTTGGAGACAACAAGATTGGGGCTTGAGTCATTGTCGCAAAACACTTGACGGTCTTCTTCTTCATTCACTTGGCGATGCATAGCGACATACTCAAGTGCTTCCATCTCATCATCGCTCATGGAGTCATAAGATCCGTCATCGTTGATGATCATGGTGCGAACGGTCTTGCACTCAAATGACTTGTGGCCTCGTCCTTGGCACTTGAAGCATTTGATGGAGCTCGTCTTGTTGTTGTCTTCGGTTGGAGTTGTAGTTGAGGAAGCTCTTGGCTTGAAGTTGTTGGTAGAGGGTGGACGACTCGATGTAGTCGCATTCTTGTAGCTTGACTTGTCGCCGAAGTTTGTAGATGGCTTGGTAGAGGTAGGAGGAGTAGCCGAAGTCGTTGAAGCTTGGTTGTAGGAGCTGAAGTTCTTGGAGTTGAACTTGGAGTACTTGTAGTCCTCTTGAACTTGTCGCTCCGCTTTGGTTGCTTGATGTACTAGCTCGAGGAGATTGTTGTATGGTTGGAAGTCCGCAATCTTCTTCATGGGATAGTTGAGTCCATTCAAGAATCTCGCCATTGTTTGCTCGTCGTCTTCCGTGATGTTTGCTCTTATCATGGCAATCTCCATCTCCTTGTAGTACTCTTCAACGGACTTGGTACCTTGCTTGAGGAGTTGTAGCTTCTTGAACAAGTCACGATTGTAGTGGGTAGGCACAAAGCGTGCTCTCATGACTTCCTTCATTTGAGCCCAAGTGGTGATAGGAGGTTCGCCTTTTGCTTCTCTTCTCTCTATAATTTGCTCCCACCAAATGAGAACATAGTCTTGGAACTCAAGGGATGCCATTGTGATCTTCTTCTCTTCATCGAAGTTGCGAAGGCGAAAGATCTTGTCAACCTTCAATGCCCATGAGAGATAGTCTTTGGGATCAATGCTTCCGGAGAACTTTGGCATGGTGAACTTTAGCTTGCCATAGCGATGCTCATCGTTGTTTCCTTGCCTATTGGGAGGGTGGTCTCGATTTTTGCGGTTTGCCATATCTTGTTGCTCTTGTTGATGTAGATGTTCTTGTTGGAGTTGATGTTCTTGCCGCGCTTGAGGAGGAGCTTCTCGTTGCATTCTTGCGTGATGTCGTCCCTCTTGCACCTCATCCCGAAGGAACTCCTCTTCTTGACGAGTGTGTCGAGTGCGGGCAGCCACATTGCGATGTGCATCTTGTAGAGCTTGTTGCGCCTCCATAGCTTGAGCTTCTCGACGTTGTTGTGCTTGGTGATTAGCCTCGGCATCAAGTTCTTCTTGGTGTTGACGTGCTCGCTCTTGTTGTTGTTGGCGTAGTCGTTGCCGTTCTTGTGCTTGCTCAAGTGTGGCTTGGTTTTGACGACGTCGACTTTCTTGGTCGTCGAATAGCTCTTGTGAACTCTTGTCATGTAGAGGCTGCCGGTGGTCATGTCGAGCTTGACGTGCGGCTTGACGAAGAGTGTTGGACGTAGGTGTACTTGAGTCTTGCGTGGAGTCGGAGTGTCGACTTGAGTGGCTTCGTCTTTGAGATGATGTTGAGGAAGAACGTCGGTTGATTATCAATGTCCGGAGCTCATTGTATTGAGTAGTCATGTTGGTGTTGATGATGTCGAATTGTTCTTTTGTCCTTGCTTCAAATTGGCGCGCGTCCTCGGCGACTTGACCAATGTACTCACGCATAGCTTCACTCTCTTGATGTAGAGCTCGTTGGACACCGAAAAAATGTAGTTTGGTGACGTAGTTGTTCGCTTCTTGAGGATCGTCGAAGATCGGGTTGGAAGATGTACTTGGCCTATCCATCATCACAATCAAGTATGTGAGTGGGAGAAAGGAGAAGACAATACCAAATGTACCTTAACCGAAGTTGAAAATGGATCAATGATCACTCAATAATGTAACCCGGAAATAGCACTATTGGTATCACTTCGTGTCGATTCTCACACCTACACAAGTAAAGCTTTGAGAGGAGCTTGGTTAGGATGTGGCACAAATTCAATGCAATCGTCAAAGTGACTCAATGATGTTGAAAATGGTTCACAATTTGCTCATGTAACAAGTAGATCACTAGCAAAGTAGCACACGGAACACACGCACGGATAGATAAATGTGGTTGTGCAACCAAGGGTGAGCGAAAATGTGGAAACCACGGAAAATGCTCGTGTTGCACAACACTATAGAGACGCTAACCGATTGCTTAATAGGCGGATACGCACTTGTGCACGACCTATAAGAGGCAAAACGTAACGACTATCTATCACAAGTATGCTATGAGTGTATGATGTGCCGATGCTTGAGCACAAGATGATGTTGCTATGATGTATGATCTCCTTTGATGCAAAGTGTATGATGCTATTGTCTTTTTGCTTTGGTGGCTCTTTTGCTTAAAAGCTTGTGAGCTCTTTCTTTGGGCACTTATGCATGCTTCTCGGATCAAGGTAGCTATTGGGTATGCGGGACACTCGTTTGTCACACGGAGATATGATGATACCAAGATGAATGTAGTATGCAATATCTATGACTATCACTAATGTGCACAAGTGTCGTGGCCCGGCAATACTCAAATGGCTAGTCTCAATGGGAAAGCTACGCAGAGATGGTTCATAGGGTGACAATGCAATAGAAAGGTAGGATGAACAAGGTGTCGTCGATGTTACCATCCTTGCCGAGGGTGAGCGGTGGTGTTGTCGATGTCGTTCCGTTCCAAGGTAGCCGAAACATCCAAGGAAACGGTGAAACCACAACTCAAGTATCCAAGGCAAAGGGGGACAAGATGTTCCAAATCGTAGTGGTTAAGTGATGGTGGTTGCGGAAGGTGGGAAGAATGGAAGGTGGTAGCGGAAGGTGGTATGGAGCTGAACAAAGTCAGCTTCGTCAGGGTCTGTCGGACGTCCGGAAGTTACCGGTCGTCCGGTCGGTCGGAAGGTGTCGGACGTCCGGAAGTTCCGGAAATCCGGTAAAAGTTTCTGTAAGCGGGGTGCCGGTCGTCCGGTGTTTAGAGGTCGTCCGGTAGGTCTGGTGCTAGTTTTCTCGGTTCCGTAGAGAAATTGGTCTAACGTGGTTGAATTTGCGGGGGGAAATTGGTGAAAAGGTGGGGAAAAGCTAGATCGACTCGTGGCACAGCAAATCCATGGAACAAAGTCAACAAAATCTTGCCAAATCAACAGATCACAAAAACAATTTGGGGCTATTTTTGTGGGGAATTTTCGAAATTGGGAAGAACACAACAAAAACAAGCTAGAAAACAGGGTGTGGGGCTCCAAAATCGTGATCAACCTATGCTCTGGATACCAAGATGATGTAGGGTGGAACCCTAATCAGCGGATCTTTCACGTTTGGAGAGTATCCCACGATGAACACGTAGAACACAAGGAGGAAAACGGGGAAAACACGAGAGGAAACACTCAATTCAACACAAAGATGATCACACAAGTGCTAGGTCCACGATACATATCGAGATACACGGTCCATAGTCAACGTCGGTGGTACAAGGATAGTCTTCTCCCGGAGGAGGTCTTGGTTATCCCGTAGGATCTTCCCCGATGTGGAGGTCTTGAATCCGTGGTGGATCTTCTCCGAAGAGGCGCGCGGTCTCGTGGGAGAGAATCCACACAAAGGTCTGAAATGAGCTATCCAACAGCTGCCTCGAAAGGAGGGAAGTCAACGAGTATATATTACACGAGTGGTCGCCGTCGGGGCGGACGTCCGCTGGTTACCGGATGTCCGGAGGTTCCGGAGGGACCAGACGTCCGGTAATCCTCGGATTTCCGCTATTTAGCTTCTGTGGTCATTGTCACGGACGTCCGTTGGCTTCCGGTCGTCCGGTCGTCTGGGAGAGGCCGGACGTCCAGTGGCTTCCGATCGTCCGGTGCCTGGAAGTCGCCGGTCGTCCGGTGCAGGCCGGACGTCCGGTGCCTGTAGCATCTTCAGCCTTCTTTCTTCTTGTTTCCGGCACTTGTCGAACTCGCCGTCTTGAACATTGTGCAGAGCTGTCCCGTGGCCTTTATCCAAGTACCTGAGTACGCACAGAGTTTCTGATGAGGGTAGAAGCCATGTTTCATGCATATCGGAAGGATTTAGAGCAAGGAGTGAAGTCACCTCGGTCTCGAGAGCTCTTGCACGGGCTCGAGTCATTGGTCCTTTCGGCACTTGATGAGGCGATGAAGGGTCCATGGGGATGACCTTAGGAAGCTCCGCATCAATTCTTGTTCCCCTTGCGCATGCCATCATCTCCATGCTTGATCTTGCTCCAATGTTCATCCTTCTTGTCCAAGCTAGGCCCTTCATTTGTAAGCAAGACAAATGTATTCAATTTAGGCAGCATCATATTCTCATGAACATTAGATTCATTAACAAGAAACGAAAGTACCTGGTAATTTAATTGGCGTGCGCGAGCTCTAGTAATTGGTCATGTATATGTGTCAATTGGAGCTGTGGGTGTAACCTTGTTAGTGATGTCCTCATCATCCTCCCCTTCTTGAATTGAAGTCGTCCTCGACGGAAGCTCATCTTCCTCACCCAAGTAAGGCTTCAAATCTGCAATGTTAAATGTGGGACTAACCCCAAAATCTGCAGGCAGCTCAAGTTTATATGCATTATCATTTATTTTCTCTAACACCTTGAAAGGACCATCAGCACGTGGCATTAGATTTGACTTGCGCAAATTAGGAAACCTATCCTCACGCAAATGTAACCAAATAAGATCTCCAGGTGCAAAGACAACACGTTTTCTACCCTTATCTCCAACAAGTTTATATTTATCTTTCATGCGCTCAATATTTTCCTTAGTTAACTCATGCATTTTTAAGATCAATTCAGCACGTTGTTTAGCATCAAAATTAACCTTCTCCGATGATGGAGGAGGCAACAAATCAATAGGTGCACGAGGTAGGAAACCATAGACAATTTCAAAAGGGCACATCTTAGTAGCAGAATGCAGCGAACGATTATAAGCAAATTCAATATGAGGCAAGCATTCTTCCCACATTTTCTTATTACTCTTCAAAACAGCCCTAAGCATAGTAGACAAAGTTCTGTTGACTACTTCAGTTTGTCCATCAGTTTGGGGGTGACAAGTAGTACTAAAAAGCAGTTTAGTTCCCAACTTAGCCCATAAACATCTCCAAAAGTGGCTAAGAAATTTAGTATCACGATCTAAAACAATAGTACTTGGCACACCATGCAAGCGAATAATTTCACGAAAGAACAAATCAGCAACATTAGCAGCATCATCGCTTTTATGACATGGTATAAAGTGTGCCATCTTCGAGAACCTATCCACGACAACAGATATGCTATCCCTCCCCTTCTTTGTTCGAGGTAAACCATGTTTGAGTGTTGTAGAGTATATATTTCTTGCTCGAAAGTTGCTATGTGGCTGTTAATTCCAGCTTTGCATTGTTTCTTATTTCGGGTGTATCTTTTAGTCCGTTGCTCCGTTTTGAGCGTGCCCTACATGAAACTTGTGTGATTTTGCATTTAGAATCATAATATCATCTTGTTAACATGTTTGGAGTATGTTTGCTTGATGTTTGGGTGCATCTTGCACCGTTGCCATGCTTATCTTGTTTTGATCATATCTTCTAGACCGTAGCTCCGTTTTAAACAAACTTTATATGAAACTTGACTAGAATTTCATGTAGATCATCATGGTGCATGTTAACTTGCTGTTTAACAACTTTAGCTTAAGGTTTGTTCAGATCTGGACTAATTTCAAACTATGCACATGAGGACTTACCGGATTTGTCTTAATTAGATTCCGGCCTCATTTAAACTTGTTGTTTCTTGTGTTGTTTCTCCGTGCTTCCTATGTTGTCATGTTTTGCATCCTAAATAGACTTGTCTTGCATCCTACTTGCTTGAGTATATTGTCTTGTTCTTGTGCTGTTTCTCTGTGCTTCCTATGTTGTCATCTTGTGCATCCTAAGTGCATCCGCAGTGCATCCTGAGTGCATCATACATGCATCCTGTAGTTTGCGCATTGCACCTTGTTTGATTTCGTGCCTCGTGGGTTCTTGTGTTGAGTAGAGCCGGAAGCCGAGACCGAGTACGAGAACGAGGTTACTACCGAGGTTGAGAACGAGGAGCCGTCTTACGATCCCATCGACGACTCGACATGCAAGATGACCTGACCCAGATATCATCACTATCTTTCCCTATTGCTAGAAGTCTCGCTCTTTAGCTTATTACCTCGTGCCCATGTTTGTCTGTCAGCCTCCTATTGTAACCATGAATCTGTCTAACCACCCTACCTATGCAAACCTTTGTTTGGCTAAGTAAGCTTCGCTCAGCCCCCTCTTATAGCATTGCTAGTTGCAGGAGAAGATTTGAAGATTCTTGCTTCATGTTGAAGCTTGTTGGGATATCACACTATATAATTCTTAAATGAAATCATCTATATATTGGTAATGGGTGGAAGGCTAAGCCTCTTGCTTGGTGATTTCTTCCACTCATGCCGCCCTAGGAACCGTATAAACCGGTGTTATGTTCCTTGATTATGCGTTCTTCACACGGTTGGGGTTATGGGACCCCCTCGATAAACCGCTTAGCGCTAAGTCTTTTCCAGCAAGTCCCAACATTGGTACTCCATTTGGCTAAACAACTAAAAACTTGCATAGGGACTAATTAACCCTCTTCTTAATCAACAACCCCGGGCCAGTGCTCCACATGAGTGTTGGTCCGAAACGGGGAGCATGCGGGGCCACCTTGGGGAAACCCGAGGGCTGGTAAAAACCCGTAGCTTCACCCATCCGGTCGTGGCCTGAGACTAGATAAGCGCGGCTACTGTCAGGGTGTCGGCACGCCGGGAGGATTTGTTGGATTAGTCTTTCCTTAGTCGGAGTATCTTGAGCACGGGATTCCGAGGATACTCGAGCCTTCCCACCTTGGAGTTGCGACTCTGCGGATCATGGGCTTGTAATGGGCCAAGTTGGAACACCCCTGCAGGGTTTTGAACTTTCGAAAGCCGTGCCTGCGGTTATCTGGCAGATGGAATTTGTTAATATCCGGTTGTACAAAACTTGACACCATGTTCAGAACACACTACCAGCGTGAGTAACCGTGACGGTCATTTTCCTAAAGGGGTTCGGGAAGTGAACACGGTGGGGTTATGTTTGACGTGCTTAGATAGGATCACTTCGTGATCACTTTGTCGCTCGTGGCACTTCTCTTCTCGCTCTTATCACGTAAGCTAGTGCTAGTCCAGCTGCAACCTTTATTCTTTCTTCAGCCTTGTTCCACACCCAAGGCTTAGATAGTTCTGCTACCCGGGAACGGGATTGCTGAGTCCTCCGTGGCTCACAGATTCTACACCACACCAGATGCAGGTACTCAAGTGAACTACTTAGGTGACGGCACATAGCTGTACTGGGAGTACGATGAAGAACGTAGCCAATACTATGTGCACTATCCCAATGATCAGTAGTGGTTTCTACTAGGGGCGTTTCGGACCTGTGGCTTTATGTATTTGGTATCTTTCATTTGGATCTTCACCCGTAGCCGGGTTGTGATGTTATTTGGATGATGTTTGACTATGTAATGAATTGTGTGACGTGGCGAGTGTAAGCCAACTATCTCTTTTTCTTTTCATCCCTATTTTTACATGAGATGTGCAAAGATACCGAACTTGAGATCATTCCAGAATGGGCTTATACCTTTAAGTCGTGCCTCGACACGTAGGAGATATAGTCCCATCCTGGGAATTACAGAATCCCCAAGAACAAGATGAACACAAGAGAGGGAAAACACTCAAATTGACTAGATCCAAGAACATGCAAGAGTTCACAATGATTCAAGAACAACAGAAGGAAAGATACAAGGTAACTAGTTCAACCCACACCTAGAGGAGGTGAGGTCTTGATGATCTTCTCCGAGGTCTTGCAATCCACAAGGATTCTTCTCCCTTGGGAGGTCTTGATCTCCTAGAGAAGGGGATACAAGGAGCAAAGCTCTCAATGTCTATCAAAATACTTTGCTAACCCTTAGAAAGAAGGTGGGGGCGGTCTATTTATAGTCTAAGCCACGAAGGGATAAGTGGAGAGGGATACAAGGCCAAAGGCCTGCGGCTGCGCACAGGCAGGGCGGTAGTACCGGACCTCGGGCGGTAGTACCGCCTGTAGGCGGTAGTGCCTCATGGGAGCGGTAGTACCGCTTGTAGGCGGTAGTACCGCCCGTTCCGGACTGGATAGGCCCTTCTTCTTCTGTCTTCTTCTTGGTTCATCCGATGAACTTGGTGATTCCTTCATGCTTCCTCGTAGCGATCTCCGAAGTACCTAAGAATGCATAACGTTTCGTGGTGAGGTAGTGACCAAGTCCAACGGATATACATGTCAAACTTGAAGAGGAGCGGGTTCACCTTAGATCCACTAGGGGCATGAGGTGCTATGACGGTGTACATGGAGATAGCCGTAGGATGCTCCGCATCACGAACTGCACAAACCAAGATAGCAATTGTGTATATGCGGAAACAATCTTGTGACACAAGGGATGATATGATGATACCAATATGATATGGTATGTAGGGAATGGATGCGCGGGTCGATGATCACTAATGTGCACAAGTAACGTTGCCGGCAATACTCAAAGGCTAGTCTCGATAGGTAAGTGACGCAAAATAGGCTAGGGGTTAACAATGCAATGGCAAGGGTGAATATACAATGATGTCGTCGAGGTTACCGTCCGTGTCGATGATGAGAGGCGGTGTTCTTGATGTAGACCTGTTCCTAATTAGCCGAAACACCTTAGGAAATGGAAAAACCACAACTCAAAATCTCAAGGACAAAAGTCAAATGGTGGTAGCGGGAAAGCGGTGGTGGTTATGCACTTGGCAAAGCGGAAGTGGAATGATGGGTTATGCGTGTCGGAGTTATCGTGACCGTCCCTAAGTAGCCGAAACACCTTAGGAGACACAAGCCACAACTCAAACAAGCTCAAACAAAATTGGGTTAGGTTTGGGTGGCGGAAATATATAGTGGGCAATTTGTATGCGGAAGTGGTGGTGGTGGTTGATGAAGAAGCAACCGTCCCTAAGTAGCCTAAACACCTTAGGAGAGTCAAATCACTACTCAAGCAACCGCAAATGCTATGGTGGACAAAATGGGCTAGGTTGCGGAAGGCTATGGTGGCTATGCGAATGATATGGTGGAAGGCCTAGGCAAACTTGCCAAATTTCACAAACTTTGATGGATTCAAATGATGATGGTAGTATTTTTGTGGGATGGGGGATGTCAATAGCTAAAAAACGAGCTAAAGAACGTCAAAAACGGACTCCGGATGAATTAGTTATGGCCGAAACAAGAATCTGCCCGTGTCAGTTTCAGGTGAAACCGGATGATCCGGGCTTAGTCCGGATGATCCGGGTATTCTTCCGGATGATCTGGGTTCGTCAGCTCCAGTTCTGTTCTTTCGGGCACGAGGGGGTATCCGGACATCCGGGAGATGGTCCAGCTGATCCGGGTGGATCCGGATGATCCGGGTCATCCGGGCACGTCAAACTACTCGGGATTATCCGCTCGGGGACGATTTTTGGGCGGAAAAAGGATGATTTCTGAGCAAAATTTGTGGAGATTTTGTGGATGGAAGGTGGTGAAACTTGGGGGAAAGCTAGATCCACTCGAAACCAAGCGAATCCATGGATCAAAATCAACAAAATCTCATCAAACCAACAGATCACAAAAAAATTTGGCGCAATTTTTGGTGGGGATTTTTCGAATTTGGGGAAGAACACAACAAAACAAGGCTAGAAAACGGTGTGGAGGCTCCAAATTCATGATGAACCAAGGCTCATGATACCATATGATGCGGGGTTAACCCGTTCTAGGCCGATCTTTCACGAAATGGAGAGGATCCCACGAAGAACACACTGGGGAATCACAAGGGAAAACACTCAAGAACAGGTCCAATCACACATCCACTAGACAATCAAACACACAAGATCACAAGGTACATGAACAACAAAGGGAAAGATACAAGATAGAGTTCATCTCCAAGAGAAGGTCTTGAATCCGCGAAGGACCTTCCCGTGAGGGGTCTTGAATCCAAGGTGGATCTTCTCCGTAGAGGGGCCGCGGTCTCTCTCGTGGAGTAGATCCGTAATGGATGAGCAAAGATCTAGTCTAAAATGAGCTATCACATTTGCTACCCTAAAATTATGGAGGTGGAGGAGTATATATAGTCTAGGGCCACGAAGGGGTAAGTGAGAGGCGAAACAGGTACATGGGCCTCGGCCCGGATACATGCGCGTAGGCAAGGCCGGATGATCCGGACGGGGTCCCGGATGATCCGGGCGTCGGGGTGTCCGGATGATCTGGACGGAGTCCCGGATGATCCGGCTTCGGTGGAAGCCTTCGGGTGTCTTCGGCGCACTTACCCGGATGATCCGGGGGAAGGTCCGAAAGATCCGGCTGGGTTCGGATGATCCGGATGGTCGTCCGGACGTCCGACCTGACTCTAGCAGCCACTCTGTCTTCTTCTCCTTTCTTCCATCTTCTCTTCCACGCTTCCCTCGCAGATGGTGTAGTCGCTCCTTGGCGCTTGCACTCCTCCTTGACATTCATGAATCTCCGACAATGCCTATGTATGCACACGGGAGAAGTGTCAAGTAGTAAACCATCCTCGAAGGGGTCAAGTGAACACGTGTAGAGGAGATGATTCACCTTTGTGTGTGTGAAGTAGATGTCGCATGTGTCACTTGCCAAACGGACTCTTGCCATGGTGATGTCCGTAGGATGCTCCGCATCAGCTAGCCACCATCAACAACATCTTGAGGTACACTCTTATGCCCAAGTCTGGATATGAGAAGATGATTCTTGGAAACTCCATCAACAAGTTCCATCACATTGACACCTTCACGAGATTCAAGGACATGGAACTCATTGTTGAGACAGTGAAGAGGATAACTGCGCATTAGAAACACTCATGCGGGTTGCACCTCATATCCAGATGCTTATCAAATCTAAGGTTGGTAAAAAAGTCTATTTGCTTGATCGCAAGCACCTGCACCTTCAGCCAAAGAAGGAGGATTGTATAGTAACTGTGGATGCTTCATATCCCACCTCAGCTGCAACATAGACTCGGGCAGAGACTGCTAGAGCAGACACTACCTCTACTGGTCCGAGTTCTTCATCTTCTTAGTTGCACATGACCAAGACAGATCAGCTGATATATCTTCTCCAAGCCACTCAAATGATCGAACGAGGCCTAGCTAACCAAATGAAGAACTAGGAGAGTCTTGAGAGGATCATGGAAACCAAGTGATGTAGGGTGTGACCCTAAGAGGGATCCTTTCAAATTTGGAGGGGGAAAAGAGGATGAACACCAAGAACACAAAGATGACTTCACTCCGACAAAACACAATTACACATCCACTAGAATAGCAAACACATAGATCCACAAGAATACATGAACAATCCAAGGAAACAAGCACTAGGTAAAGCTTCTTCCCACTCCTAGAGGAGGTGAGGTCTTGATGATAGTCTTGTCCTTATGGGGTCTTGATCCATAAGAGGGTAGGAGCAAAGCTCACAATATCTCACATATACTTTGCTAAGTCTAAACATAACCCTAGGTATGGAATAGATAGGCTTGGGGTCGAAGTGGAACAAGAGAATATCCAAAACAGCACCTCAGCCGCCATCCTATAGGGCCCTTGCACACGGGGGTCCCGTGTGCATGCTACAGGCCAGTGCGCACAGGGGTGCTCCAGCACCACTTCCTGTAGGGTCCGTCGACACGGGGTTTTAGGGGCCCGTGCGCATGGGGTCGCCTGAGACTTTCTGTCCAGCTTCGGTTGGGCTTGGTCTTCATCCTTGGTGACTTGGGTCACTTCTCCTTGGCCTTGGTGATGTTCCACAGCTGCTTGGGAGGGTTCCTCTTCGTACCTAATGAGGTATAGAGTATTTTGGTGAGGTAGCAACCAAGTTCTACTTGTATCCATATGCATGTCAACTAGGAAGGAGTCTTGATGTGTTGATGTAGAGTCCATGGGGATGATTGACGGAGATCCGTCAACGGATCGTGATCTTCATCACCATGGTAGATGGTCAAGACCTTGACATGGAAGATGTCGCTTACATTGTACTTGTCGCATGGGATGTCAATCTTATAAGCGCTGTCATTGTAGCATGCTAACACCTTGAAAGGTTCGTCGGCTCGAGGTCGTAGTTTGGACTTGCGCTCATTGGGGAAGCGGTCCTTGTGAAGATGAAGCCATATGAGATCTCCCGGTTGGAACACCATCGGTGTCTTGTTGACATTGAGCTTGGTGGCGAGGCGATGTACTTGACACTCGATCGTTGCCCTTGTATCTTCATGCATCTTCTTGAGATAACTTGCTCGTGCACTTGTGTCCATGTTGATGTGCTCTTGGAGAGGTAGAGGAAGAATGTCCAATGGGGACAACGGGTTGAAGCCGTAGACGACCTCGAAGGGGGACTTGTCGGTAGTTGAGTGTCATGCGCAGTTGTAGGCGTACTCGGCGATGGGAAAGCATTGCTCCCATTCCTTGATGTTCTTCTTGATCAACACCCGAAGAAGAATGGATAGCGTGAGGTTTGTCACCTTCGTTTTTCCGTCGGTTTGTGGATGGTATGCCGAGCAGAATAGTAGCTTGATTCCAAGCTTGGCACAAAGTGTCCTCCAAAAGTAGCTTAGGAACTTGACGTCGCGGTCTGAGACAATCGTCTTGGGTACTCCATGTAGGCGCAAAATTTCCCTACAAAAGATATTAGCAACATGTGAAGCATCGTCTATCTAATTGCATGGAATGAAATGAGCCATTTTTGAAAATCGGTCCACAACAACAAATACAGAATCCTTTCCATTTTGTGTTCTAGGCAACCCAAGTACAAACTCCATGCTAATGCCTTCCCAAGGTTGATATGGTATAGGAAGGGGCATGTAAAGACCGTGAGATTTAGCTTTTGACTTAGCTTTGCGACATGTAGAGCACCGGTTGGTGAAGCATGAGACGTCACGAAACATCTTTGGCCAATAATAATTCTTGGAGAGCATCGCGAATGTCTTGTCGCGTCCGAAATGTCCCATAAGTCCTCCTCCATGAGATTCTTGCAAAAGTAGCAAACAAAGAGAAGACTCGGGAATGCAAAGTTTGTTAGCTCTCATAAGATAACCATCCTTGATATAATATTGTTCCAAAGAAGTATGCGTCAAACATTTAGCATAAGAATTTGCAAATAAAGGATCATGCTCATACAAGTCTTTTATGTGCTCAAAGCAATAACATTCAACTCAAGTTGGGTAACAAGCATGCATTTGCGGGAAAGCGCATCCGCCACAACATTATCTTTGCCTGTAATGTATTTGATGACATAGGGAAAAGACTCTATGAACTCACTCCACTTAGCATGACGCTTGTTCAACTTAGTTTGACCCTTAAGATACTTGAGTGTCTCATGGTCCGTGAGAAGAATGAAATCATGAGGAGAGAGATAGTGTTCCCAAACATGCAAAACTCTCACTAAGGCATATAGCTCTTTATCATAGATGGGGTAGTTAAGTTGCTCCGGAAAGTTTCTCGCTAAAATACGCAATCGAGCGCTTTTCTTGCATTAACATGCCTCCTATGCCGGTACCACTAGCGTCACAATGTATCTCAAAAGGTTTGTCAAAATTTGCTAAGGCTAGCAAAGGTGCGTGAGTTAGCAAGTTTTTAAGCTCATGAAACGCGGTGTCTTGCGAAGGACCCCGAACAAAGGGTGCGTTCTTCTTGCTCAAAGCATGCAAAGGCATAGCAATTGTGCTAAAATCCTTGAAAATTGGCGATAAAATCTGGCTAGGCCTAGGAAGCTACGCACTTGATGCAAGTTCATTGGAGTTGGCCAAGTTCTAATAGCTTCAATCTTAGTTTCATCTACATGCACACCTTTGGATGATACAACAATTCCTAGGAAAACAAGTTTGTCTATACCGAATTTGCACTTTTCGTCTACACCGAATTTGCACGTTTCCATATTGGCATAAACTTTTGCCTAGCGTAGGGTTTGCAAAACGGTGCTAAGATGATTCACATGGTCTTTTAGGGACTTGCTAAACAGGTGTGTGTCATCAAAGTAGACTACTACAAAGACTCCAACGTAAGGCCTAAGAACATAGTGCATCATTCTCATAAACGTGCCGGGTACCTCGGATAAAACCATGGGCATAACAAGCCATTCATACAACCCGAACTTCGTTTTGAAAGCGTTTTTCCACTCATCACCCTCTTGTATGCGAATATGGTAATAGCCACTTTTGAGGTCAATCTTTGAGAAGATTGTGGCTCCGCTAAGATCATCTAGCATATCATCTAAGTGTGGTATTGGGTGACGATACCTAACGGTAATAGCATTGACTGGACGACAATCGGAACACATATGTTAAGTGCCATCTTTCTTGGGGATAAGGATTATCGGAATGGCACAAGGGCTCATGCTTTCGCGTACGTGGCCGTTGTCGATGAGTTGTTGGACTTTCCGTTGGATGAGGTTCTTCATCGTGATGATGCTCTTGGCGAGGATGAGGGCGCGACATGTGTGCCCAATTTCACCTTTCTTGTTGTTCTTCGCGGCGTGCAGTTTCTTCTTGTCGTGCTTGACTAATTGCTTCCTCTAGTTCTCAGACTTGTCGGCTGTGCGCGGCAACGGCTCTTGAGGACTCTTGGGGTGCGTCGTAGGCCGCTTTAGCTTGAGCTTCATTGCTTTGTTTCTCTTGTCGGTTTTGGTCGCCGTATCGAGAGGCTTGTCATGGATGATGTGGTGGTAGTTGGTCTTGGTCCATGGCTTCTCGGTCTTGGCGTCACGCCTACTCACGTGCTCGAACTCGGTCTTGTAGGCCATTGCCATGGAACGGATTTTCTTGCGCTTGGCGGTCTTGAGTGCTATCACGTCGCAGAGAACTTGTGTTGGAAGAAGAGTATGATAACGAGTGGTGACTTGAGTGGCGCCGTCTTGGTGAAGAGGTTGAGGAAGACAAGCGATGGGCAATCAAGTGGTGAAGGTCATCCATTTGTTTGGAGAGCTTGTCATCCAAGTACTCTCATTGTCGTGCTTCCGATTGACGTAGGTCGTTAGTGAGTTGCTCGATGTGATCACCCAAAGCTTCACTTTCTTGATGTAGAGCTCGTTGGGCGATGAAGAAGTGCTTCTTGGTGATGTAGTCGCGGTCGACATCTTGCTCCTCGAAGAGAGGGTTCAGTGAAGAAGAAGGGCTATCCATGATGTGGAAGTGGTGGTGAGTAGGAAAATGAGAAAAACAATACCAAAGTTACCTTTTCCGAAGATTGTGGATGTATCAAGTATGATCCCATGTGATGCTATAATAGTAGAATCGATACCGAGTTTTGTTTCTCACACCTACACACATACAAGGCTTTTTGAGGATCTCGGTTAGGATGTGGCACAAGTAATTCAAGCAAATGATTGTCAATATGTTGAAAAGGTTGAAAAAATTCACAAATCGCAAGTAAGAAAAATAGATCGAACCCAAAGATATCACTAGGAACACTAAGATAGATGGGATCCGCACAACTAAGGGGTGAGCTCAAGATAGATGTTGCTCTTGTTGTCCGGATACTAGAGAGACGCTAGCTCGATTACACTAATGGGCTAGATACGCTAGTGCACCAACCTAATAGAGAAACGAGTCATCTCACTATCCCTAGTATGCTTATGTATATATGAACCTCGATGATGAACTAGGTGAATCGACTCAATGTTAATTCTTACAAGCTCTTGCTTCTCTTCTCTTTTGCTTAAAAGCTTCTTCTTCTCTTTTTTTACTATCCCACAGTGCTTGATATATGAGCCACGATATGAGGTAACAAATAGTATATGCACGGAGGAGACGTAACGCTAATGGTGCACTAAGGCGTGGCCCAGCAATACTCAACTAGCTAGTCTCAAAGTGTAAGATGTGCAAAAGAGGCTCGAAGCTATCAAGGTAATGACAAGTGTAGCACAAAGGCATCGTCGAGGTTACCATCCTTTCTTATGGTTGGTACGAAGATGGTCTTGCCGAAGACGATGTGGAGTCCGAGTCGATGGTCGAGTGGCGGTGATGATGACGTCAAATCGTGCCTAAGTAGCCGAAACACCTTAGGACACGAAGGAAACTGCACCCCAAAACTCAAACAACCACGGGAAATATTGCGGAAGAACATGAGTTATGGTGGGGTGAAAAAATGGTGCAAAATGGGATGGCCTAAAGTTTTTGTGAGCTGCGTGCGCATGTGATCTTTGAGGCCCGTGTGCACGGGGTGTGCGGGTGTCAGCTGATCTTGCCCGAATCCGTGGGTAATACCCAAAATTGGTCAATATCAAACTGTGGGATGGTTGTGGGAGGTGGTGGAGGGGTAGATCCACTTGCCAAAAACCAAATTCATGAACGAAATCGACCAAATCTCACAAGATCAAACAAATTGCAAGAATAACTTTGGGGCTATTTTTGATGAGGACATCACTAACAAGGTTACACCCACAGCTCCAACTGACACATATACAGGACCAATTACTAGAGCTCGCGCACGCCAATTAAATTACCAGGTACTTTCGTTTCTTGGTAATGAATCTAATGTTCATGAGAATATGATGCTGCCTAAATTGGATACATTTGTCTTGCTTACAAATGAAGGGCCTAGCTTGGACAAGAAGGATGAACATTGGAGCAAGATCAAGCATGGAGATGATGGCGTGCGCAAGGGGAACAAGAATGGAGTTTCAATTGATGATTTCAGGACTTTGAAGCCACCATAATGAGTGCGGGAAGCCTTGGACGAAATATACAAGATGCCACTTCATAAATTTCGTCCAGAGGCTATTATAGGTGCTGCGTCACCTTATTATTGGGCCAGGCCCATGTAATTTCGAAATACTTGAGTATAGGTTGTTTTTAGAGTCCGTATGTGTGGGGAAACAAGAGTTAGGGTTGGTTTCGGACCCCTCCACCAAGGGCCACGAAATTCCCCCCCTCTTTCCCTCATATATACAACCCTTAGGGCGTCGTTTAGACTTTGGGTTTTGTTTAGATTAAAAGTTCGCCATAGCTGCAACTTCGCGTACTTCGTTTGTGTTCAACGACCAGACCAAGGCGTCACAGAACCCCACCTTGATCAATAAAGCTTTCCTCTTATATTCGCAATATCCAGATTGCAATCTTAGTTTCTTGCTTGTTCTTCGTTTGCCTGCAGGAAACAGACCTTCGTGGTCAGGTTGATCGTGCTCCGGCGTGGTCAACAACCTCTCGGAGTTGGTTTAGCGATTGCTAAGGCGCGACGTCCTCGCACGTTCGTAGTCGGATCGTCAAAGTCGACTTCCTCCAAAACGATAACCACCATCTCATCGAAAGACGGGACACCTTTGCCTCTATCAAATTTGAAGGTGATTCCAATTGGGTTGGAAAGTGTATGAAATCTAGTTTCCAACAAAAAAAGAATCACCCAATTCGGAGTCCGTATGAAGGAGTTCTTGCCGTTTTGAGTCAGGTATGTCTGTGCAGTCCGAATCTGGATGCAGAACGTGAGAGACTTGGACTCTATCTTCTCTTGGCCCAAAAGTGACGTGAGAGAACTTTTTGAACAGCCCCTAAACTTCTCTTTTTCCCTTATCTTCATATGTGAATTGTACAAATGTCCCATGCACCTGGAATTAGACATGGCACAAAAGTCTGTGAAGTATTTTTGTTCTGGATAACATAAATAAATTGTTGCATAGTTTGCATTAGAAATCACCTCACAAATATACATGTATGCAATATTTTTGGTCGTATCCAAGGTAGTCATGTCCTCATCATTCTTTGTAAGCTCATTGAGGGGTGCAGCAATGGTGCTGAAATCTCTCACAAAACGCCGATAGAATCCAGCGAGGCCAAGGAAACTCCTCACGTGTGTGACCGTTTTGGGCTGCGGCCAACTCTCAATAGCTTCAATCTTGGCTTTATCAACCTCAATTCCCTGTGGAGTAACAACATAGCCAAGAAAAGAGACTCGGTCGGTGCAAAAGGTGCACTTACCAAGGTTACCAAATAAACGTGCATCACGTAGAGCAATAAAAACAGCACGTAAATGTTCCAAATGTTCCTCCAAAGATCTGCTAAAAATCAATATATCATCAAAGTATACTACCACAAATCGTCCAATGAAAGCACGTAAAACTTCATTCATTAATCTCATGAAAGTACTAGGTGCATTAGTTAACCCAAAAGGCATGACTAACCACTCATATAATCCAAACTTAGTTTTAAATGCTGTTTTCCATTCATCTCCCAATTTCATACGAATTTGATGGTATCCACTACGCAAATCAACTTTGGAGAATATTGTAGAGCCACTCAATTCATCAAGCATATCATCTAGCCTAGGAATAGGATGACGATAACGAATAGTAATATTATTAATGGCTCTACAATCAACACACATACGCGATGTACCATCCTTTTTCGGCACTAGAATAATAGGAACAGCACAAGGACTAAGGGATTCTGATGAGGACATCACTAACAAGGTTACACCCACAGCTCCAACTGACACATATACAGGACCAATTACTAGAGCTCGCGCACGCCAGTTAAATTACCAGGTACTTTCGTTTCTTGGTAATGAATCTAATGTTCATGAGAATATGATGCTGCCTAAATTGGATACATTTGTCTTGCTTACAAATGAAGGGCCTAGTTTGGACAAGAAGGATGAACATTGGAGCAAGATCAAGCATGGAGATGATGGCGTGCGCAAGGGGAACAAGAATGGAGTTTCAATTGATGATTTCAGGACTTTGAAGCCACCATAATGAGTGCGGGAAGCCTTGGACGAAATATACAAGATGCCACTTCATAAATTTCGTCCAGAGGCTATTATAGGTGCTGCGTCACCTTATTATTGGGCCAGGCCCATGTAATTTCGAAATACTTGAGTATAGGCTGTTTTTAGAGTCCGTATGTGTGGGGAAACAAGAGTTAGGGTTGGTTTCGGACCCCTCCACCAAGGGCCACGAAATTCCCCCCTCTTTCCCTCATATATACAGCCCTTAGGGCGTCGTTTAGACTTTGGGTTTTGTTTAGATTAAAAGTTCGCCATAGCTGCAACTTCGCGTACTTCGTTTGTGTTCAACGACCAGACAAAGGCGTCACAGAACCCCATCTTGATCAATAAAGCTTTCCTCTTATATTCGCAATATCCAGATTGCAATCTTAGTTTCTTGCTTGTTCTTCGTTTGCCTGCAGGAAACAGACCTTCGTGGTCAGGTTGATCGTGCTCCGGCGTGGTCGATAACCTCTCGGAGTTGGTTTAGCGATTGCTAAGGCGCGACGTCCACGCACGTTCGTAGTCGGATCGTCAAAGTCGACTTCATCCAAACGATAGCCACTATCTCATCGAAAGACGGGACACCTTTGCCTCTATCAAGTGGTATCAGATTTCCAGGTTGCTCGGTGAGATTTTACAGTTTTTCGTAGATTAGATCGAGTCTGTTCTTCATACCTACAGTCCACGAAAAAGCCAAAAAAATAATAATAATTTAGGGTTAGTTCATCCCATCCGAACCAATCTGAGCCTTTGCATAATCTTTTCTGTATTTGCTTTGTTGAATTTACGGTTGCATCGTCGTGTCAAGTTGCTGGTCTTAGCGTCTAGTTCTTTAGAGTTTCTTGATAGAGGCGAGGGGCCCGATCTTTCGATGAGAAGATAACTATCGATTTGGTGGAGACGACTTTGATGATCCGACTACAAACGTGCACGACGTTGCGCCTTAGCAATCGCTAAACCAATCTCCAGGGGTTACTAACAATGCCAGAAGCACGATCAGCCTGACCACGAAGGTCTATTCCTGCATGCAATCGAAGAACAAGCAAGAATATGATAAAGCAATCTGAATATTGCAAATATAGATGAAGTATGGATAAAGATGGGGATCCGTAAGCGGTCTTGGTCTGGTCGTTGGACACAAACGAAGTACACGAAGTTGCAATGGCTAACTTTTGACTAAACAAATCCCTCCGAAAAAGCTACTAGATGGATCTACTTATATAGGAGCAAGGGGTGGCGACCAAGGAGGTGGAAGGACGTCCCAAGGCAGCCTAAAACTAACCCTAGGTCGTACAAGGCTCATGGGCCCAAGTGGAGGTGATGTAACACCTTTGGACTTGTAGTTTGACTCGGATTCTGCTGCAGCGTCAGATTGTTTCGTCGGGATCTCAATGCTCCGGACGAATTTGAAGGTGATTCAAATTGGGTTGGAAAGTGTATGAAATCTAGTTTCCAACAAAAAAAAATCACCCAATTCGGAGTCCGTATGAAGGAGTTCTTGCCGTTTTGAGTCAGGTATGTCTGTGCAGTCCGAATCTGGATGCAGAACGTGAGAGACTTGGACTCTATCTTCTCTTGGCCCAAAAGTGACGTGAGAGAACTTTTTGAACAGCCCCTAAACTTCTCTTTTTCCCTTATCTTCATATGTGAATTGTACAAATGTCCCATGCACCTGGAATTAGACATGGCACAAAAGTCTGTGAAGTATTTTTGTTCTGGATAACGTAAATAAATTGTTGCATAGTTTGCATTAGAAATCACCTCACAAATATACATGTATGCAATATTTTTGGTCGTATCCAAGGTAGTCATGTCCTCATCATCGATGATGAGGACATCACTAACAAGGTTACACCCACAGCTCCAACTGACACATATACAGGACCAATTACTAGAGCTCGCGCACGCCAATTAAATTACCAGGTACTTTCGTTTCTTGGTAATGAATCTAATGTTCATGAGAATATGATGCTGCCTAAATTGGATACATTTGTCTTGCTTACAAATGAAGGGCCTAGCTTGGACAAGAAGGATGAACATTGGAGCAAGATCAAGCATGGAGATGATGGCGTGCGCAAGGGGAACAAGAATGGAGTTTCAATTGATGATTTCAGGACTTTGAAGCCACCATAATGAGTGCGGGAAGCCTTGGACGAAATATACAAGATGCCACTTCATAAATTTCGTCCAGAGGCTATTATAGGTGCTGCGTCACCTTATTATTGGGCCAGGCCCATGTAATTTCGAAATACTTGAGTATAGCCTGTTTTTAGAGTCCGTATGTGTGGGGAAACAAGAGTTAGGGTTGGTTTCGGACCCCTCCACCAAGGGCCACGAAATTCCCCCCTCTTTCCCTCATATATACAGCCCTTAGGGCGTCGTTTAGACTTTGGGTTTTGTTTAGATTAAAAGTTCGCCATAGCTGCAACTTCGCGTACTTCGTTTGTGTTCAACGACCAGACAAAGGCGTCACAGAACCCCACCTTGATCAATAAAGCTTTCCTCTTATATTCGCAATATCCAGATTGCAATCTTAGTTTCTTGCTTGTTCTTCGTTTGCCTGCAGGAAACAGACCTTCGTGGTCAGGTTGATCGTGCTCCGGCGTGGTCGATAACCTCTCGGAGTTGGTTTAGCGATTGCTAAGGCGCGACGTCCACGCACGTTTGTAGTCGGATCGTCAAAGTCAACTTCATCCAAACGATAGCCACTATCTCATCGAAAGACGGGACACCTTTGCCTCTATCACTTGGGAAGATATATCTATGGACTTTGTTTTGGGTTTACCTCGAACAAAGAAGGGGAGGGATAGCATATTTGTTGTCGTGGATAGGTTCTCGAAGATGGCACACTTTATACCATGTCATAAAAGCGATGATGCTGCTAATGTTGCTGATTTGTTCTTTCGTGAAATTATTCGCTTGCATGGTGTGCCAAATACTATTGTTTCAGATCGTGATACTAAATTTCTTAGCCACTTTTGGAGATGTTTATGGGCTAAGTTGGGGACTAAACTGCTTTTTAGTACTACTTGTCACCCCCAAACTGATGGACAAACTGAAGTAGTCAACAGAACTTTGTCTACTATGCTTAGGGCTGTTTTGAAGAATAATAAGAAAATGTGGGAAGAATGCTTGCCTCATATTGAATTTGCTTATAATCGTTCGTTGCATTCTACTACTAAAATGTGCCCTTTTGAAATTGTCTATGGTTTCCTACCTCGTGCACCTATTGATTTGTTGCCTCTTCCATCTTCGGAGAAGGTTAATATTGATGCTAAACAACGTGCTGAATTGATCTTAAAAATGCATGAGTTAACTGATAGATGCGAGGGGCCCGATCTTTCGATGAGAAGATAACTAACGATTTGGTGGAGTCGACTTTGACGATCCGACTACGAACGTGCACGACGTTGCGCCTTAGCAATCGCTAAACCAATCTCCAGGGGTTACTGACGATGCCAGAAGCACGATCAGCCTGACCACGAAGGTCTATTCCTGCATGCAATCGAAGAACAAGCAAGAATATGATAAAGCAATCTGAATATTGCAAATATAGATGAAGTATTGATAAAGGTGGGGATCCGTAAGCGGTCTTGGTCTGGTCGTTGGACACAAACGAAGTACACGAAGTTGCAATGGCTAACTTTTGACTAAACAAATCCCTAAAGAAAAAGCTACTAGATGGATCTACTTATATAGGAGCAAGGGGTGGCGGCCAAGGAGGTGGAAGGACGTCCCAAGGCAGCCTAAAACTAACCCTAGGTCGTACAAGGCTCATGGGCCCAAGTGGAGGTGATGTAACACCTTTGGACTTGTAGTTTGACTCGGATTCTGCTGCAGCGTCAGATTGTTTCGTCGAGATCTCAATGCTCCGGACGAATTTGAAGGTGATTCCAATTGGGTTGGAAAGTGTATGAAATCTAGTTTCCAACAAAAAAAATCACCCAATTCGGAGTCCGTATGAAGGAGTTCTTGCCGTTTTGAGTCAGGTATGTCTGTGCAGTCCGAATCTGGATGCAGAACGTGAGAGACTTGGACTCTATCTTCTCTTGGCCCAAAAGTGACGTGAGAGAACTTTTTGAACAGCCCCTAAACTTCTCTTTTTCCCTTATCTTCATATGTGAATTGTACAAATGTCCCATGCACCTGGAATTAGACATGGCACAAAAGTCTGTGAAGTATTTTTGTTCTGGATAACGTAAATAAATTGTTGCATAGTTTGCATTAGAAATCACCTCACAAATATACATGTATGCAATATTTTTGGTCGTATCCAAGGTAGTCATGTCCTCATCATCCTCCCTTTTTTGAAAATAAAGCCGTCCTCGGCGTTGCTTAATCTGAAATGTGGGTAAGAAAATAGACAAGGTGTACATGTTGTATATGTATATGTCATCCATTTTTACTTCCCTTAATTTTCGCACATATGACACATGTATAGATGAGTAACTTTCGTAGTTCATAAAATATAATGGCAAAATATTATCACAAGAAGTAGAAGGCATGAAAATATTGCAATTCAATTTGCACATATAAGTGAAGCTCTTAATCGTTACAAAAGATTGGCAATGCTCATCATTAAACCATCCCAACCTTGATGAACCATCCCCAAGATTAGAGGTCATATCAAAATGATTAAACATAGGCACAACTATTTTCACACGTATTTGATCCAAATCTGATTTATTCCCTGATTCAAATGGTTCTTTCGCATCAATAGTTAATTCAATTGGTTCACTCACAATTGTTTGATCGCATGGCAAAGTCAAATCACGAACATATTCCTCTAAAATAGTTGGTGTGATCAAAGTAGTGGATAGCTCATCGCATGGTTCATTTAAATTGACAAGGCATTCACCATACTCATGTGGAGGTGGAAGATCGGTACCTTTGCCATTACCTCTTATGATCAACTCAGATGATGTAGGCACTGTCAGAGGTGATGTGTCACATGGTGGAGGTGATGTAGTCCTCACAACAACGGATGTGTCTGTCATAGTACGCCTAGTAGTGGAAGGAACAACCGTATCATTTCTTGGAATGTGCACCTGGCGCTTATTCTCCTTACGGACAATACGTCGTTTTATTTCCTGTTCAGCACTACAAGCAAGACGAAACAAATGGTCCATAGGATAACACTCTTCATGAATTAGTAACTCCTGAATATCACGATTTAATCCTGCCCAAAATCTATCCATAAAATCGTCTTCACTTTCTTGTAAAGAGGAATGCAACAAGGTAGTTTGTAAATCATCATAATATTTCGTTACGGTGTCACTACCTTGTTTTAAATGTTGCAACTTTGTAAGCATGTCGCGAGTATAATAAGCAGGGACGAATGTATGTCGCATGGCAACTTTCAAATCAATCCAAGTAGTAGGTATATAATTAGGGTGTAACCGACAATATTCACTCCACCAAACTAAAGCATAACCAGTGAAAGAACCAACCGCAACCTTAACTTTTTTACGTTCATCAAAACTATGGGAAGCAAATAGATTATTTATGTCAAACTCCCATTCAATATATAAAGCAGGTCTAAAACGGCCATTAAACGGTGGTATAGAAACATTAACCTGATCATGTGCATTTGGATGTTTGTGCACCTCTCGTGATGGTTGTGGTATGTCCTTAGGTGGTGGCACATCTCCCGCGATCGACAAAGCCCATGAGTTGACTCTGGATCCTGTCATGATTAGTAGAAAAAAAAAACAAAATTCGAGAAAAATGTTCCTATGAACTACTAGGATGTGGTGGTAAAGCGCTCACAGTAAAGCAAATATCAATATCTTACAAGTTCTTACCATGCAGCAACTGGTGATAGGCAACCAGCGGTATCAAATAACTCCAAAGATTGAGTAAAGCGATTGCCAGGTGAACGTACGTAACACGGTGTAGAAATATGTGGAGCTGGGTTGGCTTTATATGGTAGCAAAAGATTAGCAATAATCAATTCAGAGATGCAATGTTGAATAAACGCTCAACGACGGTACTGTGCTGGTCCTAGGCTAGACCGGACTAGAGACGCGAGCCTAGAACACTAATGATGTCACGGTGTAGCACAACTAGCATCAATAAAGGATACGATGTAGCTCTGAACAGCAAGATATAAGTGAAGATCACAACGGCAGTAAAGATAATGATGAAAACAACTGCCAAGCAGAATATACAACAACACTCTCTCCAACTTTCTTTTCCTTCTTTTTCTTTTTTCTTTTTTTTTCTCACACTCTTTTTTCTTTTTCTTTCTCTCCTCCTTTTTTTTACTTTTTTTTTCTCTGTCTTTTTTTTTCTTTCTCCCTCTTTCCAAGACAAACTAGATAAGATGCAGATTGGATCAAGCAAAGATGCAAACGACTTCAACTATGATTGTGACAATGAACGATGGGTTGCACGAGGTGGAAATTGATGGATGAGGTGGTGGACAGCGGAAGGGATAACGATGCAGCGGCGACGTGACTAATGTGAACAGAACTCGAAACTCTAACGAACTAGACACTAAGACCAGCAACTCGACACGACGATGCAACCGATAATTCAATAATGCAAACAATGAAAAGAAAATTGCAAAGGCTCAGACTGGCTTGGACAAAGGATGAATAGATCTAACTTTTTTTTGTGGCTTTTCCTTGGATAATAGGTAAGAAAATAAATCTAATCTAGGAATAACTGGAAATTCTCACCGAGCAACCTGAAAACTGATACCACTTGATAGAGGCGAGGGGCCCGATCTTTCGATGAGAAGATAACTATCGATTTGGTGGAGACGACTTTGATGATCCGACTACAAACGTGCACGACGTTGCGCCTTAGCAATCGCTAAACCAATCTCCAGGGGTTACTAACAATGCCAGAAGCACGATCAGCCTGACCACGAAGGTCTATTCCTGCATGCAATCGAAGAACAAGCAAGAATATGATAAAGCAATCTGAATATTGCAAATATAGATGAAGTATGGATAAAGATGGGGATCCGTAAGCGGTCTTGGTCTGGTCGTTGGACACAAACGAAGTACACGAAGTTGCAATGGCTAACTTTTGACTAAACAAATCCCTCCGAAAAAGCTACTAGATGGATCTACTTATATAGGAGCAAGGGGTGGCGACCAAGGAGGTGGAAGGACGTCCCAAGGCAGCCTAAAACTAACCCTAGGTCGTACAAGGCTCATGGGCCCAAGTGGAGGTGATGTAACACCTTTGGACTTGTAGTTTGACTCGGATTCTGCTGCAGCGTCAGATTGTTTCGTCGGGATCTCAATGCTCCGGACGAATTTGAAGGTGATTCAAATTGGGTTGGAAAGTGTATGAAATCTAGTTTCCAACAAAAAAAAATCACCCAATTCGGAGTCCGTATGAAGGAGTTCTTGCCGTTTTGAGTCAGGTATGTCTGTGCAGTCCGAATCTGGATGCAGAACGTGAGAGACTTGGACTCTATCTTCTCTTGGCCCAAAAGTGACGTGAGAGAACTTTTTGAACAGCCCCTAAACTTCTCTTTTTCCCTTATCTTCATATGTGAATTGTACAAATGTCCCATGCACCTGGAATTAGACATGGCACAAAAGTCTGTGAAGTATTTTTGTTCTGGATAACGTAAATAAATTGTTGCATAGTTTGCATTAGAAATCACCTCACAAATATACATGTATGCAATATTTTTGGTCGTATCCAAGGTAGTCATGTCCTCATCATCGATGATGAGGACATCACTAACAAGGTTACACCCACAGCTCCAACTGACACATATACAGGACCAATTACTAGAGCTCGCGCACGCCAATTAAATTACCAGGTACTTTCGTTTCTTGGTAATGAATCTAATGTTCATGAGAATATGATGCTGCCTAAATTGGATACATTTGTCTTGCTTACAAATGAAGGGCCTAGCTTGGACAAGAAGGATGAACATTGGAGCAAGATCAAGCATGGAGATGATGGCGTGCGCAAGGGGAACAAGAATGGAGTTTCAATTGATGATTTCAGGACTTTGAAGCCACCATAATGAGTGCGGGAAGCCTTGGACGAAATATACAAGATGCCACTTCATAAATTTCGTCCAGAGGCTATTATAGGTGCTGCGTCACCTTATTATTGGGCCAGGCCCATGTAATTTCGAAATACTTGAGTATAGGTTGTTTTTAGAGTCCGTATGTGTGGGGAAACAAGAGTTAGGGTTGGTTTCGGACCCCTCCACCAAGGGCCACGAAATTCCCCCCCTCTTTCCCTCATATATACAACCCTTAGGGCGTCGTTTAGACTTTGGGTTTTGTTTAGATTAAAAGTTCGCCATAGCTGCAACTTCGCGTACTTCGTTTGTGTTCAACGACCAGACCAAGGCGTCACAGAACCCCACCTTGATCAATAAAGCTTTCCTCTTATATTCGCAATATCCAGATTGCAATCTTAGTTTCTTGCTTGTTCTTCGTTTGCCTGCAGGAAACAGACCTTCGTGGTCAGGTTGATCGTGCTCCGGCGTGGTCAACAACCTCTCGGAGTTGGTTTAGCGATTGCTAAGGCGCGACGTCCTCGCACGTTCGTAGTCGGATCGTCAAAGTCGACTTCCTCCAAAACGATAGCCACCATCTCATCGAAAGACGGGACACCTTTGCCTCTATCAAGTGGTATCAGATTTCCAGGTTGCTCGGTGAGATTTTACAGTTTTTCGTAGATTAGATCGAGTCTGTTCTTCATACCTACAGTCCACGGAAAAGCCAAAAAAAAAAAAATTTAGGGTTAGTTCATCCCATCCGAACCAATCTGAGCCTTTGCATAATCTTTTCTGTATTTGCTTTGTTGAATTTGCGGTTGCATCGTCGTGTCAAGTTGCTGGTCTTAGCGTCTAGTCGTTTAGAGTTTCGAGTTCTGGTCATAAGTTGTCACGTCGCCGCCGCACCATATTCATCGCCGCTGCCATACCACCACTGCTGCCATATCCCACCACCGCCACCACATACCACCACCGCTGCCATAACCTACCACCGCTGCCATATCCTACCACCATATATCCACCGCCAATCCGAGTTCTTTTCATATTAGGTTTGTTCTCGAGATCCATCTAGGTTTCGGTTTCGTGTTTCCTTGTCTGTGTAGGTCTCGGCAAAAATAAATAAATAAATAAATAAATAAATAAATGATAATGCCACGTGCTGATGGTCCTTTCAAGGTGTTAGAGAAAATAAATGATAATGCATATAAACTTGAGTTGCCTGCAGATTTTGGGGTTAGTCCCACATTTAACATTGCAGATTTGAAGCCTTACTTGGGTGAGGAAGATGAGCTTCCGTCGAGGACGACTTCAATTCAAGAAGGGGAGGATGATGAGGACATCACTAACAAGGTTACACCCACAGCTCCAACTGACACATATACAGGACCAATTACTAGAGCTCGCGCACGCCAATTAAATTACCAGGTACTTTCGTTTCTTGGTAATGAATCTAATGTTCATGAGAATATGATGCTGCCTAAATTGGATACATTTGTCTTGCTTACAAATGAAGGGCCTAGCTTGGACAAGAAGGATGAACATTGGAGCAAGATCAAGCATGGAGATGATGGCATGCGCAAGGGGGACAAGAATGGAGTTACAATGGATGATTTCAGGACTTTGAAGCCACCATAATGAGTGCGAGAAGCCTTGGACGAAATATACAAGATTCCACTTCATAAATTTCGTCCAGAGGCTATTTTAGGTGCTGCGTCACCTTATTATTGGGCCAGGCCCATGTAATTTCGAAATACTTGAGTATAGGCTGTTTTTAGAGTCCGTATGTGTGGGGAAACAAGAGTTAGGGTTGGTTTCGGACCCCTCCACCAAGGGCCACGAAATTCCCCCCTCTTTCCCTCATATATACAGCCCTTAGGGCGTCGTTTAGACTTTGGGTTTTGTTTAGATTAAAAGTTCGCCATAGCTGCAACTTCGCGTACTTCGTTTGTGTTCAACAACCAGACAAAGGCGTCACAGAACCCCACCTTGATCAATAAAGTTTTCCTCTTATATTCGCAATATCCAGATTGCAATCTTAGTTTCTTGCTTGTTCTTCGTTTGCCTGCAGGAAACAGACCTTCGTGGTCAGGTTGATCGTGCTCCGGCGTGGTCGATAACCTCTCGGAGTTGGTTTAGCGATTGCTAAGGCGCGACGTCCACGCACGTTCGTAGTCGGATCGTCAAAGTCGACTTCATCCAAACGATAGCCACTATCTCATCGAAAGACGGGACACCTTTGCCTCTATCAATTTTTGGTGGGGATTTTCGGATTAGGACGAAAAACAACAAAATCAAGCTAGAAAATGGGGGGTAGGGACTCCAAGATGTGAACCAACCTTGCTCATGATACCAAGATGATGTAGGGTGGAACCCTAAGAGGGATCTTTCACACCTGGAGGGGGAAAAGAGGATGAACTCCAAGAACACATAGAGGAATTCACTCCAACAAAACCCAATTACACATCCACTAGAATAGCAAACACGTAGATCCATAAGAATACATGAACAATCCAAGGAGGTGAGGTCTTGATGATAGTCTTCTCCCTATGGGGGTCTTGAAATCCACAAGGATTCTTCCCTAAAGGTGTCTTGATCCACAAGAGGGAAGCAGCAAAGCTCACAATATCTCACATATATTCTGCTAAGTCTAAACATAACCCTAGGTACGGAATATATAACTTTGGGGTCGAAGTGAAAGAAGAGGGGATCCAAAACAACATCTCAGCCGCCCATCTTGTAGGGCCCGTGCGCACGGGGGTCCCGTGTGCACGGTATAGGCCCGTGCACACGAGGGTGCTCCAGTGTCACTTCCTGTAGGGTCCATGGGCATGGGGTTTCAGGGGCCCGTGCGCACGGGGTCGCCTCAGACTTTTTGTCCAGCTTCGGTTGGGCTTGGTCTTCATCCTTGGTGACTTGGGTCACTTCTCCTTGGCCTTGGTGATGTTCCACATCTGCTTGGGAGGGTTCCTCTTCGTACCTTATGAGGCATAGAGTATTTTTGTGAGGTAGCAACCAAGTTCCACTTGTATCCATATGCATGTCAACTAGGAAGGAGTTCACCTCGGTTTGCGAAGCACGTGCTCTAGCTCTTGTCATGGGTCCAAGTGGGGCTTGATGTGTTGATGTAGAGTCCATGTGGATGATTTAAGGATGCTCCGCATCACCAAATTCTACGATCTTGATGTCAAGGTCACTAAGATTAAAACAACTATTGAGAAGCTCAAATTAGATGTTGATCAAGCCAAGATGAGTAGTCATGATGATGATACAATTTTGGGAATGACTCAGTTCCAGACCATGCCTAGGTCAGTTGCAATTGTAGTCACTTCAGATGCTCCACCACACAGGCTACTCCTCCTGTTATTCCTTCAGCTACCCAACTTGTGTCCACACCTCCAACCCAGCAGACATCATCTGAAGCATTCATAAACGCACTTCTCTCGAATCCGTCGACCCACACCGGAGCTGCAAGTCAGAGGAATTCATTGCCATGAGTTTTGTCGAGATGTTTGGCTCTATGTTTATTCGAATTTTTTGGTAACTTTTTGACAAAGGGGGAGAGTGTGACACCCCGAGACCGATGCACCAGGTGTCAGCCAGTTATTCGTTATCAGTGCCATGTCATCTGCTTGCGTGTTGCATCTTGCCATGTCATCATGAGTTCCCTCGTCCTTTCCGTTGTCCATTCTGAGCCCAAACACACTCACACGCGCCCGCGGTGCATTCGAATATTTATTTTGTGAGGGGCCGAAAAATGTTCTCGGAATGAGGTGAGACTTGCTGTGTGGTCTTATTATGGCATAGGAAGAGTGCCTGTCAAGTTTCGTCGCATTCGGAGTTCGTTTGATAGCCCAACGGTTAACCGTGTTAATCGCCGGAAGCCTTTCTCTTTTGGCCCAGCACCCCTTTCACACAGCCCACCTAGCCCATTCTAACCCCTCCATGCTCTTGGCCGTTCGATCACGTTCGCGTGGCCGCGAACCGCTCCTCATTTGGACACTCCTAACTCCCTCTACCTATAAATAGGTGTCTCCCCCGTTTTTCTCTCGCAGATCCAACCCTAACCCTCTTCCCACCGCGCGCCGGACATGTCCATCTCCGCCGCCGGACATGTCCAGCGCCCTTCCACCTCACTCCGCCCAATCCCGCACCGCCACCTCAGCGGGGCCGCCACGTGGCGCCCCCTGATTCGCCCAGCCACCACGCCCACATCCCTGCGCCGCCGCCTGGCCCGCTCGGCCCACAGCCGGCCCGCACCCGGACCGCGCCAGGCCCCGCGCCTCGCGAGCCTCCTGCTCGCCTCGCCCTGCCTCCTCGGCGTCGGTCGCCGCCGGCAGCTGCCGCCGCACCTCCGCCGCCGTTGCTCGTCGACCCCGCCGCCGCGCTCTCCGGCGACCGCGCCGCCCCGCCTCCTTGGAACCTCGCCGCCGGCCCAGCCCCGGCCGGATCCCTGCTCCCAGGCCCAGTCCCGTCCCGCCGAACCTCCCCGGCTAGATCCCCCAGCGCCGCCGCACCATCCCTGCCTCGTCCCGATCGGGATCGGGCAGGACGATGGCGCCCAATCCGGCGCCATGCCTCCTGGGCCGCCTCCTCCTCGCGTGGGCCGCGTCCCTCCTCTTCCCCCAAGGCCCAGCAGCGCCTCGAGGCCGCTTCGGCCCAGCCGCGGGCCTGTCCTGCCCCTCTGCACCGACCTGGGCCTTGGCCCAATGTGAGCGCCCTCTAAACCCCACATGTGCACGTTTTAACTATCATGCGCTCCTTGATTTTTTTCCCTAGTGTTCAATTTCTGCCAAGTCCCTGAAAATGCTTATTATATGTGCATGCTTCCATAGTGATAACTTTTTATGTGCTTATCTAAATTGAGTGAATGATATGTCAAAATGATCGTGGTGATATGCTCTACACTTTGTTCCATTGTGCCATGCTTGTTTGAATTCATCTAGATGCTCTAATATCTGTTGCAAGAGTGCTACTTGTTATAAACTGCTGCTACCTGTTATTTTGTTGCCATGTTTGAGATATGATAACTTAGTGCATGTTTATCCAAATGATGCATATGATATGTCAAAATGTTCATTATGAAGTGTACTACATGATGGTTGTTGTAGCATGCTTGTTTGAGTTCATATTGCCATGTTAATCTCTGTTGCAAAAGTGCATTTGGCTGTTAAGTGCTGAAACTTGTTATGAGATGCTGATTTCACTTGCCCTTTGCTATTGATGTGTTTGTCTTCATGCCACATGTCTAGATGTTTTAGAAGCACAATAATATGGTCTTTGTTGTGGTGCATTTAACTTTCCATGATATGCCTTGAGGTGACTTAAACATGCTTGTAAACATGCCATGCCAACATAAATGTTTTATACTTAGTGAAATTTCTGCTAAGTCTGGAATCTGTCTTAACCTGATGCTATGTTTGCTTGATACCCTAGTCAAATCCATGTTTCTTTTAGAGTGGCCAACGATCATGTCTTGTTGTCCATGTTATTGTCTATCCATTCATGCCCTTACTTGCTCATATGACCTCCTGTAGATTATTTATTTCTTGCTCTCAAGTTGCTATAAAATATAACTGTCAGGATTTTATCAACATGTTCAATTTGGTGGAGCTTGTTGCTATTGATCCATGCCTCCTATGGAGTTGTTTGTTGTAGGATATGTATACTTCATGTCCATGCTCTTTATGTTCTTATTAGATTTGATATGCATGTTGTTTTGTGCCTCCGAAGGCAGCATCGTGATGATGTTTTTGCCTTCCCAGATTTTGACTAAGTTTGGATAATTTTATTGAAACTTGCCATGCTTGTTTAAATGTGTTCCAGCAAGCTTTTGGGTGTGTTCTAAGTTCCTACTTGTTAAGTAACATGTCTACTTCACATCCATGCCTCTTGTTAACATGTTTGGGTGACTCAGCTTATATATACCTTGCTCCGAAGTTGCTATGTGGTTGTTAACTTCAGCTTGTTGTTATATCTTGTTTCATGTGTATCTTTTAGCCCGTTGCTCCGTTTTGAGCATGTTTTATATGAAACTTGTGTGATTTTGCATGTAGAATCATAATATCATATTGTTTTTATGTTTGGAGTGAGTATGCTTGATGTTTGGGTGCATCTTGCACCGTTGCCATGTTTGACTTGTTTTGCTCATATCTTCTAGACCGTAGCTCCGAATTAAACAAACTTTATATGAAACTTGACTAGAATTTCATGTAGATCATCATGGTGCATGTTAACTTGCTATTTAACAACTTTAACTTAAGGTTTGTTCAGATATGGACTAATTTCAAACTATGCATATGAGGGCTTACCGGATTTGTTATATGTAGTTTCCGGCCTCATTTAAACTTGTTGACTTGTGTTGTTTTTCTGTGCTTCCTACCTTGCCATGTATTGCATCATGTATAGACTTGTCTTGCATCATACTTACTTGAGCATATTGTCATGACCTTGTGTTGTGTGTTTACCGTATTGCTTGCTTCTTCTCGTTAGTGCTTGTTCCGTTGCGATCGTGAGGATTCGTTCGTCTACACGTGGTTCGTCTTCAAGGCTTCTTATTCGTCTTCTTCATGGACCCGTTCTTCTTCCTTGCGGGATTTCAGGCAAGATGACCATACCCTTGGATACCTTTACTATCATTGCCATTGCTAGATGTCTCGATGCTATCGTTATAGGTCGCGCTACCCATCATTTTGTCAGCCCTCTCCTTGTTGCCATGAAACCTCTAACCTTGACACCTTCCTAGCAAACCATTGTTTGGCTATGTTACCCGCTTGCTCAGCCCCTCTTATAGCGTTGTTAGTTGCAGGTGAAGGTGAAGATTGATCCATGTCGGATCTTGTTGTTGGATTATCACAATATGTCTTATATATATTAACACACCTATATACTGGGCATCGGTGGAAGGCTTGGCCTTTTGCTCGGTGTTTTGTTCCACTCATGCCACCTTAGGCGCCGATAAACCGGCATTATGTTCCTTGATTTTCGCGTTCCTTACAAGGTTGGGTATATGGGGACCCCTTGACAGTTCGCCTTTGAATAAAACTCCTCCAGCAAGGCCTAACATTGGTTTTAATTTGCTCATAATAACAACTTGATTAATTAATTAAATTGCATAGGGAGTTAGCGCTACCCGAGGATTCTTTCTACATAGCAGGGGGGTCAGTGCTGATGGTGTTGGTCCCAAACGGGGAGCCTGCGGGGCCACCTCGAGGAAATTCGAGGGCTGGTTTTACCTGTAGCATCACCCATCCGGTCGTGTCCTGAGACGAGATACGCGCGGCTACTATCAGGGTGTCGACACACCGGGAGGTCTTGCTGGACTTGTTTTACCATTGTCAAAATGTCTTGTGCATCGGGATGCCGAGCCTGATCGGATTCCCTAAGATAAGGGGTAATAATTATTATTACTTCAGCTGATCGTGAGAGCTTGTGATGGGCTAAGTTGGGACACCCCTGCAGGGTTATGATCTTTCGAAAGCCGTGCCCATGGTTATGGGGCAGATTGGAATTTGTTAATGTCCGGTTGTAGAAAACTTGCCAGATGATCCGAAGTAAAACACACAACTGTGTGAGTAACCGTGACTGTCTCTTTTCACTTTGAGAAGAGAACACGGTGGGGTTATGTTTGACTCATAGGTAGTTCAGGATCTTTAGCGATCATTACTAGTTTGCGACCGCTTACGTAGATGCTCATCTTATTCTTGTACTCGTAAGTTAGCCACCATACTTTTGCTTAGCCGTTGCTGCAACCTCACCACTTTACCTCCTCCTTCCCATTAAGCTTTGATAGTCTTGTTACCCATGGTTATGGGATTGTTGAGTCCTCGTGGCTCACAGTTACTACAACAATAGTTGCAGGTGCAGGTTTCCGATGTCTTGACGTGAGAGCGATGTTCTTTTGTTGGAGTTCTTTCTTCTTCTTCTTCTTCTTCAGTCTTGGGTTTGGTTCCGGGTCGGCAGCCTGGGATAGCAGATGGATGTCGTTTGTTTTTCTTGTTTGCATCTGTAGTCGGATGCTTTGTATTGATGTTGTTGTATTCATGTGACTTGTATGTATTGTTGTATCCCCCATGTATGTATGAAATGGTATGATGTAATGATATCCATCTTGCTAAGCGCCCGAAATTCGGTTGTGCCCCAATCACGTAAGTGTCACGTGATCGGGATAGAATCGCATCTTGGGCCTGACAGAGAGTAAATATAGGTCATAGGTCTTTGAGAGAGAGAGAGAGAGTCTTTTGATTTTGCATGTTTCATTTCATTTGTTTCGTGTCTGAGATACTTGAGTTAGTTTGATTGTGTTTCTTGTAAGACTATGTGATGTAGGGTGGAAGCCTAAATGATGTAGGGTGGAACCCTAAATGATGAGGACATCACTAACAAGGTTAGACCCACAGCTCCAGCTGACACATATACAGGACCAATTACTAGAGCTCGCGCACGCCAATTAAATTACCAGGTACTTTCGTTTCTTGGTAATGAATCTAATGTTCATGAGAATATGATGCTGCCTAAATTGGATACATTTGTCTTGCTTACAAATGAAGGGCCTAGCTTGGACAAGAAGGATGAACATTGGAGCAAGATCAAGCATGGAGATGATGGCATGCGCAAGGGGAACAAGAATGGAGTTTCAATTGATGATTTCAGGACTTTGAAGCCACCATAATGAGTGCGAGAAGCCTTGGACGAAATATACAAGATGCCACTTCATAAATTTCGTCCAGAGGCTATTATAGGTGCTGCGTCACCTTATTATTGGGCCAGGCCCATGTAATTTCGAAATACTTGAGTATAGGCTGTTTTTAGAGTCCGTATGTGTGGGGAAACAAGAGTTAGGGTTGGTTTCGGACCCCTCCACCAAGGGCCACGAAATTCCCCCCTCTTTCCCTCATATATACAGCCCTTAGGGCGTCGTTTAGACTTTGGGTTTTGTTTAGATTAAAAGTTCGCCATAGCTGCAACTTCGCGTACTTCGTTTGTGTTCAACGACCAGACCAAGGCGTCACAGAACCCCACCTTGATCAATAAAGCTTTCCTCTTATATTCACGATATCCAGATTGCAATCTTAGTTTCTTGCTTGTTCTTCGTTTGCCTGCAGGAAACAGACCTTCGTGGTCAGGTAGATCGTGCTCCGGCGTGGTCAACAACCTCTCGGAGGTGGTTTAGCGATTGCTAAGGCGCGACGTCCTCGCACGTTCGTAGTCGGATCGTCAAAGTCTACTTTCTCCAAAACGATAGCCACCATATCATCGAAAGACGGGACACCTTTGCCTCTATCAAGTGGTATCAGCTTTCCAGGTTGCTCGGTGAGATTTTACAGTTTTTCGTAGATTAGATCGAGTCTGTTCTTCATACCTACAGTCCACGAAAAAGCCAAAAAAAATTAGGGTTAGTTCATCCCATCCGAACCAATCTGAGCCTTTGCATAATCTTTTCTGTATTTGCTTTGTTGAATTTGCGGTTGCATCGTCGTGTCAAGTTGCTGGTCTTAGCGTCTAGTTCTTTAGAGTTTCGAGTTCTGTTCACAGTTTGTCACGTCGCCGCCGCACCATATTCATCGCCGCTGCCATACCACCACTGCTGCCATATCCCACCACCGCCACCACATACCACCACCGCTGCCATATCGTACCACCGTATATCCACCGCCAATCCGAGTTCTTTTCATATTAGGTTTGTTCTCGAGATCCATCTAGGTTTCGGATTTGTGTTTCCTTGCGTGCGTAGGTCTCGAAAAAAAAAAGAGTCTGGAGACCCTCGGGCAGTTTTTAGGCCAAAATTTCGACAGGTGAAAATATTTATTTCCTATCCTATTTTTGAGCTTTTCTGAGTCTTTTGAGACACGTGCCACCATACTGTTTTTTTCCCGCGCTTTTTCGTCGTCGCTGCCCTGATTCCGAAAAAAAAATCCGTCAAAAAAATTTCGTGCCTATCATCTTAGTTTGACTTGGGAAGTGTTTTGAGACACTCGCCATTATAGTGATTTTCGGCGCAAAAAAAAAAGCAGCGTGAAAAAAAAAGAGGCGAAAAAAAAATTCAGAGTGTGCTTTCCCCTTGATTACGTGCAGCGCCGTGACTTCGTTAGTGTTCTAGGCTCGCGTCTCTAGTACTGTCTAGCCTAGGACCAGCACAGTACCGTCGTTGAGCGTTTATTCAACTTTGCATCTCTGAATTGATTATTGCTGACCATTTTTGCTACCATATTATAAGCCTTCCTAGCTCCACATACATCTACATCGTGCGTTTGACTCTCCCTGGTAATCTCTCCATCCAAGCTTTGAGAGTTTTGACTACATCGGTTGCCGATCACCACCTGCTGTTGGGTAAGAACTGGTAAGAATTTGAGATTTGCTTGACGGATTTGTGACACCCGCCACCACCACCACTTGTTAGTAGTCTGTAGGATCATATTCTTGTGTGTTTCTATTGCTGCTAACCATGCCAGGATCACAAGTCGACGAGACTGACTGGGAGAACTTGACGAACAAGGAGCTTCATGATAAGTTTCAGGAAATGATGAGTGTACAGGTGCAAGATGTGCTAAACACATTGGACGAGGCCATGGAGAAGATAGATGGCATGGAGAAGACGTTTGAAACAAAGCTGGATAACAAGTTTGCTGAATTGCTTTCGCGTTTTCCACCACCACCGGCTGCCGCAGCTGTCCCACCTCTACAACAACAACAACAACAACAACAACGTCGCCTTCCGAATTAAGTGGGACGAGTGCAGCGCGTTCCCCTTGAGACTGGTCAAGCTTCTGGTGCTGCTGTTGATGTTTCTGTAGCTCTTGCTGCTACTGCAGAGGTGGAGGACCATTACGAGGATGAGGTTGACCAAAATCAGAACTACGTGCAACAACCAGCACCACCACCACCAGGTCGTCCTCATGCATATCATCGCAACGGTAGGGCTGCCCCACCACCTGAGGTACATGACCATCTTCCTAAACTGAAATTGAATATTCCACCATTTGAGGGTAGATATGTTCCAGATATATATCTTACTTGGGAGTTACAAACTGAACAACGTTTAACATGTTTAAACTATCCCGAGGAGAGACGTGTTCCTGCTGCTGTTTGTGCTTTCACTAGTTTTGCATGTGTTTGGTGGTCTGAACATTGTAGATTATATCCTACTCCAGCTACTTGGACTGCTTTGAAAACTGCTATGCGTACTCGTTGGGTTCCACCATATTATCAACGTGAATTACTTCAAAAACTGCAGCGCTTAAGACAAGGAAAAAATTCTGTAGAAGAATATTATCAGCAATTACAAACTGGCCTGATTAGATGTGGTATTGTTGAGGAGAATGAAGCTATGCTTGCACGTTTTATGGGTGGATTAAATAGAGAGATTCAGACCATTCTAGAGTATAAGGATTATACTAATATCACTCGTTTATTCCATCTTGCTTGTAAAGCTGAACGTGAAGTGCAAGATCGACAGGCATTGGCGCGGACTAACTTTTCTGCAGGTCGACCTTCATCATGGACACCGCATGCATCCTCTACTTCCACACATTCTACTGCACCGACACCTCCATCAGCTGTTACCTCCATCCGTGATACAAGGAAGCAGGCACAACCACCATTATCTGCCAAGAGCACACCTATTGGGCCTGCACAGCGTTCTTCTTCTTCCATGGCATCAACAGGGCACACCAGTGATATTATTTGTCGTCGTTGTAAGGGAAGAGGACATTTTGCGAGAGATTGCAAATCTCAGCGTGTGATGATTGCTACTGAGGATGGTGGATATGAATCCGCTAGTGACTATGATGAGGAGACTTTGGCTCTTATTACACGTGAAGAACATGATGGAGACGATTCTGATCATGAGACGCAATACATGGCTCCTGAAGATGCTGACAGGTATGAATGTTTAGTTGCTCAACGTGTTTTGAGTGTGCAGGTTACACAAGCTGAGCAAAATCAGAGGCATAATTTGTTCCATACAAAGGGAGTTGTGAAGGAACGTTCTGTTCGCGTGATCATAGATGGAGGGAGTTGCAACAACTTGGCTAGCATGGAGATGGTGGAGAAGCTATCTCTCACCACAAGACCACATCCACATCCTTACTACATCCAATGGTTCAACAACAGCGGCAAGGTTAAGGTAACACGTACTGTTCGTGTGCATTTTAGTATCTCTACATATGTTGATTATGTTGATTGTGATGTGGTACCTATGCAAGCATGTTCCTTATTACTTGGTAGACCATGGCAATTTGATAAAAATTCTGTACACCATGGTAGAAACAATCAGTATACTCTTGTTCATAAGGATAAAAATATTACTTTACTTCCTATGACTCCTGATTCCATTTTGAAAGATGATATTAATAGAGCTAATAAAGCAAAACAGGAGAAAAATAAGAGTGAAAATCAGATTGTGGCAAAAGAATTTGAGCAACAAATGAAGCCTAATAATATACCATCTACTGTTGCTTCTGAAATTAAATTGAAAAGTGCATGTTTATTTGCCACCAAATCTGATATTGATGAGCTAGATTTTAGCAAATCTGTTTGCTATGCTGTTGTATGCAAAGAGGCATTATTTTCATTCGAGGACGTGCCTTCCTCTTTGCCTCCTGCTGTCACTAACATTTTGCAGGAGTTCGCCGACGTCTTTCCACAAGACGTGCCATCGGGATTACCACCTATTCGAGGGATTGAGCATCAGATTGACTTAATTCCCGGTGCATCGCTACCCAACCGCGCACCATACCGTACCAATCCAGAAGAGACGAAGGAGATTATGCGTCAAGTACAGGAGCTACTCGACAAAGGTTATATACGTGAATCCCTTAGTCCTTGTGCTGTTCCTATTATTCTAGTGCCGAAAAAGGATGGTACATCACGTATGTGTGTTGATTGTAGAGCCATTATGATAGATGCGAGGGGCCCGATCTTTCGATGAGATGATAACTATCGATTTGGTGGTGACGACTTTGACGATCCGACTACAAACGTGCACGACGTTGCGCCTTAGCAATCGCTAAACCAATCTCCAGGGGTTACTGACGATGCCAGAAGCACGATCAACCTGACCACGAAAGGTCTATTCCTGCATGCAATCGAAGAACAAGCAAGAATATGATAAAGCAATCTGAATATTGCAAATATAAATGATGTATTGTTAAAGGTGGGGATCCGTAAGCGGTCTTGGTCTGGTCGTTGGACACAAACGAAGTACATGAAGTTGCAATGGCTAACTTTTGACTAAACAAATCCCTAAGAAAAAGCTACTAGATGGATCTACTTATATAGGAGCAAGGGGTGGCGGCCAAGGAGGTGGGAGGACATCCCAAGGCAGCCTAAAACTAACCCTAGGTCGTACAAGGCTCATGGGCCCAAGTGGAGGTGATGTAACACCTTTGGACTTGTAGTTTGACTCGGATTCTGCTGCAGCGCCAGATTGTTTCCTCGGTATCTCAACGCTCCGGATGAATTTGAAGGTGAGTCCAATTGGGTTGGAAAGTGTACGAAATCTAGTTTCCAACAAAAAAAGAAACACCCAATTCGGAGTCCGTATGAAGGAGTTATTGCCGTTTTGAGTCAGGTATGTCTGTGCAGTCCGAATCTGGATGCAGAACGTGAGAGACTTGGACTCTATCTTCTCTTGGCCCAAAAGTGACGTGAGAGAACTTTTTGAACAGCACCTAAACTTCTGTTTTTCCTTTATCTTCATATGTGGATTGTACAAATGTCCCATACACCTCACAAATATACATGTATGCAATATTTTTGGTCGTATCCAAGGTAGTCATGTCCTCATCATCCTCCCTTTTTTGAAAATAAAGCCGTCCTCGGCGTTGCTTAATCTGAAATGTGGGTAAGAAAATAGACAAGGTGTACATGTTGTATATGTATATGTCATCCATTTTTACTTCCCTTAATTTTCGCACATATGACACATGTATAGATGAGTAACTTTCGTAGTTCATAAAATATAAAGCCAAAATATTATCACAAGAAGTGGAAGGCATGCAAATATTGCAACTCAATTTGCACATATAAGTGAAACTCTTAATCGTTACAACAGATTGGCAATGCTCATCATTAAACCATCCCAACTTTGATGAACCATCACCAAGATTAGAGGTCATATCAAAATGATTAAACATTGGCACAACTATTTTCACACGTATTTGATCCAAATCTGATTTATTCCTTGATTCAAATGGTTCTTTCGCATCAATAGTTAATTCAATTGGTTCACTCACAATTGTTTGATCGCATGGCAAAGTCAAATCACGAACATATTCCTCTAAAATAGTTGGTGTGATCAAAGTAGTGGATAGCTCATCGCATGGTTCATTTAAATTGACAAGGCATTCACCATACTCATGTGGAGGTGGAAGATCGGTACCTTTGTCATTACCTCTTATGATCAACTCAGATGATGTAGGCACTGTCGGAGGTGATGTGTCACATGGTGGAGGTGATGTAGTCCTCACAACAACGGATGTGTCTGTCATAGTATGCCTAGTAGTGGAAGGAACAACCGTATCATTTCTTGGAATGTGCACCTGGCGCTTATTCTCCTTACGGACAATACGTCGTTTTATTTCCTGTTCAGCACTACAAGCAAGACGAAACAAATGGTCCATAGGATAACACTCTTCATGAATTAGTAACTCCTGAATATCACGATTTAATCCTGCCCAAAATCTATCCATAAAATCGTCTTCACTTTCTTGTAAAGAGGAATGCAACAAGGTAGTTTGTAAATCATCATAATATTTCGTTACGGTGTCACTACCTTGTTTTAAATGTTGCAACTTTGTAAGCATGTCACGAGTATAATAAGCAGGGACGAATGTACGTCGCATGGCAACTTTCAAATCAATCCAAGTAGTAGGTATATAATTAGGGTGTAACCGACAATATTCACTCCACCAAACTAAAGCATAACCAGTGAAAGAACCAACCGCAACCTTAATTTTTGTACGTTCATCAAAATTATGGGAAGCAAATATATTATTGATGTTGAACTCCCATTCAATATATAAATCAGGTTTAAAACGACCATGAAAAGGTGGCATGGAAATAAGAACCTGTTTGTGCGCATTCTGATGTCTTTGTACCTCTTGTGATGGTGGTTGTATTTTCTGAGGTGATGACACGTCTCCCACGATCGATGAAGCCCAACTGACTCTTGAACCTGCCATGATTAGTAGAAACAAGAAACAAAATCCAAAAATAATGTTCCTATGAACTACTAGGATGTGGTGGTAAAGCGCTCACAGTAAAGCAAATATCAATATCTTACAAGTTCTTACCATGCAGCAGGTGGTGATAGGCAACCAGCGGTGTCAAATAACTCCAAAGATTGAGTAAAGCGATTGCCAGGTGAACGTACGTAAACACGGTGTAGAAATATGTGGAGCTGGGTTGGCTTTATATATGGTAGCAAAAGATTAGCAATAATCAATTCAGAGATGCAATGTTGAATAAATGCTCAACGACGGTACTGTGCTGGTCCTAGGCTAGACCGGACTAGAGACGCGAGCCTAGAACACTAATGATGTCACGGTGTAGCACAACTAGCATCAATAAAGGATACGAATTAGCTCTGGACAGCAAGATATAAGTGAAGATCACAACGGCAGTAAAGATAATGATGAAAACAACTGCCAAGCAGAATATACAACAACACTCTCTCCAACTTTCTTTTCCTTCTTTTTCTTTTTTCTTTTTTTTTCTAACACTTTTTTTTCTTTTTCTTTCTCTCCTCTTTTTTTTACTTTTTTTTTCTCTGTCTTTTTTTTTTCTTTCTCCCTCTTTCCAAGACAAACTAGATAAGATGTAGATTGGATCAAGCAAAGATGCAAAGGACTTCAACTATGATTGTGACAATGAATGATGGGTTGCACGAGGTGGAAATTGATGGATGAGGTGGTGGACAGCGGAAGGGATAACGATGCAGCGGCGACGTGACTAATGTGAACAGAACTCGAAACTCTAACGAACTACACACTAAGACCAGCAACTCGACACGACGATGCAACCGATAATTCAATAATGCAAACAATGAAAAGAAAATTGCAAAGGCTCAGACTGGCTTGGACAAAGGATGAATAGATCTAACTTTTTTTGTGGCTTTTCCTTGGACAATAGGTAAGAAAATAAATCTAATCTAGGAATAACTGGAAATTCTCACCGAGCAACCTGAAAACTGATACCACTTGATAGAGGCAAAGGTGTCCCGATCTTTCGATGAGATGATAACTATCGATTTGGTGGTGACGACTTTGACGATCCGACTACAAACGTGCACGACGTTGCGCCTTAGCAATCGCTAAACCAATCTCCAGGGGTTACTGGCGATGCCAGAAGCACGATCAGCCTGACCACGAAAGGTCTATTCCTACATGCAATCGAAGAACAAGCAAGAATATGATAAAGCAATCTGAATATTGCAAATATAAATGATGTATTGTTAAAGGTGGGGATCCGTAAGCGGTCTTGGTCTGGTCGTTGGACACAAACGAAGTACACGAAGTTGCAATGGCTAACTTTTGACTAAACAAATCCCTAAGAAAAAGCTACTAGATGGATCTACTTATATAGGAGCAAGGGGTGGCGGCCAAGGAGGTGGAAGGACATCCCAAGGCAGCCTAAACTAACCCTAGGTCGTACAAGGCTCATGGGCCCAAGTGGAGGTGATGTAACACCTTTGGACTTGTAGTTTGACTCGGATTCTGCTGCAGCGTCAGATTGTTTCCTCGGTATCTCAACGCTCCGGATGAATTTGAAGGTGAATCCAATTGGGTTGGAAAGTGTACGAAATCTAGTTTCTAACAAAAAAAGAAACACCCAATTCGGAGTCCGTATGAAGGAGTTCTTGCCGTTTTGAGTCAGGTATGTCTGTGCAGTCCGAATCTGGATGCAGAACGTGAGAGACTTGGACTCTATCTTCTCTTGGCCCAAAAGTGACGTGAGAGAACTTTTTGAACAGCACCTAAACTTCTGTTTTTCCTTTATCTTCGTATGTGGATTGTACAAATGTCCCATACACCTCACAAATATACATGTATGCAATATTTTTGGTCGTATCCAAGGTAGTCATGTCCTCATCACATTAATAATATTACTATTCGTTATCGTCATCCTATTCCTAGGCTAGATGATATGCTTGATGAATTGAGTGGCTCTACAATATTCTCCAAAGTTGATTTGTGTAGTGGATACCATCAAATTCGTATGAAATTGAGAGATGAATGGAAAACAGCATTTAAAACTAAGTTTGGATTATATGAGTGGTTAGTCATGCCTTTTGGGTTAACTAATGCCCCTAGTACTTTCATGAGATTAATGAATGAAGTTTTACGTGCTTTCATTGGACGATTTGTGGTAGTATACTTTGATGATATATTGATTTTTAGCAGATCTTTGGAGGAACATTTGGAACATTTACGTGCTGTTTTTATTGCTCTACGTGATGCACGTTTGTTTGGTAACCTTGGAAAGTGCACCTTTTGCACCAACCGAGTCTCTTTTCTTGGCTATGTTGTTACTCCACAGGGAATTGAGGTTGATAAAGCCAAGATTGAAGCTATTGAGAGTTGGCCGCAGCCCAAAACGGTCACACACGTGAGGAGTTTCCTTGGCCTCGCTGGATTCTATCGGCGTTTTGTGAGAGATTTCAGCACCATTGCTGCACCTCTCAATGAGCTTACAAAGAAGGATGTGCCTTTTGTTTGGGGTACTGCACAGGAAGAAGCATTCACGGTATTGAAAGATAAGTTGACACATGCTCCTTTACTCCAACTTCCTGATTTTAATAAGACTTTTGAGCTTGAATGTGATGCTAGTGGAATTGGGTTAGGAGGTGTGTTATTACAAGATGGTAAACCTGTTGCATACTTTTCTGAAAAATTGAGTGGGCCTAGTCTGAATTATTCTACTTATGATAAGGAATTATATGCTCTTGGTCGGACTTTGGAAACATGGCAACATTATTTATGGCCCAAAGAATTTGTTATACATTCTGATCATGAATCTTTGAAGCACATTAAAAGTCAAGCAAAACTGCACCGTAGACATGCTAAATGGGTTGAATTCATAGAGACTTTCCCTTATGTTATTAAACACAAGAAGGGAAAAGAAAATGTTATTGCTGATGCATTATCTCGTTGTTATACTATGCTTTCACAACTTGACTTTAAAATATTTGGTTTGGAGACCATCAAAGATCAATATGTGCATGATGCTGAATTTAAAGATGTATTGCAGAATTGCAAAGAAGGGAGAACATGGAACAAGTTCGTCGTTAATGATGGATTTGTGTTTCATGCTAACAAGCTATGCATTCCAGCTAGCTCTGTTCGTCTTTTGTTGTTGCAGGAGACGCATGGAGGAGGATTAATGGGACACTTTGGCGTGAAGAAGACGGAGGACGTACTTGCTACACATTTCTTTTGGCCAAAGATGCGACGGGATGTTGAGCGTTTTGTTGGTCGCTGCACTACATGTCAAAAGGCTAAGTCACGACTCAATCCTCATGGTTTATATATGCCTTTGCCTGTCCCTAGTGTTCCTTGAGAAGATATATCTATGGACTTTGTTTTGGGTTTACCTCGAACAAAGAAGGGGAGGGATAGCATATTTGTTGTCGTGGATAGGTTCTCGAAGATGGCACACTTTATACCATGTCATAAAAGCGATGATGCTGCTAATGTTGCTGGTTTGTTCTTTCGTGAAATTATTCGCTTGCATGGTGTGCCAAATACTATTGTTTCAGATCGTGATACTAAATTTCTTAGCCACTTTTGGAGATGTTTATGGGCTAAGTTGGGGACTAAACTGCTTTTTAGTACTACTTGTCACCCCCAAACTGATGGACAAACTGAAGTAGTCAACAGAACTTTGTCTACTATGCTTAGGGCTGTTTTGAAGAATAATAAGAAAATGTGGGAAGAATGCTTGCCTAATATTGAATTTGCTTATAATCGTTCGTTGCATTCTACTACTAAGATGTGCCCTTTTGAAATTGTCTATGGTTTCCTACCTCGTGCACCTATTGATTTGTTGCCTCTTCCATCTTCGGAGAAGGTTAATTTTGATGCTAAACAACGTGCTGAATTGATCTTACAAATGCATGAGTTAACTAAGGAAAATATTGATCGCATGAATGCTAAATATAAACTTGTTGGAGATAAGGGTAGAAAACGTGTTGTCTTTGCACCTGGAGATCTTGTTTGGTTACATTTGCGTAAGGATAGGTTTCCTAATTTGCGCAAGTCAAAGCTAATGCCACGTGCTGATGGTCCTTTCAAGGTGTTAGAGAAAATAAATGATAATGCATATAAACTTGAGCTGCCTGCAGATTTTGGGGTTAGTCCCACATTTAACATTGCAGATTTGAAGCCTTACTTGGGTGAGGAAGATGAGCTTCCGTCGAGGACGACTTCAATTCAAGAAGGGGAGGATGATGAGGACATCACTAACAAGGTTACACCCACAGCTCCAACTGACACATATACAGGACCAATTACTAGAGCTCGCGCACGCCAATTAAATTACCAGGTACTTTCGTTTCTTGGAATGAATCTAATGTTCATGAGAATATGATGCTGCCTAAATTGGATACATTTGTCTTGCTTACAAATGAAGGGCCTAGCTTTGACAAGAAGGATGAACATTGGAGCAAGATCAAGCATGGAGATGATGGCATGCGCAAGGGGAACAAGAATGGAGTTTCAATTGATGATTTCAGGACTTTGAAGCCACCATAATGAGTGCAAGAAGCCTTGGACGAAATATACAAGATGCCACTTCATAAATTTCGTCCAGAGGCTATTATAGGTGCTGCGTCACCTTATTATTGGGCCAGGCCCATGTAATTTCGAAATACTTGAGTATAGGCTGTTTTTAGAGTCCGTATGTGTGGGGAAACAAGAGTTAGGGTTGGTTTCGGACCCCTCCACCAAGGGCCACGAAATTCCCCCCTCTTTCCCTCATATATACAGCCCTTAGGGCGTCGTTTAGACTTTGGGTTTTGTTTAGATTAAAAGTTCGCCATAGCTGCAACTTCGCGTACTTCGTTTGTGTTCAACGACCAGACCAAGGCGTCACAGAACCCCACCTTGATCAATAAAGCTTTCCTCTTATATTCGCGATATCCAGATTGCAATCTTAGTTTCTTGCTTGTTCTTCGTTTGCCTGCAGGAAACAGACCTTCGTGGTCAGGTTGATCGTGCTCCGGCATGGTCAACAACCTCTCGGAGTTGGTTTAGCGATTGCTAAGGCGCGACGTCCTCGCACGTTCGTAGTCGGATCGTCAAAGTCGACTTCCTCAAAAACGATAGCCACCATCTCATTGAAAGACGGGACACCTTTGCCTCTATCACTAAACAGCAGATATTCATGATTGGAGAATATCCCACGACGAACACGGAGAACACAAGAGGAAACGCAGGAAAACAAGAGGGGGAAACACTCAAATCAACACAAAAGATGATCACACAAGTGCTAGATCCACGATACACATCAAGATACACGGTCCATAGTCAACAACGGTGGTACAAAGATAGTCTTCTCCCGGAAGAGGTCTTGGATATCCCTTGGGATCTTCCCCGATGTGGAGGTCTTGAATCCGAGGTGGATCTTCTCCGAAGAGGCCGCGGTCTCGTAGGAGAGAATCCATAGAGGTGTCTATGATGAGCTATCCAAAAGCTAACCCTAGTACGGAGCTAGGGAATGAGTACTTATAGTCCAAGGGGGTAAGTTGGGGGGATACATGGGTGAAAACCCTTCAACTGCGCGCAGGAAGGGCGGTAGTACCGGTCCTGGGACCGGTAGTTCCGGTCTTGGCAGTTTTAGCGGTTGTTCCGGCGTTGCACCGGCCTTGCATCGGTCGATCACAGAAGCTAGACCGGTAGTTGACCGATAGTTGGCCGGTAGTACCGGTCGACCGGTAGTTGGGCGGTAGTAGACCGGTAGTACCTTTTTCACTGCGCTGTGAAAATCCTTGTCCATGTGTTTGGTGTCCATCTTGCGCCCTTCCTTCTCCTTGGCACCGAAGCACACAAAGTGTTTCCGTTTGAGGTAGCAGCCATGTCTCAAGGTGGTCAAATGGGAATTCAACAAGGAGAGAGTTAACCTGGGATTCAAGTGCTCTAGCACGAGCACGAGTCATTGGTCCTTGGGGCACTTGGTGAGGTGATTGATGGTCCATGGGGATGAGCTTGGAATGCTCCGCATCATCTCCCCTCCCTTGGGAAAGATCCGACCTCGGATCGTAATCTTCATCACCATGGAAAGGAGAGAGATCCTTGGCATTGAAGGTGTCGCTCACGGAGTACTTGTCTCGTGGGATGTCGATCTTGTAGGCGTTGTCGTTGTAGCGTGCTAGCACCTTGAAAGGTCCGTCGGCGCGAGGTAGTAGTTTGGACTTGCGCTCGTGTGGGAAACGGTCCTTGCGAAGATGAAGCCAAACAAGATTTCCTGGTTGGAACACCATTGGTGCCTTGTTGATGTTGAGCTTGGTGGCGAGACGATGTACTTTTCGCTCGATCATTGCTCTTGTATCTTCGTGCGCTTTCTTGAGATAGCTTGCTCGTGCACTTGCGTCCATGTTCGTGCGCTCTTGGAGAGGAAGCGGTAGGATGTCCAATGGGGAGAACGGGTTGAAGCCGTAGACGACCTCGAAGGGGGACTTGCTAGTGGTCGAATGTCTTACGCGGTTGTAGGCGTACTTGGCGATGGGCAAGCATTGCTCCCATTCCTTGATGTTCCTCTTGATCAACACGCGAGGAAGCGTCGAAAGCGTGCGGTTCGTCACCTCCGTTTGGCCGTCCGTTTGTGGATGGTATGCCAAAGAAAATAGTAGCTTGATTCCGAGCTTAGCGCATAGTGTTTTCCAAAAGTAGCTCAAGAACTTGACGTCCCGGTCCGACACGATCGTTTTGGGCACGCCATGTAGACGAATGACCTCCCTACAAAAGAGAGTTGCAACATGTGAAGCATCGTCTATCTTGTTACAAGGAATGAAATGAGCCATTTTAGAGAATCTATCCATGACAACTAGCACGGAATCTTTGCCATTTTGAGTCCTAGGCAATCCAAGTACAAAATCCATGCTTATGTCTTCCCATGGATGGTATGGAATAGGAAGAGGCATGTAAAGACCATGATATTGAGCTTTGGACTTAGCTTTGCGGCATGTAGAACATCGGTTGGTGAGGCGTGAGACGTCACGGAGCATCTTGGGCCAAAAATAGTTCTTAGAGAGGGTAGCAAACGTCTTGTCGCGTCCAAAGTGTCCCATGAGTCCTCCTCCATGAGATTCCTGCAAAAGGAGCGAACGAAGCGAAGACTCGGGAATGCAAAGTTTGTTAGCTCTTATAAGATATCCATCCTTGATGTAGTAATGTTCCCAAGAAGTGTGAGTCAAGCACTTAGCATAAGCATTTGCAAAGAAAGGATCATGCTCATATAAATCTTTTATGTGCTCAAAGCCAATCACATTCAACTCAAGTTGTGTTACAAGCACGCATTTGCGGGAAAGCGCGTCCGCCACAGCATTTTCTTTGCCTTTGATGTACTTGATGACATAGGGAAAAGACTCAATGATCTCACTCCATTTAGCATGACGCTTGTTCAACTTAGTTTGACCCTTGAGATACTTGAGAGTCTCATGGTCCGTATGAAGAATGAATTCATGAGGTCTAAGATAATGTTCCCAAACACGTAAAACTCTCACCAAGGCATAAAGCTCTTTATCATAGATGGGATAGTTAAGTTGCGCTCCGGATAGCTTCTCGCTAAAGTACGCAATTGGGCGCTTTTCTTGCATGAACACGCCACCTATGTTGGTACCACTAGCGTCAGAATGAATCTCAAAAGGTTTATCAAAGTTTGGTAGGGCTAGAAGTGGTTCGTGCGTGAGCAATCTTTTTAGCTCATTGAACGCGGTGTCTTGTGAAGGACCCCAAATGAAGGGTGCGTTCTTCTTGCTCAAGGCGTGTAGAGGCATAGCAATAGTGCTAAAGTCCTTCACAAAGCGTCGGTAGAAACCGGCTAGACCAAGGAAATTACGCACTTGCATGAGATTCGTTGGTTGAGGCCAAGTTTTAATTGCTTCAATTGTAGTTTCATCAACGTGAACACCTTGTGAAGAAACGACAAATCCTAGGAAGACGACCTTGTCAACGCCAAAAGTGCATTTCTCCATGTTAGCATATAAGCGCTCTTTCCGAAGGGTTTTTAAAACCATACGGATGTGTGTCACATGGTCCTCTAGCGTCTTGCTAAAAACGAGGATGTCATCAAAGTAAACCACTACAAAGACACCTATGTAGGGTCGTAGACAAAAATGATGATGCGGAGCATCCCTTGATCATCCCCATGTTCACTTCGACGAGACCTCAACTACACACAATTGGACACAAGGTTCACTCGCTCCTCTCCGAACCTCCACTTTCTACATGTGAGACATGGCTACCACCTCAAATATATGTGTTATGCATGACCAGGAACCAAGAGGGAGGCCATGGAACAGCTAGGAGCATTGGACAAGATGGCGAGGACACCAAGTACAAGGATCAAGAGAAGCTGCTGGAAAAGCTACAGGCTCCGGACGTCCGGCCTCTACCGGACGACCGGCGACTCCCAGGCGACCGGACGACCGGAGGCCACCGGACGTCCGTGACTTCGACGACAGAAGGAAAATAGCGGAAGTTCGAAGACTTCCGGACGTCCGGACCCTCGCGAGCCACCGGACGTCCGGTAGCCGTCGGACGTCCGCTACATGCTGTCTGCGCACAGTTATCGGGCCAGAGGCCCATGTATCCCTCTCCCACTTACCCCTTCGTGGCCCTAGAATATATATACTCCTCCACCTCCTCCTAGTAAGGGTTAGCTTAGTGATAGCTCATTTGATACCTAGAGCTTTGCTCATCTAGTAGTTCATCTCCTTGTGAGTGACTGCGGCCCCTCCACGGAGAAGATCCACACGGATTCAAGACCTCCTTCACGGAGAAGATCCCGCGGGATACCCCAAGACCTCCTCACGGAGAAGAACCGGTTACCCTTTGTATCGTCCCTTGTTGATCATGGATCTTGTATCTCTTTGTGTTTCGAGGATCTAGCATGTGTGTGACTTGTTCTTGTTGGTTTGAGTGATTCTCTCGTGTTTCCCCTCGTGTTCCCCTCTCGTGTTCTTCGTGTTCATCGTGGGATCCCCTCCATTTCGTGAAAGATCAGCCACTAGGGTTCCACGCTACATCATTATGGTATCCAGAGCATAGGTTGATCACGGATTTGGAGCCCCCTCCACCGTTTTCTAGCTTGTTTTTGTTGTGTTCTTCCCCAAATTCGAAAATCCCCACCAAAAATAGCCCCAAATTTTTTTGTGATCTGTTGGTTTGATGACGTTTTGTTGATTTTGATCCGTGGATTTGCTTGGTTTCAAGTGGATCTAGCATTTCCCCAAGTTTCCCCATCTTTCATCCACGAAATCTCATCAATTTTGACCCCAAAATCATCAAATTCCGCCCAAAATCGCGTCCCGGATCTCAAATCTCGCGTTGACCCCGACCCACCGGACGACCGGCATTTTACCGGACGTCCGGACCCTCACGAAGCACCGGACGTCCGGAACTCACCGGACGACCGGAACCACCTATACAGCAAAAAATACTGGAATTCCGGCCTTTTCCGGACGTCCGGTACACCCAGATTTTGACTTCGGCTGATTTTTGTTTTGGTCATAACTAATTCATACGAACTCCGATTTGGACGTTCTTGAGCTCGTTTTGAAGCTCTTGACATTCCCCATACCAGAAAAATACAACCATATTCATTTGACTCCATCATATTTTGTGGATTTTGGCATCTTTGCCTAGGGCCTCCACCACATCATCCGCTATACCACCACCGACTTCCGCAACCTAACCATTTTGTCCCCCATAGCATTTGTGGTTGCTTGAGTAGTGATTTGAGTCTCCTAAGGTGTTTAGGCTACTTAGGGACCATTGCTTCTTCATCAACCACCACCACCACTTCCGCATAGCATAGCCCACTATACATAGCCAACCCAACTTAACCAAATTTTGTTCGAGCTTGTTTGAGTTGTGGCTTGTGTCTCCTAAGGTGTTTCGGCTACTTAGGGACCGTGACTTCAACTCCGACATCGTGTATAGCCCATCTTTCCACTTCCTCAACCACCACGGCATTGCCGCTACCACCATTTGACATTTGTACTTGAGATTTTGAGTTGTGGTTTTTTCGTTTCCTAAGGTGTTTCGGCTAATTAGGAACGGGTCTACATCAAGAGCACCGCATCTCATCATCATCATCATCGGACGGTAACTTCGACGACATCATTGTATATTCCCCTTGCAATTGCATTCTTAACCCCTAGCCCATTTTTGCGTCACTTACCCATCGAGACTAGCCATTCGAGTATTGCCGGCAACGTTACTTGTGCACATTAGTGATCATACTTCCCATATCATACATACCATATCACCGTGGTGCATATCTTGGTATCATCTCTTGTGACACAAGGTTGTCATCGCATATACTCAATTGCTATCTTGGTTCGTGAAGTTTTGCATGAGAAAAGAGCTCAAAAGAGAAAGAGCCAAACAAGCTTTTAAGCACAAAGAAAAAGATACGCAAAGAGCTTTTAAGCAAGAACCATAGCATCATACTACATTAAGATTGTCATACTCGATCATTTTGGATCATACCACCGGAATACCATACATATAGCATACTTGGGATAGAAGCCGTTGCATTTTGCTTAGTAGGTTGTGCACAAGTTCGTATCCGCCTATTGTGCAATCGTGCTAGCGTCTCTCTAGTGTTGTGCAACACGAGCATTTTCGTGGATTCCACATTTTGGCTCATTCCTTGGTTGCACGACCCCATCTATCTATCCGTGTGTGTGTTTCCGTGTGCCACCCATATTGCTATTGGTCTACTTGTTTCACTTGCGAATTTGTGAATCTTTTTCAACTTTATTGACTCTTGCTAACATTTTGCATCAAATTTTTGTGCCACTATCCTCACCGAGCTCCACCATAAGCTTTACTTGTGTAGGTGTGAGAAACCGACAAGAATTGGTACCAATTGTGCTATTTCCTTGTTCCACATTTGAGTGATCATTGATCCATCTTCAACATCGGTCAAGGTACATTTGGTATAGTTCTTCTCTTTCTCCCACTCATACTTGCTAGCATCTTGTGATGGATAGGCAAGGCATTTCATCTCCGGTCTTCGACATCGACGGCGCGAACAAGGACATCCACGCGAAAACCATCGGACTACAACAAGAAATGCAAGTGTGCTTGGGCAACATCGCCATCGAACTACGACACTCCAAGACAAGGACAATGGCTTCCTTCGACGACTTGTGCGACTCCTTCAACAAACAAATGGCGGAGCTCCGACACTTGGTGGTCGATTACAAGTCCTCTTCCCATTCGTCATCCTATCGGCGGCGACGTTCAAGTCACAAGTCTTCGGAGCGCAAACATGATGCAAGTGCAAGTCTTCCACGTCCACAAAGACATGGCGACCATCGACATCGTCATGAAGGGCAAGTCACCTCCAAGCATCTTGTGCACGACGACGACGAACGACATCTACCAAGAGCTCAAGCACGACAACGACATCATCATCATGAAGATGCTCGACAAACGCATATCTCCAAGTCCGAAGAAGCTCTACATCACGCCAAGGCCGAGCTTCAAGATCAAAAGAGAAGACCGCGAGACAAGCACACCCAAGATGGAGCTACGGCTACAACCACCACTTCGGCATCTTCGCCAAGTGCTATCAAGGCATCTTCGCCTTCGGACGTACGACATCTTCGCCTACTTCCCATGAGTTCGCCTACATCGACATCTCCAACTACAAGGCGAGCACCTACGAGCGAGGGTGACACTTCCATCTTCGGAAGCTCCCCACATCAAGACGGCGACAAGACGGTCGATCAAGGGCCATCCCCTTCGACTACGGCATTCACCTTTGGAGGCGTTATGGATGAGGCGGCGAAAGGAGTTGAGTTTGGAGACGTTTGCACATACATCTCTCCGACACCCATATATCATGAGATGCCCCAATTTCCATGTGAGGAGAGACACCACCATATGAGTGACATGAGTGACTCCACCATATGTGAGATTGAGAGCATTTCTTTTGAGAGGACGAGAGTGATCACCACTATCCCCACACATGAGAGCATGCCACACATCATATGTGAGGTTGAGAGCCATTTGGGTGACTCCACCAACCATACGAGTGAGAGCGTCCATGAGGGAGTGAGTGAGCCACACCACTTAGTGAGTGAGGTAGTTGATAGGGCATGTGAGGCCACTATGATTTCTAACGACTTAACCTCTACTCCAAGTGTGTTTTCTTTGGTGCTAGGTCTCCTACAAGAGGACATGCCTACCCTCGATGAGTCCGTCCCTCCAATGGACAAACCGATGGCCATGGTGGAAGAAGATGTACCCCCCACATGGTACCATCAAGTTGCAACCTCACCTACAATACATGAGCGATGCTCCAAAGGTAACAAAGGTGATGGTGCTTCTTTCGTCCCACTTGTGGACTATATCACCAATGATTGCTTGCATGATGTTGATTCACCTATGACCATGCTTCATGCTAGTGCAACTTCCTCATGTCTTGACTTACCTATTTATGATGAATATGATGATGAGCATGTTGAGTTGCCTAGTTGTGATGCTATGCTCCATAGGATATCATGTGAAAATTCTTTTGGTCACATCATGTTCGACAACCCTCTAAACTTGTCATATGCTATGAGTGAGATTTCTCATATTGTTTCATTTCAATCTCAACATAGTAACTATGCATGCCCCATAGATGACAAGATGATGGTCATTGGCTTTTGTTTTTCATGCGATGATATTGCCATGCTCCCTTTACATAATTTGCGCAATTCATCTACTATGCCATGCCATGAACACGTTGTTCCAAATATGCTTTGCTTTGGATGTTGTCAATATTCTCCATGTGATGTTTCCATTGATGCTCATGAGGAGACCCCCATAGTTTCCTCATACATACTAGGAGATCTTGATGCATTCCATACCTTGCATGATTACCATGATTGTGTGCATCATATGTATTCCATGAATAACAATGCTCTACATATTTCTTGTGATGCATTACACAACTTGAGTCTCCATTATGCTATACATAACAACAAACCTCTCATGATGGATGACATGTTTCTATATCACGCATCTCATTTATTTGAGCATTGGCTTTTATGTGCTAACCAACACATGCACGTGCGCATCATGATGGATGATGTGTACATATACCACGCACACACAATTTTCCCTTTGTCTTTGTTTTGTGTAGGTACTCATGAACATTTGTCAACCTCACAATCCCATGAGTTGACAAAACGAGCTCTTGAGAGCAACGATGACTTGGGATTCTGTGGAATCTCCTTACCACCATTCTCTTCGCGCAACCACTACGCGCATCTCTTTTACTTGGCTCTCACACGGCTATGGGCTATTTGCCACTTCTCACATTATGCCCATACTATCGTGTTCACTTTGCATGTTATGCCTCTTGCTATGACCTTGCCATGCAATTGTGACCCTTGCTTGCATTTACTCATGATTCACCATTGTGATACTCCTATGTGTATTTGCATGCTTGGTGGAGATCCTAGTAGCTATTGCAATGATATCTTTGTGCCCCATGCTATTGATGCTTATTGTGTTGGGAGAGTCATGATGTTCCATCGCTATTTCCGTATGGCCTCTCATCAACAGGTTGATGCTATTTTGCTCATATCTTGCTTTCATGCTTGTGCTACGCCATGTGCATCATGTATGCTCACTATTTACACACATGACATGCTTGTCATGATTACCTCTAGTACGTTGCATCTTCGCACTACTAGCTTGTTTACCTTGATCGCTAAGATTGCTTGCTATGTTGCATCACCCATGTTCCACTCTTACTTGCTTTCTTGGGTTGATGACATATATGTTCATGCCATTCACATCATTCGCATTGATCATTGTCACTTGTCTCCATTAGTTGCATCTCTCATATTCCCTTGTATTGAGTGCAACCATGCTATGCCTATTGATATTGGAGACTTTGACACCTTTCTTGTGATGCATACTTGCTTGATTGAGCCTATTGCATTTGGTTGTTCTTGCATCTTATGCCCACATACCATGCACCACACCGTTGTACTTTCTTATGATAAGAATGATGCAAGCACTTGTTGGGTATTTTCCCGCACGAATGCTAGGTTTTGCATTACGGCTAACCTCATTTGTTTTTCCGAGTGTTTGTCATGTTCTTTCATTTTGAAGGATTCACAAGGCGGTACCATCACAAGGCATCTTTGGCATGTGAAGGTGATGTAGGGTGGAACCCTAATCAGCGGATCTTTCACGTTTTGGAGGGTGTCACACGATGAACACGGGGAATACAAGGAGAAAGACGGGGAAAACACAAGAGGAAACACTCAAATCAACACGAAAGTAATCACACAAGCGCTAGATCCACGATACAGAGTGCGATACATGATCCATAGTCAACGATGGTGATACAAGGATAGTCTTCTCCGTGAGGAGGTCTTGGAAACCCGTGGGATCTTCTCCGCGAAGGAGGTCCTGAATCCGTAGTGGATCTTCTCCGTAGAGGCGCACCGTCTCGTGGGAGAAATCCACACAAGTCTGAGAAATGAGCTAAACCACAGCTACCTCGAAAGGAGGGAAGTCAACAGTATTTATATTACATAGCTCGGCACCGTCGGGGCGGACGTCCGTTGGTTACCGGACGTCCAGTGGTTCCGGAGGGACCAGACGTCCGGTAATCCTCGGATTTCCGCTATTTAGCTTCTGTTGCCGATGTCACGGACGTCCGGTGGCTTCCGGTCGTCCGGTCGTCTGGGAGAGGCCGGACGTCCGGTGTCCTCCGGTCGTCCGGTGCCTGGAAGTCGCCGGTCGTCCGGTGCAGGCCGGACGTCCGGTGCCTGTAGCATCTTCAGCCATCCTTCTTCTTGTCTCGTGCACTCGTCGGGCTTGTCGTCTTGACCATTGTGCAGAGCTGTTCCGTGGCCTTCGTCCAAGCACCTGAGTATGCACAAAGTCTCTGATGAAGGTAGAAGCCATGTCTCAAGTGAATCCGAAAGATGTAGAGAGAGGAGCGAAGTCACCTCGGTCTCGAAAGCTCTTGCACGGGCTCTAGTCATTGGTACTTTGGGCACTTGGTGAGGTGAAGGAGGGTCCATGGGGATGACCTTGGGATGCTCTGCATCATCTTCCCTCCCTTGGGAAAGATCCGACCTCGGATCGAGATCTTCATCACCATGGAAGGGAGAAAGATCCTTGACGTTGAAGATGTCGCTCACGGAGTACTTGTCTCGAGGAAGGTCGATCTTGTAGGCGTTGTCGTTGTAGCGAGCTAGCACCTTGAAGGGTCCGTCGGCGCGAGGTAGAAGCTTGGACTTGCGCTCGTGTGGGAAGCGGTCCTTGCGAAGATGAAGCCAAACAAGATCTCCCGGTTGGAACACCATTGGTGCCTTGTTGACGTTGAGCTTGGTGGCGAGACGTTGGACTTGGCGCTCGATCATTGCCCTTGTATCTTCGTGCACCTTCTTGAGATAGCTTGCTCGAGCACTTGCATCCATGTTGATGCGCTCTTGTAGCGGTAGAGGTAGAATGTCCAATGGAGACAACGGATTGAAGCCGTAGACAACCTCGAATGGCGACTTGCCGGTGGTCGAATGTCTTGCGCGGTTGTAGGCGAACTCGGCGATGGGCAAGCAATGCTCCCATTCCCGGATGTTCCTCTTGATCAACACACGAAGAAGAGTGGAAAGCGTGCGGTTCGTCACCTCCGTCTGGCCGTCCGTTTGTGGATGGTACGCCGAAGAAAAGAGTAGCTTGATTCCGAGCTTGGCACTTAGTGTTTTCCAAACGTAACTCAAGAACTTGACGTCCCGGTCCGACACGATCGTTTTGGGCACGCCGTGTAGACGAAGTATCTCCCTACAAAAGAGAGTTGCAACATGTGAAGCATCGTCGATCTTGTTACAAGGAATGAAATGAGCCATTTTGGAGAATCTATCTACCACGACAAGCACATAATCTTTTCCATTTTGAGTTCTAGGCAAGCCAAGTATGAAATCCATGCTTATGTCTTCCCATGGGTGGTATGGAATAGGAAGAGGCATATAAAGACCATGGGATTGAGCTTTGGACTTAGCTTTGCGGCATGTAGAACATCGGTTGGTGAGGCGTGAGACGTCACGAAGCATCTTGGGCCAAAAATAGTTCTTAGAGAGGGTAGCAAACGTCTTGTCGCGTCCAAAGTGTCCCATGAGTCCTCCTCCATGTGATTCCTGCAAAAGGAGCAAACGAAGCGAAGACTCGGGAATGAAAAGTTTGTTAGCTCTCATAAGATATCCATCCTTGATGTAGTAATGTTCCCAAGAAGTGTGAGTCAAGCATTTAGCATAAGCATTTGCAAAGAAAGGATCATGCTCATATAAATCTTTAATATGCTCAAAGCCAATCACATTCAATTCAAGTTGTGTTACAAGCATGCATTTGCGGGAAAGCGCGTCCGCCACAACATTTTCTTTGCCCTTGATGTATTTGATGGCATAGGGAAAAGACTCAATGAACTCACTCCATTTAGCATGACGCTTGTTCAACTTAGTTTGACCTTTGAGATACTTGAGTGTCTCATGGTCCGTATAAAGAATGAATTCATGAGGTCTAAGATAGTGTTCCCAAACACGTAGAACTCTCACCAAGGCATAAAGCTCTTTATCATAGATGGGGTAGTTAAGTTGCGCTCCCGATAGCTTTTCGCTAAAGTACGCAATTGGGCGCTTTTCTTGCATCAGCACGCCACCTATGCCGGTACCACTAGCATCACAATGAATCTCAAACGGTTTGTCAAAGTTTGGTAGGGCTAGAAGTGGTGCGTGCGTGAGCAAGCTCTTAAGCTCATTGAACGCGGTGTCTTGCGAAGGACCCCAAATGAAGGGTGCGTTCTTCTTGCTCAAAGCGTGTAGAGGCATAGCAATGGTGCTAAAGTCCTTCACAAAACGTCGATAGAAACCGGCTAGACCAAGGAAACTACGCACTTGCATGAGATTCTTTGGTTGAGGCCAAGTTTTAATTGCTTCAATTTTAGTTTCATCAACGTGAACACCTTGAGAAGACACGACAAATCCTAGAAAGACAACCTTGTCAACGCCAAAAGTGCATTTCTCCATATTAGCATATAATTGTTGTTTGCGAAGTGCTTGCAAAACTAGTTGGACATGGTCAACATGTTCTTCAAGCGACTTGCTAAAGACGAGAATGTCATCAAAGTAAACCACGGCAAAGACACCTATGCAGGGTCTAAGAACAAAGTGCATAAGACGCACGAAAGTGCCGGGTGATAAGCCCATTGGCATAACAAGCCACTCGTATAACCCGAACTTGGTTTTGAAAGCAGTTTTCTACTCATCACCCTCTTGAATGCGAATTTGGTAGTAACCACTTTTAAGATCAATTTTTGAAAAGATGGTGGCACCACATAGTTCATCAAGCATATCGTCTAAGCGAGGAATAGGGTGACGGTATCTAACGGTGATAGCATTTATCGGACGACAATCGGAACACATGCGAAAAGTTCCGTCTTTCTTAGGCACGAGGATAACGGGAACGGCACAAGGGCTTAGACTTTCACGTACATGACCCTTGTCGATGAGTTTTTGCACTTGCCGTTGTATCTCCTTTGTTTCCTCGGGGTTGACGCGGTAGGGAGCCTTGTTTGGAAGTGGAGCACCGGGTACGAGGTCGATTCGATGTTCTATCCCTCGAAGTGGAGGTAGACCCGGGGGTAGCTCATCAGGAAAGACGTCCGAGAATTCCTGCAACAATTGAGACAACACAAAAGGTGTAGGTGGTGAAGTGTTAGTAGGTTTGGCTTCCCCTTTGCATAGAAGCACAAGGTGGAAGACGCTCGATGGGTTCTCACACACTTCTCTCATCTCACTTTTGGTGGCAAATAGGACTAGTTGCTTCTTGTCGCTCATCGTGGAGGCGCTCATATTTGGCTTGTGGCTCTCGCTCTCTTTTTGGTGGCTCGCTCTCTCACCATTCTCTCCACGATGGGTGGTAGGTAAAAGCTTGTCGGCGGCTACTTGACTTGGAGTCATTGGTCGTAGCACGAATTCCTTGCCCTTCATCTTGAAGTGATAGTGATTTGTCCGTCCATTGTGTGTGACTCCACGATCATATTGCCATGGACGTCCAAGAATAAGGTGGCACACGGACATGGGTATCACATCACATTCGAGAGTGTCCTCGTAGGCGCCAATCTTGAAAGAGACTTGCACGGTGTGCTCGACTCGAAGAAGTTCGGCGTCGTTGAGCCACTGGACCTTGTAGGGGTGAGGATGCTTCGTCTTGACCAAATGAAGCTTGTCGCATAGCTCTTCGCTTGCCAAGTTGTGGCAACTTCCTCCATCGATGATAACCTTGACGGAGCGTCCATTGATGCCGGCCTTCGTATGGAAAATATGACATCGTTGGTCGTCATCTTGTTGATGTTGGAGTGTCAAGACTTTGGAGACAACAAGGTTGGGGCTTGAGTCATTGTCGCAAAACACTTGATTGTCTTCTTCTTCATTGACTTGGCGATGCATAGCGACATGCTCAAGTGCTTCCATCTCATCATCGCTCATGGAGTCATAAGATCCGTCATCGTTGATGATCATGGTGCGAACGGTCTTGCACTCAAATGACTTGTGGCCTCGTCCTTGGCACTTGAAGCATTTGATGGAGCTCGTCTTGTTATTGTCTTCGGTTGGACTTGGAGTTGAAGAAGCTCTTGGCTTGAAGTTGTTGGTAGAAGGTGGACGACTCGATGTAGTCGCATTCTTGTAGCTGGACTTGTCACCGAAGTTTGTAGAAGGCTTGGTAGAGGTAGTAGGAGTAGCCAAAGTCGTTGAAGCTTGGTTGTAGGAGCCGAAGTTCTTGGAGTTGAACTTGGAGTACTTGTAGTCCTCTTGAACTTGTCGCTCCGCTTTGGTTGCTTGTGTACTAGCTCGAGGAGATTGTTGTATGGTTGGAAGTCCGCAATCTTCTTGATGGGATAGTTGAGTCCATTCAAGAATCTCTCCATAGTTTGCTCGTCATCTTCCGTGATGTTTGCTCGTATCATGGCAATCTCCATCTCCTTGTAGTACTCTTCAACGGACTTGGTACCTTGCTTGAGGAGTTGTAGCTTCTTGAACAAGTCACGATTGTAGTGTGTAGGCACAAAGCGTGCTCTCATGACTTCCTTCATTTGAGCCCAAGTGGTGATAGGAGGTTCGCCTTTTGCTTCTCTTCTCTCTATGATTTGCTCCCACCAAATGAGAACATAGTCTTGGAACTCAAGGGATGCCATTGCAATCTTCTTTTCTTCATCGAAGTTGTGAAGGCGAAAGATCTTGTCAACTTTCAATGCCCATGAGAGATAGTCTTCGGGATCAATGCTTCCGGAAAACTTTGGCATGGTGAACTTGAGCTTGCCATAGCGATGCTCGTCATTGTTGCCTTGCCTATTGGGAGGGCGATCTCGATTTTGGCGGTTTGCCATATCTTGTTGCTCTTGGTGATGTAGATGTTCTTGTTGGAGTTGATGTTCTTGTTGGTATTGTTGCTCATGCCGTGCTTGAGGAGGAGCTTCTTCTTGCATTCTTGCTTGATGTCGTCCATGTTGCACCTCATCACGAAGGAGATCCTCTTGTTGACGAGTGTGTCGGTTGCGGGCGGCCACATTGCGATGTGTATCTTGTAATGCTCGTTGCGCCTCCATAGCTTGAGCTTCTCGACGTTGTTGTGCTTGGCGGTTAGCCTCGGCGTCTTGTTCTTCTTGATATTGACGTGCTCGCTCTTGTTGTTGTTGGCGTAATCGTTGTCGTTCTTGTGCTTGCTCAAGTGTAGCTTGGTTTTGACGACGTCGGCTTTCTTGCTCGTCGAATAGCTCTTGTGAACTCTTGTCATGTAGAGGATGCCGGTGGTCATGTCGAGCTTGACGTGCGGCTTGATGAAGAGTGTTTGACGTAGGTGTACTTGAGTCTTGCGTGGAGTCGGAGTGTCGACTTGAGCGGCTTCGTCTTTGAGAAGATGTTGAGGAAGAACGTCTGTTGATTATCAATGTCCGGAGCTCGTTGTATTGAGTAGTCATGTTGGTGTTGATGGTGTCGAATTGTTCTTTCGTCCTTGCTTCAAATTGGCGCGCGTCCTCGGCGACTTGACCAATGTATTCACGCATAGCTTCACTCTCTTGATGTAGAGCTCGTTGGACACCGAATAGATGTAGTTTGGTGACGTAGTTGTTCGCTTCTTGAGGATCGTCGAAGATCGGGTTGGAAGATGTACTTGGCCTATCCATCATCACAAGCAAGTATGTGAGTGGGAGAAAGGAGAAGACAATATCAATGTACCTTAACCGAGGTTGAAAATGGATCAATGATCACGCGATAATGTAACCCGGAAATAGCATTATTGGTATCACTTCGTGTCGATTCTCACACCTACACAAGTAAAGCTTTGAGAGGAGCTTGGTTAGGATGTGGCACAAATTCAATGCAATCATCAAAATGACTCAATGATGTTGAAAATGGTTCACAATTTGCTCATGCAAAAAGTAGATCACTAGCAAAGGTAGCACACGGAACACACGCACGGATAGATAAATGTGGTTGTGCAACCAAGGATGAGCGAAAATGTGGAAAACCACGGAAAATGCTCGTGTTGCACAGCACTAGAGAGACGCTAACCGATTGCTTAATAGGCGGATACGCACTTGTGCACGACCTATAAGAGGCAAAACGTAACGACTATCTATCACAAGTATGCTATGAGTGTATGAGGTGCCGATGCTTGACCACAAGATGATGTTGCTATGATGTATGATCTCTTTGGATGCAAGGCGTATGATGCTATTGTGTTTTGCTTTGATTGGCTCGTTTGCTTAAAAGCTTGTGAGCTCTTTCTTTGGGCACATATGCATGCTTCTCGGATCGAGGTAGCTATTGTGTATGCGGAGCACTCTTGTGGCACACGGAGATATGCAAGATAGCAAGATGATGTGGTGTTACTCACAATGATGTAGTATGCAATATCTATGACTATCACTAATGTGCACAAGTGTCGTGGCCCGGCAATACTCAAATGGCTAGTCTCAATGGGAAAGCTACGCAAAGATGGTTCATAGGGTGACAATGCAATTGCAAGGTAGAATGAGCGAAGTGTCGTCGATGTTACCGTCCTTGCCGAAGTTGAGCGGTGGTGTTATCGAAGTCTTGCCATCCCAAGGTAGCCTAAACATCCAAGGAAACGGTGAAACCACAACTCAAGTATCCACGGCAAAGGTAGACACACTTTCCAAACTCGTAGCGTGTAAACGATGGTGGTTGCGGAAGGTAGGTGGTAGGTAGGTGGTAGCGGAAGGTGGTACGTAACTGAACAAAATCAGCTACGTCAGGAAATGTCGGACGTCCGGAAGGTACCTGTCGTCCGGTCGGTCAGATGGGGTCGGACGTCCGGAAGTTGCCGGAAATCCGGTAAAAGTTTCTGTAACGGGGTGCCGGTCGTCCGGTGTTTAGCGGACGTCCGGTGTCTCGAGAGGTGCCGGACGTCCGGTAAACGTCGGTCGTCCGGTAGGCTGGGATGTGGTTGGTGGGATCCGTGGCGAAAATGGTCAAACGTGGTCGGATTTGCGGTGGAAAAAGGTGGAAAAGGAGGGGAAATGCTAGATCGACACGTGGCACAGCAAATCCATGGAACAAAGTCAACAAAATTTTGCCAAATCAACAGATCAAAAAAAAATTTGGGGCTCTTTTTGTGGGGAATTTTCGAAATTGGGAAGAACAACACAAAAACAAGCTAGAAAACAAAGTTTGGGGCTCCAAAATCGTGATCAACCTTGCTCTTGATACCAAGATGATGTAGGGTGGAACCCTAATCAGCGGATCTTTCACGTTTTGGAGGGTGTCACACGATGAACACGGGGAATACAAGGAGAAAGACGGGGAAAACACAAGAGGAAACACTCAAATCAACACGAAAGTAATCACACAAGCGCTAGATCCACGATACAGAGTGCGATACATGATCCATAGTCAACGATGGTGATACAAGGATAGTCTTCTCCGTGAGGAGGTCTTGGAAACCCGTGGGATCTTCTTCGCGAAGGAGGTCCTGAATCCGTAGTGGATCTTCTCCGTAGAGGCGCACCGTCTCGTGGGAGAAATCCACACAAGTCTGAGAAATGAGCTAAACCACAGCTACCTCGAAAGGAGGGAAGTCAACAGTATTTATATTACATAGCTCGGCACCGTCGGGGCGGACGTCCGTTGGTTATCGGACGTCCGGTGGTTCCGGAGGGACCGGACGTCCGGTAATCCTCGGATTTCCGCAATTTAGCTTCTGTTGCCGATGTCACGGACGTCCGGTGGCTTCCGGTCGTCCGGTCATCTGGGAGAGGCCGGACGTCCGGTGTCCTCCGGTCGTCCGGTGCCTGGAAGTCGCCGGTCGTCCGGTGCAGGCCGGACGTCCGATGCCTGTAGCATCTTCAGCCATCCTTCTTCTTGTCTCGTGCATTCGTCGGGCTTGTCGTCTTGACTATTGTGCAGAGCTGTTCTGTGGCCTTCGTCCAAGCACCTGAGTATGCACAAAGTCTCTGATGAAGGTAGAAGCCATGTCTCAAGTGAATCCGAAAGATGTAGAGAGAGGAGCGAAGTCACCTCGGTCTCGAAAGCTCTTGCACGGGCTCTAGTCATTGGTCCTTTGGGCACTTGGTAAGGTGAAGGAGGGTCCATGGGGATGACCTTGGGATGCTCCGCATCAGAAGGCATACACGTTGCGCGACACCAACATCTTCGAGAAATTCCTAAAGGTGAATTCCTTCTTTGTGAGCCATCCTCACTTATGCATATTGGATGGGCCATACTTTTATTGTTGTTTCCTTCTTGTTGTCTACATGATACATCTACGGGATGGAGGACCGGCATTGAAGATGGACCCTTTGGATGCACCTTCGGAACTCCACTCAAGCCACGATATTGAGCATTGGTATATCACCACTCCTTCGGCACATTGCACCAAAACCTCCATATTTGTTGATTGTTTGCCCACATGCCATGCTCCATGGACAAATCATACCCATGACAAATTTGCATCTTGCGCATGGATTGACTCACATTATGATTGCGTTGTTGCATCTTGTATTCCCATGTCATCCATGATATATGAGCTTGTGCATTTCCTTAGCAAATTTGTTGTGATCTTCCTTGATGGCATATTCATACATCTTGATCACATTGCTAAACATCAATTGCATGATCACATAGTCATATTGAGCACCCATTGCCATGTTCATGCTCTTGATAAACCATCACACTATGACATCATTTTGCATAATGGTAGAAATTGTAGCTTTGTGCACCATGCCAATTACCATACCTTTGTGTGCACAACAAATGAATTTGCTCACATGAATGCTTTACATGTCATTGTACATCTTTTCGATAAGCATCTTGTGCCTTGCCATGCCCAAATTTGTCACACGGACCCATTCTTACATGATAGACACTTGTGCGCTAACCATTGTATTTCCGAGTGTCGTTTGTGTTTGCCCTTCTTGCATGTATACCACTCCGGCGACACCTTGGACTACTTGGATTACGCCAAGTCTTCATCTCGGTCCAACTACAAGTCCGTCCACGACAACTGTTTCCATGGTGATGAGCTTTTTGATCCGAGGTCGGATCTTTCCCAAGGGAGGGGAGATGATGCGGAGCATCCCTTGATCATCCCCATGTTCACTTCGACGAGACCTCAACTACACACAATTGGACACAAGGTTCACTCGCTCCTCTCCGAACCTCCACTTTCTACATGTGAGACATGGCTACTACCTCAAATATATGTGTTATGCATGACCAGGAACCAAGAGGGAGGCCATGGAACAGCTAGGAGCATTGGACAAGACGGCGAGGACACCAAGTACAAGGATCAAGAGAAGCTGCTGGAAAAGCTACAGGCTCCGGACGTCCGGCCTCTACCGAACGACCGGCGACTCCTAGGCGACCGGACGACCGGAGGCCACCGGACGTCCGTGACTTCGACGACAGAAGGAAAATAGCGGAAGTCCGAAGACTTCCGGACGTCCGGACCCTCGCGAGCCACCGGACTTCCGGTAGCCGTCGGACGTCCGCTACATGTTGTCTGCGCACAGTTATCGGGCCAGAGGCCCATGTATCCCTCTCCCACTTACCCCTTCGTGGCCCTAGACTATATATACTCCTCCACCTCCTCCTAGTAAGGGTTAGCTTAGTGATAGCTCATTTGATACCTAGAGCTTTGCTCATCTAGTAGTTCATCTCCTTGTGAGTGACTACGGCCCCTCCACGGAGAAGATCCACACGGATTCAAGACCTCCTTCACGGAGAAGATCCCGCGGGATACCCCAAGACCTCCTCACGGAGAAGAACCGGTTACCCTTTGTATCGTCCCTTGTTGATCATGGATCTTGTATCTCTTTGTGTTTCGAGGATCTAGCATATGTGTGACTTGTTCTTGTTGGTTTGAGTGATTCTCTCGTGTTTCCCCTCGTGTTCCCCTCTCGTGTTCTTCATGTTCATCGTGGGATCCCCTCCATTTCGTGAAAGATCAGCCACTAGGGTTCCACCCTACATCAAATGCATAAGACGCATGAAAGAACCGGGTGCTTCGGATAGACCCATTGGCATAACAAGCCACTCATATAACCCAAACATGGTTTTGAAAGCCGTTTTCCACTCATCACCCTCTTGAATGCGAATTTGGTAGTAACCACTTTTAAGATCAATTTTTGAAAAGATGGTGGCACCACATAATTCATCAAGCATATCGTCTAAGCGTGGGATAGGATAACGGTATCTAACGGTGATAGCATTTATAGAGTGGCAATCGGAGCACATGCGAAAACTTCCGTCTTTCTTAGGCACGAGAATAACCGGAACGGCACAAGGGCTTAAGCTTTCACGTACATGACCTTTGTCGATGAGTTGTTGTACTTGCCGTTGTATCTCCTTGGTTTCCTCGGGGTTGACGCGGTAAGGAGCCTTGTTTGGAAGTGGTGCGCCGGGTATGAGGTCGATACGGTGTTCGATTCCGCGAAGTGGAGGTAGACCCGGAGGTAGTTCATCGGGAAAGACGTCCGAGAATTCCTGCAACAAATTAGACAACACTAAAGGTAGAGGTGGTGAAGTGTTAGTAGGTCATAGAATGACGTCCGAGAATTCCTGCAACAAATTAGACAACACTAAAGGTAGACCCGGAGGTAGTTCATCGGGAAAGACGTCCGAGAAGTCTTGACCAAATGAAGCTTGTCGCATAGCTCTTCGCTTGCCAAGTTGTGACAACTTCCTCCATCGATGATAACCTTGACGGAGCGTCCATTGATGCCGGCCTTTGTATGGAAAATGTGACATCGTTGGTCGTCATCTTGTTGGTGTTGGAGTGTCAAGACGTTGGAGACAACAAGATTGGGGCTTGAGTCATTGTCGCAAAACACTTGATGGTCTTCTTCTTCATTCACTTGGCGATGCATAGCGACATGCTCAAGTGCTTCCATCTCTTCATCGCTCATGGAGTCATAAGATCCGTCATCATTGATGATCATGGTGCGAACGGTCTTGCACTCAAATGACTTGTGGCCTCGTCCTTGGCACTTGAAGCATTTGATGGAGCTCGTCTTGTTGTTGTCTTTGGTTGGAGTTGAAGTTGAAGAAGCTCTTGGCTTGAAGTTGTTGGTAGGAGGTGGACGACTCGATGTAGTCGCATTCTTGTAGCTTGGCTTGTCGCCGAAGTTTGTAGATGGCTTGGTAGATGTAGGAGGAGTAGCCGAAGTCGTTGAAGCTTGGTTGTAGGAGCCGAAGTTCTTGGAGTTGAACTTGGAGTACTTGTAGTCCTCTTGAACTTGTCGCTCCGCTTTGGTTGCTTGATGTACTAGCTCGAGGAGATTGTTGTATGGTTGGAAGTCCGCAATCTTCTTGATAGGATAGTTGAGTACATTCAAGAATCTCGCCATTGTTTGCTCTTCATCTTCCGTGATGTTTGCTCGTATCATGGCAATCTCCATCTCCTTGTAGTACTCTTCAACGGACTTGGTACCTTGCTTGAGGAGTTGTAGCTTCTTGAACAAGTCACGGTTGTAGTGGGTAGGCACAAAGCGTGCTCTCATGACTTCCTTCATTTGAGCCCAAGTGGTGATAGGAGGTTCGCCTTTTGCTTCTCTTCGCTCTATGATTTGCTCCCACCAAATGAGAACATAGTCTTGGAACTCAAGGGATGCCATGGCGATCTTCTTCTCTTCATCGAAGTTGTGAAGGCGAAAGATCTTGTCAACCTTCAATGCCCATGAGAGATAGTCTTCGGGATCAATGCTTTCGGAAAACTTTGGCATGGTGAATTTGAGCTTGCCATAGCGATGCTCGTCATTGTTTCCTTGCCTATTCGTAGGGCGGTCTTGATTTTGGCGGTTTGCCATATCATGTTGCTCTTCTCGAGGTAGATGTTCTTGTTGGGGTTGTTGCTCTTGCCACGCTTGAGGAGGAGCTTCTTGTTGCATTCGTGCTTGGTGGCGTCTTTCTTGCATCTCATCACGAAGGAAATCTTCCTCTTGAGGAGTGTGTCGAGTGCGGGCTGCCACATTGCGATGTGCATCTTGTAACGCTCGTTGCGCCTCCATAGCTTGAGCTTCTCGACGTTGTTGTGCTAGGCGGTTAGCCTCAGCATCTAGTTCTTCTTGGTGTCGACGTGCTCGCTCTTGTTGTTGTTGGCGTAGTCGTTTCCGTTCTTGTGCTTGCTCAAGTGTAGCTTGGTTTTGACGACGTCGGCCTTCTTGCTCGTCGAATAGCTCTTGTGAACTCTTGTCATCAAGAGGTTGCCGGTTGTCGTGTCAAGCTTGACGGGCGGCTTGACGAAGAGTGTTGGACGTAGGTGTACTTGAGTCTTGCGTGGAGTCGGAATGTCGACTTGAGCGGCTTCGTCTTTGAGAGGATGTTGAAGAAGAACGTCGGTTGACTATCAGTGTCCGGAGCTCGTTGAATTGAGTAGACATGTTGGTGTTGATGATGTCGAATTGTTCTTTTGTTCTTGCTTCAAATTGGCGCGCGTCCTCGGCGACTTGACCAATGTACTCGCGCATAGCTTCACTCTCTTGATGTAGAGCTCGTTGGACACCGAAGAGATGTAGTTTGGTGACGTAGTTGTTCGCTTCTTGAGGATCATCGAAGATCGGGTTGGTAGATGTACTTGGCCTATCCATCATCACAAGCAAGTATGTGAGTGGGAGAAAGGAGAAGACAATACCAAATGTACCTTAACCGAAGTTGAAAATGGATCAATGATCACTCGATAATGTAACCCGGAAATAGCACTATTGGTACCACTTCGTGTCGATTCTAACACCTACACAAGTAAAGCTTTGAGAGGAGCTTGGTTAGGATGGTGGCACAAATTCAATGCAATTGTCAAAGTGACTCAAAAGTGTTGAAAATGGTTCACAATTTGCTCATGCAACAAGTAGATCACTAGCAAAGTAGCACACGGAACACACGCACGGATAGATAAATGTGGTTGTGCAACCAAGGGTGAGCGAAAATGTGGAATCCACGGAAAATGCTCGTGTTGCACAACACTAGAGAGACGCTAATCGATTGCTGAATAGGGGGATACGCACTTGTGCACGACCTATAAGAGGCAAAACGTAACGACTATCTATCACAAGTATGCTATGAGTGTATGATGTGCCGATGCTTGAGCACAAGATGATGTATTGCTATCTCATATGATCTCTTTTGATGTAAGGCGTATGATGCTATTATCCTTTTGCTTTGGTTGGCTCTTTTTCTTAAAAGCTTGTGAGCTCTTTCTTTGGATACTTATGCATGCTTCTCGGATTAAGGTAGCTATTGTGTATGCGGGACACTCTTTTGTCACACGGAGATATGATGATGTAGTATGCAATATCTATGACTATCACTAATGTGCACAAGTGTCATGGCCCGGCAATACTCAAATGGCTAGTCTCAATGGGAAATCTACGCAAAGATGGTCCATAGGGTGACAATGCAATTGTAAGGTAGAATGAACAAAGTGTCGTCGATGTTACCGTCCTTGCCGAGGGTGAGCGGTGGTGTTGTCGATGTCGTTCCGTTCCAAGGTAAACGAAACATCCAAGGAAACGGTGAAACCACAACTCAAGTATCCAAGGCAAAGTGAGACAAAATTGTCAAAATCGAAGGGTTGAAACGATGGTGGTTGCGGAAGTGGCGGTGGTATGCTGAAGGTGTATATGGTGGAGGGCCTAAGCAAACTTGCCAAATTTGACAAAATTTTATGGAGTCTAATGGTGGTAAAACCAAGATGAGCAGCTCGGGCACGTCGCTAGGTTTTCAACGAGCCAAAGAACACTCAAATCAGAGTTCGGGAGTGAAAGTTACGGTCGAAACGATGAAACTCGGAAGGCTGAAACTGGGTGGGGCGGAAGTACCGCTTGGTAGGCCGGTAGTACCGGTTGAGATGCTCAACGGAAGTACCGCTAATGCCACCGGTAGTACCGCTGGTGTCGGGAAAAATCTCAGAACTGGATCTGGGCGAAAATTGGGCGGAAATGGATGATTTCGGGGTCGAAATTGGGTGGATTTAGTGGATGGAAAGTTGGGAAACTGGGGAAAATGCTAGATCCACTCGTGGCACAGCAAATCCATGGAACAAATTCAACAAAATCTCGCCAATTCAACATATCACAAAAAAAAATTGGGGCTATTTTTGTGGGGAATTTTCGAAATTGGGAAGAACACAACAAAAACAAGCTAGAAAACAAGGTGTGGGGCTCCAAATTCGTGATCAACCTATGCTCATGATACCATAATATGATGTAGGGTGGAACCCTAATCAGCAGATCTTTCACGATTGGAGAATATCCCACGACGAACACGGAGAACACAAGAGGAAACGGAGGAAAACAAGAGGGGGAAACACTCAAATCAACACAAAAGATGATCACACAAGTGCTAGATCCACGATACACATCAAGATACACGGTCCATAGTCAACAACGGTGGTACAAAGATAGTCTTCTCCCGGAGGAGGTCTTGGATATCCCTTGGGATCTTCCTCGATGTGGAGGTCTTGAATCCGAGGTGGATCTTCTCCGAAGAGGCCGCGGTCTCGTAGGAGAGAATCCACAGAGGTGTCTATGATGAGCTATCCAAAAGCTAACCCTAGTACGGAGCTAGGGAATGAGTACTTATAGTCCAAGGGGGTAAGTTGGGGGGATACATGGGTGAAAACCCTTCAACTGCGCACAGACAGGGCGGTAGTACCGGTCCTGGAACCGGTAGTACCGGTCCTGGAACCGGTAGTTCTGGTCTTGGCAGTTTTAGCGGTTGTTCCGGCGTTGCACCGGCCTTGTACCGGTCGATCACAGAAGCTAGACCGGTAGTTGACCGGTAGTTGGCCGCTAGTACCGGTCGACCGGTAGTTGGGCGGTAGTAGACCGGTAGTACCTCTTTCACTGCGCTGTGAAAATCCTTGTCCATGCGTTTGGTGTCCATCTTGCGCCCTTCCTTCTCCTTGGCACCTAAGCACACAAAGTGTTTCCGTTTGAGGTAGCAGCCATGTCTCAAGGTGGTCAAATGGGAATTCAACAAGGAGATAGTTAACCTGGGATTCAAGTGCTCTAGCACGAGCACGAGTCATTGGTCCTTGGGGCACTTGGTGAGGTGATTGATGGTCCATGGGGATGAGCTTGGGATGCTCCGCATCACTAAAGGTATCGATCTTTCACGATTGGAGCGGATCCCGCGAAGAACACAAAGAACACGGAAGGGAAAACAAGAGGAAACACTCAAATAAACAAGATGCAATCACACATGTGCTAGATCCACATACATAAAAGAGATAACAAGGGTGCAAATCCAACAAAGGGACATACAAAAGGGGAACTAGTTCATCTTAGTACTAGAAGGAAGGAGGCCTTGAATCCTTGAAGGATCTTCCCACAAGGGGGTCTTGAATCCACTTGGGGGATCTTCTACTAGGAGGTTTTGGTCTCCAAAGGAGTAGGGATAAGTTGATGAGCAAAGCTCTATCTCAAATTTGAGCTACCACAATGCTAACCCTAGAAGGATAGGAGAGAGGTCCATTTATAGTGCTAGTACAAGTTGGGGCGAGTTGGAGGGATACATGGGCCGGAGGCCCGTTACGCTGTACGCAGACAGGGGCCGGATATCCGGACCTTCGCGTCAGGCCGGATTTCCAAGCCTTCGCGTCGGGCCTGATGTCTGGGCCAGGGGCCGAATGTCCGGGCTCGAGAGGCCAAACTTCGGGTGGCCTCTTGGTAGGTGGCACCGGATGTCCGGGCTGGTCGGGCTGGATGTTTGCCGCCGCCCTGATGTACGGGCCAGGGGCAAGATGTCCGGGCTCGGGAGGCCAAACTTTGAGTGGCCTCTGTTAGGTGGCACCAGATGTCTGGGCTGGTCTGGCCGGATGTTCAACGCCGGCCAGATATCCGGACCCTATAGCACATCGGCGGCTGGGCTACTGATGTGGTTGAGGTCTCCAGGGGTCGAATGTGCGGGTCTTGTAGACGTCTTCTGGTTCCTTTCATCAGTCCTCTTCATCCATGTACTTGGGACTTGTCCGCTGTCACGAGCATCTCCGAGGGGGTCTTCTACATACCTAATCACACATTGCATTCTGGATTAGGTAGTAGGCAAGTCTCACGTGGGTCATACAGAATATCACAAAGGAGAGATGTCACCTCGGTCTCGAGAGCTCTTGCAGGTGCTCGTGTCATTGGTCCACTTAGAACTTTGTGAAACGTTAGTAGGTCCATGGGGATGACCATAGGATGCTCCGCATCATCTCCCCCTCCCCTTGGGAAAGATCCGACCTCGGATCGAAAACCTCATCATCATGGTAGGGATAGAGATCCTTGACGTTGAAGATGTCACTCATGGTGTACTTGTCGCGTGGTATGTCGATCTTGTAGGCATTGTTGTCGTAGCATGCTAGCACCTTGAAGGGTCCGTTGGTGCGTGCTAGTAGCTTGGACTTGCGCTCGTTTGGGAAGCGTTGATTGCGAAGGTGTAACCACACAAGATCTCCAATGTTGAATATCATGGGTTGCTTATTGATGTTGGTCTTGGTCGCAAGTCGTCGTTCTTGGTGCTCGAGGGTGTGCCTTGTATCTGCACGCACCTTCTTGAGATAGCTTGCTCGGGCACTCGCGTCCATGTTGATGCGCTCTTGTAGATAGAGGTAGAATGTTCAATAGGGACAAAGGATTGAATCTCTATACAACCTTGAAGGGGGACTTGCCGATAGTCAAATGTCTTGCGTGATTGTAGGCGTACTCGCGATGGGTAAGCACTCCTCCCACTCCTTGATGTTCTTCTTGATCAACGTGCATACGAGAGTAGATAACATCTGGTTCTTGACCTCCATTTGGCAGTCGATCTCTGGCTGATATACCGAAGAAAATAGTAGCTTTATTCCAAGCTTGGCGCAAAGCGTCTTCCTAAAGTAGCTATGGAACTTGACATCGCGGTCCAACACAATAGTCTTTGGCACTCCATGTAGACGCAAGATTTCCCAACAAAAGAGATTCGCAACATGTGAAGCATCATCTATCTTGTTGCATGGAATAAAGTGTGTCGTCTTAGAGGATCCGTCTACAACAACAAATGCCGGATATTTTCCATTTTGGGTTCTCGGCAAACCAAGGAAAAAAGTCCATACTAATATCTTCCCATGGGTGATACAAAATAGGAAGGGGAATATAGAGACTTTGGGATCTAACTTTAGACTTAGGTTTGCGACATGCCGAGCATCGGTTAGTGAAGAGTGAGACGTCACGAAACATCTTGGGCCAAAAGTAGTTCTTATAGAGCCTAACAAATGTCTTGTCACGGCCAATATGTCCCATAAGTCCTCCTCCATGAGCCTCTTGCAGAAGTAACAACAAAGAGAAGACTCAAGGATACATAGCTTGTTAGCTCTCATTAGATAAGCATCCTTGATATAATATCTTGATGAGGACATCAATACCATTGTTACACCCACATCTCATACCGCTATACATACTGGACCAATTACTAGAGCTCGTGCACGCCAATTAAATTACCATGTACTTTCATTTCTTGGTAAGGATTCTAATGTTCATGGGAATATGATGCTACCTAAATTGAATACATTTGTTTTTCTTACAAATTAAGGGCCTAGCTTGGACAAGAAGTGATAGAGGCAAAGGTGTCCCGTCTTTCGATGAGATGGTGGTTATCGTTTTGGAGGAAGTCGACTTTGACGATCCGACTACGAACGTGCGAGGACGTCGCGCCTTAGCAATCGCTAGACCAACTCCGAGAGGTTGTTGACCACGCCGGAGCACGATCAACCTGACCACGAAGGTCTGTTTCCTGCAGGCAAACGAAGAACAAGCAAGAAACTAAGATTGCAATCTGGATATTGCGAATATAAGAGGAAAGCTTTATTGATCAAGGTGGGGTCCTGTGACGCCTTGGTCTGGTCGTTGAACACAAACGAAGTACGCGAAGTTGCAGCTATGGCGAACTTTTAATCTAAACAAAACCCAAAGTCTAAACGACGCCCTAAGGGCTGTATATATGAGGGAAAGAGGGGGGAATTTCGTGGCCCTTGGTGGAGGGGTCCGAAACCAACCCTAACTCTTGTTTCCCCACACATACGGACTCTAAAAACAGCCTATACTCAAGTATTTCGAAATTACATGGGCCTGGCCCAATAATAAGGTGACGCAGCACCTAAAATAGCCTCTGGACGAAATTTATGAAGTGGCATCTTGTATATTTCGTCCAAGGCTTCTCGCACTCATTATGGTGGCTTCAAAGTCCTGAAATCATCCATTGTAACTCCATTCTTGTCCCCTTGCGCATGCCATCATCTCCATGCTTGATCTTGCTCCAATGTTCATCCTTCTTGTCCAAGCTAGGCCCTTCATTTGTAAGCAAGACAAATGTATCCAATTTAGGCAGCATCATATTCTCATGAACATTAGATTCATTACCAAGAAACGAAAGTACCTGGTAATTTAATTGGCGTGCGCGAGCTCTAGTAATTGGTCATGTATATGTGTCAGTTGGAGCTGTGGGTGTAACCTTGTTAGTGATGTCCTCATCATCCTCCCCTTCTTGAATTGAAGTCGTCCTCGACGGAAGCTCATCTTCCTCACCCAAGTAAGGCTTCAAATCTTCAATGTTAAATGTGGGACTAACCCCAAAATCTGCAGGCAGCTCAAGTTTATATGCATTATCATTTATTTTCTCTAACACCTTGAAAGAACCATCAGCACGTGGCATTAGCTTTGACTTGCGCAAATTAGGAAACCTATCCTTACGCAAATGTAACCAAACAAGATCTCCAGGTGCAAAGACAACACGTTTTCTACCCTTATCTCCAACAAGTTTATATTTAGCATTCATGCGCTCAATATTTTCCTTAGTTAACTCATGCATTTTTAAGATCAATTCAGCACGTTGTTTAGCATCAATATTAACCTTCTCCGAAGATGGAAGAGGCAACAAATCAATAGGTGCACGAGGTAGGAAACCATAGACAATTTCAAAAGGGCACATTTTAGTAGTAGAATGCAACGAACGATTAGAAGCAAATTCAATATGAGGCAAGCATTCTTCCCGCATTTTCTTATTATTCTTCAAAACAGCCCTAAGCATAGTAGACAAAGTTCTGTTGACTACTTCAGTTTGTCCATCAGTTTGGGGGTGACAAGTAGTACTAAAAAGCAGTTTAGTCCCCAACTTAGCCCATAAACATCTCCAAAAGTGGCTAAGAAATTTAGTATCACGATCTGAAACAATAGTATTTGGCACACCATGCAAGCGAATAATTTCACGAAAGAACAAATCAGCAACATTAGCAGCATCATCGCTTTTATGACATGGTATAAAGTGTGCCATCTTCGAGAACCTATCCACGACAACAAATATGCTATCCCTCCCCTTCTTTGTTCGAGGTAAACCCAAAACAAAGTCCATAGATATATCTTCCCAAGGAACACTAGGGACAGGCAAAGGCATATATAAACCATGAGGATTGAGTCGTGACTTAGCTTTTTGACATGTAGTGCAGCGAGCAACAAAACGCTCAACATCCCGTCGCATCTTTGGGCAAAAGAAATGTGTAGCAAGTACGTCCTCCGTCTTCTTCACGCCAAAGTGTCCCATTAATCCTCCTCCATGCGCCTCCTGCAACAACAAAAGACGAACAGAGCTAGCTGGAATGCATAGCTTGTTAGCTCGAAACACAAATCCATCACTAATGACGAACTTGTTCCATGTTCTCCCTTGTTTACAATTCTGCAATACATCTTTAAATTCAGCATCATGCACATATTGATCTTTGATGGTCTCCAAACCAAATATTTTAAAGTCAAGTTGTGAAAGCATAGTATAACGACGAGACAATGCATCAGCAATAACATTTTCTTTTCCCTTCTTGTGTTTAATAACATAAGGGAAAGTCTCTATGAATTCAACCCATTTAGCATGTCTACGGTTCAGTTTTGCTTGACTTTTAATGTGCTTTAAAGATTCATGATCAGAATGTATAACAAATTCTTTGGGCCATAAATAATGTTGCCATGTCTCCAAAGTCCGAACAAGAGCATATAATTCCTTATCATAAGTAGAATAATTCAGACTAGGCCCACTCAATTTTTCAGAAAAATATGCAACAGGTTTACCATCTTGTAATAACACACCTCCTAACCCAATTCCACTAGCATCACATTCAAGCTCAAAAGTCTTATTAAAATCAGGAAGTTGGAGTAAAGGAGCATGTGTCAACTTATCTTTCAATACCGTGAATGCTTCTTCCTGTGCAGTACCCCAAACAAAAGGCACATCCTTCTTTGTAAGCTGATAGAGGCAAAGGTGTCCCGTCTTTCGATGAGATGGTGGTTATCGTTTTGGAGGAAGTCGACTTTGACGATCCGACTACGAACGTGCGAGGACGTCGCGCCTTAGCAATCGCTAAACCAACTCCGAGAGGTTGTTGACCACGCCGGAGCACGATCAACCTGACCACGAAGGTCTGTTTCCTGCAGGCAAACGAAGAACAAGCAAGAAACTAAGATTGCAATCTGGATATTGCGAATATAAGAGGAAAGCTTTATTGATCAAGGTGGGGTTCTGTGACGCCTTGGTCTGGTCGTTGAACACAAACGAAGTACGCGAAGTTGCAGCTATGGCGAACTTTTAATCTAAACAAAACCCAAAGTCTAAACGACGCCCTAAGGGCTGTATATATGAGGGAAAGAGGGGGGAATTTCGTGGCCCTTGGTGGAGGGGTCCGAAGCCAATCCTAACTCTTGTTTCCCCACACATACGGACTCTAAAAACAGCCTATACTCAAGTATTTCGAAATTACATGGGCCTGGCCCAATAATAAGGTGACGCAGCACCTAAAATAGCCTCTGGACGAAATTTATGAAGTGGCATCTTGTATATTTCGTCCAAGGCTTCTCGCACTCATTATGGTGGCTTCAAAGTCCTGAAATCATCCATTGTAACTCCATTCTTGTCCCCTTGCGCATGCCATCATCTCCATGCTTGATCTTGCTCCAATGTTCATCCTTCTTGTCCAAGCTAGGCCCTTCATTTGTAAGCAAGACAAATGTATCCAATTTAGGCAGCATCATATTCTCATGAACATTAGATTCATTACCAAGAAACGAAAGTACCTGGTAATTTAATTGGCGTGCGCGAGCTCTAGTAATTGGTCATGTATATGTGTCAGTTGGAGCTGTGGGTGTAACCTTGTTAGTGATGTCCTCATCATCCTCCCCTTCTTGAATTGAAGTCGTCCTCGACGGAAGCTCATCTTCCTCACCCAAGTAAGGCTTCAAATCTTCAATGTTAAATGTGGGACTAACCCCAAAATCTGCAGGCAGCTCAAGTTTATATGCATTATCATTTATTTTCTCTAACACCTTGAAAGAACCATCAGCACGTGGCATTAGCTTTGACTTGCGCAAATTAGGAAACCTATCCTTACGCAAATGTAACCAAACAAGATCTCCAGGTGCAAAGACAACACGTTTTCTACCCTTATCTCCAACAAGTTTATATTTAGCATTCATGCGCTCAATATTTTCCTTAGTTAACTCATGCATTTTTAAGATCAATTCAGCACGTTGTTTAGCATCAATATTAACCTTCTCCGAAGATGGAAGAGGCAACAAATCAATAGGTGCACGAGGTAGGAAACCATAGACAATTTCAAAAGGGCACATTTTAGTAGTAGAATGCAACGAACGATTATAAGCAAATTCAATATTAGGCAAGCATTCTTCCCACATTTTCTTATTATTCTTCAAAACAGCCCTAAGCATAGTAGACAAAGTTCTGTTGACTACTTCAGTTTGTCCATCAGTTTGGGGGTGACAAGTAGTACTAAAAAGCAGTTTAGTCCCCAACTTAGCCCGTAAACATCTCCAACCCATTTAGCATGTCTACGGTTCAGTTTTGCTTGACTTTTAATGTGCTTTAAAGATTCATGATCAGAATGTATAACAAATTCTTTGGGCCATAAATAATGTTGCCATGTTTCCAAAGTCCGAACAAGAGCATATAATTCCTTATCATAAGTAGAATAATTCAGACTAGGCCCACTCAATTTTTCAGAAAAATATGCAACAAGTTTACCATCTTGTAATAACACACCTCCTAACCCAATTCCACTAGCATCACATTCAAGCTCAAAAGTCTTATTAAAATCAGGAAGTTGGAGTAAAGGAGCATGTGTCAACTTATCTTTCAATACCGTGAATGCTTCTTCCTGTGCAGTACCCCAAACAAAAGGCACATCCTTCTTTGTAAGCTCATTGAGAGGTGCAGCAATGGTGCTGAAATCTCTCACAAAACGCCGATAGAATCCAGCGAGGCCAAGGAAACTCCTCACGTGTGTGACCGTTTTGGGCTGCGGCCAACTCTCAATAGCTTCAATCTTGGCTTTATGAACCTCAATTCCCTGTGGAGTAACAACATAGCCAAGAAAAGATACTCGGTCGGTGCAAAAGGTGCACTTTCCAAGGTTACCAAATAAACGTGCATCACGTAGAGCAATAAAAACAGCACGTAAATGTTCCAAATGTTCCTCCAAAGATCTCCTAAAAATCAATATATCATCAAAGTATACTACCACAAATCGTCCAATGAAAGCACGTAAAACTTCATTCATTAATCTCATGAAAGTACTAGGTGCATTAGTTAACCCAAAAGGCATGACTAACCACTCATATAATCCAAACTTAGTTTTAAATGCTGTTTTCCATTCATCTCCCAATTTCATATGAATTTGATGGTATCCACTACGCAAATCAACTTTGGAGAATATTGTAGAGCCACTCAATTCATCAAGCATATCATCTAGCCTAGGAATAGGATGACGATAACGAATAGTACTATTATTAATGGCTCTACAATCAACACACATACGCGATGTACCATCCTTTTTCGGCACTAGAATAATAGGAACAGCACAAGGACTAAGGGATTCGCGTATATAACCTTTGTCGAGTAGCTCCTGTACTTGACGCATAATCTCCTTCGTCTCTTCTGGATTGGTACGGTATGGTGCGCGGTTGGGTAGCGATGCACCGGGAATTAAGTCAATCTGATGCTCAATCCCTCGAATAGGTGGTAATCCCGGTGGCACGTCTTGTTGAAAGACGTCGGCGAACTCCTGCAAAATGTTAGTGACAGCAGGAGGCAAAGAGGAAGGCACGTCCTCGAATGAAAATAATGCCTCTTTGCATACAACAGCATAGAAAACAGATTTGCTAAAATCTAGCTCATCAATATCAGATTTGGTGGCAAATAAACATGCACTTTTCAATTTAATTTCAGAAGCAACAGTAAATGGTTTATTATTAGGCTTCATTTGTTGCTCAAATTCTTTTGCCACAATCTGATTTTCACTCTTATTTTTCTCCTGTTTTGCTTTATTAGCTCTATTAATATCATCTTTTAAAATGGAATCAGGAGTCATAGGAAGCAAAGTAATATTTTTATCCTTATGAACAAGAGTATACTGATTGTTTCTACCATGGTGTACAGAATATTTATCAAATTGCCATGGTCTACCAAGTAATAAGGAACATGCTTGCATAGGTACCACATCACAATCAACATAATCAGCATATGTAGAGATACTAAAATGCACACGAACAGTACGTGTTACCTTAACCTTTCCGCTGTTGTTGAACCATTGGATGTAGTAAGGATGTGGATGTGGTCTTGTGGTGAGAGATAGCTTCTCCACCATCTCCATGCTAGCCAAGTTGTTGCAACTCCCTCCATCTATGATCACACGAACAGAACGTTCCTTCACAACTCCCTTTGTATGGAACAAATTATGCCTCTGATTTTGCTCAGCTTGTGTAACCTGCACACTCAAAACACGTTGAGCAACTAAACATTCATACCTGTCAGCATCTTCAGGAGCCATGTATTGCGTCTCATGATCAGAATCGTCTCCGCCGTGTTCTTCACGTGTAATAAGAGCCAAAGTCTCCTCATCATAGTCACTAGCGGATTCATATCCACCATCCTCAGTAGCAATCATCACACGCTGAGATTTGCAATCTCTCGCAAAATGTCCTCTTCCCTTACAACGACGACAAATAATATCACTGGTGTGCCCTGTTGATGCCATGGAAGAAGAAGAACTCTGTGC
>LR738710.1:406458839-406586739 GCA_902687465.1 Secale cereale
TTTTTTTTTGCCGAAAATCACTATAATGGCGAGTGTCTCAAAACACTTCCCAAGTCAAACTAAGATGATAGGCACGAAATTTTTTTGACGAATTTTTTTTTCGGAATCAGGGCAGCGACGACGAAAAAGTGCGGGAAAAAATCAGTATGGTGGCACGTGTCTCAAAAGACTCAGAAAAGCCCAAAAGTAGGATAGGGAAAAAATATTTTCACATGTCGAAATTTTGGCCTAAAAACTGCCCGGGGGTCTCCAGACTCTTTTTTTTTTTCGAGACCTACGCAGGCAAGGAAACACAAATCCGAAACCTAGATGGATTTCAAGAACAAACCTAATATGAAAAGAACTCGGATTGGTGGTGGATATATGGTGGTAGGATATGGCAGCGGTGGTAGGTTATGGCAGCGGTGGCGGCATATGGATTCGGATTGGTGGTGGTATATGGATACGGATCGGTGGTGGTATGTGGCAGTAGTGATGAAGATGTTGCGGCGGCGGCGTGACAACTTATGACCAGAACTCGAAACTCTAAAAGACTAGACGCTAAGACCAGCAACTGGACACGACGATGCAACCGCAAATTCAACAAAGCAAATACAGAAAAGATTATGCAAAGGCTCAGATTGGTTCGGATGGGATGAACTAACCCTAATTTTTTTTGGCTTTTTCGTGGACTATAGGTATGAAGAACAGACTCGATCTAAACTATGAAAAACTGTAAAATCTCACCGAGCAACCTGGAAATCTGATACCACTTGATAGAGGCAAAGGTGTCCCGTCTTTCGATGAGATGGTGGTTATCGTTTTGGAGGAAGTCGACTTTGACGATCCGACTACGAACGTGCGAGGACGTCGCGCCTTAGCAATCGCTAGACCAACTCCGAGAGGTTGTTGACCATGCCGGAGCACGATCAACCTGACCACGAAGGTCTGTTTCCTGCAGGCAAACGAAGAACAAGCAAGAAACTAAGATTGCAATCTGGATATTGCGAATATAAGAGGAAAGCTTTATTGATCAAGGTGGGGTCCTGTGACGCCTTGGTCTGGTCGTTGAACACAAACGAAGTACGCGAAGTTGCAGCTATGGCGAACTTTTAATCTAAACAAAACCCAAAGTCTAAATGACGCCCTAAGGGTTGTATATATAAGGGAAAGAGGGGGGAATTTCGTGGCCCTTGGTGGAGGGGTCCGAAACCAACCCTAACTCTTGTTTCCCCACACATACGGACTCTAAAAACAGCCTATACTCAAGTATTTCGAAATTACATGGGCCTGGCCCAATAATAAGGTGACGCAGCACCTAAAATAGCCTCTGGACGAAATTTATGAAGTGGCATCTTGTATATTTCGTCCAAGGCTTCTCGCACTCATTATGGTGGCTTCAAAGTCCTGAAATCATCCATTGTAACTCCATTCTTGTCCCCTTGCGCATGCCATCATCTCCATGCTTGATCTTGCTCCAATGTTCATCCTTCTTGTCCAAGCTAGGCCCTTCATTTGTAAGCAAGACAAATGTATCCAATTTAGGCAGCATCATATTCTCATGAACATTAGATTCATTACCAAGAAACGAAAGTACCTGGTAATTTAATTGGCGTGCGCGAGCTCTAGTAATTGGTCATGTATATGTGTCAGTTGGAGCTGTGGGTGTAACCTTGTTAGTGATGTCCTCATCATCCTCCCCTTCTTGAATTGAAGTCATCCTCGACGGAAGCTCATCTTCCTCACCCAAGTAAGGCTTCAAATCTGCAATGTTAAATGTGGGACTAACCCCAAAATCTGCAGGCAGCTCAAGTTTATATGCATTATCATTTATTTTCTCTAACACCTTGAAAGGACCATCAGCACGTGGCATTAGCTTTGACTTGCGCAAATTAGGAAACCTATCCTTACGCAAATGTAACCAAACAAGATCTCCAGGTGCAAAGACAACATGATACGGTGTATCCTATGGACATCACCATGTCAAGAGTCGGCTTGGGAAGTGACACGTGTGACCTCTATTTCTCATACATAAAGGTGAATCATCTCCTTTACACGTGTTCACTTGACCCCTTCGAGGATGGTATACTACTTGACACTCCTCTCGTGTGCATGCATAGGTATTGTCGGAGCTTCACGGATGGCGAGGAGGAGTGCAAGCGCCAAGGATCACCTACACCATCTGCGAGGGAAGCTTGGAAGAGAAGACGGAAGAAGACGGAGCTGCTGATACTACAGCGGCCGGACATCCGGGCCAAAGGCCGGACATCCGGCGCTTCCGCAACAGCCGGACATCCGGCACTCCGCCCGGAAATCCGGGCCCTCCTTCACAGAAGCTGGACCGAGCCAGCCCGGACATCCGGCCGTAACCCCGGACATCCGGCTCGCCCCGAAGCCCCGGACATCTGGCTGCCAGCCCGGACATCCGGCCTTGCCTGCGTGCATGTATCCGGGCCGATGCCCATGTACCCGTTTCGCCCCTCACTTACCCCTTCATGACCCTAGACTATATATACTCCTCCACCTCCACCATTTTAGGGTTAGCAAATGTGATAGCTCATTTTAGACTAGAGCTTTGCTCATCTATGTGGTTCTACTCCTACGAGTGACCGCGGCCCCTCTACGGAGAAGATCCACACCGGATTCAAGACCCCTAACGGGAAGATCCTTCACGGATTCAAGGCCTCCTCTTGGAGATGAACTCTACCCATGTATCTTTCCCTTTGTTGTTCATGTATCTTGTGATCTTGTGTGTTTGATTGTCTAGTGGATGTGTGATTGGACTTGTTCTTGTGTGTTTCCTCTCGTGTTTTCCCCCGTTTCCCTTTGTGTTCTTCGTGTTCATCGTGGGATCCCCTCCATTTCGTGAAAGATCTGCTGATTAGGGTTCCACCCTGTATCAACGTGCCACCGGGATTACCACCTATTCGAGGGATTGAGCATCAGATTGACTTAATTCCCGGTGCATCGCTACCCAACCGCGCACCATACCGTACCAATCCAGAAGAGACGAAGGAGATTATGCGTCAAGTACAGGAGCTACTCGACAAAGGTTATATACGCGAATCCCTTAGTCCTTGTGCTGTTCCTATTATTCTAGTGCCGAAAAAGGATGGTACATCGCGTATGTGTGTTGATTGTAGAGCCATTAATAATATTACTATTCGTTATCGTCATCCTATTCCTAGGCTAGATGATATGCTTGATGAATTGAGTGGCTCTACAATATTCTCCAAAGTTGATTTGCGTAGTGGATACCATCAAATTCGTATGAAATTGGGAGATGAATGGAAAACAGCATTTAAAACTAAGTTTGGATTATATGAGTGGTTAGTCATGCCTTTTGGGATAACTAATGCACCTAGTACTTTCATGAGATTAATGAATGAAGTTTTACGTGCTTTCATTGGACGATTTGTGGTAGTATACTTTGATGATATATTGATTTTTAGCAGATCTTTGGAGGAACATTTGGAACATTTACGTGCTGTTTTTATTGCTCTACGTGATGCACGTTTATTTGGTAACCTTGGAAAGTGCACCTTTTGCACCGACCGAGTATCTTTTCTTGGCTATGTTGTTACTCCACAGGGAATTGAGGTTGATAAAGCCAAGATTGAAGCTATTGAGAGTTGGCCGCAGCCCAAAACGGTCACACACGTGAGGAGTTTCCTTGGCCTCGCTGGATTCTATCGGCGTTTTGTGAGAGATTTCAGCACCATTGTGATGAGGACATCACTAACAAGGTTACACCCACAGCTCCAACTGACACATACACAGGACCAATTACTAGAGCTCGCGCACGCCAATTAAATTACCAGGTACTTTCGTTTCTTGGTAATGAATCTAATGTTCATGAGAATATGATGCTGCCTAAATTGGATACATTTGTCTTGCTTACAAATGAAGGGCCTAGCTTGGACAAGAAGGATGAACATTGGAGCAAGATCAAGCATGGAGATGATGGCATGCGCAAGGGGACAAGAATGGAGTTACAATGGATGATTTCAGGACTTTGAAGCCACCATAATGAGTGCGAGAAGCCTTGGACGAAATATACAAGATGCCACTTCATAAATTTCGTCCAGAGGCTATTTTAGGTGCTGCGTCACCTTATTATTGGGCCAGGCCCATGTAATTTCGAAATACTTGAGTATAGGCTGTTTTTAGAGTCCGTATGTGTGGGGAAACAAGAGTTAGGATTGGTTTCGGACCCCTCCACCAAGGGCCACGAAATTCCCCCCTCTTTCCCTCATATATACAGCCCTTAGGGCGTCGTTTAGACTTTGGGTTTTGTTTAGATTAAAAGTTCGCCATAGCTGCAACTTCGCGTACTTCGTTTGTGTTCAACGACCAGACAAAGGCGTCACAGAACCCCACCTTGATCAATAAAGCTTTCCTCTTATATTCGCAATATCCAGATTGCAATCTTAGTTTCTTGCTTGTTCTTCGTTTGCCTGCAGGAAACAGACCTTCGTGGTCAGGTTGATCGTGCTCCGGCGTGGTCGATAACCTCTCGGAGTTGGTTTAGCGATTGCTAAGGCGCGACGTCCACGCACGTTCGTAGTCGGATCGTCAAAGTCGACTTCATCCAAACGATAGCCACTATCTCATCGAAAGACGGGACACCTTTGCCTCTATCATTCTTTGTTCGAGGTAAACCCAAAACAAAGTCCATAGATATATCTTCCCAAGGAACACTAGGGACAGGCAAAGGCATATATAAACCATGAGGATTGAGTCGTGACTTAGCTTTTTGACATGTAGTGCAGCGAGCAACAAAACGCTCAACATCCCGTCGCATCTTTGGCCAAAAGAAATGTGTAGCAAGTACGTCCTCCGTCTTCTTCACGCCAAAGTGTCCCATTAATCCTCCTCCATGCGCCTCCTGCAACAACAAAAGACGAACAGAGCTAGCTGGAATGCATAGCTTGTTAGCTCGAAACACAAATCCATCACTAACGACGAACTTGTTCCATGTTCTCCCTTCTTTACAATTCTGCAATACATCTTTAAATTCAGCATCATGCACATATTGATCTTTGATGGTCTCCAAACCAAATATTTTAAAGTCAAGTTGTGAAAGCATAGTATAACGACGAGACAATGCATCAGCAATAACGTTTTCTTTTCCCTTCTTGTGTTTAATAACATAAGGGAAAGTCTCTATGAATTCAACCCATTTAGCATGTCTACGGTTCAGTTTTGCTTGACTTTTAATGTGCTTTAAAGATTCATGATCAGAATGTATAACAAATTCTTTGGGCCATAAATAATGTTGCCATGTCTCCAAAGTCCGAACAAGAGCATATAATTCCTTATCATAAGTAGAATAATTCAGACTAGGCCCACTCAATTTTTCAGAAAAATATGCAACAGGTTTACCATCTTGTAATAACACACCTCCTAACCCAATTCCACTAGCATCACATTCAAGCTCAAAAGTCTTATTAAAATAAGGAAGTTGGAGTAAAGGAGCATGTGTCAACTTATCTTTCAATACCGTGAATGCTTCTTCCTGTGCAGTACCCCAAACTAAAGGCACATCCTTCTTTGTAAGCTCATTGAGAGGTGCAGCAATGGTGCTGAAATCTCTCACAAAACGCCGATAGAATCCAGCGAGGCCAAGGAAACTCCTCACGTGTGTGACCGTTTTGGGCTGCGGCCAACTCTCAATAGCTTCAATCTTGGCTTTATCAACCTCAATTCCCTGTGGAGTAACAACATAGCCAAGAAAAGATACTCGGTCGGTGCAAAAGGTGCACTTTCCAAGGTTACCAAATAAACGTGCATCACGTAGAGCAATAAAAACAGCACGTAAATGTTCCAAATGTTCCTCCAAAGATCTGCTAAAAATCAATATATCATCAAAGTATACTACCACAAATCGTCCAATGAAAGCACGTAAAACTTCATTCATTAATCTCATGAAAGTACTAGGTGCATTAGTTAACCCAAAAGGCATGACTAACCACTCATATAATCCAAACTTAGTTTTAAATGCTGTTTTCCATTCATCTCCCAATTTCATACGAATTTGATGGTATCCACTACGCAAATCAACTTTGGAGAATATTGTAGAGCCACTCAATTCATCAAGCATATCATCTAGCCTAGGAATAGGATGACGATAACGAATAGTAATATTATTAATATCTCTACAATCAACACACATACGCGATGTACCATCCTTTTTCGGCACTAGAATAATAGGAACAACACAAGGACTAAGGGATTCACGTATATAACCTTTGTCGAGTAGCTCCTGTACTTGACGCATAATCTCCTTCGTCTCTTCTGGATTGGTACGGTATGGTGCGCGGTTGGGTAGCGATGCACCGGGAATTAAGTCAATCTGATGCTCAATCCCTCGAATAGGTGGTAATCCCGGTGGCACGTCTTGTGGAAAGACGTCGGCGAACTCTTGCAAAATGTTAGTGACAGCAGGAGGCAAAGAGGAAGGCACGTCCTCGAATGAAAATAATGCCTCTTTGCATACAACAGCATAGCAAACAGATTTGCTAAAATCTAGCTCATCAATATCAGATTTGGTGGCAAATAAACATGGACTTTTCAATTTAATTTCAGAAGCAACAGTAGATGGTTTATTATTAGGCTTCATTTGTTGCTCAAATTCTTTTGCCACAATCTGATTTTCACTCTTATTTTTCTCCTGTTTTGCTTTATTAGCTCTATTAATATCATCTTTTAAAATGGAATCAGGAGTCATAGGAAGCAAAGTAATATTTTTATTCTTATGAACAAGAGTATACTGATTGTTTCTACCATGGTGTACAGAATTTTTATCAAATTGCCATGGTCTACCAAGTAATAAGGAACATGCTTGCATAGGTACCACATCACAATCAACATAATCAGCATATGTAGAGATACTAAAATGCACACGAACAGTACGTGTTACCTTAACCTTGCCGCTGTTGTTGAACCATTGGATGTAGTAAGGATGTGGATGTGGTCTTGTGGTGAGAGATAGCTTCTCCACCATCTCCATGCTAGCCAAGTTGTTGCAACTCCCTCCATCTATGATCACGCGAACAGAACGTTCCTTCACAACTCCCTTTGTATGGAACAAATTATGCCTCTGATTTTGCTCAGCTTGTGTAACCTGCACACTCAAAACACGTTGAGCAACTAAACATTCATACCTGTCAGCATCTTCAGGAGCCATGTATTGCGTCTCATGATCAGAATCGTCTCCGCCGTGTTCTTCACGTGTTATAAGAGCCAAAGTCTCCTCATCATAGTCACTAGCGGATTCATATCCACCATCCTCAGTAGCAATCATCACACGCTGAGATTTGCAATCTCTCGCAAAATGTCCTCTTCCCTTACAACGACGACAAATAATATCACTGGTGTGCCCTGTCGATGCCATGGAAGAAGAAGAACTCTGTGCAGGCCCAAAAGGTGTGCTCTTGGCAGATAATGGTGGTTGTGCCTGCTTCCTTGTATCATGGCTGGAGGTAACAGCTGATGGAGGTGTCGGTGCAGTAGAATGTGAGGAAGTAGAGGATGCACGCGGTGTCCATGATGAAGGTCGTCCTGCAGAAAAGTTAGTCCGCGCCAATGCCTGTCGATCCTGCACTTCACGTTCAGCTTTACAAGCAAGATGGAATAAACGAGTGATAGTAGTATAATCCTTATACTCTAGAATGGTCTGAATCTCTCTATTTAATCCACCCATAAAACGTGCAAGCATAGCTTCATTCTCCTCAACAATACCACATCTAATCAGGCCAGTTTGTAATTGCTGATAATATTCTTCTACAGAATTTTTTCCTTGTCTTAAGCGCTGCAGTTTTTGAAGTAATTCACGTTGATAATATGGTGGAACTCAACGAGTACGCATAGCAGTTTTCAAAGCAGTCCAAGTAGCTGGAATAGGATATAATCTACAATGTTCAGACCACCAAACACATGCAAAACCAGTGAAAGCACAAACAGCAGCAGGAACACGTCTCTCCTCGGGATAGTTTAAACATGTAAAACGTTGTTCAGTTTGTAACTCCCAAGTAAGATATATATCAGGAACATATCTACCCTCAAATGGTGGAATATTCAATTTCAGTTTAGGAAGATGGTCATGTACCTCAGGTGGTGGTGCAGCCCTACCGTTGCGATGATATGCATGAGGACGACCTGGTGGTGGTGGTGCTGGTTGTTGCACGTAGTTCTGATTTTGGTCAACCTCATCCTCGTAATGGCCCTCCACCTCTGCAGTAGCAGCAGGAGCTATAGAAACATCAACAGCAGCACCAGAAGCTTGACCAGTCTCAAGGGGAACGCGCTGTGCTCGTCCCACTTGATTCGGAAGGCGCCGTTGTTGTTGTTGTTGTTGTTGTTGAAGAGGTGGGACAGCTGCAGCAGCCGGTGGTGGTGGAAAACGCGCAAGCAATTCAGCAAACTTGTTATCGAGCTTTGTGTCAAACGTCTTCTCCATGCCATCTATCTTCTCCATGGCCTCGTCAAATCTGTTTAGCACATCTTGCACCTGTTCACTCATCATTTGCTGAAACTTATCATGAAGCTCCTTGTTCATCAAGTTCTCCCAGTCAGTCTCGTCGACTTGTGATCCTGGCATGGTTAGCAGCAATAGAAACACACAAGAATATGATCCTACAGACTACTAAGAAGTGGTGGGGGTGGCGGGTGTCACAAATCCGACAAGCAAATCTCAAATTCTTACCAGTTCTTACCCAGCAGCAGGCGGTGATCGGCAACCGATGTAGTCAAAACTCTCAAAGCTTGGATAGTGCGATTACCAGGGAGAGTCAAACGCACGATGTAGATGTATGTGGAGCTGGGAAGGCTTATAATATGGTAGCAAAAAGGGTCAGCAATAATCAATTCAGAGATGCAAAGGTGAATAAACGCTCAACGACGGTACTGTGCTGGTCCTAGGCTAGACCGTACTAGAGACGCGAGCCTAGAACAGTAACGAAATCACGGCGCTGCACGTAATCAAGGGGAAAGCACACTCTGAATTTTTTTTCGCCTCTTTTTTTTTTTTGCGCTGCTTTTTTTTTTGCCGAAAATCACTATAATGGCGAGTGTCTCAAAACACTTCCAAGTCAAACTAAGATGATAGGCATGAAATTTTTGTGACGAATTTTTTTTTCGGAATCAGGGCAGCGACGACGAAAAAGTGCGGGAAAAAATCAGTATGGTGGCACGTGTCTCAAAGGACTCAGAAAAGCCCAAAAGTAGGATAGGGAAAAAATATTTTCACCTGTCGAAATTTTGGCCTAAAAACTGCCCGGGGGTCTCCAGACTCTTTTTTTTTCGAGACCTACGCAGGCAAGGAAACACAAATCCGAAACCTAGATGGATTTCGAGAACAAACCTAATATGAAAAGAACTCGGATTGGTGGTGGATATATGGTGGTAGGATATGGCAGCGGTGGTAGGTTATGGCAGCGGTGGTGGTATATGGATTCGGATTGGTGGTGGTATATGGATACGGATCGGTGGTGGTATGTGGCAGTAGTGATGAAGATGTTGCGGCGGCGGCGTGACAACTTATGACCAGAACTCGAAACTCTAAAAGACTAGACGCTAAGACCAGCAACTGGACACGACGATGCAACCGCAAATTCAACAAAGCAAATACAGAAAAGATTATGCAAAGGCTCAGATTGGATCGGATGGGATGAACTAACCCTAATTTTTTTTGGCTTTTTCGTGGACTATAGGTATGAAGAACAGACTCGATCTAAACTATGAAAAACTGTAAAATCTCACCGAGCAACCTGGAAATCTGATACCACTTGATAGAGGCAAAGGTGTCCCGTCTTTCGATGAGCTGGTGGTTATCGTTTTGGAGGAAGTCGACTTTGACGATCCGACTACGAATGTGCGAGGACGTCGCGCCTTAGCAATCGCTAAACCAACTCCGAGAGGTTGTTGACCATGCCGGAGCACGATCAACCTGACCACGAAGGTCTGTTTCCTGCAGGAAAACGAAGAACAAGCAAGAAACTATGATTGCAATCTGGATATTGCGAATATAAGAGGAAAGCTTTATTGATCAAGGTGGGGTCCTGTGACGCCTTGGTCTGGTCGTTGAACACAAACGAAGTACGCGAAGTTGCAGCTATGGCGAACTTTTAATCTAAACAAAACCCAAAGTCTAAACGACGCCCTAAGGGCTGTATATATGAGGGAAAGAGGGGGGAATTTCGTGGCCCTTGGTGGAGGGGTCCGAAACCAACCCTAACTCTTGTTTCCCCACACATACGGACTCTAAAAACAGCCTATACTCAAGTATTTCGAAATTACATGGGCCTGGCCCATTAATAAGGTGACGCAGCACCTAAAATAGCCTCTGGACGAAATTTATGAAGTGGCATCTTGTATATTTCGTCCAAGGCTTCTCGCACTCATTATGGTGGCTTCAAAGTCCTGAAATCATCCATTGTAACTCCATTCTTGTCCCCTTGCGCATGCCATCATCTCCATGCTTGATCTTGCTCCAATGTTCATCCTTCTTGTCCAAGCTAGGCCCTTCATTTGTAAGCAAGCCAAATGTATCCAATTTAGGCAGCATCATATTCTCATGAACATTAGATTCATTACCAAGAAACGAAAGTACCTGGTCATTTAATTGGCGTGCGTGAGCTCTAGTAATTGGTCCTGTATATGTGTCAGTTGGAGCTGTGGGTGTAACCTTGTTAGTGATGTCCTCATCAAGAAGGATGAATATTGGAGCAAGATCAACCATGGATATGAGCGCATGTGCAGGGGGAACAAGAACGGAGTTTCAAGTGGTGATTTCAGAACTCTTAAGCCACCATAATGAGTGCATGAAGGCTTGGACGAAATATACAAGATGCTACTTCATAAATTTCGTCCAGAGCCTATTATAGGTGATGCGTCACCTTATTATTGGGCAGGCCCATGTAATTTCGAAATACTTCAGTATAGGCTGTTTTTAGAGTCTGTATGTGTGGGGAAACAGAGTTAGGGTTTGTTTCGGACCCCTCGTCCAAGGGGTCACGAAATCCCCCCCCCCCACTCTCCTCCATATATACAGCCCTTAGGGCATCGTTTAGACTTTGAGATTTGTTTAGTTAAAAGTTAGCCAACACAACTTTGTGTACTTCGTTTGTGTCAAATGACCAGACCAAGACCGCTTTTGGATACCTACTTTTACAAATACTTCATATATTTTCACAATATTCAGATTGCATTATCATATTCTTGTTTGTTCTTCGATTGCATGTAGGAATAGACCTTCGTGGGCAGGACGATCATGCTTCCGGCATTGTCAGTAACCTCGGGAGATTGGCTTAGCGATTGATAAGGTGCAAAGTCGTGCACGTTTGTAGTCGGATGGACAAAGTCATTCTTCACCAAATCAATAGCTATCATCTCATCAAAAGATCGATACCCTCTCTTCTATCAAGTGGTATCAGATTTCCTGGTTGCTTGGTGAGATTTTAAAGTTTTTTGTAGTTTAGATCGAGTCTGTTCTTCATACCTACATTGATACGGTGTATCCTATGGACATCACCATGTCAGAGTCGGCTTGGGAAGTGACACGTGTGACCTCTATTTCTCATACATAAAGGTGAATCATCTCCTTTACATGTGTTCACTTGAGCCCTTCGAGGATGGTATACTACTTGACACTCCTCTCGTGTGCATGCATAGGTATTGTCGGAGCTTCACGGATGGCGAGGAGGAGTGCAAGCGCCAAGGATCACCTACACCATCTGCGAGGGAAGCTTGGAAGAGAAGACGGAAGAAGACGGAGCTGCTGATACTACAGCGGCCGGACATCCGGGCCAAAGGCCGGACATCCGGCGCTTCCGCAACGGCCGGACATCCGGCACTCCTCCCGGAAATTCGGACCCTCCTTCAAAGAAGCTGGACCGAGCCAGCCCGGACATCCGGCCGTAACCCCGGACATCCGGCTCGCCCCGAAGCCCCGGACATCCGGCTGCCAGCCCGGACATCCGGCCTTGCCTGCGTGCATGTATCCGGACCGATGCCCATGTACCCGTTTCGCCCCTCACTTACCCCTTCATGACCCTAGACTATATATACTCCTCCACCTCCACCATTTTAGGGTTAGCATTGATTTAGCTCATATGTGAGATAGAGCTTTGCTCATCCATCCCGGATCTACTCCACGAGAGAGACCGCGGCCCCTCTACGGAGAAGATCCACCTTGGATTCAAGACCCCTAAACGGGAAGATCCTTCACGGATTCAAGACCTCCTCTTGGAGATGAACTCTACCTTGTATCTTTCCCTTTGTTGTTCATGTATCTTGTGATCTTGTGTGTTTGATTGTCTAGTGGATGTGTGATTGGACTTGTTCTTGAGTGTTTCCCTCGTGATTTCCCTTTGTGTTCTTCGTGTTCATCGTGGGATCCCCTCCATTTCGTGAAAGATCGGCCACATAGGGTTCCGCCCTACATCATATGGTATCATGAGCCACGGTTTCTCACGAATTTGGAGCCTCCCCATCGTTTTCTAGCCTTGTTTTGTTGTGTTCTTCCCCAAATTCGAAAATTCCCCACCAAAAATAGCCCCAAAATTTTTTTGTGATCTGTTGGTTTGATGAGATTTTGTTGATTTTGATCCATGGATTTGCTTGGTTTCAAGTGGATCTAGCATTTCCCCAAGTTTCCCCATCTTTCCTCCACAAAATCCGTCAAATTTTGAGCCCCAAATCATCAATTTCCGCCCACAATTCGAAAAGTTCGTCCCGATTCAGATCTAGAAACTTCGGGCCGGACATCCGGGCAACTGGCCGGACATCCGGGCCATCGGGCCGGACATCCGGCTCCTGGAGGGGAAAATCCCGCGCGGTTCTGGACAACAGGCCCCGGAAATCCGGGCTCCACCCCGGATGTCCGACCCCTGGGATTTCAGCCACCCGTGTTTCACCGTTTTGTCCATAACTAATTCATCCGAACTCCGATTTCGACGTTCTTGAGCTAGTTTTGAAGCTCTTGACATCCCCCATAACACAAAAATACCACCATATTCATTTGACTCCATCATATTTTGTGGATTTTGGCATCTTTGCCTAGGGCTTCCACCATATCATCCACATAACCACCACCGACTTCCGCAACCTAATAAATTTTGTTCCCATAGCATTTGTGGTTGCTTGAGTAGTGATTTGAGTCTCCTAAGGTGTTTAGGCTACTTTTGCTTCTTCATCAACCACCACCACCACTTCCGCATACCCATTGCCCTTCATACATAGCCAACCCAACTTAACCAATTTTTTTGTTCGAGCTTGTTTGAGTTGTGGCTTGTGTCTCCTAAGGTGTTTCGGCTACTTAGGGACCGTGACTTCAACTCCGACATCGTGTATAGCCCATCATTCCACTTCCGCAACCACCACGGCATTGCCGCTACCACCATTTGATATTTGTCCTTGAGATTTTGAGTTGTGGTTTTTCCGTTTCCTAAGGTGTTTCGGCTAATTAGGAACGGGTCTACATCAGGAGCACCACCTCTCATCATCGACACGGACGGTAACTTCGACGACATCATTGTATATTCCCCTTGCAATTGCATTGTTAACCCCTAGCCCATTTTGCGTCACTTGCCTATCGAGACTAGCCTTTGAGTATTGCCGGCAACGTTACTTGTGCACATTAATGATCATCGATCCGCCCTTCCATTGTATACATACCTTATCATCTTGGTATCATCATATCATCCCTTGTGTCACAAGATTGTTCCCGCATATACACAATCGCTATCTTGGTTTGTGCATTTCGCATCGTGGCCATACAAAAAAAAAGAGAGAAAGAATAAGCTTTTAAGCAAAAAGAGAAAGACAAAGAAGCTTGTAAGCAAGAGCCGTAGCATCGCATCATATGATATCATACTTGATCATTTTGGATCATACCACCGGAATACTATACATATAGCATACTTGGGATAGAAGTCGTTCCATACATTTGCATCTTATAGGTTGTGCACAAGTGTCGTATCCGCCTATAGAGCAATCGTGCTAGCGTCTCTCTTGAGTTGTGCAACACGAGCGTTTTCCGTGGACTCCACATTTTGTGCTCATTCCTTGGTTGCACGACCCCATCTATCTATCCGTGTGTGTGTTTCCGTGTGCCACATATTGCTATTGGTCTACTTGTTTCACTTGCAAATTTGTGAATCTCTTTCAACATTATTGACTCTTTCTAACTTTTTGCATCAAATTTTTGTGCCACTATCCTCACCGAGCCACTCGATAAGCTTTACTTGATAGGTGTGAGTGAACAAGTCCGGTACCAATTCCACTATTCTTTCATTTCACATTGAGTGAAACGGGATACATCCTCAACATTCGGAAAAGGTAACTTGGTATTGTTTATCTCATCTCCTACTCACCTTTGCTCGAGTCTTGTGACGGATAGGAAAAGCATTTCATCTCCGGTCTACACCAACAACGACAAGTTCGATGCCATGACGAACAACTTGTGCGCCAACATGAATGCTCAAATGGAGGAGCTCAAAGCCCTCTTCAAGAACCACAAGAGGTATCCCTCATCTTCGAGAAGACGCTCAAGTGCACATCCTTCCGAGCTACCATCTCCGGCAAGATCTCATCGGCATCGACACCATCAACGACAAGAACGTGAAGGTCAAGAGCTCAACACCAACAACCGCTCAACGACTTCACCGTACACCTTGGCATCTTCGCCAAGTGACTTCAAGGCATCTTCGCCAAGTGACTTCAAGGCATCTTCGCCTTTGGATATGCGGCATCTTCGCCCACAAGCACCTCAAGCTTATGATCAAGAGAAGCTCCCCAAGCTCAAGTCCGCGACTTCCACGAGCTACTACGACCTCGACAACGACCATGAGATTCCTTTCTATGGGACTCAAGACCCCGAGGAGTATCTCGAGTGGGAGCGCAAGATGGACGACTACCTCAAGCTACATCAAGTTCCCTACGAAGATCAAGTGAAGTGCACGACAAGACACCTCCACGACCGCGCATCGACATGGTGGCTTCACACACATTCGGAGAGCTACGACATGAGTTGGTCCAAGACGAAGAAAGCTATGCGGCGAGAGTTCGTGCCTCCTACTTACACGGATCAACTTCTTCTCCAATTGGAGAACACCATACAAGGATCCAAGTCCATCGACGCGTACTTCAAGGAGATGAAGAATGCCTTGCGACGAGCCGGAGTGGACGACCCCATTTGGATGAAGTTTCACTTCATGATGGGATTGGACAACGACATCTCCAAGACTATCTTCATCGAGAACTACAAGTCACTCGACGACAACTATATTGGTGCTCTCAAGGCGGAACAAGAACTCATGAAGGCCAAGGCTTCTCCACCGCAAGCACACTTCTCGAAGACCACGCTCCAACATGGCGAGCATGAGGCTAGTACCACCACGATGTCCAAGCCCAACGAGCTCCAAGATGATGCTCCCAAGTTCGACTCCACCGCCATCCCTCTTTGTGGCATTGATGATGCCAAGTCTACTTTGACTCTTTTTCAAGACGGTGCGGCGACGAGTACGACTACGGAGCCATTCGAGGACCAAGCTTTGGAGGCGAACGACATGGTGACGAGCAAGGATGATGCTTCCATCTTAGGAGGCGAGAGTGATGATGTGCCATCTTCGGCCTTCATCCACGACGACGATGCGGAGATGGTTGAGCATGGGATTTTCCCTTCGACCACGGCGATGTATGATGACTTGAGTGACTTGTGCCACCATATTGAGACTGAGAGTGAGTTCACCACTAGCCCCATATATGATGAGCTGCCCCAATTCCCATGTGAGAAGAGCCACAACCCCCACCACTTGAGTGAGATGAGTGACTCCACCATATGTGAGCTTGAGTGCACCTATTTTGAGGGAGTGAGTGAGCCACCATATAGAGAGAGTGAGATGGTTGATATGGCATGTAGGCCACTTCCTACACTAACGACTTGACCTCTACCTCTATTGTGTCCTCTCAATTGGTGCTAGGTCCAACATTTGATGACGCGCCGATTCTCGTCGACTTCGTCCTTCCATTGGACAAGACGATGGCCATGGTGGAATATTATGCACCCCCCACATGGTTCCATCAAGATGAAGATGATGACCACCATTTGGTCTTTCCCACCTCACCTACACCACATGAGTGGAATGAGAAAGGTAACAAGGGTGAAGGTGATGATCTCGTCCCACTAGTGGACATTCTTGACATCGATTGCTTGCATGATGTTGATCAACCTATTGCCATGCTTCATTCTAGTATGATTTTCCCATGCGATGATTTACCCATTTATGATGAGTTTGATGATTGTCATGTGGAGTCTATTAGTTGTGATGCCATGTTGCATAGGATTTCATGTGATAATTCTCTCGGTCACATCATGTTTGACAATCCGCTTGACTTGTCATATGCTATGCATGACATCAATCATATGTCATATTTGCAATCTCTTCATAGTAACTATGCGTATGCCATTAAGATAAACCCAATTTGCACATATGGCATAGATGACAAGCCCATGGTTATTGGCATTTGTTTTTCTTGTGATGATATTGACATGCTTCCTTTGCATCATATCCATCATATGCCATGCCATGATTACCTAGCTTCTGACATGCATTGTTTTGGATGTTGTTCCACTTCTCCACATTATGCTTCCGATATTGCTTACGAGGAGACCCCCATAGTTTCCTCATACATTTTAGGAGATTTTGATCCATCCCATCCATTGCATGATCCCCATGCTTGTGTGCACAATATGCTCCCCATGAATGAACATGCTATAGATGTGCCATATAATTGTATGCTCAATTTGCATCCACATCATGCTATACACAATAACTATTCATTCATGATGGATGACATGTTCTTATACCATGCATCAAATTTCTTTGAGCGATGCTTATCTTGTGCTAACTCATACGTGCACATACACATCATGATGGATGATGTGTACATTTACCACGCACACAATTTCTTCGGTTTGTGTCTCTTTTGTGTAGGTCCCCATACTTACTCGTCAACCTCGCAAGAGCATGAGTTGACGAAACGAGCTCTAGAGAGCACCAATGACTTGGGAGTACATGGATTATCCTTCCAACCGCTCCCTTCGCGCAAAGACTTCGCGCATCTCTTCTACATGGCACTCACATGGTTATGGGTTATTGTCCATTATATCTCTTATGCCCCTCTTGCCATGTTCACTTTGCATGATATGCTCATTTATATGCCTTTGCCATGCATTTGTGACCCATGCTTCACATTACACATGATGATTGATTCTCATGCTTGTATGTGTATTTGCATGCTTGGTGGAGATATTGCTTGTTATTGCCATGTTTTCTTTGTGCTAAATGCCTATGATGATACCTTGTTAATGCTATGTGCTCGTGCTTGTGATATGTCGTGTGCATTGCTTATGCCTACTATTGGCTCACATGACATGATTGCTATGAACTCATCTAGTGTGTTGCATCTTCGCTCCACTAGTTTGCACGACATGATTGATATTCTTGCTTATGTTGCATCACCGATGATTTATACTTGCTCCTTTCATGCGGTTGATGTCAACCATTGCCATGCTTTGCACATGATTGATATTGCTTGTTGTCATATGTCTCCACATGTTGCATCTCTCATGCTACCATGCATTGAGCGCAACCATGATTTTCGTCTTGCCAATGAGATTGCCCCCATAGCATTCTCGCATTTATTTGGAGATTATGACATCATTCTTGTGAAGCATGCTTGTTTTAACTCCTTGCACCATATGCCTAGTGCCATGAATATAGCTATTGTTGTATCATATTATTCATGCACTTTTGCTCCTAATGGTTATGTGCAAGAGAAGAGAACCATCATGATGGATGATGTGTTTATCTATCATGCACATACGTTCTTCCTTTTGTTGTGTGCATGTGTAGGATACTTGGAATATGTGTCGACTTCCACTTCACGTGAGTTGACCATTCGAGCTCTTGAGAGCGAACCCCTTTCTACCACGACGCTTCTACACCGCACTTGCTTGTGCTTCGGCATTGTGAAGGATGCACAAGGACACACTTTCAAGGTGATATCCTTCTCTTTTGAGACACCCAAAACCATGAGCATGGATATTGTGGTTCACACTACATGTGTTGCTTGCACCATGAGACTTATTTGCACACATGTTAGAGATCTAACTTCGACTTGCCATGGTCACATTGCCATGCCTCATGTTATATATGCCTTGTGTGTTGCATCCAATTCTTGGATTACTTCTCCCTATCTTATGCTTGGTTGCAACAATGTCATCTCTTCACATATGCCGTGTCCCTTTGCTTGTCACATGCTTCGCTTGATTGCCTCACACATGTTGAACAATTTCTCTTTCTATTGTGTTGAGTGCCACACAACTTTCACTACACCATATGCACGCTATGCTTGGATTGTCTTGCACTTGACTCATGTGTTTAGACACTTCATTTTATTTGGTGTTGTGATTGATTCCTATGCCTACCATAGACCTTTCATTGAGAGCTTTATGCATGCTTGCTATGACCATGAGGTAGATGCTTATTCTCTTGTCACACATATGTGCATCTCTACCTCACATTTACATGCTTGTTTCCATGATGACCTTGATTGTGCTCAATTGATGTGCTTATTTGCCATGCCACACTTCTTTGTCACACCTCATGATATACTTAATGACAACACTTGTTGGGTGAATCACCTCTTGAATGCTTGGTTTTGCACTAATGCTGACCACATTTGTTTTTCCAAGTGTTTGTTGTCCTTGCTCCTTTTGAAGGAATCACTAGACGGTGCGACATTGGAGAGTGCCCATTTTGAGCTTCACGATGATGAGCACTTCGTGATGGTCCACATCTACACGACAACGCCATCTCTTTCCCATGGTGATTGGGTTTTCGATCCGAGGTCGGATCTTTTACAAGGGGGAGGGGATGATACGGTGTATCCTATGGACATCACCATGTCAAGAGTCGGCTTGGGAAGTGACACGTGTGACCTCTATTTCTCATACATAAAGGTGAATCATCTCCTTTACATGTGTTCACTTGAGCCCTTCGAGGATGGTATACTACTTGACACTCCTCTCGTGTGCATGCATAGGTATTGTCGGAGCTTCACGGATGGCGAGGAGGAGTGCAAGCGCCAAGGATCACCTACACCATCTGCGAGGGAAGCTTGGAAGAGAAGACGGAAGAAGACGGAGCTGCTGATACTACAGCGGCCGGACATCCGGGCCAAAGGCCGGACATCCGGCGCTTCCGCAACGGCCGGACATCCGGCACTCCTCCCGGAAATCCGGACCCTCCTTCACAGAAGCTGGACCGAGCCAGCCCGGACATCCGGCCGTAACCCCGGACATCCGGCTCGCCCCGAATCCCCGGACATCCGGCTGCCAGCCCGGACATCCGGCCTTGCCTGCGTGCATGTATCCGGGCCGATGCCCATGTACCCGTTTCGCCCCTCACTTACCCCTTCATGACCCTAGACTATATATACTCCTCCACCTCCACCATTTTAGGGTTAGCATTGATTTAGCTCATATGTGAGATAGAGCTTTGCTCATCCATCCCGGATCTACTCCACGAGAGAGACCGCGCCCCCTCTACGGAGAAGATCCACCTTGGATTCAAGACCCCTAAACGGGAAGATCCTTCACGGATTCAAGACCTCCTCTTGGAGATGAACTCTACCTTGTATCTTTCCCTTTGTTGTTCATGTATCTTGTGATCTTGTGTGTTTGATTGTCTAGTGGATGTGTGATTGGACTTGTTCTTGAGTGTTTCCCTCGTGATTTCCCTTTGTGTTCTTCGTGTTCATCGTGGGATCCCCTCCATTTCGTGAAAGATCGGCCACATAGGGTTCCGCCCTACATCATACATTCCACGAAAAGCGAAAAAAATTAGGGTTAGTTTATCATATCTGAACCAGTCTGAGGTATTGCATAATATTTTCTGTGTTTTGCTTTGTTGAATTTCTTGTTGCATCAACGTGTCAAGTTGCTGGTCTTAGGGTCTAGTCCTTTAGAGTTTCGAGTTTTGTTCACAAGTTGTCACGCCGCCACCGCACCATATTCATCCCTGCCATATACCACCACCACACCAGATCCATCACCGCTGCCATATACAACCACCGTACAAGATTCATCACCGCTGTCATATACCACCACCACACCAAATACATCACCACTACCATATACCACCACATATCCAACACCAATCCGAGTCCACCTCGAATGCAGATTCGCCATCAGTCTGTGTTCCACCGCCCTGACATATATCTGCTACCAGTCCGGGTTCCACCAGATTCATCTCCACAACCAGCCCGAGTCCAGTATTTGTTCTTTTTTTGATTTCCAGATCATGTGATACTATGAGGCATGACCAAGTGGGACTTCCCAACTTCAGTGTCACCCTCAGAAGAAAAATAGTTCTAGTTTCAAAAAAATTAAGTTTGGAAATTTTTGGCTAGGCAGTTTTTAGACCATTTGTAGACTCTTCCAAAAAGAAATTGTTGTGGAGCAAAAAAAAGAGATAAAGAAAGTGCAAAAAAGGGGGAAAAGAGATTCAGAGTATGCTCCTCCCTTGTTTACGTGCAGCATCGTGATTTTGTTAGTGTTCTAGGGTCACGTCTCTAGTACGGTCTAGCTTAGGACCAGCACAATACTGTCGTTGAGTGTTTATTCAATGTTGCATTTATGAATTAATTATTGCTAACATTTTTTCTACCATATTATAAGCATCCCAGCTCCACATATATCTACGTCATGTGTTTGACTCCTCCTGGTAATCACTCTATTCAAGCTTTGAGGTGTTTTGACTACAACGGTCGCCGATCACCACCTGCTGCTTGGTAAGAACTAGTAAGAATTTGAGATTCGCTTGACTGATTTGTGTCTCGCCACCACTACCACTTCCTAGTAGTTTGTAGGATCATATTGTGTGTTTTTATTGCTACTAACCATGACAGGATCACAAGGCGACGAGCTGGACTGGGAAAACATGACGAACAAGGAATTGCATGATAAATTTCAGTAAATGATGAGTGGTTACATGGGAGACGTGCTAAACAGATTTGAAGAGGCCATGGAGAAGATAGATAGCATGGAGAAGTCGTTCGAAACAAAGCTGTATAACAAGTTTAATGAATTGCTCACACATCTTCCACAACCACCACCGGCTACACTTGTCACACCTCTGCAATGACAACAACAACGCCCCCTTCCAAATCAATTTGGACATGCGAAGTGTGTTCCTCTTGAGGATGGCCAAACTTCTGGTGATACTTTACCTACTGTTGCTGCTTCTTCGGCTCATGCTACTTCTGCTGCTGGTGCCGAGGAGGATGAAAATTATGAGGGCGATTACGAGGATGAGGTTGACCAAAATCAGAAGTACGGGCGATGATGAGGACATCACTACCTTGGATACAACCAAAAATATTGCATACATGTATATTTGTGAGGTGATTTTTAATGCAAACTATGCAACAATTTATTTATGTCATCCAGGACAAAAATACTTCACAGACTTTTGTGCCATGTCTAATTCCTGGTGTATGGGACATTTGTACAATCCACATATGAAGATAAGGGAAAAAGAGAAGTTTAGGTGTTGTTCAAAAAGGCTCACGTCACTTTTGGGCCAAGAGAAGATAGAGTCCAAGTCTCTCACGTTCTGCATCCAGATTCGGACTGCACAAACATACCTGACTCAAAACGGCAAGAACTCCTTCATACGGACTCCGAATTGGGTGATTCATTTTTTGTTGGAAACTAGATTTCGTACACTTTCCAATTGAATTGGATTCACCTCCAAATTCGTCCGAAGCATTGAGATATCCACGAAACAATCGGATGTTGTAGCAGAATCCGAGTAAAACTACAAGTCCAAAGGTGTTGCATCACCTCCACTTGGGCCCATGAGCCTTGTACGACCTAGGGTTAGTTTTCGGCTGCCTTGGGACGTCCTCCCACCTCCTTGGACGCCACCCCTTGCTCCTATATAAGTAGATCCATCTAGTAGCTTTTTCTTTGGGATTTGTTTAGTCAAAAGTTAGCCATTGCAACTTCGCGTACTTTGTTTGTGTCCAACGACCAGACCAAGGCCGCTTACGGATCCCCACATTTATCAATACATCATTTATATTTGCAATATTCAGATTGCTTTATCATATTCTTGCTTGTTCTTCGATTGCATGCAGGAATAGACCTTCATGGTCAGACTGATCATGCTTCTGGCATTGTAAGTAACCCCCGGAGATTGGTTTAGCGATTGCTAAGGCGCAACGTCGTGCACGTTTGTAGTCGGATCGTCAAAGTCGTTTCCACCAAATCGATAGTTATCATCTCATCGAAAGATCGGGCCCCTCGCCTGATGCGGAGCATCCTAAGGACATCACCATGTCAATGGTCCGTTTGGCAAGTGACACGTGCGACCTCTACTTCTCATACATAAAGGTGAATCATCTCCTTTCCACGTGTTCACTTGACCCCTTCGAGGATGGTATACTACTTGACACTCCACTCATGTACATGCATAGGTATTGTCGGAGCTTCACGGACGAGGAGGAGGAGGGCAAGCGCCAAGGAACACCTACACCATCCGCGAGGGAAGCTTGGAAGAGAAGACGAAAGAAGACAGAGCGGCTGAAGTTATAGCTGCCGGACATCCGGCGCCCGCCCGGACATCTGGCGCCTCAGCAGCCGCCGGACATCCGGCCTTCAGCCCGGATATCCGGCGCCAGCAACAGAACCGCACCCGAGGCTTGGCCCCGCTAGCCCGGACATCCGGCCGACCGCCCCGGACATCCGGCCGACCGCCCTGGACATCCGGCGTCTCATGAGAGCCCGAACATCCGGCCCCCAGCTGGACATCCGGCGCCTGCCTGCGCGCATGGACAGGGCCCGAGGCCCATGTATCCCCCATCTACTTACCCCTTCGTGTACTAGACTATATATACTCCTCCACCTCCACCATTTTAGGGTTAGCAAATGTGATAGCTCATTTTAGACTAGAGCTTTGCTCATCTTAGTGGTTCTACTCCTAGGAGAGACTGCGGCCCCTCTACGGAGAAGATCCACGGCGGATTCAAGACCCCTAAACGGGAAGATCCTTCGCGGATTCAAGACCTCCTCACGGAGATGAACTTTACCTTGTATCTTTCCCTTTGTTGTTCATGTACCTTGTGATCTTGTGTGTTTGATTGTCTAGTGGATGTTTGATTGGACTTGTTCTTGAGCATTTTCCCTTGTGATTTCTCCTTGTTGTCCCCGTGTTCATCGTGTTCCTCGCGGGATCCCTCCTTTTCGTGAAAGATCAGCCTAGAATCGGGTTGACCCCGCATCATCGCCTCTATCAGGAACCACCAGCACCACAACCACCAGGTCGTCCACATGCATATAATCGAAACGGTAGGGCTGCACCACCACCTTAGGTACGAGATCCTGACCATTTCCCAAAAATGAAATTGCATATTCCACCATTTGAGGGTGATATATAACTTACTTGGTATTTAGAGACTGACCAACATTTTACATGTTTACAATATCCCCAGGAGAGACGTGTTGCTGCTACTCTTTGTGCTTTCACTAGTTTTGCTTGTGTGTGGTGGTCTGAATATCGTAGATTATATCCGAATAATATCCCAACTACATGGGCTACTTTAAAAACTGCTATGTGTACTCGTTGGGTTCCACCATATCATCAACGTGAATTGCTACAAAATTGCAGCGTTTAAGACAAGGAAATTTTTCTGTAGAAGAATATTATCAAGAATTACAAACTGGCATGATTAGATTTGGTGTTGTTGAGGATAATTGATGAGGACATCACTAACAAGGTTACACCCACAGCTCCAACTGACACATATACAGGACCAGTTACTAGAGCTCGCGCATGCCAATTAAATTACCAGGTACTTTCGTTTCTTGGTAATGAATCTAATGTTCATGAGAATATGATGCTGCCTAAATTGGATACATTTGTCTTGCTTACAAATGAAGGGCCTAGCTTGGACAAGAAGGATGAACATTGGAGCAAGATCAAGCATGGAGATGATGGCATGCGCAAGGGGAACAAGAATGGAGTTTCAATTGATGATTTCAGGACTTTGAAGCCACCATAATGAGTGCGAGAAGCCTTGGACGAAATATACAAGATGCCACTTCATAAATTTCGTCCAGAGGCTATTATAGGTGCTGCGTCACCTTATTATTGGGCCAGGCCTATGTAATTTCAAAATACTTGAGTATAGGCTGTTTTTAGAGTCCGTATGTGTGGGGAAACAAGAGTTAGGGTTGGTTTCGGACCCCTCCACCAAGGGCCACGAAATTCCCGCTCTTTCCCTCATATATACAGCCCTTAGGGCGTCGTTTAGACTTTGGGTTTTGTTTAGATTAAAAGTTCGCCATAGCTGCAACTTCGCGTACTTCGTTTGTGTTCAACGACCAGACAAAGGCGTCACAGAACCCCACCTTGATCAATAAAGCTTTCCTCTTGAATTCGCAATATCCAGATTGCAATCTCAGTTTCTTGCTTGTTCTTCGTTTGCCTGCAGGAAACAGACCTTCGTGGTCAGGTTGATCGTGCTCCGGCGTGGTCAATAACCTCTCGGAGTTGGTTTAGCGATTGCTAAGGCGCGACGTCCACGCACGTTCGTAGTCGGATCGTCAAAGTCGACTTCATCCAAACGATAGCCACCATCTCATCGAAAGACGGGACACCTTTGCCTCTATCAAGTGGTATCAGATTTCCAGGTTGCTCGGTGAGATTTTACAGTTTTTCATAGTTTAGATCGAGTCTGTTCTTCATACCTATAGTCCACGAAAAAGCCAAAAAAAAATTAGGGTTAGTTCATCCCATCCGAACCAATCTGAGCCTTTGCATAATCTTTTCTGTATTTGCTTTGTTGAATTTACGGTTGCATCGTCGTGTCAAGTTGCTGGTATTAGCGTCTAGTTCTTTAGAGTTTCGAGTTCTGTTCATAGTTTGTCACGTCGCCGCCGCACCATATTCATCGCCGCTGCCATACCACTACCGCCGCCATATCCCACCACCGCCACCACATACCACCACCGCTGCCATAACCTACCACCGCTGCCATAACCTACCACCGCTGCCATATCCTACCACCATATATCCACAACAAATCCGAGTTCTTTTCATATTAGGTTTTTTCTCGAGATCCATCTAGGTTTCGGTTTCGTGTTTCCTTGCATGCGTAGGTCTCGGGAAAAAAAAAGAAAAAAAAAAGAGTCTGGAGACCCCCGGGCAGTTTTTAGGCCAAAATTTCGACAGGTGAAAATATTTTTTCCCTATCCTATTTTTGGGCTTTTCTGAGTCTTTTGAGACACGTGCCACCATACTGATTTTTTACCGCACTTTTTCATCGTTGCTGCCCTGATTCCGAAAAAAAAATTCGTCAAAAAAATTTCGTGCCTATCATCTTAGTTTGACTTGGGAAGTGTTTTGAGACACTCGCCATTATAGTGATTTTCGGCAAAAAAAAAAAGCAGCGCAAAAAAAAAGAGCACAAAAAAAAGGCGAAAAAAAAATTTCAGAGTGTGCTTTCCCCTTGATTACGTGCAGCGCTGTGATTTTGTTAGTGTTCTAGGCTCGCGTCTCTAGTACGGTCTAGCCTAGGACCAGCACAGTACCGTCGTTGAGCGTTTATTCACCTTTGCATCTCTGAATTGATTATTGCTGACCCTTTTTGCTACCATATTATAAGCCTTCCCAGCTCCACATACATCTACATCGTGCGTTTGACTCTCCCTGGTAATCGCTCTATCCAAGCTTTGAGAGTTTTGACTACATCGGTTGCCGATCATCACCTGCTGCTGGGTAAGAACTGGTAAGAATTTGATATTTGCTTGACGGATTTGTGACACCCGCCACCACCACCACTTGTTAGTAGTCTGTAGGATCATATTCTTGTGTGTTTCTATTGCTGCTAACCATGCCAGGATCACAAGTCGACGAGACTGACTGGGAGAACTTGACGAACAAGGAGCTTCATGATAAGTTTCAGGAAATGATGAGTGTACAGGTGCAAGATGTGCTAAACACATTGGACGAGGCCATGGAGAAGATAGATGGCATGGAGAAGACGTTTGAAACAAAGCTGGATAACAAGTTTGCTGAATTGCTTGCGCGTTTTCCACCACCACCGGCTGCTGCAGCTGTCCCACCTCTTCAACAACAACAACAACAACAACAACAACAACAACAACAACAACAACAACAACAACAACGCCGACTTCCGAATCAAGTGGGACGAGCACAGCGCGTTCCCCTTGAGACTGGTCAAGCTTCTGTTGCTGCTGTTGATGTTGCTGTAGCTCCTGCTGCTACTGCAGAGGTGGAGGACTATTACGAGGATTAGGTTGACCAAAATCAGAACTACGTCCAACAACCAGCACCACCACCACCAGGTCGTCCTCATGCATATCATCGCAACGGTAGGGCTGCACCACCACCTGAGGTACATGACCATCTTCCTGAACTGAAATTGAATATTCCACCATTTGAGGGTAGATATGTTCCTGATATATATCTTACTTGGGAGTTACAAACTGAACAACGTTTTACATGTTTAAACTATCCAGAGGAGAGACGTGTTCCTGCTGCTGTTTGTGCTTTCACTAGTTTTGCATGTGTTTGGTGGTTTGAACATTGTAGATTATATCCTACTCCAGCTACTTGGACTGCTTTGAAAACTGCTATGCGTACTCGTTGGGTTCCACCATATTATCAACGTGAATTACTTCAAAAACTGCAGCGCTTAAGACAAGGACAAAATTCTGTAGAAGAATATTATCAGCAATTACAAACTGGCCTGATTAGATGTGGTATTGTTGAGGAGAATGAAGCTATGCTTGCACGTTTTATGGGTGGATTAAATAGAGAGATTCAGACCATTCTAGAGTATAAGGATTATACTAATATCACTCGTTTATTCCATCTTGCTTGTAAAGCTGAACGTGAAGTGCAGTATCGACAGGCATTGGCGCGGACTAACTTTTCTGCAGGTCGACCTTCATCATGGACACCACGTGCATCCTCTACTTCCACACATTCTACTGCACCGACACCTCCATCAGCTGTTACCTCCAGCCGTGATACAAGGAAGCAGGCACAACCTCCATTATCTGCCAAGAGCACACCTATTGGGCCTGCACAGAGTTCTTCTTCTTCCATGGCATCAACAGGGCACACTAGTGATATTATTTGTCGTCGTTGTAAGGGAAGAGGACATTTTGCGAGAGATTGCAAATCTCAGCGTGTGATGATTGCTACTGAGGATGATGGATATGAATCCGCTAGTGACTATGATGAGGAGACTTTGGCTCTTATTACGCGTGAAGAACACGGTGGAGACGATTCTGATCATGAGACGCAATACATGGCTCCTGAAGATGCTGACAGGTATGAATGTTTAGTTGCTCAACGTGTTTTGAGTGTGCAGGTTACACAAGCTGAGCAAAATCAGAGGCATAATTTGTTCCATACAAAGGGAGTTGTGAAGGAACGTTCTGTTCGCGTGATCATAGATGGAGGGAGTTGCAACAACTTGGCTAGCATGGAGATGGTGGAGAAGCTATCTCTCACCACAAGACCACATCCACATCCTTACTACATCCAATGGTTCAACAACAGCGGCAAGGTTAAGGTAACACGTACTGTTCGTGTGCATTTTAGTATCTCTACATATGCTGATTATGTTGATTGTGATGTGGTACCTATGCAAGCATGTTCCTTATTACTTGGTAGACCATGGCAATTTGATAAAAATTCTGTACACCATGGTAGAAACAATCAGTATACTCTTGTTCATAAGGATAAAAATATTACTTTGTGATACGGTGTATCCTATGGACATCACCATGTCAAGAGTCTGCTTGGGAAGTGACACGTGTGACCTCTATTTCTCATACATAAAGGTGAATCATCTCCTTTACACGTGTTCACTTGACCCCTTCGAGGATGGTATACTACTTGACACTCCTCTCGTGTGCATGCATAGGTATTGTCGGAGCTTCACGGATGGCGAGGAGGAGTGCAAGCGCCAAGGATCACCTACACCATCTGCGAGGGAAGCTTGGAAGAGAAGACGGAAGAAGACGGAGCTGCTGATACTACAGCGGCCGGACATCCGGGCCAAAGGCCGGACATCCGGCGCTTCCGCAACAGCCGGACATCCGGCACTCCTCCCGGAAATCCGGGCCCTCCTTCACAGAAGCTGGACCGAGCCAGCCCGGACATCCGGCCGTAACCCCGGACATCCGGCTCGCCCCGAAGCCCCGGACATCCGGCTGCCAGCCCGGACATCCGGCCTTGCCTGCGTGCATGTATCCGGGCCGATGCCCATGTACTCGTTTCGCCCCTCACTTACCCCTTCATGCCCCTAGACTATATATACTCCTCCACCTCCACCATTTTAGGGTTAGCAATGGTTTAGCTCATATGAGAGATAGAGCTTTGCTCATCCATCCCGGATCTACTCCACGAGAGAGACCGCGGCCCCTCTACGGAGAAGATCCACCTTGGATTCAAGACCCCTAGCGGGAAGATCCTTCACGGATTCAAGACCTCCTCTTGGAGATGAACTTTACCTTGTATCTTTCCCTTTGTTGTTCATGTACCGTGTGATCTTGTGTGTTTGATTGTCTAGTGGATGTGTGATTGGACTTGTTCTTGTGTGTTTCCTCTCGTGTTTTCCCCCGTTTCCCTTTGTGTTCTTCGTGTTCATCGTGGGATCCCCTCCATTTCGTGAAAGATCTGCTGATTAGGGTTCCACCCTGTATCAGAGTTCTTCTTCTTCCATGGCATCGACAGGGCACACCAGTGATATTATTTGTCGTCGTTGTAAGGGAAGAGGACATTTTGCGAGAGATTGCAAATCTCAGCGTGTGATGATTGCTACTGAGGATGGTGGATATGAATCCGCTAGTGACTATGATGAGGAGACTTTGGCTCTTATTACACGTGAAGAACACGGCGGAGACGATTCTGATCATGAGACGCAATACATGGCTCCTGAAGATGCTGACAGGTATGAATGTTTAGTTGCTCAACGTGTTTTGAGTGTGCAGGTTACACAAGCTGAGCAAAATCAGAGGCATAATTTGTTCCATACAAAGGGAGTTGTGAAGGAACGTTCTGTTCGCGTGATCATAGATGGAGGGAGTTGCAACAACTTGGCTAGCATGGAGATGGTGGAGAAGCTATCTCTCACCACAAGACCACATCCACATCATTACTACATCCAATGGTTCAACAACAGCGGCAAGGTTAAGGTAACACGTACTGTTCGTGTGCATTTTAGTATCTCTACATATGTTGATTATGTTGATTGTGATGTGGTACCTATGCAAGCATGTTCCTTATTACTTGGTAGACCATGGCAATTTGATAAAAATTCTGTACACCATGGTAGAAACAATCAGTATACTCTTGTTCATAAGGATAAAAATATTACTTTGCTTCCTATGACTCCTGATTCCATTTTGAAAGATGATATTAATAGAGCTAATAAAGCAAAACAGGAGAAAAATAAGAGTGAAAATCAGATTGTGGCAAAAGAATTTGAGCAACAAATGAAGCCTAATAATAAACCATCTACTGTTGCTTCTGAAATTAAATTGAAAAGTGCATGTTTATTTGCCACCAAATCTGATATTGATGAGCTAGATTTTAGCAAATCTGTTTGCTATGCTGTTGTATGCAAAGAGGCCTTGTTTTCATTCGAGGACGTGCCTTCCTCTTTGCCTCCTGCTGTCACTAACATTTTACAGGAATTCGCCGACGTCTTTCCACAAGACGTGCCACCGGGATTACCACCTATTCGAGGGATTGAGCATCAGATTGACTTAATTCCCGGTGCATCGCTACCCAACCGCGCACCATACCGTACCAATCCAGAAGAGACGAAGGAGATTATGCGTCAAGTACAGGAGCTACTCGACAAAGGTTATATACGCGAATCCCTTAGTCCTTGTGTTGTTCCTATTATTCTAGTGCCGAAAAAGGATGGTACATCGCGTATGTGTGTTGATTGTAGAGCCATTAATAATATTACTATTCGTTATCGTCATCCTATTCCTAGGCTAGATGATATGCTTGATGAATTGAGTGGCTCTACAATATTCTCCAAAGTTGATTTGCGTAGTGGATACCATCAAATTCGTATGAAATTGGGAGATGAATGGAAAACAGCATTTAAAACTAAGTTTGGATTATATGAGTGGTTAGTCATGCCTTTTGGGTTAACTAATGCACCTAGTACTTTCACGAGATTAATGAATGAAGTTTTACGTGCTTTCATTGGACGATTTGTGGTAGTATACTTTGATGATATATTGATTTTTAGCAGATCTTTGGAGGAACATTTGGAACATTTACGTGCTGTTTTTATTGCTCTACGTGATGCACATTTATTTGGTAACCTTGGAAAGTGCACCTTTTGCACCGACCGAGTTTCTTTTCTTGGCTATGTTGTTACTCCACAGGGAATTGAGGTTGATAAAGCCAAGATTGAAGCTATTGAGAGTTGGCCGCAGCCCAAAACGGTCACACACGTGAGGAGTTTCCTTGGCCTCGCTGGATTCTATCGGCGTTTTGTGAGAGATTTCAGCACCATTGCTGCACCTCTCAATGAGCTTACAAAGAAGGATGTGCCTTTTGTTTGGGGTACTGCACAGGAAGAAGCATTCACGATATTGAAAGATAAGTTGACACATGCTCCTTTACTCCAACTTCATGATTTTAATAAGACTTTTGAGCTTGAATGTGATGCTAGTGGAATTGGGTTAGGAGGTGTGTTATTACAAGATGGTAAACCTGTTGCATATTTTTCTGAAAAATTGAGTGGGCCTAGTCTGAATTATTCTACTTATGATAAGGAATTATATGCTCTTGTTCGGACTTTGGAGACATGGCAACATTATTTATGGCCCAAAGAATTTGTTATACATTCTGATCATGAATCTTTAAAGCACATTAAAAGTCAAGCAAAATTGAACCGTAGACATGCTAAATGGGTTGAATTCATAGAGACTTTCCCTTATGTTATTAAACACAAGAAGGGAAATGAAAATGTTATTGCTGATGCATTATCTCGTCGTTATACTATGCTTTCACAACTTGACTTTAAAATATTTGGTTTGGAGACCATCAAAGATCAATATGTGATGTATTGCAGAATTGCAAAGAAGGGAGAACATGGAACAAGTTCGTCGTTAATGATGGATTTGTGTTTCGTGCTAACAAGCTATGCATTCCAGCTAGCTCTGTTCGTCTTTTGTTGTTGCAGGAGGCGCATGGAGGAGGATTAATGGGACACTTTGGCGTGAAGAAGACGGAGGACGTACTTGCTACACATTTCTTTTGGCCAAAGATGCGACGGGATGTTGAGCGTTTTGTTGCTCGCTGCACTACATCTCAAAAAGCTAAGTCACGACTCAATCCTCATGGTTTATATATGCCTTTGCCTGTCCCTAGTGTTCCTTGGGAAGATATATCTATGGACTTTGTTTTGGGTTTACCTCGAACAAAGAAGGGGAGGGATATCATATTTGTTGTCGTGGATAGGTTCTCGAAGATGGCACACTTTATACCATGTCATAAAAGCGATGCTGCTGCTAATGTTGCTGATTTGTTCTTTCGTGAAATTATTCGCTTGCATGGTGTGCCAAATACTATTGTTTCAGATCGTGATACTAAATTTCTTAGGCACTTTTGGAGATGTTTATGGGCTAAGTTGGGGACTAAACTACTTTTTAGTACTACTTGTCACCCCCAAACTGATGGACAAACTGAAGTAGTCAACAGAACTTTGTCTACTATGCTTAGGGCTGTTTTGAAGAATAATAAGAAAATGTGGGAAGAATGCTTGCCTCATATTGAATTTGCTTATAATCGTTCGTTGCATTCTACTACTAAGATGTGCCCTTTTGAAATTGTCTATGGTTTCCTACCTCGTGCACCTATTGATTTGTTGCCTCTTCCATCTTCGGAGAAGGTTAATTTTGATGCCAAACAACGTGCTGAATTGATCTTAAAAATGCATGAGTTAACTAAGGAAAATATTGAGCGCATGAATGCTAAATATAAACTTGTTGGAGATAAGGGTAGAAAACGTGTTGTCTTTGCACCTGGAGATCTTGTTTGGTTACATTTGCGTAAGGATAGGTTTCCTAATTTGCGCAAGTCAAAGCTAATGCCACGTGCTGATGGTCCTTTCAAGGTGTTAGAGAAAATAAATGATAATGCATATAAACTTGAGCTGCCTGCAGATTTTGGGGTTAGTCCCACATTTAACATTGCAGATTTGAAGCCTTACTTGGGTGAGGAAGATGAGCTTCCGTCGAGGACGACTTCAATTCAAGAAGGGGAGGATGATGAGGACATCACTAACAAGGTTACACCCACAGCTCCAACTGACACATATACAGGACCAATTACTAGAGCTCGCGCACGCCAATTAAATTACGAGGTGATGTAGGGTGGAACCCTAATCAGCGGATCTTTCACGTTTGGAGGTTGGCACACGATGAACACGGGGAAAACACGGAGAAAGATGGGGAAAACACAAGAGAGAACACTCAAATCAACACGGAAGCAATCACACAAGTGCTAGATTCGCGATACAAGGTCGAGATACATGATCCAAAGTCAACAACGGTGATACAGATAGTCTTCTCCCGGAGGAGGTCTTGGAATCCCGTGGGATCTTCCCGTTAGGGGTCTTGAATCCAGAGGTGGATCTTCTCCGTAGAGGCGCACCGGTCTCGTGGGAGAAATCCACACAAGTGTCAAATGAGCTAAAACCACAGCTAACCCTAAACGGAAAGAGGAGAGGAGTATATATAGTCTACGGGGCGAATGGGTACATGGGCCTCGGCCCAGGGGATGCGCGCAGGCAATTCAGGGGCCGGACGTCCGGGCGGCGGGCCGGATGTCCGGGACTTCAGGACGCCGGATGTCCGGGGCGGGGGCCCGGATGTCCGGGCTGGAGTGGACGCGCCTCGGGTGCTCTCTGGACAGAGGCGCCGGATTTCCGGGCGCGGGGCCGGATGTCCGGGCCGTGCCTGGCCGGATGTCCGGGCCCTGGCCGGATGTCCGGGCCCTGTAGCCTTGGCTGCTGTTGGCCTTCTGTGGGTGAATGCCCAGGGGCCGGATGTCCGGGCCAGGGGGCCGGATGTCCGGGTCCTGGAGCTCTCTTCTGCTCTTCTCGATGCATTGGCTCGTCCATGAACTTGGGGACTCGTCCATCTTCACGCCCCTCTCCGATGTGGTCTTCTTCACACCTGAGCACACACAACACGTCCGTCTGAGGTAGCGACCATGTCTCGCAAGATTTGTATGGAAGTAGGGCTAGGAGTGACGTCACCTCGGTCTCGGGAGCTCTAGTCCTTGGTCCTTTGGGCACTTGTTGAGGTGAAGGAGGGTCCATGGGGATGGCCCTAGGATACACCGTATCAGGGAGGGATAGCATATTTGTTGTCGTGGATAGGTTCTCGAAGATGGCACACTTTATACCATGTCATAAAAGCGATGATGCTCCTAATGTTGCTGATTTGTTCTTTCGTGAAATTATTCGCTTGCATGGTGTGCCAAATACTATTGTTTCAGATCGTGATACTAAATTTCTTAGCCACTTTTGGAGATGTTTATGGGCTAAGTTGGGGACTAAACTACTTTTTAGTACTACTTGTCACCCCCAAACTGATGGACAAACTGAAGTAGTCAACAGAACTTTGTCTACTATGCTTAGGGCTGTTTTGAAGAATAATAAGAAAATGTGGGAAGAATGCTTGCCTCATATTGAATTTGCTTATAATCGTTCGTTGCATTCTACTACTAAGATGTGCCCTTTTGAAATTGTCTATGGTTTCCTACCTCGTGCACCTATTGATTTGTTGCCTCTTCCATCTTCGGAGAAGGTTAATTTTGATGCTAAACAACGTGCTGAATTGATCTTAAAAATGCATGAGTTAACTAAGGAAAATATTGAGCGCATGAATGCTAAATATAAACTTGTTGGAGATAAGGGTAGAAAACGTGTTGTTTTTGCAACTGGAGATCTTGTTTGGTTACATTTGCGTAAGGATAGGTTTCCTAATTTGCGCAAGTCAAAGCTAATGCCACGTGCTGATGGTCCTTTCAAGGTGTTAGAGAAAATAAATGATAATGCATATAAACTTGAGCTGCCTGCAGATTTTGGGGTTAGTCCCACATTTAACATTGCAGATTTGAAGCCTTACTTGGGTGAGGAAGATGAGCTTCCGTCGAGGACGACTTCAATTCAAGAAGGGGAGGATGATGAGGACATCACTAACAAGGTTACACCCACAGCTCCAACTGACACATATACAGGACCAATTACTAGAGCTCGCGCACGCCAATTAAATTACCAGGTACTTTCGTTTCTTGGTAATGAATCTAATGTTCATGAGAATATGATGCTGCCTAAATTGGATACATTTGTCTTGCTTACAAATGAAGGGCCTAGCTTGGACAAGAAGGATGAACATTGGAGCAAGATCGAGCATGGAGATGATGGCATGCGCAAGGGGAACAAGAATGGAGTTTCAATTGATGATTTCAGGACTTTGAAGCCACCATAATGAGTGCGAGAAGCCTTGGACGAAATATACAAGATGCCACTTCATAAATTTCGTCCAGAGGCTATTATAGGTGCTGTGTCACCTTATTATTGGGCCAGGCCCATGTAATTTCGAAATACTTGACTATAGGCTGTTTTTAGAGTCCGTATGTGTGGGGAAACAAGAGTTAGGGTTGGTTTAGGACCCCTCCACCAAGGGCCACGAAATTCCCACTCTTTCCCTCATATATACAGCCCTTAGGGCGTCGTTTAGACTTTGGGTTTTGTTTAGATTAAAAGTTCGCCATAGCTGCAACTTCGCGTACTTCGTTTGTGTTCAACGACCAGACAAAGGCGTCACAGAACCCCACCTTGGTCAATAAAGATTTCCTCTTGAATTCGCAATATCCAGATTGCAATCTCAGTTTCTTGCTTGTTCTTCGTTTGCCTGCAGGAAACAGACCTTCGTGGTCAGGTTGATCGTGCTCCGGCGTGGTCAATAACCTCTCGGAGTTGGTTTAGCGATTGCTAAGGCGCGACGTCCACGCACGTTCGTAGTCGGATCGTCAAAGTCGACTTCATCCAAACGATAGCCACCATCTCATCGAAAGACGGGACACCTTTGCCTCTATCAACCGGTCCTGGGGATGAGCTTGGGATGCTCCGCAAATTGATTAGGGCTCCAAAAATTGCTATAAATATTTTGATAGCTCCAAATATTCCGAGAATTATTAACGGACACTGGATTAATTTAGAGAGTGCCCAAAAATATTATCAGAATTATAGAAAATGATTTAGTTTGAAAACCAACTCAAAACAAACTACAGAGATTACAACACAGAAAAGAAAGGGAGAGGAAACTTACCTGGGCCAACTAACCTGGGGGCCCAACTGGCGGCCCAGCACTGCTGGCCCGTGCCAGTCATCCCCAACCTCTGCCACAAGGCAGAGGCGAGGGAGGGCACGATGCCCGCGCTAGGGCGCCACGCCACCTGCATGACTGCCCCTCCCCCTCAACGCCCTGGCCTCTCTAGACGTCGACGCGCACCTCCCCGGCCCTCTCACTCTCCCACGTGCTTCCCACCTACTCTGTTCTCTCTCTCGCACGGCAGAACACCGGCGACACCGCCGCTCACACTACGCATAGCCACAGCCACCCACGTGCCTCATCGTCGTGACCACGAGCTCCACCAACCCCCGTATTACCTCTCCACGGAAGGAAGTGAGCCGGACGGCCTCCATCGTCTCCACCACCGCCTTCTCCACTACCGGCCACCAAGGATCTTCACCGTCGAATAGCCGTCTCCGACGTGCCCCCAAGCCCGCTGACCCACCCTACGTATCCACTGTGAGCTCCCATATGTTTCCCCCCTATTCTCGACAACTAATTTGTGCCATAGCCGTTACCCCGTGAGTTCCGAGCTCCGGCCGCCGCCATGGAGGAAACCCGCTTGATGCCGAGCCTACCTAGCCCTGCAGCTCCGTCCAATGCGCTCCTAGAGCGCCGTATATGCCACCTAGCTACCTAGTTTTCTCGTCCACAAGCCGTAGTGCCCTGCCCGTGCAACACCGACGCTCCACAGCTGCAAACCTCACCACTGCCGCCGCCACAGCCCACCCCAGCACCGCCCAAGGCCACCGTTCTATGCAGCTCCATCCCAGCTACCAGCAGAGCACACCCATTCATCCGTCTATCACCGGAAATAGCCGGCCGATGAACCTCCGGCGTCCTCTGTTAGCATCGGCGGCTAAACGCCGGTCAGAGCTGATGTGCAGCATTATGTTAGGTGCTAATTACCAGTTAATTAACCCCTGGCGTATGACATGTGGGAACCCTGCTGTTAATGTCATGGGTAAGGTTTAATAACCCCCTGCTAATTCTCTGTCTCACTGACATGTGAGCCTAGTGTCAGGTTTGACTTGAATAGCCAGTTGACCTGCTAATGTCACCCTTGCGCAGTGTTGATGTAGTAAGTGTTTCTGGAGTTTTAAATAACTCAGACATGATTTATTTATTTCAGAAAATGCTGAAAACTTCTAAAAATCATAGGAAATAAACTATAACTCAGATGAAAATAAATTATGTATGAAAAATTATCAGAAAAATATGGAGAGTATGGCATTTCCATGCATATTTGAACAACTTATAGCTACTGAATATGACAATTTGAATAAATAACATTTTAAATGTCTTATATGGAGTTTGAATTTGAACCTTTGGTTCAAACCAACTTCATTTAAATCGTTACTAGTTGCATTAGCTCAATCAACGGCATATTGCCATGTCATGATCATGCATCATATTGGTGCATTGCATTGACTGTGTTCTCTCTTGTTTTTCGTTGTTTGCCCCCTCTCAGTAGACGTTGTTCCGACGATGTGATGGATAACACTACTGAAGACAGAATGCTATCTTCAGAAGTGTCAGGCAAGTGAAATCCCTTGATCACTCCAATATAGTCTCACTCTCTCTTTCTTGCTCTCTTTTACTGCATTTGGACAACAATGATTCAACGGTTACATGTTGCAGTAGTTGAACCCATTCCTCTGCATGACATATCATTGCCATAGTAAATTGTTGAAACCCACTAGCATGAGTAGGAGTTGCTTGATCCATGATGTGCCTACTCATTCATTCTTTCTTGTTATGTCTGCTATGCTTAGAGTTGTGTCAGGTTTGATTCATCTATGATGGATTGGAATGGTGATAAACATGTCCTTCTGTTGAGAGCTAAGTGTGTGAACATGATTTGGTAAAGGTAGCGATGAGAGGCCATGTAGGAGTACATGGTGGGTTGTCTCATTGAAACACTCCTCAGGAACTGTGTTCTATTTATGTTATCCAAGACTAGCTACTACCACGCATTGGGTTCCAATAATGCGGCGCCTCTCGCTTATTAACCACCTCAATATGTGTCCAGGAGTTGCAACTAGTTTCTGGTGTTTGTAGGTAGTGCTACTAGTCTACCAAGTGGCACCCGGTACAAGTGAGCTTGGGACAGACTAGGCATCGTGGCATGGTGTACCAACACTTTTATGCAGTGGCCCCTCAAACCTCTTGGTCTCTTGTACTCTGACTTGCGTTGGTGCCTCAATCTTGCTCCTGTGCCTATGCACAGTCAGGGCAACAGACGCAGTGTTTGTTGTACCGACAGAAGCCCCCAGGCCTGCCCCGAACGCGCTGCCGGACATCTTCGGGGTAGGGCCTAATAAGTGCACAGGCGGGGCCGCTGGAAAGGCCGCTCTCTTGAGGTCTTCTTTTTTCCTTCTTCATGAGTCTTGAATCTGGGCCAATTTCCAGTTTCCCCGCGCGCCGCGTAAAGCCAATAGCGGTGGGGCCACTCGAGTAATGGCCCGTGAATGCCTTTGAAGCACGGGGTAGAAACTGCTAATTCACTCCTCCCACCACACCCTTATCTTTAGCCACGTATGCTGCATGCATCACGTGGGGTAGGTATCAGAGGTGCGTGGCGTGGGAGAGCATTAAGGCGAGGGCCTGGTCATCTTGAATTGGCGGAGGCGGGCGATGGTGGCCCGCTGAGGGAGTGGCTCCCCTCCTTGGCTAGCCTATAAAAGGAGATGAGGAGGAGGGCAGAGTCACCCATCCTTGCATTCCCCTTCCTCTGTCTTCTGCTCTTGCTGATTATCATAGGAAAGAGAGCCTCAGGCCAGCCTCGGGGCTCTCGGTTGGGGCTAACGTTGTCGTGCGCTGGTGTTGAAGCTCGGGGAGTGAGTGATGCGGAGCATCCCAAGCTCATCCCCAGGACCGGTTGATAGAGGCAAAGGTGTCTCGTCTTTCGATGAGATGGTGGCTATCGTTTGGATGAAGTCGACTTTGACGATCCGACTACGAACGTGCATGGACGTCGCGCCTTAGCAATCGCTAAACCAACTCCGAGAGGTTATTGACCACGCCGGAGCACGATCAACCTGACCACGAAGGTCTGTTTCCTGCAGGCAAACGAAGAACAAGCAAGAAACTGAGATTGCAATCTGGATATTGCGAATTCAAGAGGAAAGCTTTATTGATCAAGTGGGGTTCTGTGACGTCTTGGTCTGGTCGTTGAACACAAACGAAGTACGCGAAGTTGCAGCTATGGCGAACTTTTATCTAAACAAAACCCAAAGTCTAAACGACGCCCTAAGGGCTGTATATATGAGGGAAATAGGGGGGAATTTCGTGGCCCTTGGTGGAGGGGTCCGAAATCAACCCTAACTCCTGTTTCCCCACACATACGGACTCTAAAAACAGCCTATACTCAAGTATTTCGAAATTACATGGGCCTGGCCCAATAATAAGGTGACGCAGCACCTATAATAGCCTCCGGACGAAATTTATGAAGTGGCATCTTGTATATTTCGTCCAAGGCTTCTCACACTCATTATGGTGGCTTCAAAGTCCTGAAATCATTAATTGAAACTCCATTCTTGTTCCCCTTGCGCATGCCATCATCTCCATGCTTGATCTTGCTCCAATGTTCATCCTTCTTGTCCAAGCTAGGCCCTTCATTTGTAAGCAAGACAAATGTATCCAATTTAGGCAGCATCATATTCTCATGAACATTAGATTCATTACCAAGAAACGAAAGTACCTGGTAATTTAATTGGCGTGCGCGAGCTCTAGTAATTGGTCCTGTATATGTGTCAGTTGGAGCTGTGGGTGTAACCTTGTTAGTGATGTCCTCATCATCCTCCCCTTCTTGAATTGAAGTCGTCCTCGACGGAAGCTCATCTTCCTCACCCAAGTAAGGCTTCAAATCTGCAATGTTAAATGTGGGACTAACCCCAAAATCTGCAGGCAGCTCAAGTTTATATGCATTATCATTTATTTTCTCTAACACCTTGAAAGGACCATCAGCACGTGGCATTAGCTTTGACTTGCGCAAATTAGGAAACCTATCCTTACGCAAATGTAACCAAACAAGATCTCCAGGTGCAAAGACAACACGTTTTCTACCCTTATCTCCAACAAGTTTATATTTAGCATTCATGCGCTCAATATTTTCCTTAGTTAACTCATGCATTTTTAAGATCAATTCAGCACGTTGTTGATGAGGACATCACTAACAAGGTTACACCCACAGCTCCAACTGACACATATACAGGACCAATTACTAGAGCTCGCGCACGCCAATTAAATTACCAGGTACTTTCGTTTCTTGGTAATGAATCTAATGTTCATGAGAATATGATGCTGCCTAAATTGGATACATTTGTCTTGCTTACAAATGAAGGGCCTAGCTTGGACAAGAAGGATGAACATTGGAGCAAGATCAAGCATGGAGATGATGGCATGCGCAAGGGGGACAAGAATGGAGTTACAATGGATGATTTCAGGACTCTGAAGCCACCATAATGAGTGCGAGAAGCCTTGGACGAAATATACAAGATGCCACTTCATAAATTTCGTCCAGAGGCTATTTTAGGTGCTGCGTCACCTTATTATTGGGCCAGGCCCATGTAATTTCGAAATACTTGAGTATAGGCTGTTTTTAGAGTCCGTATGTGTGGGGAAACAAGAGTTAGGGTTGGTTTCGGACCCCTCCACCAAGGGCCACGAAATTCCCCCCTCTTTCCCTCATATATACAGCCCTTAGGGCGTCGTTTAGACTTTGGGTTTTGTTTAGATTAAAAGTTCGCCATAGCTGCAACTTCACGTACTTCGTTTGTGTTCAACGACCAGACCAAGGCGTTACAGAACCCCACCTTGATCAATAAAGCTTTCCTCTTATATTCGCAATATCCAGATTGCAATCTTAGTTTCTTGCTTGTTCTTCGTTTGCCTGCAGGAAACAGACCTTCGTGGTCAGGTTGATCGTGCTCCGGCGTGGTCAACAACCTCTCGGAGTTGGTTTAGCGATTGCTAAGGCGCGACGTCCTCGCACGTTCGTAGTCGGATCGTCAAAGTCGACTTCCTCCAAAACGATAACCACCATCTCATCGAAAGACGGGACACCTTTGCCTCTATCAGTTGTTTAGCATCAAAATTAACCTTCTCCGAAGATGGAAGAGGCAACAAATCAATAGGTGCACGAGGTAGAAAACCATAGACAATTTCAAAAGGGCACATCTTAGTAGTAGAATGCAATGAACGATTATAAGCAAATTCAATATGAGGCAAGCATTCTTCCCACATTTTCTTATTATTCTTCAAAACAGCCCTAAGCATAGTAGACAAAGTTCTGTTGACTACTTCAGTTTGTCCATCAGTTTGGGGGTGACAAGTAGTACTAAAAAGCAGTTTAGTCCCCAACTTAGCCCATAAGCATCTCCAAAAGTGGCTAAGAAATTTAGTATCACGATCTGAAACAATAGTATTTGGCACACCATGCAAGCGAATAATTTCACGAAAGAACAAATCAGCAACATTAGCAGCATCATCGCTTTTATGACATGGTATAAAGTGTGCCATCTTCGAGAACCTATCCACGACAACAAATATGCTATCCCTCCCCTTCTTTGTTCGAGGTAAACCCAAAACAAAGTCCATAGATATATCTTCCCAAGGAACACTAGGGACAGGCAAAGGCATATATAAACCATGATGATTGAGTCGTGACTTAGCTTTTTGACATGTAGTGCAGCGACCAACAAAACGCTCAATATCCCGTCGCATCTTTGGCCAAAAGAAATGTGTAGCAAGTACGTCCTCCGTCTTCTTCACGCCAAAGTGTCCCATTAATCCTCCTCCATGCGCCTCCTGCAACAACAAAAGACGAACAGAGCTAGCTGGAATGCATAGCTTGTTAGCACGAAACACAAATCCATCATTAACGACGAACTTGTTCCATGTTCTCCCTTCTTTGCAATTCTGCAATACATCTTTAAATTCAGCATCATGCACATATTGATCTTTGATGGTCTCCAAACCAAATATTTTAAAGTCAAGTTGTGAAAGCATAGTATAACGACGAGATAATGCATCAGCAATAACATTTTCTTTTCCCTTCTTGTGTTTAATAACATAAGGGAAAGTCTCTATGAATTTTCAACCCATTTAGCATGTCTACAGTTCAGTTTTGCTTGACTTTTAATGTGCTTTAAAGATTCATGATCAGAATGTATAACAAATTCTTTGGGCCATAAATAATGTTGCCATGTCTCCAAAGTCCGAACAAGAGCATAATTCCTTATCATAAGTAGAATAATTCAGACTAGGCCCACTCAATTTTTCAGAAAAATATGCAACAGGTTTACCATCTTGTAATAACACACCTCCTAACCCAATTCCACTAGCATCACATTCAAGCTCAAAAGTCTTATTAAAATCAGGAAGTTGGAGTAAAGGAGCATGTGTCAACTTATCTTTCAATACCGTGAATGCTTCTTCCTGTGCAGTACCCCAAACAAAAGGCACATCCTTCTTTGTAAGCTCATTGAGAGGTGCAGCAATGGTGCTGAAATCTCTCACAAAACGCCGATAGAATCCAGCGAGACCAAGGAAACTCCTCACGTGTGTGACCGTTTTGGGCTGCGGCCAACTCTCAATAGCTTCAATCTTGGCTTTATCAACCTCAATTCCCTGTGGAGTAACAACATAGCCAAGAAAAGAGACTCGGTCGGTGCAAAAGGTGCTGTAGGATCGAAAGTAAGTCTAGAGGGGGGTGATTAGACTACTTGACAAAATAAAAAATCTGCCTTTAGATCATGCAATGTTTTTGGCAGTTTCACAATTAAGATCAATTCAAGTAACACCCTACACATGCAATTCTAGAGTATATGCAGCGGAAAGTAAATTGCACATGTAAAAGAGAGGTGGAGAAGATCAAACGCAGTTTGGTGACACGGAGATTTTTGTCGTGGTTCCGATAGGTGGTGCTATCATACATCCACGTTGATGGAGACTTCAACCCACGGAGGGTAACGGCTGCGCGAGTCCACGGAGGGCTCCACCCACGAAGGGTCCACGAAGAAGCAACCTTGTCTATTCCATCACGGCCTACGCCCACGGAGGACTAGCCTTACTCGGGGTAGATCTTCACGAAGTAGGCGATCTCCTTGCCCTTACAAACTTCTTGGTTCAACTCCACATCATCAAGACGGAGGCTCCCAAGCGACACCTAACCAATCTAGGAGGCACCACCCCCCAAAAGGTAATAGACGGTGTTGATGATGATGAACTCCTTGCTCTTGTGCTTCAGATGATAAACTCCCCAACACTCAACTCTCTTCACTGATTTGGCTTTGGTGGAAGAAGGATTTGAGTGGAAAGCAACTTGGGAAGGCTAGAGATCAAGTTTCATGTGGTAGGAGTGGAATGGCTTGATCTCAACACAAGGGTAGGTGGTTCACTTCTCAGAAAGTATATGGTATGAGTGGTGGTACTTTCTGATGGCTCTCCTCACGAATGAGGAGGGGGTGGAGGGGTATATATAGCCTCCACACAAAATCCAACCGTTACACACACATTTGACCAATCTCGGTCAGACCGAAGTGAAAACTCGGTCAGACCGAAAGTTCAAAAGTAGTGAACGTTGGGATTTTCGGTGGGACCGAAAATACCATCTCGGTGGGACCGAAAGTGCAAAGATATGAACGTTGGAGATTTCGGTGGGACCGAGAAAGAAAACTCGGTTGGACCGATTTGAGAAAAGTTAGGAACCTGCCAGAATCGGTGTGACCGATATTGCAATCTCGGTGAGACCGATATGAGCCAGACAGGAGCTGGTCATTTTCGGTAAGACCGAAAAAGCAAACTCGGATATTCCGATATGATGTGAAATGATTACAGAAACTTGGCAGATCAGAATCGGTGAGACCGATCTCAAACTCGGTGGGACCGATTTTTCTAGGGTTTGGGAAATGGCAGAAGTGGTTCATCTCGGTGGGACTGAGTTGGAGAAATCGGTTTGACCGAGATTACTTATGGGTGTGTGTTAAGAAGTGAGTAGTGAATAGTGCTGATAGTTGAGGGAGCTAGATCACCAAGCACTTGAGCAACAAGAACATTAACACAACCTCATCCCCTTTTAATAGTATTGGCTTTTCCTATGGACTCAATGTGATCTTTGATCACTAAACCAAAAATGGAGTCTTGAGCTTTTGCCAATGCTTGCCTTAGCATTTGAGGGGTCCACTTCTTCAGTCATCTTGCCATTCCAATGTGATTGAATTTCCTGAAACATACTTGATAAAAGTATTAGTCCAACCACAAAGTATGTTGTCATTAATTACCAAAACCACCCAGGGAGCAAATGTGCTTTCAATCTCCCCCTTTTTGGTAATTGATGGCAACACACTAAAATTATACTAAACAAGACATCAAAGCTTATTGAAAGAAAGACAGAATTATCATGAAAGCTTTGACAAGCATGTAGTACACAGGCTCCCCCTACAAGTGTGCAAGATTTTCATAAATTATGGTTTTGGACTACCACAAGCACACAAGAGAGATAAGCAAGATGTGCTACATGCAGCTTGGCTATATGCATCAGAGCAGAAGAAAAGGAATTGAGTGATAATGCATATGTGCATGGTGATTTCTTGCAAACAAGTATTTACAAGCAAGTCACCATCATGCACATTCTGCAAGATGCATATACTTACCTTGAGGTTCCTTGACATTGTACCTGAAGGGATAAACTTGAGAAAACAAGGTTAGATAACACAAGAGTATTCCTTCAACCAACTGCAAGAACATCAAGAGTACCAAGCCAGGGAGGACATGTATAAAGAGTGTCTCATATTTGAGCACAGGCTTGAATCAGCAAACATGTCTCCGAAGCTAAAAGATTTTCAATGAACTCTGAGAGATTTTGCTTTTCATAGGATATCAATTGTGAAGATTCCTCTAAGTCTTCTCCCCTTAAGCTAAAAGATTCCATGAGATACTGTAGGATCGAAAGTAGGTCTAGAGGGGGGGTGATTAGACTACTTGACAATATAAAAAATCTGCCTTTATATCATGCAAAGTTTTTGGCAGTTTCACAAACAAGATCAGTTCAAGTAACACCCTACACATGCAATTCTAGAGTTTATGCAGCGGAAAGTAAATTGCACATGTAAAAGAGAGGTGGAGAAGATCAAACGCAGTTTGGTGACACGGAGATTTTTGTCGTGGTTCCGATAGGTGGTGCTATCGTACATCCACGTTGATGGAGACTTCAACCCACGGAGGGTAACGGCTGCGCGAGTCCACGGAGGGCTCCACCCACGAAGGGTCCACGAAGAAGCAACCTTGTCTATTCCATCACGGCCTACGCCCACGGAGGACTAGCCTTACTCGGGGTAGATCTTCACGAAGTAGGCGATCTCCTTGCCCTTACAAACTTCTTGGTTCAACTCCACATCATCAAGACGGAGGCTCCCAAGCGACACCTAACCAATCTAGGAGGCACCACCCCCCAAAAGGTAATAGATGGTGTTGATGATGATGAACTCCTTGCTCTTGTGCTTCAGATGATAAACTCCCCAACACTCAACTCTCCTCACTGATATGGCTGTGGTGGAAGAAAGATTTGAGTGGAAAGCAACTTGGGAAGGCTAGAGATCAAGTTTCATATGGTAGGAATGGAATGACTTGATCTCAACACAAGGGTAGGTGGTTCACTTCTCAGAAAGTGTATGGTAGAAGTGGTGGTACTTTCTGATGGCTCTCCTTACGAATGAGGAGGGGGTGGAGGGGTATATATAGCCTCCACACAAAATCCAACCGTTACACACACATTTGACCAATCTCGGTCAGACCGAAGTGAAAACTCGGTTAGACCGAAAGTTCAAATATAGTGAACGTTGGGATTTTCGGTGGGACCGAAAATACCATCTCGGTGAGACCGAAGTGAGTCAAAGGTTAGGGTTTGCCATCTCAGTGAGACCGAAAATATAAACTCGGATATTCCGAATTTATGTCAACTGACCACAGAAGGTTGGCAGCCCTTTTTCGGTGGGACCGAAACTCAGAATCGGTTTGACTGAGAAGCTAGGGTTTGGAGAAACAACTGAAGTGGTTCATCTCGGTGGGACTGAGTTGGAGAAATCGGTGTGACCGAGATGTTAGGGTTTGTAGAAATAACTTCATCTCGGTGGGACTGAGTTGGTTTGACCGAGATTACTTATGGGTGTGTGTTAAGTAGTGAATAGTGCTGATAGTTGAGGGAGTTAGATCACCAAGCACTTGAGCAACAAGAACATTAACACAACCTCATCCCCTTTTAATAGTATTGGCTTTTCCTATGGACTTGAGCAACAGTTGAAGAAAACCTTTGACCTTCAGTCATCCAGGTGATCTTGCCATCAGGATAGAAATGGGCTGTGGCATAGAACTGCATGATCATCTCGTCATTCCAGGCTGTCAGTTCTTGACCCACAAAGTCAGCAACTCCACATGCAGTAAAGCTCTCATGCACATGGGGAAAGAAGTCCCGATGCTCTCTGCTGTCAATATACTTCCAGTCGACATACCTGGTGTCAGCAACAATGGGCTTCTTATCCATTAGCACGGTCTCATAGAAATCCTGCTGCTCTCTGGTGTGGAATCTGGGGTCCACAGCAGTCCTTCTTCTTACGGCATATGGATCAGATTGTCTCCATAGCCTGAGACCTTTGTCCTTTCTTGCCTTCATATCCTCAGCTTGAGGATGAGCATCATTGTGGAGTGGCAACTTGGGACGGAGCTTGAGCAACACATGCTCTTCATCTGACTCAGAAGGTGGCATCTCACCTTTGTTCTTCTCAGAAGCTGGAATGCTTCTGGTTGTTCTCTTGGGCTTGGCTGGAGCTGCCTTAGCTTGAGCAGGCTTCTTGGGCTTGGAGGAGGCTTGAGCCCGAATAGCATCACCCATGAACTTAGCTTTCTGAGGAGGAGGCTGGGGTGCATCTTCTTCTTCTTCTTCTTCAGCAACCTCTTGAGGTTCAGCATATACAACTCTCTTCCTTTTGGAAGTCTTCTTCACCTTGCTTGGAGCTGGCTCTTCCAAGTTGAGCTTCTTAGCAACTGCAGACTGTTTCACTTTGCTTGTGCCTTTCTTTGGCTGCTGCCCTTGGAGCTCTTTGGCAACCACTTGCCTCTTTGGCTTGGAGGTAACTTCCTCAGCAACAAAGTCGGAATCCTCATCATCAGACGTTCTCTTCTTCCTGGTTCTCGTAGCAGCAGGAGGCAGACCACTGGGGGTACTCCTCTCACCATCATCACTAGAGCTGCTAGCCTCAGGACTTGTACCTGCCTCTGGAATCTCAGCAAACGGTGATTCGGACCTGTTCTGGCTGTCACTGACATCTGACATGGCTGAAAGACCTGTGAATAGATAAGGTGTAGGCAGAGTAGAAGAGTTATCACAACTGCAGAAGTTTTTGCAAAAAAAATGAGTTCAAAAACTTAGTTTTGAGTTTTCACAGAATGTATTTCGGTCAAACCGATTTCAAGTTTCGGTGTAACCGAAGTGTTCAACAGAACCTACACACCACTTTCGGTCAGACCGAAATGGGTTTCGGTCCTACCGAAAACTTAGGGTTTCACAGAAACTTTAATTCGGATATTCCGATTTTCACAACTCGGTCAGACCGAACTATGTAGTGCAATGGTCAGAGACCAAATCGGTCAGTCCGAGTTTCAGGAATCGGCTTCACCGAGATGCATTCCGTGGAAACCTAAACCTAAGAATTTTCCTCGAAACTAAACGATCTGAACAATGTATTGGGATCATATCAAACGTGGATTGAATCAGGGCAGTCCTATCATGCAAGAGTCAGAAGTGGAGCATGAAAGGGATCGGGACACACCCTAACTTGGTGGTGTCCCTCTACGGCGGCAACGGCGGAGAAGATTACCGTTGACGGCGGCGGAGACCTGCGGCGAGGGCGCACAGGCGACGAAGGCGACGATCCTTAGATCAGGGCGACGGCAGCAGGGGTCTTGGAGGGCGAACGGTTTGAAAGGAATAGATCGCGCGCAGCCCTCAGTATATATAACCCCGTGCTGTCGGTGGGACCGAGTTGAAAAACTCGGTGTCACCGAGATGCATAATTGCAGTGCAGTTACGCATATCGGTCAGACCGAGATTTTGAACTCGGTTTCACCGAGATGAAACCTAGATCAATCTAAGTGTTTCGGTTGGACCGAGATTGAGAAACCGGTCAGACCGAAATGGACTTAGAAGGTTTTGGAAGTCAGCCTTAGACGAATCGGTGGTTCCGAGTGCTCCTCACTCGGACTGTCCGAAAAAGACTTGTTCAAAGTTGTGATATGAGCATGAAAAGAATTTTTGAGACAAGAAAGCATAGATAGCTAGGGAAGGTGCTTAGGCATTCTTGTCCATCCATTTGGCCAGAAGAAGAAACCAAAACAATCAAAACCACAAATGGATGTCCTTGAATGGATAAAATCATGCATTCAACATGCTCACACAATAAGATAGCAAATGAAATATGTGTCAAACATGCACAACCAATCACTCTAGCTACTAGCACACAATTTGTCGATGACTAGGTCATCTATATATTAGTATGTTGACTTAGGAGTCAAATGAGAACATTTGATCATAGGTCATACTCATCGTTTAAGCACAAGTGGGGTTACCACTTTTACATAAAGCATTTATGTGTTCACATCATTAGAAGATGCTTTAGCTCATTTTTTTTAGAGCAAAGCTCCCCCTAGATGTGAGAACCCCTTTTAAAGGGTCAAACTAACCTTGGGTTGTCGTAGAAGACTTCATGTAGATGTTGAAGACGTGGATGCTCAATGTTGATGTAGATCATCATGAGTTAGGAGCAATCCTTTGAATTAGGGCACTTTCAATACCTACATGGGTTAGTTCCACAAGGAACAAACAAGAATATCCATAGACATAGAGTGAAGTACACAAAAGATGATGTCCATGAAAGCAATGATTACCTTGTCCCTTGACTTACCAACAAGAGGGTTTGTGACTCCATGAACAAGTGCATGATGTGGAAGTTGATTGCACAAGTTCTTGTCAAAATGAATATGAGTGAAGTTTGTTGGCGGAGTCACCCTCAAGAACCTACTAGTTCTTCTTCTTTGGGATCCACATCATCTTGATGGGAATCCTTGGTGTTGTAGTTGAGCTTGACGAAGTAGAACTTGATGTGTCCTTGGGAACCCACTTGACCATGGCTTGAGGTGCTTCAATGAATGCATCAATCTCCTCTTGAAGCTTGTCCTTGGCCTTTAGCTTGTGGTCTTGTGGTGAAAGGTCATCTTGAGCTTGTTCCACATTGGAAGAAGTAGGATCATACTTCTCCTTTTGTGAAACAAACTGTGGAGTAGGGTATTGACCTTCTTCCCACTCAACACCTTCGGCGTTGAACTTTCGCTCAAAACCAATCCCTTGATTCTTCCGGTGTCTTCCTTGTTTGCGAACAATCTCCTCAAAGTTCTTGCTTCCGACAAGACTCTTGTAGACACCTTTCTCTATGATTTCCTTCAATAAGCTATTTTCTTGCTCAAGTGTAACTTGGCTTGAAACATTGTTAGTGGAATCAAGAGAACTACTAGAAGTAACAACATTAGATTTAACATTGTTATTGTTACTACTAGAGGAAGAATTTTTCTTATGCTTGTCATGCTTAGTCTTAATAGGTGGCAAGAAATTAGACAAGAGAAGTCGTTTGGCAAGATATGAAGAACTCTTCTTTCGAAGATCGTCATTGATCGCTTTTAGAAACTCATGTTCTTGCTCTAGAGTGAGCTTCTCGAAGCGTAGCTTCTCATGAGATCTTAGGAGCTCTCTATGATCTTCTTGAGTTGTTTCATGAGCTAACTTAAGAGTGTTTAGTTCTTTAGTTAGACGCTCAATCTCCTTCATAGCATTGTCATTCGACTCTTCTCGACTATAAAGACTACTAGCATTTTCAACATTACTAAGCTCACTAGATTTATCATGCAAGAGCTCATCTTCACCAAGTAAGTCATCCTCATCACTATCAAAGTCAATGAATTCAGGGTGTGTTACCTTGGGGCCTTTAGCCATGAAGCATCTTCCAATTCCCTCATTTGGTGAATCAAATAAGTCGTAGGAGTTGGAGTTGGAGGATACGAGTGCAAGTCCGGCAACACCTTCATCTTGACTATAGTCGGAGTCGGAGTGATAGCTTCCATTGGATTGACTGTCAGAGTCGGAGCCGGAGACCCATTCACCAACATGAGCTTGATGTCTTCTTCTTGTGTAGCTCCTTGATGACTTGTCTTTCCTCTCCGAATCCTTGCTTCTCCGAGAAGGTCTTCGTTCATAACGATCATCTCTACTCCTTCTCTCTCTCCGAGGTGACTCATCTCTTGCTCTTCTTCTTGGAGATTCTTCTCTTCTCTTGTGGGGAGCCGTACACTCATTTGAGAAGTGTCCGGGTCGTCCACAATTGTAGCAGTTTCGATCACGACTAGAAGATCTCTTTCCATCATATGATCTAGACTTTGAGCTTCTTTCTTTGCCTCTATTCTTGTAGAACTTGTTGAAGTTCTTGACCATTAGGCTTATGTCTTCATTGGAAATTTGCTTGTCACTTGAGGTAGTAGGAGCATCACTTGTAGCTTTGTAAGCACCGCTTGACTTGTTGTGAAGCTCTTCCTTATCCTTAAGTGTCATCTCATGAGCAACAATCCTTCCAATGACTTCAGTTGGCTTGAGAGTCTTGTAGTTTGGCATCATTTGGATCAAAGTGCACACGGTGTCATACTTTCCATCCAAAGCTCTGAGAATCTTCTTAATGATGAATCGGTCGGTCATTTCTTCGCTTCCTAAGCCTGCAATCTCATTTGTGATGAGAGCAAGCCTAGAGTACATTTCAGCGACTCCTTCACCATCCTTCATCTTGAACTTGTCAAGTTGACCTTGAAGAATATCTAGCTTTGATTCCTTAACAGATTCAGTACCCTCGTGCATTTCAACCAAAGTATCCCAAATCTCTTTAGCATTCTCAAGACGGCTGATTTTGTTGAACTCTTCGGGACACAAGGCATTGAAGAGAATGTCACAAGCTTGAGCATTGTTTTGCAACATCTTCAATTTTTCGGGTGTAGCTTCGCGATCCGGAACTTTTCCATCGTCAAAGAAGTCACCTTGCATACCAACACAAATAATGCCCCATGCGGCTCGGTTATGACCAAGAATATGCATTTTCATTTTATGCTTCCAACTAGCAAAATTTGTACCATCAAAGTAAGGACCTCTACGATAATTACCCTCACTAGACGCCATACTCTCCTAGGTTGTGAAACCAAGCTTATGGAGTCCAATGCAATGGAAACCAAGGCAATGGAGACCAAAGCTCTGATACCACTTGTAGGATCGAAAGTAAGTCTAGAGGGGGGGTGATTAGACTACTTGACAAAATAAAAAATCTGCCTTTAGATCATGCAATGTTTTTGGCAGTTTCACAATTAAGATCAATTCAAGTAACACCCTACACATGCAATTCTAGAGTATATGCAGCGGAAAGTAAATTGCACATGTAAAAGAGAGGTGGAGAAGATCAAACGCAGTTTGGTGACACGGAGATTTTTGTCGTGGTTCCGATAGGTGGTGCTATCGTACATCCACGTTGATGGAGACTTCAACCCACGGAGCGTAACGGCTGCGCGAGTCCACGGAGGGCTCCACCCACGAAGGGTCCACGAAGAAGCAACCTTGTCTATTCCATCACGGCCTACGCCCACGGAGGACTAGCCTTACTCGGGGTAGATCTTCACGAAGTAGGCGATCTCCTTGCCCTTACAAACTTCTTGGTTCAACTCCACATCATCAAGACGGAGGCTCCCAAGCGACACCTAACCAATCTAGGAGGCACCACCCCCCAAAAGGTAATAGACGGTGTTGATGATGATGAACTCCTTGCTCTTGTGCTTCAGATGATAAACTCCCCAACACTCAACTCTCCTCACTGATATGGCTGTGGTGGAAGAAAGATTTGAGTGGAAAGCAACTTGGGAAGGCTAGAGATCAAGTTTCATATGGTAGGAATGGAATGACTTGATCTCAACACAAGGGTAGGTGGTTCACTTCTCAGAAAGTGTATGGTAGAAGTGGTGGTACTTTCTGATGGCTCTCCTTACGAATGAGGAGGGGGTGGAGGGGTATATATAGCCTCCACACAAAATCCAACCGTTACACACACATTTGACCAATCTCGGTCAGACCGAAGTGAAAACTCGGTTAGACCGAAAGTTCAAATATAGTGAACGTTGGGATTTTTGGTGGGACCGAAAATACCATCTCGGTGAGACCGAAGTGAGTCAAAGGTTAGGGTTTGCCATCTCGGTGAGACCGAAAATATAAACTCGGATATTCCGAATTTATGTCAACTGACCACAGAAGGTTGGCAGCCCTTTTTCGGTGGGACCGAAACTCAGAATCGGTTTGACTGAGAAGCTAGGGTTTGGAGAAACAACTGAAGTGGTTCATCTCGGTGGGACTGAGTTGGAGAAATCGGTGTGACCGAGATGTTAGGGTTTGTAGAAATAACTTCATCTCAGTGGGACTGAGTTGGTTTGACCGAGATTACTTATGGGTGTGTGTTAAGTAGTGAATAGTGTTGATAGTTGAGGGAGTTAGATCACCAAGCACTTGAGCAACAAGAACATTAACACAACCTCATCCCCTTTTAATAGTATTGGCTTTTCCTATGGACTCAATGTGATCTTTGATCACTAAACCAAAAATAGAGTCTTGAGCTTTTGCCAATGCTTGTCTTAGCATTTTGAGGGGTCCACTTCTTCAGACATTTCCATACCCACATCATCGAACTTTTCTGAAATGATTCTCAAGAGAATATTAGTTCAATGATATATATGTTGTTATTAATTACCAAAACCACCCGGGGATTAGTTGCACTTTCAGGTGCACTTTCCAAGGTTACCAAATAAACGCGCATCACGTAGAGCAATAAAAACAGCACGTAAATGTTCCAAATGTTCCTCCAAAGATCTGCTAAAAATCAATATATCATCAAAGTATACTACCACAAATCGTCCAATGAAAGCACGTAAAACTTCATTCATTAATCTCATGAAAGTACTAGGTGCATTAGTTAACCCAAAAGGCATGACTAACCACTCATATAATCCAAACTTAGTTTTAAATGCTGTTTCCATTCATCTCCCAATTTCATACGAATTTGATGGTATCCACTACGCAAATCAACTTTGGAGAATATTGTAGAGCCACTCAATTCATCAAGCATATCATCTAGCCTAGGAATAGGATGACGATAACGAATAGTAATATTACTAATGGCTCTACAATCAACACACATACGCGATGTACCATCCTTTTTCGGCACTAGAATAATAGGAACAGCACAAGGACTAAGGGATTCGCGTATATAACCTTTGTCGAGTAGCTCTTGTACTTGACGCATAATCTCCTTCGTCTCTTCTGGATTGGTACGGTATGGTGCGCGGTTGGGTAGCGATGCACCGGGAATTAAGTCAATCTGATGCTCAATCCCTCGAATAGGTGGTAATCCCGGTGGCACGTCTTGTGGAAAGACGTCGGCGAACTCCTGTAAAATGTTAGTGACAGCAGGAGGCAAAGAGGAAGGCACGTCCTCGAATGAAAACAAGGCCTCTTTGCATACAACAGCATAGCAAACAGAGTTGCTAAAATCTAGCTCATCAATATCAGATTTGGTGGCAAATAAACATGCACTTTTCAATTTAATTTCAGAAGCAACAGTAGATGGTTTATTAGTAGGCTTCATTTGTTGCTCAAATTCAATTGCCACAATCTGATTTTCACTCTTATTTTTCTCCTGTTTTGCTTTATTAGCTCTATTAATATCATCTTTCAAAATGGAATCAGGAGTCATAGGAAGCAAAGTAATATTTTTATCCTTATGAACAAGAGTATACTGATTGTTTCTACCATGGTGTACAGAATTTTTATCAAATTGCCATGGTCTACCAAGTAATAAGGAACATGCTTGCATAGGTACCACATCAAAATCAACATAATCAACATATGTAGAGATACTAAAATGCACACGAACAGTACGTGTTACCTTAACCTTGCCGCTGTTGTTGAACCATTGGATGTAGTAAGGATGTGGATGTGGTCTTGTGGTGAGAGATAGCTTCTCCACCATCTCCATGCTAGCCAAGTTGTTGCAACTCCCTCCATCTATGATCACGCGAATAGAACGTTCCTTCACAACTCCCTTTGTATGGAACAAATTATGCCTCTGATTTTGCTCAGCTTGTGTAACCTGCACACTCAAAACACGTTGAGCAACTAAACATTCATACCTGTCAGCATCTTCAGGAGCCATGTATTGCGTCTCATGATCAGAATCGTCTCCACCGTGTTCTTCACGTGTAATAAGAGCCAAAGTCTCCTCATCATAGTCACTAGCGGATTCATATCCACCATCCTCAGTAGCAATCATCACACGCTGAGATTTGCAATCTCTCGCAAAATGTCCTCTTCCCTTACAACGACGACAAATAATATCACTAGTGTGCCCTGTTGATGCCATGGAAGAAGAAGAACTCTGTGCAGGCCCAATAGGTGTGCTCTTGGCTGATAATGGAGGTTGTCCCTGCTTCCTTGTATCACGGCTGGAGGTAACAGCTGATGGAGGTGTCGGTGCAGTAGAATGTGTGGAAGTAGAGGATGCACGCGGTGTCCATGATGAAGGTCGACCTGCAGAAAAGTTAGTCCGCGCCAATGCCTGTCGATACTGCACTTCACGTTCAGCTTTACAAGCAAGATGGAATAAACGAGTGATATTAGTATAATCCTTATACTCTAGAATGGTCTGAATCTCTCTATTTAATCCACCCATAAAACGTGCAAGCATAGCTTCATTCTCCTCAACAATACCACATCTAATCAGGCCAGTTTGTAATTGCTGATAATATTCTTCTACAGAATTTTGTCCTTGTCTTAAGCGCTGCAGTTTTTGAAGTAATTCACGTTGATAATATGGTGGAACCCAACGAGTACGCATAGCAGTTTTCAAAGCAGTCCAAGTAGCTGGAGTAGGATATAATCTACAATGTTCGGACCACCAAACACATGCAAAACTAGTGGAAGCACAAACAGCAGCAGGAACACGTCTCTCCTCGGGATAGTTTAAACATGTAAAACGTTGTTCAGTTTGTAACTCCCAAGTAAGATATATATCAGGAACATATCTACCCTCAAATGGTGGAATATTCAATTTCAGTTTAGGAAGATGGTCATGTACCTCAGGTGGTGGTGCAGCCCTACCGTTGCGATGATATGCATGGGGACGACCTGGTGGTGGTGGTGCTGGTTGTTGGACGTAGTTCTGATTTTGGTCAACCTCATCCTCGTAATGGTCCTCCACCTCCGCAGTAGCAGCAGGAGCTACAGAAACATCAACAGCAGCAACAGAAGCTTGACCAGTCTCAAGGGGAACGCGCTGTGCTCGTCCCACTTGATTCGGAAGTCGGCGTTGTTGTTGTTGTTGTTGTTGTTGTTGTTGAAGAGGTGGGACAGCTGCAGCAGCCGGTGGTGGTGGAAAACGCGCAAGCAATTTAGCAAACTTGTTATCCAGCTTTGTTTCAAACATCTTCTCCATGCCATCTATCTTCTCCATGGCCTCGTCCAATGTGTTTAGCACATCTTGCACCTGTACACTCATCATTTCCTGAAACTTATCATGAAGCTCCTTGTTCGTCAAGTTCTCCCAGTCAGTCTCGTCGACTTGTGATCCTGGCATGGTTAGCAGCAATAGAAACACACAAGAATATGATCCTACAGACTACTAACAAGTGGCGGTGGTGGCAGGTGTCACAAATCCGTGAAGCAAATCTCAAATTCTTACCAGTTCTTAGCCAGCAGCAGGTGGTGATCGGCAACCGATGTAGTCAAAACTCTCAAAGCTTGGATAGAGCGATTACCAGGGAGAGTCAAACGCACGATGTAGATGTATGTGGAGCTGGGAAGGCTTATAATATGGTAGCAAAAAGGGTCAGCAATAATCAATTCAGAGATGCAAAGGTGAATAAACGCTCAACGACGGTACTGTGCTGGTCCTAGGCTAGACCGTACTAGAGACGCGAGCCTAGAACACTAACAAAATCACGGCGCTGCACGTAATCAAGGGGAAAGCACACTCTGAATTTTTATTTTTTTCGCCTCTTTTCTTTTCTTTTCATTTCTTTTTTTTTCGCTGGTTTTTTTTTTTTGCCGAAAATCACTATAATGGCGAGTGTCTCAAAACACTTCCCAAGTCAAACTAAGATGATAGGCACGAAATTTTTTTGACGAATTTTTTTTTCGGAATCAGGACAGCGACGACGAAAAAGTGCGGTAAAAAATCAGTATGGTGGCACGTGTCTCAAAAGACTCAGAAAAGCCCAAAAATAGGATAGGGAAAAAATATTTTCACCTGTCGAAATTTTGGCCTAAAAACTGCCCGGGGGTCTCCAGACTCTTTTTTTTCCGAGACCTACGCAGGCAAGGAAACACGAAACCGAAACCTAGATGGATCTCGAGAACAAACCTAATATGAAAAGAACTCGTATTTGTTGTGGATATATGGTGGTAGGATATGGCAGCGGTGGTCGGTTATGGCAGCGGTAGGTTATGGCAGCGGTGATGGTATGTGGTGGCGGTGGTGGGATATGGCAGCGGTAGTGGTATGGCAGCGGCGATGAATATGGTGCGGCGGCGACGTGACAAACTGTGAACAGAACTCGAAACTCTAAAGAACTAGACGCTAAGACCAGCAACTTGACACGACGATGCAACCGTAAATTCAACAAAGCAAATACAGAAAGATTATGCAAAGGCTCAGATTGGTTCGGATGGGATGAACTAACCCTAATTTTTTTTTGGCTTTTTCGTGGACTATAGGTATGAAGAACAGACTCGATCTAAACTATGAAAAACTGTAAAATCTCACCGAGCAACCTGGAAATCTGATACCACTTGATAGAGGCAAAGGTGTCCCGTCTTTCGATGAGATGGTGGCTATCGTTTGGATGAAGTCGACTTTGACGATCCGACTACGAACGTGCGTGGACGTCGCGCCTTAGCAATCGCTAAACCAACTCCGAGAGGTTATTGACCACGCCGGAGCACGATCAACCTGACCACAAAGGTCTGTTTCCTGCAGGCAAACGAAGACCAAGCAAGAAACTGAGATTGCAATCTGGATATTGCGAATTCAAGAGGAAAGCTTTATTGATCAAGTGGGGTTCTGTGACGTCTTGGTCTGGTCGTTGAACACAAACGAAGTACGCGAAGTTGCAGCTATGGCGAACTTTAATCTAAACAAAACCCAAAGTCTAAACGACGCCCTAAGGGCTGTATATATGAGGGAAAGAGGGGGGAATTTCGTGACCCTTGGTGGAGGGGTCCGAAATCAACCCTAACTATTGTTTCCCCACACATACGGACTCTAAAAACAGCCTATACTCAAGTATTTCGAAATTACATGGGCCTGGCCCAATAATAAGGTGACGCAGCACCTATAATAGCCTCCGGACGAAATTTATGAAGTGGCATCTTGTATATTTCGTCCAAGGCTTCTCACACTCATTATGGTGGCTTCAAAGTCCTGAAATCATCAATTGAAACTCCATTCTTGTTCCCCTTGCGCATGCCATCATCTCCATGCTTGATCTTGCTCCAATGTTCATCCTTCTTGTCCAAGCTAGGCCCTTCATTTGTAAGCAAGACAAATGTATCCAATTTAGGCAGCATCATATTCTCATGAACATTAGATTCATTACCAAGAAACGAAAGTACCTGGTAATTTAATTGGCGTGCGCGAGCTCTAGTAATTGGTCCTGTATATGTGTCAGTTGGAGCTGTGGGTGTAACCTTGTTAGTGATGTCCTCATCACCGGTACTACCGCCCTGCCTGCACGCAGTTGAAGGGTTTTCACCCATGTATCCCCCCAACTTACCCCCTTGGACTATAAGTACTCATTCCCTAGCTCCGTACTAGGGTTAGCTTTTGAATAGCTCATCATAGACACCTCTGTGGATTCTCTCCTACGAGACCGCGGCCTCTTCGGAGAAGATCCACCTCGGATTCAAGACCTCCACATCGGGGAAGATCCCAAGGGATATCCAAGACCTCCTCCGGGAGAAGACTACCTTTGTACCACCAGGATTTGACTATGGATCGTGTATCTTGTTGTGTATCGTGGATCTAGCACTTGTGTGATCATATTTGTGTTGATTTGAGTGTTTCCCCCTCGTGTTTTCCTCCATATCCTCCTTGTGTTCTCCGTGTTCATTGTGGAATATCCTCCATTCGTGAAAGATCTGCTGATTAGGGTTCCACCCTACATCATATTATGGTATCTAGAGCATAGGTTGATCACAAATTTGGAGCCCCACACCTTGTTTTCTAGCTTGTTTTTGTTGTGTTCTTCCCAATTTCGAAAATTCCCCACAAAAATAGCCCCAATTTTTTTTATCTGTTGATTTGGCAAGATTTTGTTGAATTTGTTCCATGGATTTGCTGTGCCACGAGTGGATCTAGCATTTCCCTAAGTTTCCCCACTTTCCATCCACTAAATCCACCCAATTTCGACCGCGAAATCATCCATTTCCGCCCAACCCAGTTCTGGGAATTTTCCCGACACCAGCGGTACTACCGGTGGCACTAGCGGTACTTCCGCTGAGCATCTCAACCGGTATTACCGGCCTACAAAGTGGTACTTCCGCCCCACCCAGTTTCAGCCTTCCGAGTTTCACCGTTTCGACCGTAACTTTCACTCCCGAACTCCGATTTGAGTGTTCTTTGGCTCGTTGAAAAGCTAGCGACCTGCCCGAGCTGCTCATCTTGGTTTTACCACCATTAGACTCCATCAAATTTTGTCAAATTTGGCAAGTTTGCTTAGGCCCTCCACCATATACACCTTCCGCATACCACCACCACTTCCGCAACAACCATCGTTTCTACCCTTCGATTTTGACAATTTTGTCTCACTTTGCCTTGGATACTTGAGTTGTGGTTTCACCGTTTCCTTGGATGTTTAGGATACCTTGGAACGGCAAGACTTCGACAACACCACCGCTCAACTTCGGCAAGGACGGTAACATCGACGACACTTTGTTCCTTCTACCTTGCAATTGCATTGTCACCCTATGAACCATCTTTGCGTAGCTTTCCCATTGAGACTAGCCATTTGAGTATTGCCGGGCCACGACACTTGTGCACATTAGTGATAGTCATAGATACTTCATACCATATCATCATATCTTCGTGTGACACAAGAGTGTCCCGCATACACAATAGCTACCTCGATCCGAGAAGCATGCATAAGTGCCCAAAGAAAGAGCTCACAAGCTTTTAAGCAAAAGAGCCAACCAAAGCAAAAGGACAATAGCATCATACGCCTTGCATCAAAAGAGATCATACATCATAGCAACATCATCTTGTGCTCAAGCATCGGCACATCATACACTCATAGCATACATGTGATAGATAGTCGTTACGTTTGCCTCTTATAGGTCGTGCACAAGTGCGTATCCGCCTATTAAGCAATCGGTTAGCGTCTCTCTAGTGTTGTGCAACACGAGCATTTTCCGTGGTTTCCACATTTTCGCTCACCCTTGGTTGCACAACCACATCTATCTATCCGTGCGTGTGTTCCGTGTGCTACTTTGCTAGTGATCTACTTGTTGCATGAGCAAATTGTGAACCATTTTCAACATCATTGAGTCACTTTGACGATTGCATTGAATTTGTGCCACATCCTAACCAAGCTCCTCTCAAAGCTTTACTTGTGTAGGTGTGAGAATCGACACGAAGTGGTACCAATAGTGCTATTTCCGGGTTACATTATTGAGTGATCATTGATCCATTTTCAACTTCGGTTAAGGTACATTTGGTATTGTCTTCTCCTTTCTCCCACTTACATACTTGCTTGTGATGATGGATATGCCAAGGACATCTTCCAACCCGATCTTCGACGATCCTCAAGAAGCGAACAACTACGTCACCAAACTACATCTCTTCGGTGTCCAACGAGCTCTACATCAAGAGAGTGAAGCTATGCGTGAGTACATTGGTCAAGTCGCCGAGGACGCGCGCTAATTTGAAGCAAGAACAAAAGAACAATTCGACATCGTCAACACCAACATGTCAACTCAATTCAACGAGCTCCGGACATTGATTGTCAACCGACGTTCTTCTTCAACATCCTCTCAAAGACAAAGCCGCTCAAGTCGACATTCCGACTCCACGCAAGACACAAGTACCCCTACGTCCAACACTCTTCGTCAAGCCGCACGTCAAGCTCGACATGACAACCGGCAGCCTCTTCATGACAAGAGTTCACAAGAGCTATTGGACGAGCAAGAAGGCCGACGTCGTCAAAACCAAGCTACACTTGAGCAAGCACAAGAACGGCAACGACTACGCCAACAACAACAAGAGCGAGCACGTCAACGCCAAGAAGAACTAGACGCCGAGGCTAACCGCCAGGCACATCAACGTCGAGAAGCTCAAGCTATGGAGGCGCAACGAGCATTACAAGATGCACATCGCAATGTGGCAGCCCGCACTCGACACACTCGTCAAGAAGAGGATTTCCTTCGTGATGAGATGCAAGAGAGGCGCCATCAAGCAAGAATGCAAGACGAAGCTCCTCTTCAAGCGCGGCAAGAGCAACATGATAATGCCAACCGCCAAAATCAAGACCGCCCTCCCAATAGGCAAGGAAACAATGACGAGCATCGCTATGGCAAGCTCAAATTCACCATGCCAAAGTTCTCCGGAAGCATTGATCCCGAAGACTATCTCTCATGGGCATTGAAAGTTGACAAGATCTTTCGCCTTCACAACTTCGATGAAGAGAAGAAGATCGCAATGGCATCCCTTGAGTTCCAAGAAAATGTCCTCATTTGGTGGGAGCAAATCATAGAGAGAAGAGAAGCAAAAGGGGAACCTCCTATCACCACTTGGGCTCAAATGAAGGAAGTCATGAGAGCACGCTTTGTGCCAACACACTACAACCGTGATTTGTTCAAGAAGCTACAACTCCTCAAGCAAGGTACCAAGTCCGTTGAAGAGTACTACAAGGAGATGGAGATTGCCATGATAAGAGCCAACATCACGAAAGATGAAGAGCAAACAATGGCGAGATTCTTGAATGGACTCAACTATCCCATCAAGAAGATTGCGGACTTCCAACCATACAACAATCTCCTCGAGCTAGTACATCAAGCAACCAAAGCGGAGTGACAAGTTCAAGAGGACTACAAGTACTCCAAGTTCAACTCCAAGAACTTCGGCTCCTACAACCAAGCTTCAACGACTTCGGCTACTCCTCCTACATCTACCAAGCCATCTACAAACTTCGGCGACAAGCCAACCTGATGTAGGGTGGAACCCTAATCAGCGGATCTTTCACGTTTTGGAGGGTGTCACACGATGAGCACGGAGAACACAAGGAGGAAGACGGTGAAAACACAAGAGGAAACACTTAAATCAACACGAAGATAATCACACAAGCGCTAGATCCACGATACATAGTGCGATACATGATCCATAGTCAACGATGGTGATACAAGGATAGTCTTCTCCGTGAGGAGGTCTTGGAATCCCGTAGGATCTTCTCCGAGGTGGAGGCCTTGAATCCGTAGTGGATCTTCTCTGTAGAGGCGCACTGTCTCGTGGGAGAAATCCACACAAGTCTGAGAAATGAGCTAAACCACAGCTACCTCGAAAAGGGGAAGTCAACGGGTATATATTACACAGCTCGGCACCGTCGGGGCGGACGTCCGCTGGTTACCGGACGTCCGGTGGTTCCGGAGGGACCGGACGTCCGGTAATCCTCGGATTTCCGCTAATTAGCTTCTGTTGCCGATGTCACGGACGTCCGGTCGTCTGGGGGAGGCCGGACGTCCGGTGTCTTCCGGTCGTCCGGTGCCTGGAAGTCGCCGGTCGTCCGGTGCAGGCCGGACGTCCGGTGCCTGTAGCATCTTCAGCCTTCCTTCTTCTTGTCTCGTGTACTTGTCGGGCCTGTCTTCTTGAGCATCGTGCAGAGCTGTCCCGTGGCCTTCGTCCAAGCACCTGAGTATGCATAGAGTCTTTGATGAAGGTAGAAGCCATGTCTCAAGTGAATCCGAAAGATGTAAAGAGAGGAGCGAGGTCATCTCGGTCTCGAGAGCTCTTGCACGGGCTCGAGTCATCGGTCCTTTGGGTACTTGGTGAGGCGATGGAGAGTCCATGGGGATGTCCTTGGGATGCTCCGCATCACAAGCTACAAGAATGCAACTACATCGAGTCGTCCACCTCCTTCCAACAACTTCAAGCCAAGAGCTTCTTCAACTTCAACTCCAACCGAAGACAACAACAAGACGAGCTCCATCAAATGCTTCAAGTGCCAAGGACGAGGCCACAAGTCATTTGAGTGCAAGGCCGTTCGCACCATGATCATCAATGATGACTGATCTTATGACTCCATGAGCGATGATGAGATGGAAGCACTTGAGCATGTCGCTATGCATCGCCAAGTGAATGAAGAAGAAGACCGTCAAGTGTTTTGCGACAATGACTCAAGCCCCAATCTTGTTGTCTCCAAAGTCTTGACACTCCAACACCAACAAGATGACGACCAACGATGTCACATTTTCCATACAAAGGCCGGCATCAATGGACGCTCCGTCAAGGTCATCATCGATGGAGGAAGTTGTCACGACTTGGCAAGCGAAGAGCTATGCGACAAGCTACACTTGGTCAAGACGAAGCATCCTCACCCCTACAAGGTCCAGAGGCTCAACGACGCCGGAATTCTTCGAGTCGAGCACACCGTGCAAGTCTCTTTCAAGATTGGCGCCTACGAGGACACTCTTGAATGTGATGTGATACCCATGTCCGTGTGCCACCTTATTCTTGGACGTCCATGGCAATATGATCGTGGAGTCACACACAATGGACGGACAAATCACTATAGCTTCAAGATGAAGGGCAAGGAATTCGTACTCCGACCAATGACTCCAAGTCAAGTAGCCGCCGACAAGCTTTTACCTACCAACCATCGTGGAGAGAATGGTGAGAGAGTGAGCCACCAAAAAGAGAGTGAGAGCCACATGCCAAATATGAGCGACTCCACGATGAGCGACAAGAAGCAACTAGTGCTATTTGCCACCAAAAGTGAGATGAGAGAAGTGTGTGAGAACCCATCGAGTGTCTTTCACCTTGTGCTTTTATGCAAAGGGGAAGCCAAACCTACTAACACTTCACCACCTCTACCTTTAGTGTTGTGTAATTTGTTGCAGGAATTCTCGGACGTCTTTCCCGATGAGCTACCTCCGGGTCTACCTCCACTTCGCGGAATCGAACACCGCATCGACCTCATACCTGGCGCACCACTTCCAAACAAGGCTCCTTACCGCGTCAACCCCGAGGAAACAAAGGAGATACAACGGCAAGTACGACAACTCATCGACAAGGGTCATTCACGTGAAAGTCTAAGCCCTTGTGCCGTTCCGGTTATTCTCGTGCCTTAGAAAGATGGAAGTTTTCGCATGTGCTCCGATTGTCGACCTATAAATGCTATCACCGTTAGATACCGTTATCCTATCCCACGCTTAGACGATATGCTTGATGAATTATGTGGTGCCACCATCTTTTCAAAAATTGATCTTAAAAGTGGTTACTACCAAATTCGCATTCAGGAGGGTGATGAATGGAAAACGGCTTTCAAAACCAAGTTTGGGTTATATGAGTGGCTTGTTATGCCAATGGGCTTACCGGAAGCACCCGGTTCATTTATGCGTCTTATGCATTTTTGTCTTCGACCATACATAGGTGTCTTTGTAGTGCTCTACTTTGATGATATCCTCGTTTTTAGCAAGACGCTAGAGGACCATGTGACATACATCCGTTTGGTTTTACAAACCCTTCGGAAAGAGCGCTTATATGCTAATATGGAGAAATGCACTTTTGGCGTTGACAAGGTTGTCTTCCTAGGATTTGTCGTTTCTTCACAAGGTGTTCACGTTGATGAAACTAAAATTGAAGCAATTAAAACTTGGCCTCAACCAACGAATCTCATGCAAGGGCGTAGTTTCCTTGGTCTAGCCGGTTTCTACCGACGTTTTGTGAAGGACTTTAGCACCATTGCTATGCCTCTACACGCCTTGAGCAAGAAGAACGCACCCTTCATTTGGGGTCCTTCGCAAGACACCGCGTTCAATGAGCTTAAGAGCTTGCTTACACACGCACCACTTCTAGCCCTACCAAACTTTGATAAACCTTTTGAGATTCATTGTGACGCTAGTGGTACCGGCATAGGTGGCGTGCTAATGCAAGAAAAGCGCCCAATTGCGTACTTTAGCGAGAAGCTATCGGGAGCGCAACTTAACTATCCAATCTATGATAAAGAGCTTTATGCCTTGGTGAGAGTTTTACGTGTTTGGGAACATTATCTTAGACCTCATGAATTCATTCTTCATACGGACCATGAGACTCTCAAGTATCTCAAGGGTCAAACTAAGTTGAACAAGCGTCATGCTAAATGGAGTGAGTTCATTGAGTCTTTTCCCTATGTCATCAAATACATCAAAGGCAAAGAAAATGTTGTGGCGGATGCGCTTTCCCGCAAATGCATGCTAGTAACACAACTTGAGTTGAATGTGATTGGCTTTGAGCACATAAAAGATTTATATGAGCATGATCCTTTCTTTGCAAATGCTTATGCTAAGTGCTTGACTCACACTTCTTGGGAACATTACTACATCAAGGATGGATATCTTATGAGAGCTAACAAACTTTGCATTCCCGAGTCTTCGCTTCGTTCGCTCCTTTTGCAGGAATCTCATGGAGGAGGACTCATGGGACACTTTGGACGCGACAAGACGTTTGCTACCCTCTCTAAGAACTATTTTTGGCCCAAGATGCTCCGTGACGTCTCACGCCTCACCAACCGATGTTCTACATGCCTCAAAGCTAAGTCCAAAGCTCAATCTCATGGTCTTTACATGCCTCTTCCTATTCCATACCATCCATGGGAAGACATAAGCATGGATTTTGTACTTGGATTGCCTAGGACTCAAAATGGCAAAGATTCCGTGCTAGTTGTCGTGGATAGATTCTCTAAAATGGCTCATTTCATTCCTTGTAACAAGATAGACGATGCTTCACATGTTGCAACTCTCTTTTGTAGGGAGGTCATTCGTCTACATGGTGTGCCCAAAACGATCGTGTCGGACCGGGACGTCAAGTTCTTGAGCTACTTTTGGAAAACACTATGCGCTAAGCTCGAAATCAAGCTACTATTCTCTTCGGCGTACCATCCACAAACGGACGGCCAAACGGAGGTGACGAACCGCACGCTTTCGATGCTTCTTCGCGTGTTGATCAAGAGGAACATCAAGGAATGGGAGCAATGCTTGCCCATCGCCGAGTGCGCCTACAACCGCGCAAGACATTCGACCACCGGCAAGTCCCCCTTCGAGGTCGTCTACGGCTTCAACCCGTTGTCCCCATTGGACACCGCTACCTCTCCAAGAGCGCACGAACATGGACGCAAGTGCACGAGCAAGCTATCTCAAGAAGGTGCACGAAGATACAAGAGCAATAATCGAGCGACAAGTACATCGTCTCGCCACCAAGCTCAATGTCAACAAGGCACCAATGGTGTTCCAACCGGGAGATCTTGTTTGGCTTCATCTTCGCAAGGACCGTTTCCCACACGAGCAAAAGTCCAAACTACTACCTCGCGCCGACAGACCTTTCAAGGTGCTAGCACGCTACAACGACAACGCCTACAAGATCGACATCCCACGAGACAAGTACTCCGTGAGCGACACCTTCAATGTCAAGGATCTCTCTCCTTTCCATGGTGATGAAGATTTCGATCCGAGGTCGGATCTTTCCCAAGGGAGGGGAGATGATGCGGAGCATCCCAAGCTCATCCCCATGGACCATCAATCACCTCACCAAGTGCCCCAAGGACCAATGACTCGTGCTCGTGCTAGAGAACTTGAATCCCAGGTTAACTCTCTCCTTGTTGAATTCCCATTTGACCACCTTGAGACATGGCTGCTACCTCAAACGGAAACACTTTGTGTGCTTAGGTGCCAAGGAGAAGGAAGGGCCCAAGATGGACACCAAACGCATGGACAAGGATTTTCACAGCACAGTGAAAGAGGTACTACCGGTCTACTACCGCCCAACTACCGGTCGACCGGTACTACCGGCCAACTACCGGTCAAGCTTCTGTGATCGACCGGTGCAAGGCCGGTGCAACGCCGGAACAACCGCTAAAACTGCTAAGACCGGAACTACCTGTTCCAGGACCGGTACTACCGCCCTGCCTGCGCGCAGTTGAAGGGTTTTCACCCATGTATCCCCCCAACTTACCCCCTTGGACTATAAGTACTCATTCCCTAGCTCCGTACTAGGGTTAGCTTTTGGATAGCTCATCATAGACACCTCTGTGGATTCTCTCCTACGAGACCGCGGCCTCTTCGGAGAAGATCCACCTCGGATTCAAGACCTCCACATCGGGGAAGATCCCAAGGGATATCCAAGACCTCCTCCGGGAGAAGACTACCTTTGTACCCCCGGGATTTGACTATGGATCGTGTATCTTGATGTGTATCGTGGATCTAGCACTTGTGTGATCATATTTGTGTTGATTTGAGTGTTTCCCCCTCGTGTTTTCCTCCATATCCTCCTTGTGTTCTCTGTGTTCATCGTGGAATATCCTCCATTCGTGAAAGATCTGCTGATTAGGGTTCCAACCTACATCAGTGAGCCTGGTCCTTGTTGTGGCACAGCGCAGCAGCCGGTGTGTCCAAGGCATGGGAGGCGACGAATGATACATGTACGGTGAAGCATCTGCCTCCTTTGCCTGAACTGGTCGCCTTTGGATGGACATCGGCCTTGGCTATGGACCGCCGGGGCTCGTCTTCTCGTCGCTCAAATCCCCGGGGTTGCGTGTGCTATCCCGAGGCGCAGCGCTCGAGGATGTTGGCAGCCCCAGCACTACTCCTTCCAGCGGAGCCGAAGCTATTGCAGATGAAGGGAGCTTCTTCCTGCCCACCGAGATGAGTAGCGGCATCCCGGAGGTTTTCCGGGTGACGCCGCTACCATTTCTTGCCGCTTCGAGGGAGGCACCGGGTTTCGCCCATTGCTACGCGCAGCTCCTGAGTGCAAGCCACCCGTAGGCCGTAGTGGGCGCTCAGCCTTCGGTGCTTCTCCCCGTCGTGGTGATGGCGGGTAGATGAAGGAGGATGGAGGGAGTGGGAGGCAGGATACGGCGGCATTGATGCCCTTGTACTTGCGCCAGTGGCTCGCTGTCTTGGCTCCAACTCTTCCCTTCCTCCTTGGTGCTCCTTTTTCCTCTTCCAGTAGTCCTCCACTAGGATCCTATGCAGGCTTCCTCGTGGATTCCAGCTTCTTCCACCCTGCCATGTCTTGCTGGCCCTGGTGGCGGTGATCAGGGGAATTGTTGTTGCTGATCCCTTCACCGCCACTTTTGCCTGGGCGCTCCCTTTGTCCCCTTCCCCTCTTGCTGAAGTATCTGGGGAAGGAAGGACATAAAAAGGGATTACATCCCACTTATCTTTCTTCAATCTTAAATCTTTAGGCACTTGCCAAATTTTTATTCAAATAATGTAATCCTCGAGTTTATGTTTGTGTTATGTAATGCTTGTACCTGTATCAGCATGTTAATGAAAAAGATGAAACCTGTCGGGGACCCGTGCATGTGTATGTCCATGTAGAGGTGAAACACCTATTTATGCAAATAAACGAGTTTTCCCGGCAAGCTATCTTGCCGGCACCCTTTTTGTCTACCGGAGAATCATATCTGCCGAGGAACAGACAAAGGGGGCAGCCCCCTGCCAACTTCTTTTCACCAAGGGCTACTACAACCATCCTTACCGAAGCAGCGTTCGAGTCTGGGATGGGAGCACCCAAGCCTCAATAGAGTGGCGAGGTTTTCTTATGCACAAGTTATAGCTTACAGAACACTAATGGACAGGAGGTAGAACTTATCTGTTTGGCTTGCCGAGGATTGCAGTGTCGGGTACTCTTCTCAACTCCATGTCAAAGCCAAGTTCACGGCAGGAGCTTGCAGCTTCATGTAGATGAGAATGAATGCAGGATGCAATCATATCTATATGCATATGCAAATGCTCATGAAATGCTTATGCAGTGATCTTGGAATGCTCATGCCTGCATGCTATCTTGGTTGCCCCCCCTCTATAGTGCTTCTTTATTTTCTCTTGCACAAGGTCATCGCCCCGACTTGTACAAGGGGTTACGTGCAACTGAGGCAAGGCCTGTGCAATGGGTGGCTGCCGGGCAGGGCCCGACAGCCGCGCCCTACGGGTAGAACTTGTGGAGACGCTCAATATTCCATGAGTTTTGCAATTTTTAATGCCATCTCCGGTCTCCAGACGGACTGCGCCAGGTCTAGTGACTCGTACTACCCGGTTAGGGCCTTCCCACTTCGGTGATAACTTGTGTGTACCCTTGGCGGAGTAAACGCGCCTAAGGACAAGGTCACCTTCCTCAAAACACCAGGCATGAACCCTGCGGCTATGATAGCGATGCAGGGCTTGCTGCTAGCATGCCGCACGCGTAGCAGCTCGGAGACGGTTCTCCTCGAGTAGCACAACATCGTCACGCTGGTGCCCAACTTGCGCTACTCATAGGCAAGCACTCGAGGAGACCCGTAAATGAGTTCCGTGGGGATAACTGCTTCTGCCCCGTAGACCAGTGAGAAGGGAGTCTGCCCGGTAGCTCGGGTTGGTGTCGTTCTGAGGGACCAAAGAACTACCGGCAGCTCCTCGATCCACCGCATGCCGTGCTTCTACAACATATCAAAGGTTCTTGTCTTGAGTCCACGCAGCACTTCAGCGTTCACCCTCTCAGCTTGTCCATTGCTCCATGGGTGCGCCAGAAAGGCGAATGAGATCTTGCATCCGAGGGCATGAACCTATTACATGAGGGTGCGGCTCGTGAACTGGGTGCCGTTGTCGGCAATGATCCTTGCCGAAATTCCAAAACGACACACTAGATCTTTCAAGAACTTGATAGCTGACTGAGCAGTCACCTTTCTTACGGCAGCTACTTCCGGCCACTTTGTAAACTTGTCGATGGCAACGAACAAGAATTCAAAGCCCCCGGCATCTTGGGGGAAAGGGCCGGGGATATCGAGCCCCCAGACCGAAAACGGCCATGAGAGAGGAATTGTGTGAAGCGCTTGGGCAGGCAGGTGTGTTTTCTTGGAATGGAACTAGCAGGCTAGACATTTCCTGACGAGCTCAACCACATCTTGGAGGGTTCTGGGCCAATAGAATCCTTGCCGGAATGCTTTCCCAACTAATGCCCTTGATCCAATATGGGAGCCGCAAATGCCTTTGTGTCTTTCAGCTAGTGGTTCCTTTCTTGCTTCCCGACAGATGCACTTCAATTTCACACCGTTGAGCCTTCTTCTGTAAAGAGTGTCATAGACAAACTAGTACATACTGGCCTTCCGGGCTACTTTCTCAGCTTCATCTTGGTTACCGGGAAGCTCTCCGGTTTGGAGGAAGTGGACAATGTGCCTTACCCAAGTTGGAGCCAGGGGCTCGACAATGAGGACTAGCGGCACCTCTTCTATTGCGGGAGCACTAGCCTCATTCGCGGGGTTCATGGACCCGGCTGGAGGGGGTGGTCCGGCAGGCTGTGAGGAGTTGTTTCCGGCAGGTTCTCTGCCGGGAGCGGACGTCTCTGCCAGGAGAGGCTCTTCCGGACCATTGTTGCTGGGGATACAGAGGGTTGTGTGAGCTGGAGAGCAAAAGTCCCTGGTTCCAAAGGAAGCTTCTGTGCATCACACTTTGACAGATGATTAGCTATGCTGTTTTCCGCACGGGGTACGTGCTCTGTTTGCAATCTGTCAAAGTGCTCCTCCAATCTCCTCACTTCCTCGACATATGCCTCCATCAATGGGCTTTGATAATCCTTGTTGACTTGTCTCACCACAAGCTATGAATCTCCTCGAATGATCAGTCTCTTAATTCCCAATTCCATTGCAATCCTTAGCCGGCAAGGAGCCTGATACGTCTCCAACGTATCTACTTTTCCTAACGCTTTTCCACTTGTTTTGGACTCTAATTTGCATGATTTGAATGAAACTAACCCTGGACTGACGCTGTTTTCAGCAGAACTACCATGGTGTTGTCTTTGTGCAGAAATAAAAGTTTTCGGAATGACACGAAACTTTGCGAGGATTTTTTATACAATAAGAGAAAACTACAAGAACCAAGAACCCCCTCCTGGCGCGCCAGGTGGGTTGTCCCCACCTGGTGGCCTCGTTATGCGGGTTCAACCCGATCTTGGCCGACCTTTCACAAAAAGGAGGTAATCCCACGATGAATACGAAGAACACAAAGGGGAAAATCGTGAGGGGAACGAAAGAGGAACACTCAAATCAACAAGAAAGTAGTCACACAAATGCTAGATCCGGAAACACAAAGAGATACACGATCCACGATCAACTAAGGACGATACAAGTAGCGATAGTCTTCTCCGTGAGGAGGTCTTGCATCCGTGAGGATCTTCTCCGAGAGGAGGTGCTGAATCCGTGTCGATCTTCTCCGTAGAGGGGCCGCAGTCACTCACAAGGAGATGAACCACTAAGGATGAGTAATGCTGATGAGGACATCACTAACAAGGTTACACCCACAGCTCCAACTGACACATATACAGGACCAATTACTAGAGCTCGCGCACGCCAATTAAATTACCAGGTACTTTCGTTTCTTGGTAATGAAACTAATGTTCATGAGAATATGATGCTGCCTAAATTGGATACATTTGTCTTGCTTACAAATGAAGGGCCTAGCTTGGACACGAAGGATGAACATTGGAGCAAGATCAAGCATGGAGATGATGGCATGCGCAAGGGGAACAAGAATGGAGTTTCAATTGATGATTTCAGGACTTTGAAGCCACCATAATGAGTGCGAGAAGCCTTGGACGAAATATACAAGATGCCACTTCATAAATTTCGTGTAGAGGCTATTATAGGTGCTGCGTCACCTTATTATTGGGCCAGGCCCATGTAATTTCGAAATACTTGAGTATAGGCTGTTTTTAGAGTCCGTATGTGTGGGGAAAACAAGAGTTAGGGTTGGTTTCGGACCCTCCACCAAGGGCCACGAAATTCACCCCTCTTTCCCTCATATATATAGCCCTTAGGGCGTCGTTTAGACTTTGGGTTTTGTTTAGATTAAAGTTCGCCATAGCTGCAACTTCGCGTACTTCGTTTGTGTTCAACGACCAGACCAAGACGTCACAGAACCCCACTTGATCAATAAAGCCTTCCTCTTGAATTCGCAATATCCAGATTGCAATCTCAGTTTCTTGCTTGTTCTTCGTTTGCCTGCAGGAAACAGACCTTCGTGGTCAGGTTGATCGTGCTCCGGCGTGGTCAATAACCTCTCGGAGTTGGTTTAGCGATTGCTAAGGCGCGACGTCCACGCATGTTCGTAGTCGGATCGTCAAAGTCGACTTCATCCAAACGATAGCCACCATCTCATCGAAAGACGGGACACCTTTGCCTCTATCAAGTGGTATCAGATTTCCAGGTTGCTCGGTGAGATTTTACAGTTTTTCGTAGATTAGATCGAGTCTGTTCTTCATACCTACAGTCCACGAAAAAGCGAAAAAAAAATTAGGGTTAGTTCATCCCATCTGAACCAATCTAAGCCTTTGCATAATCTTTTCTGTATTTGCTTTGTTGAATTTGCGGTTGCATCGTCGTGTCAAGTTGCTGGTATTAGCGTCTAGTTCTTTAGAGTTTCGAGTTCTGTTCACAGTTTGTCACGTCGCCGCCGCACCATATTCATCGCCGCTGCCATACCACCACTGCTGCCATATCCCACCACCGCCACCACATACCATCACCGCTGCCATAACCTACCACCGCTACCATATCCTACCACCATATATCCACCGCCAATGCCTGCGTACGATCTAGCCTAGGACCAACATAGTACCGTCGTTGAGCGTTTATTCAACTTTGCATCTCTGAATTGATTATTGCTGACCACTTTTGCTACCATCTTATAAGCCTTCCCACCTCCACATACATCTACGTCGTGCGTTTGACTCTCCCTGGTAATCGCTTTGTCCAAGCTTTGAGAGTTTTGACTACCACGGTTGCCGATCACCACCTGCTGCTGGGTAAGAACTGGTAAGAATTTGAGATTTGCTTGTCGGATTTGTGACACCCGCCACCACCACCACTTATTAGTAGTCTGTAGGATCATATTCTTGTGTGTTTCTATTGCTGCTAACCATGCCAGGATCACAAGTCGACGAGACTGACTGGGAGAACTTGACGAACAAGGAGCTTCATGATAAGTTTCAGCAAATGATGAGTGTACAGGTGCAAGATGTGCTAAACACATTGGACGAGGCCATGGAGAAGATTGTTGGCATGGAGAAGACATTTGACACAAAGCTCGATAACAAGTTTGCTGAATTGCTTTCGCGTTTTCCACCACCACCGGCTGCTGCAGCTGTCCCACCTCTACAACAACAACAACAACAACAACAACAACAACAACAACAACAACGTCGCCTTCCGAATCAAGTGGGACGAGCACAGCGCGTTCCCCTTGAGATTGGTCAAGCTTCTGGTGCTGCTGTTGATGTTTCTGTAGCTCTTGCTGCTACTGCAAAGGTGGAGGACCATTACGAGGATGAGGTTGACCAAAATCAGAACTACGTGCAACAACCAGCACCACCACCACCAGGTCGTCCTCATGCATATCATCGCAACGGTAGGGCTGCACCACCACCTGAGGTACATGACCATCTTCCTAAACTGAAATTGAATATACCACCATTTGAGGGTAGATATGTTCCTGATATATATCTTACTTGGGAGTTAGAAACTGAACAACGTTTTACATGTTTACATTATCCCGAGGAGAGACGTGTTCCCGCTGCTGTTTGTGCTTTCACTAGTTTTGTATGTGTTTGGTGGTCTGAACATTGTAGATTATATCCTATTCCAGCTACTTGGGCTGCTTTGAAAACTGCTATGCGTACTCGTTGGGTTCCACCATATTATCAACGTGAATTACTTCAAAAACTGCAGCGCTTAAGACAAGGAAAAAATTGTGTAGAGGAATATTATCAGCAATTACAAACTGGCCTGATTAGATGTGGTATTGTTGAGGAGAATGAAGCTATGCTTGCACGTTTTATGGGTGGATTAAATAAAGAGATTCATACCATTCTAGAGTATAAGGATTATACTAATATCACTCGTTTATTCCATCTTGCTTGTAAAGCTGAACGTGAAGTGCAGGATCGACAGGCATTGGCGCGGACTAACTTTTCTGCAGGTCGACCTTCATCATGGACACCGCGTGCATCCTCTACTTCAACACATTCTACTGCACCGACACCTCCATCAGCTGTTACCTCCAGCCGTGATACAAGGAAGCAGGCACAACCACCATTATCTGCCAAGAGCACACCTATTGGGCCTGCACAGAGTTCTTCTTCTTCCATGGCATCAACAGGGCACACCAGTGATATTATTTGTCGTCGTTGTAAGGGAAGAGGACATTTTGCGAGAGATTGCAAATCTCAGCGTGTGATGATTGCTACTGAGGATGGTGGATTTGAATCCGCTAGTGACTATGATGAGGAGACTTTGGCTCTTATTACACGTGAAGAACACGGCGGAGACGATTCTGATCATGAGACGCAATACATGGCTCCTGAAGATGCTGACAGGTATGAATTTTTAGTTGCTCAACGTGTTTTGAGTGTGCAGGTTACACAAGCTGAGCAAAATCAGAGGCATAATTTGTTCCATACAAAGGGAGTTGTGAAGGAACGTTCTGTTCGCGTGATCATAGATGGAGGGAGTTGCAACAACTTGGCTAGCATGGAGATGGTGGAGAAGCTATCTCTCACCACAAGACCACATCCACATCCTTACTACATCCAATGGTTCATGATAGAGGCAAAGGTGTCCCGTCTTTTGATGAGATAGTGGCTATCGTTTGGATGAAGTCGACTTTGACGATCCGACTACGAACGTGCGTGGACGTCGCGCCTTAGCAATCGCTAAACCAACTCCGAGAGGTTATCGACCACGCCGGAGCACGATCAACCTGACCACGAAGGTCTGTTTCCTGCAGGCAAACGAGAACAAGCAAGAAACTAAGATTGCAATCTGGATATTGCGAATATAAGAGGAAAGCTTTATTGATCAAGGTGGGGTTCTGTGACGCCTTTGTCTGGTCGTTGAACACAAACGAAGTACGCGAAGTTGCAGCTATGGCGAACTTTTAATCTAAACAAAATCCAAAGTCTAAATGACACCCTAAGGGCTGTATATATAGGGGAAAGAGGGGGGAATTTCGTGGCCCTTGGTGGAGGGGTCCGAAACCAACCCTAACTCTTGTTTCCCCACACATACGGACTCTAAAAACAGCCTATATTCAAGTATTTCGAAATTACATGGGCCTGGCCCAATAATAAGGTGACGCAGCACCTACAATAGCCTCTGGACGAAATTTATGAAGTGGCATCTTGTATATTTCGTCCAAGGCTTCTCGCACTCATTATGGTGGCTTCAAAGTCCTGAAATCATCAATTGAAACTCCATTCTTGTTCCCCTTGCGCATGCCATCATCTCCATGCTTGATCTTGCTCCAATGTTCATCCTTCTTGTCCAAGCTAGGCCCTTCATTTGTAAGCAAGACAAATGTATCCAATTTAGGCAGCATCATATTCTCATGAACATTAGATTCATTACCAAGAAACGAAAGTACCTGGTAATTTAATTGGCGTGCGCGAGCTCTAGTAATTGGTCATGTATATGTGTCAGTTGGAGCTGTGGGTGTAACCTTGTTAGTGATGTCCTCATCATCCTCCCCTTCTTGAATTGAAGTCGTCCTCGACGGAAGCTCATCTTCCTCACCCAAGTAAGGCTTCAAATCTGCAATGTTAAATGTGGGACTAACCCCAAAATCTGCAGGCAGCTCAAGTTTATATGCATTATCATTTATTTTCTCTAACACCTTGAAAGGACCATCAGCACGTGGCATTAGCTTTGACTTGCGCAAATTAGGAAACCTATCCTTACGCAAATGTAACCAAACAAGATCTCCAAGTGCAAAGACAACACGTTTTCTACCCTCATCTCCAACAAGTTTATATTTAGCATTCATGCGCTCAATATTTTCCTTAGTTAACTCATGCATTTTTAAGGTCAATTCAGCACGTTGTTTAGCATCAAAATTAACCTTCTCCGAAGATCGAAGAGGCAACAAATCAATAGGTGCACGAGGTAGGAAACCATAGACAATTTCAAAAGGGCACATCTTAGTAGTATAATGCAACGAACGATTATAAGCAAATTCAATATGAGGCAAGCATTCTTCCCACATTTTCTTATTATTCTTCAAAACAGCCCTAAGCATAGTAGACAAAGTTCTGTTGACTACTTCAGTTTGTCCATCAGTTTGGGGGTGACAAGTAGTACTAAAAAGCAGTTTAGTCCCCAACTTAGCCCATAAACATCTCCAAAAGTGGCTAAGAAATTTAGTATCACGATCTGAAACAATAGTATTTGGCACACCATGCAAGCGAATAATTTCACGAAAGAACAAATCAGCAACATTAGCAGCATCATCGCTTTTATGACATGGTATAAAGTGTGCCATCTTCGAGAACCTATCCACGACAACAAATATGCTATCCCTCCCCTTCTTTGTTCGATGTAAACCCAAAACAAAGTCCATAGATATATCTTCCCAAGGAACACTAGGGACAGGCAAAGGCATATATAAACCATTAGGATTGAGTCGTGACTTAGCTTTCTGACATGTAGTGCTGATAGAGGCAAAGGTGTCCCGTCTTTCGATGAGTTGGTGGCTATCGTTTTGGAGGAAGTCGACTTTGACGATCCGACTACGAACGTGCGAGGACGTCGCGCCTTAGCAATCGCCAAACCAACTCCGAGAGGTTGTTGACCACGCCGGAGCACGATCAACCTGACCACGAAGGTCTGTTTCCTGCAGGCAAACGAAGAACAAGCAAGAAACTAAGATTGCAATCTGGATATTGCGAATATAAGAGGAAAGCTTTATTGATCAAGTGGGGTTCTGTGACGCCTTGGTCTGGTCGTTGAACACAAACGAAGTACGCGAAGTTGCAGCTATGGCGAACTTTTAATCTAAACAAAACCCAAAGTCTAAACGACGCCCTAAGGGCTGTATATATGAGGGAAAGAGGGGGGAATTTCGTGGCCCTTGGTGGAGGGGTCCGAAACCAACCCTAACTCTTGTTTCCCCACACATACGGACTCTAAAAACAGCCTATACTCAAGTATTTCGAAATTACATGGGCCTGGCCCAATAATAAGGTGACGCAGCACCTATAATAGCCTCTGGACGAAATTTATGAAGTGGCATCTTGTGTATTTCGTCCAAGGCTTCTCACACTCATTATGGTGGCTTCAAAGTCCTGAAATCATCAATTGAAACTCCATTCTTGTTCCCCTTGCGCATGCCATCATCTCCATGCTTGATCTTGCTCCAATGTTCATCCTTCTTGTCCAAGCTAGGCCCTTCATTTGTAAGCAAGACAAATGTATCCAATTTAGGCAGCATCATATTCTCATGAACATTAGATTCATTACCAAGAAACGAAAGTACCTGGTAATTTAATTGGCGTGCGCGAGCTCTAGTAATTGGTCCTGTATATGTGTCAGTTGGAGCTGTGGGTGTAACCTTGTTAGTGATGTCCTCATCATCCTCCCCTTCTTGAATTGAAGTCGTCCTCGACGGAAGCTCATCTTCCTCACCCAAGTAAGGCTTCAAATCTGCAATGTTAAATGTGGGACTAACCCCAAAATCTGCAGGTAGCTCAAGTTTATATGCATTATCATTTATTTTCTCTAACACATTGAAAGGACCATCAGCACGTGGCATTAGCTTTGACTTGCGCAAATTAGGAAACCTATCCTTACGCAAATGTAACCAAACAAGATCTCCAGGTGCAAAGACAACACGTTTTCTACCCTTATCTCCAACAAGTTTATATTTAGCATTCATGCGCTCAATATTTTCCTTAGTTAACTCATGCATTTTTAAGATCAATTCAGCACGTTGTTTAGCATCAATATTAACCTTCTCCGAAGATGGAAGAGGCAACAAATCAATAGGTGCACGAGGTAGGAAACCATAGACAATTTCAAAAGGGCACATTTTAGTAGTAGAATGCAACGAACGATTATAAGCAAATTCAATATGAGGCAAGCATTCTTCCCACATTTTCTTATTATTCTTCAAAACAGCCCTAAGCATAGTAGACAAAGTTCTGTTGACTACTTCAGTTTGTCCATCAGTTTGGGTGTGACAAGTAGTACTAAAAAGCAGTTTAGTCCCCAACTTAGCCCATAAACATCTCCAAAAGTGGCTAAGAAATTTAGTATCACGATCTGAAACAATAGTATTTGGCACACCATGCAAGCGAATAATTTCACGAAAGAACAAATCAGCAACATTAGCAGCATCATCGCTTTTATGACATGGTATAAAGTGTGCCATCTTCGAGAACCTATCCACGACAACAAATATGCTATCCCTCCCCTTCTTTGTTCGAGGTAAACCCAAAACAAAGTCCATAGATATATCTTCCCAAGGAACACTAGGGACAGGCAAAGGCATATATAAACCATGAGGATTGAGTCGTGACTTAGCTTTTTGACATGTAGTGCAGCGAGCAACAAAACGCTCAATATCCCGTCGCATCTTTGGCCAAAAGAAATGTGTAGCAAGTACGTCCTCCGTCTTCTTCACGCCAAAGTGTCCCATTAATCCTCCTCCATGCGCCTCCTGCAACAACAAAAGACGAACAGAGCTAGCTGGAATGCATAGCTTGTTAGCTCGAAACACAAATCCATCACTAAGACGAACTTGTTCCATGTTCTCCCTTCTTTACAATTCTGCAATACATCTTTAAATTCAGCATCATGCCCATATTGATCTTTGATGGTCTCCAAACCAAATATTTTAAAGTCAAGTTGTGAAAGCATAGTATAAAGACGAGACAATGCATCAGCAATAACATTGTCTTTTCCCTTCTTGTGTTTAATAACATAAGGGAAAGTCTGTATGAATTCAACCCATTTAGCATGTCTACGGTTCAGTTTTGCTTGACTTTTAATGTGCTTTAAAGATTCATGATCAGAATGTATAACAAATTCTTTGGGCCATAAATAATGTTGCCATGTCTCCAAAGTCCGAACAAGAGCATATAATTCCTTATCATAAGTAGAATAATTCAGACTAGGGCCACTCAATTTTTCAGAAAAATATGCAACAGGTTTACCATCTTGTAATAACACACCTCCTAACCCAATTCCACTAGCATCACATTCAAGCTCAAAAGTCTTATTAAAATCAGGAAGTTGGAGTAAAGGAGCATGTGTCAACTTATCTTTCAATACCGTGAATGCTTCTTCCTGTGCAGTACCCCAAACAAAAGGCACATCCTTCTTTGTAAGCTCATTGAGAGGTGCAGCAATGGTGCTGAAATCTCTCACAAAACGCCGATAGAATCCAGCGAGGCCAAGGAAACTCCTCACGTGTGTGATTGTTTTGGGCTGCGGCCAACTCTCAATAGCTTCAATCTTGGCTTTATCAACCTCAATTCCCTGTGGAGTAACAACATAGCCAAGAAAAGAGACTCGGTCGGTGCAAAAGGTGCACTTTCCAAGGTTACCACATAAACGTGCATCACGTAGAGCAATAAAAACAGCACGTAAATGTTCCAAATGTTCCTCCAAAGATCTGCTAAAAATCCATATATCATCAAAGTATACTACCACAAATCGTCCAATGAAAGCACGTAAAACTTCATTCATTAATCTCATGAAAGTACTAGGTGCATTAGTTAACCCAAAAGGCATGACTAACCACTCATATAATCCAAACTTAGTTTTAAATGCTGTTTTCCATTCATCTCCCAATTTCATACGAATTTGATGGTATCCACTACGCAAATCAACTTTGGAGAATATTGTAGAGCCATTCAATTCATCAAGCATATCATCTAGCCTAGCAATAGGATGACGATAACGAATAGTAATATTATTAATGGCTCTACAATCAACACACATACGTGATGTACCATCCTTTTTCGGCACTAGAATAATAGGAACAACACAAGGACTAAGGGATTCGCGTATATAACCTTTGTCGAGTAGCTCCTGTACTTGACGCATAATCTCCTTCGTCTCTTCTGGATTGGTACGGTATGGTGCGCGGTTGGGTAGCGATGCACCGGGAATTAAGTCAATCTGATGCTCAATCCCTCGAATAGGTGGTAATCCCGGTGGCACGTCTTGTGGAAAGACGTCGGCGAACTCCTGCAAAATGTTAGTGACAGCAGGAGGCAAAGAGGAAGGCACGTCCTCGAATGAAAATAATGCCTCTTTGCATACAACAGCATAGCAAACAGATTTGCTAAAATCTAGCTCATCAATATCAGATTTGGTGGCAAATAAACATGCACTTTTCAATTCAATTTCAGAAACAACAGTAGATGGTTTATTATTAGGCTTCATTTGTTGCTCAAATTCTTTTGCCACAATCTGATTTTCACTCTTATTTTTCTCCTGTTTTGCTTTATTAGCTCTATTAATATCATCTTTCAAAATGGAATCAGGAGTCATAGGAAGTAAAGTAATATTTTTATCCTTATGAACAAGAGTATACTGATTGTTTCTACCGTGGTGTACAGAATTTTTATCAAATTGCCATGGTCTACCAAGTAATAAGGAACATGCTTGCATAGGTACCACATCACAATCAACATAATCAGCATATGTAGAGATACTAAAATGCACACGAACAGTACGTGTTACCTTAACCTTGTCGCTGTTGTTGAACCATTGGATGTAGTAAGGATGTGGATGTGGTCTTGTGGTGAGAGATAGCTTCTCCACCATCTCCATGCTAGCCAAGTTGTTGCAACTCCCTCCATCTATGATCACGCGAACAGAACGTTCCTTCACAACTCCCTTTGTATGGAACAAATTATGCCTCTGATTTTGCTCAGCTTGTGTAACCTGCACACTCAAAACACGTTGAGCAACTAAACATTCATACCTGTCAGCATCTTCAGGAGCCATGTATTGCGTCTCATGATCAGAATCGTCTCCACCGTGTTCTTCACGTGTAATAAGAGCCAAAGTCTCCTCATCATAGTCACTAGCGGATTCATATCCACCATCCTCAGTAGCAATCATCACACGCTGAGATTTGCAATCTCTCGCAAAATGTCCTCTTCCCATACAACGACGACAAATAATATCACTGGTGTGCCCTGTTGATGCCATGGAAGAAGAAGAACTCTGTGTAGGCCCAATAGGTGTGCTCTTGTCAGATAATGGTGGTTGTGCCTGCTTCCTTGTATCACGGCTGGAGGTAACAGCTGATGGAGGTGTCGGTGCAGTAGAATGTGTGGAAGTAGAGGATGCACGCGGTGTCCATGATGAAGGTCGACCTGCAGAAAAGTTAGTCCGCGCCAATGCCTGTCGATCCTGCACTTCACGTTCAGCTTTACAAGCAAGATGGAATAAACGAGTGATATTAGTATAATCCTTATACTCTAGAATGGTCTGAATCTCTCTATTTAATCCACCCATAAAACGTGCAAGCATAGCTTCATTCTCCTCAACAATACCACATCTAATCAGGCCAGTTTGTAATTGCTGATAATATTCTTCTACAAAAAATTTTCCTTGTCTTAAGCGCTGCAGTTTTTGAAGTAATTCACGTTGATAATATGGTGGAACCCAACGAGTACGCATAGCAGTTTTCAAAGCAGTCCAAGTAGCTGGAGTAGGATATAATCTACAATGTTCAGACCACCAAACACATGCAAAACTAGTGAAAGCACAAATAGCAGCAGGAACACGTCTCTCCTCGGGATAGTTTAAACATGTAAAACGTTGTTCAGTTTGTAACTCCCTAGTAAGATATATATCAGGAACATATCTACCCTCAAATGGTGGAATATTCAATTTCAGTTTAGGAAGATGGTCATGTACCTCAGGTGGTGGTGCAGCCCTACCGTTGCGATGATATGCATGAGGACGACCTGGTGGTGGTGGTGCTGGTTGTTGCACGTAGTTCTGATTTTGGTCAACCTCATCCTCGTAATGGTCCTCCACCTCTGCAGTAGCAGCAAGAGCTACAGAAACATCAACAGCAGCACCAGAAGCTTGACCAGTCTCAAGGGGAACGTGCTGTGCTTGTCCCACTTGATTCGGAAGGCGACATTGTTGTTGTTGTTGTTGTTGTTGTTGTTGTTGTTGTTGTTGTTGTTGAGGTGGGACAGCTGCAGCAGCCGGTGGTGGTGGAAAACGCGAAAGCAATTCATTAAACTTGTTATCCAGCTTTGTTTCAAACGTCTTCTCCATTGCATCTATTTTCTCCATGGCCTCGTCCAATGTGTTTAGCACATCTTGCACCTGTACACTCATCATTTCCTGAAACTTATCATGAAGCTCCTTGTTCGTCAAGTTCTCCCAGTCAGTCTTGTCGACTTGTGATCCTGGCATGGTTAGCAGCAATAGAAACACACAAGAATATGATCCTACAGACTACTAACAAGTGGTGGTGGTGGCGGGTGTCACAAATCCGTCAAGCAAATCTCAAATTCTTACCAGTTCTTACCCAGCAGCAGGTGGTGATCGGCAACCGATGTAGTCAAAACTCTCAAAGCTTGGATAGAGCGATTACCAGGGAGAGTCAAACGCACGATGTAGATGTATGTGGAGCTGGGAAGGCTTATAATATGGTAGCAAAAAGGGTCAGCAATAATCAATTCAGAGATGCAAAGGTGAATAAACGCTCAACGACGGTACTGTGCTGGTCCTAGGCTAGACCGTACTAGAGACGCGAGCCTAGAACACTAACAAAATCACGGCGCTGACGTAATCAAGGGAAAAGCACACTTTGAATTTTTTTCGCCTCTTTTTTTTTTGCGCTGCTTTTTTTTTTTGCCGAAAATCACTATAATGGCGAGTGTCTCAAAACACTTCCCAAGTCAAACTAAGATGATAGGCACGAAATTTTTGACGAATTTTTTTCGGAATCAGGGCAGCGACGACGAAAAAGTGCGGTAAAAAACAGTATAATGGCACGTGTCTCAAAAGACTCAGAAAAGCCCAAAAGTAGGATAGGGAAAAAATATTTTCACCTGTCGAAATTTTGGCCTAAAAACTGCCCGGGGGTCTCCAGACTCTTTTTTTTTTCGAGACCTACACAGGCAAGGAAACACAAATCCGAAACCTAGATGGATCACGAGAACAAACCTAATATGAAAAGAACTCGGATTGGCGGTGGATATATGGTGGTAGGATATGGCAGCGGTGGTAGGTTATGGCAGCGGTGGTGGTATGTGGTGGCGGTGGTGGGATATGGCAGCAGTGGTGGTATGGCAGCGGCGATGAATATGGTGCGGCGGCGACGTGACAACTTATGACCAGAACTCGAAACTCTAAAAGACTAGACGCTAAGACCAGCAACTTGACACGACGATGCAACCGCAAATTCAACAAAGCAAATACAGAAAAGATTATGCAAAGGCTCAGATTGGTTCGGATGGGATGAACTAACCCTATTTTTTTTGGCTTTTTCGTGGACTGTAGGTATGAAGAACAGACTCGATCTAATCTACGAAAAACTGTAAAATCTCACCGAGCAACCTGGAAATCTGATACCACTTGATAGAGGCAAAGGTGTCCCGTCTTTCGATGAGATAGTGGCTATCGTTTGGATGAAGTCGACTTTGACGATCCGACTACGAACGTGCGTGGACGTCGCGCCTTAGCAATCGCTAAACCAACTCCGAGAGGTTATCGACCACGCCGGAGCACGATCAACCTGACCATGAAGGTCTGTTTCCTGCAGGCAAACGAAGAACAAGCAAGAAACTAAGATTGCAATCTGGATATTGCGAATATAAGAGGAAAGCTTTATTGATCAAGGTGGGGTTCTGTGACGCCTTTGTCTGGTCGTTGAACACAAACGAAGTACGCGAAGTTACAGCTATGGCGAACTTTTAATCTAAACAAAACCCAAAGTCTAAACGACGCCCTAAGGGCTGTATATATGGGGGAAAGAGGGGGGAATTTCGTGGCCCTTGGTGGAGGGGTCCGAAACCAACCCTAACTCTTGTTTCCCCACACATACAGACTCTAAAAATAGCATATATTCAAGTATTTCGAAATTACATGGGCCTGGCCCGATAATAAGGTGACGCAGCACCTATAATAGCCTCTGGACGAAATTTATGAAGTGGCATCTTGTATATTTCATCCAAGGCTTCTCGCACTCATTATGGTGGCTTCAAAGTCCTGAAATCATCAATTGAAACTCCATTCTTGTTCCCCTTGCGCATGCCATCATCTCCATGCTTGATCTTGCTCCAATGTTCATCCTTCTTGTCCAAGCTAGGCCCTTCATTTGTAAGCAAGACAAATGTATCCAATTTAGGCAGCATCATATTCTCATGAACATATGATGCTGCCTAAATTGGATACATTTATCTTGCTTACAAATGAAGGGCCTAGCTTGGACAAGAAGGATGAACATTGGAGCAAGATCAAGCATGGAGATGATGGCATGCGCAAGGGGAACAAGAATGGCGTTTCAATTGATGATTTCAGGACTTTGAAGCCACCATAATGAGTGCGAGAAGCCTTGGACGAAATATACAAGATACCACTTCATAAATTTCGTCCAGAGGCTATTATAGGTGCTGCGTCACCTTATTATTGGGCCAGGCCCATGTAATTTCGAAATACTTGAGTATAGGCTGTTTTTAGAGTCCGTATGTGTGGGGAAACAAGAGTTAGGGTTGGTTTCGGACCCTCCACCAAGGGCCACGAAATTCCCCCCTCTTTCCCTCATATATACAGCCCTTAGGGCGTCGTTTAGACTTTGGGTTTTGTTTAGATTAAAGTTCGCCATAGCTGCAACTTCGCGTACTTCGTTTGTGTTCAACGACCAGACCAAGACGTCACAGAACCCCACTTGATCAATAAAGCTTTCCTCTTGAATTCGCAATATCCAGATTGCAATCTCAGTTTCTTGCTTGTTCTTCGTTTGCCTGGAGGAAACAGACCTTCGCGGTCAGGTTGATCGCGCTCCGGCGTGGTCAATAACCTCTCGGAGTTGGTTTAGCGATTGCTAAGGCGCGACGTCCACGCACGTTCGTAGTCGGATCGTCAAAGTCGACTTCATCCAAACGATAGCCATCATGATAGAGGCGAGGGTGTCCCGATCTTTCGATGAGATGATAACTATCGATTTGGTGGAGACGACTTTGACGATCCGACTACAAACGTGCACGACGTTGCGCCTTAGCAATCGCTAAACCATTCTCCAGGGGTTACTGACGATGCCAGAAGCACAATCAGCCTGACCACGAAGGTCTATTCCTGCATGCAATCGAAGAACAAGCAAGAATATGATAAAGCAATCTGAATATTGCAAATATAGATGAAGTATTCATAAATATGGGGATCCAAAAGCGGTCTTGGTCTGGTCGTTGGACACAAACGAAGTACACGAAGTTGCAATGGCTAACTTTTGACTAAACAAATCCCTAAGAAAAAGCTACTAGACGGATCTACTTATATAGGAGCAAGGGGTGGCGGCCAAGGAGGTGGAAGGACGTCCCAAGGCAGCCTAAAACTAACCCTAGGTCGTACAAGGCTCATGGGCCCAAGTGGAGGTGATGTAACACCTTTGGACTTGTAGTTTGACTCGAATTCTGCTGCAGCGTCAGATTGTTTCGTCGGGATCTCAATGCTCCGGACGAATTTGAAGGTGATTCCAATTGGGTTGGAAAGTGTATGAAATCTAGTTTCCAACAAAAAAAAAATCACCCAATTCGGAGTCCGTATGAAGGAGTTCTTGCCGTTTTGAGTCAGGTATGTCTGTGCAGTCCGAATCTGGATGCAGAACGTGAGAGACTTGGACTCTATCTTCTCTTGGCCCAAAAGTGACGTGAGAGAACTTTTTGAACAACCTCTAAACTTCTCTTTTTCCCTTATCTTCATATGTGAATTGTACAAATGTCCCATGCACCTGGAATTAGACATGGCACAAAATTCTGTGAAGTATTTTTGTTCTGGATAACATAAATAAATTGTTGCATAGTTTGCATTAGAAATCAACTCACAAATATACATGTATGCAATATTTTTGGTCGTATCCAAGGTAGTCATGTCCTCATCATCCTCCCTTTTTTGAAAATAAAGCCGTCCTCGGCGTTGCTTAATCTGAAATGTGGGTAAGAAAATAGACAAGGTGTACATGTTGTATATGTATATGTCATCCATTTTTACTTCCCTTAATTTTCGCACATATGAAACATGTATAAATGAGTAACTTTCGTAGTTCATAAAATATAACGCCAAAATATTATCACAAGAAGTAGAAGGCATGAAAATATTGCAACTCAATCTGCACATATAAGTGAACCTCTTAATCGTTACAAAAGATTGGCAATGCTCATCATTAAACCATCCCAACCTTGATGAACCATCACCAAGATTAGATGTCATATCAAAATGATTAAACATAGGCACAACTATTTTCACATGTATTTGATCCAAATCTGATTTATTCCCTGATTCAAATGGTTCTTTCGCATCAATAGTTAATTCAATTGGTTCACTCACAATTGTTTGATCGCATGGCAAAGTCAAATCACGAACATATTCCTCTAAAATAGTTGGTGTGATCAAAGTAGTGGATAGCTCATCGCATGGTTCATTTAAATTGACAATGCATTCACCATACTCATGTGGAGGTGGAAGATCGGTACCTTTGTCATTACCTCTTATGATCAACTCAGATGATGTAGGCACTGTCGGAGGTGATGTGTCACATGGTGGAGGTGATGTAGTCCTCACGACAACGAATGTGTCTGTCATAGTACGCCTAGTAGTGGAAGGAACAACCGTATCATTTCTTGGAATGTGCACCTGGCGCTTATTCTCCTTACGGACAATACGTCGTTTTATTTCCTGTTCAGCACTACAAGCAAGACGAAACAAATGGTCCATAGGATAACACTCTTCATGAATTAGTAACTCCTGAATATCACGATTTAATCCTGCCCAAAATCTATCCATAAAATCGTCTTCACTTTCTTGTAAAGAGGAATGCAACAAGGTAGTTTGTAAATCATCATAATATTTCGTTACGGTGTCACTACCTTGTTTTAAATGTTGCAACTTTGTAAGCATGTCACGAGTATAATAAGCAGGGACGAATGTATGTCGCATGGCAACTTTCAAATCAATCCAAGTAGTAGGTATATAATTAGGGTGTAACCGACAATATTCACTCCACCAAACTAAAGCATAACCAGTGAAAGAACTAACCGCAACCTTAACTTTTTTACGTTCATCAAAACTATGGGAAGCAAATAGATTATTTATGTCAAACTCCCATTCAATATATAAAGTAGGTCTAAAACGGCCATTAAACGGTGGTATAGAAACATTAACCTGATCATGTGCATTTGGATGTTTGTGCACCTCTCGTGATGGTTGTGGTATGTCCTTAGGTGGTGGCACATCTCCCGCGATCGACAAAGCCCATGAGTTGACTCTGGATCCTGTCATGATTAGTAGAAAAAAGAAACAAAATTCGAGAATAATGTTCCTATGAACTACTAGGATGTGGTGCTAAAGCGCTCACAGTAAAGCAAATATCAATATCTTACAAGTTCTTACCATGCAGCAACTTGTGATAGGCAACCAGCGGTGTCAAATAACTCCAAAGATTGAGTAAAGCGATTGCCAGGTGAACGTACGTAACACGGTGTAGAAATATGTGGAGCTGGGTTGGCTTTATATGGTAGCAAAAGATTAGCAATAATCAATTCAGAGATGCAATGTTGAATAAACGCTCAACGACGGTACTGTGCTGGTCCTAGGCTAGACAGGACTAGAGACGCGAGCCTAGAACACTAATGATGTCACGGTGTAGCACAACTAGCATCAATAAAGGATACGAAGTAGCTCTTAACAGCAAGATATAAGTGAAGATCACAACGGCAGTAAAGATAATGATGAAAACAACTGCCAAGCAGAATATACAATAACACTCTCTCCAACTTTCTTTTCCTTCTTTTTCTTTTTCCTTTTTTTTTCTCACACTCTTTTTTCTTTTTCTTTCTCTCCTCTTTTTTTTTACTTTTTTTTTCTCTGTCTTTTTTTTTTCTTTCTCCCTCTTTCCAAGACAAACTAGATAAGATGCAGATTGGATCAAGCAAAGATGCAAACGACTTCAACTATGATTGTGACAATGAACGATGGGTTGCACGAGGTGGAAATTGATGGATGAGGTGGTGGACAGCGGAAGGGATAACGATGCAGCGGCGACGTGACTAATGTGAACAGAACTCGAAACTCTAACGAACTAGACACTAAGACCAGCAACTCGACACGCCGATGCAACCGATAATTCAATAATGCAAACAATGAAAAGAAAATTGCAAAGGCTCAGACTGGCTAGGACAAAGGATGAATAGATCTAACTTTTTTTGTGGCTTTTCCTTGGACAATAGGTAAGAAAATAAATCTTATCTAGGAATAACTGGAAATTCTCACCGAGCAACCTGAAAACTGATACCACTTGATAGAGGCGAGGGTGTCCCGATCTTTCGATGAGATGATAACTATCGATTTGGTGGAGACGACTTTGACGATCCGACTACAAACGTGCACGACGTTGCGCCTTAGCAATCGCTAAACCATTCTCCAGGGGTTACTGACGATGCCAGAAGCACAATCAGCCTGACCACGAAGGTCTATTCCTGCATGCAATCGAAGAACAAGCAAGAATATGATAAAGCAATCTGAATATTGCAAATATAGATGAAGTATTCATAAATATGGAGATCCAAAAGCGGTCTTGGTCTGGTCGTTGGACACAAACGAAGTACACGAAGTTGCAATGGCTAACTTTTGACTAAACAAATCCCTAAGAAAAAGCTACTAGACGGATCTACTTATATAGGAGCAAGGGGTGGCGGCCAAGGAGGTGGAAGGACGTCCCAAGGCAGCCTAAAACTAACCCTAGGTCGTACAAGGCTCATGGGCCCAAGTGGAGGTGATGTAACACCTTTGGACTTGTAGTTTGACTCGGATTCTGCTGCAGCGTCAGATTGTTTCGTCGGGATCTCAATGCTCCGGACGAATTTGAAGGTGATTCCAATTGGGTTGGAAAGTGTATGAAATCTAGTTTCCAACAAAAAAAAATCACCCAATTCGGAGTCCGTATGAAGGAGTTCTTGCCGTTTTGAGTCAGGTATGTCTGTGCAGTCCGAATCTGGATGCAGAACGTGAGAGACTTGGACTCTATCTTCTCTTGGCCCAAAAGTGACGTGAGAGAACTTTTTGAACAACCTCTAAACTTCTCTTTTTCCCTTATCTTCATATGTGAATTGTACAAATGTCCCATGCACCTGGAATTAGACATGGCACAAAATTCTGTGAAGTATTTTTGTTCTGGATAACATAAATAAATTGTTGCATAGTTTGCATTAGAAATCAACTCACAAATATACATGTATGCAATATTTTTGGTCGTATCCAAGGTAGTCATGTCCTCATCACATCATCTCATCGAAAGACGGGACACCTTTGCCTCTATCAAATGCTCTAGGTTTATATGAGCTATCACAATGCTAACCCTAGAAAGAGGTAGGTGGATGAGTATATATAGTCTAGAGGGGCGAGGGGATACATGGGCTTCGGCCCTTTACTGTGCGCAGACAGACGGGGATGGACGTCCGGGCGGCCGGCCGGATGTGCGGACGGTCGCGATGTGCGGGATGTCCAGGAATATCGCCGGATGTTCGGGCTGAGGAGGTTGAGCCACGGGTATGGTCCTGGAGTTGGCACCGGATTTCTGGGTCGATCGCCGGATGTCCGGGCCAGCCGGATGTCCGACGCACGGGCCGGATGTCCAGGCCCTATAGCTTCGGCTGCGTGGGCTCTTCTGTAGGCGCTGCTCCAGGGGCCGGATGTTCGGGCCAGGGTGCTGGATGTCCGGGGCCTGGGACCTTCTCCAGTTTCACTCGATGCAATGCCTCATCCGTGAAGAACTTGTCCCTCTTCATAAATCTCTCCGATGGAGTCTTCTTGGTACCTGAGCACACTAAACACATCTGCCTGAGGTAGTAGCCATGTCTCGCATGATTCATATGGAAGTTGGACTAGGTGAGATGTCACCTCGGTCTCGAGAGCTCTTGCACAGGCACGTGTCGTTGGTCCTTGAGGCACTTGGTGAGGCGTTGGTAGGTCCATGGGGATGACCTTGGGATGCTCCGCATCATCTCCCCTCCCTTGGGAAAGATCTAACCTCGGATCAAAATCTTCATCACCATGGAAGGAAGAGAGATCCTTGACGTTGAATGTATTGCTCACATTGTACTTGTCACGTGGGATGTAGATCTTGTAGGCCTTGTTGTTGTAGCATGCTAGCACCTTGAAGGGTCCGTCGGCTCGAGGTAGTAGTTTGGACTTGCGCTCGTTTGGGAAGCGGTCCTTGCGATGAAGCCATACGAGATCTCCCGTTTGGAACACCATTGGTGTTCTGTTGACGTTGAGCTTGGTGGCGAGTTGATGTACTTGTCGCTCAATTGTTGCCCTTGTATCTTCATGCATCTTCTTGAGATAAGTTGCTCGTGCACCTGCGTCCATTTTGATGCGCTCTTGGAGAGGTAGAGGAAGCATGTCCAATGGGGACAACGGGTTGAAGCCGTAGATGACCTCGAAGGAGGACTTGCCGGTTGTGGAATGTCTTGCACGGTTGTAGGCGTACTCGGCGATGGGTAAGCATTGCTCCCATTCCTTGATGTTCTTCTTGACCAACACGCGAAGAAGTATCGATAGCGTCCGGTTCGTCACCTCCATTTGGCCGTCCATTTTGTGGATGACATGCCGAAGAGAATAGGAGCTTGATGTCGAGTTTTGCGCATGGAGTCTTCAAAAACTAGCTCAAGAACTTGATGTCATGCTCCGATACGATCGTCTGGGGCACACTATGTAGGCGAAAGATTTCCCTACAAAAGAGATTCGCCACATGTGAAGCATCGTCGATCTTGTTACAAGGAATGAAATTAGCCATTTTGGAAAATCTATCCACAACAACGAACACAGAATCCTTTCCATTTTGAGTTCTAGGAAATCCAAGTACAAAGTCCATGCCAATGTCCTTCCAGGTTGGTATGGAATAGGAAGTGGCATGTAAAGACCGTGAGATTGAGCTTTGGACTTAGCTTTGCGGCATGTAGAGCACCGGTTGGTGAAGCGTGAGACGTCACGGAACATCCTGGGGCAAAAGTAATTATTGGAGAGCGTTGCGAATGTCTTGTCATGTCTGAAATGTTCCATAGGTCCTCCTCCATGAGATTCCTGCAAGAGAAGCAAATGAAGAGGCGACTCTGGAATGCAAAGTTTGTTAGCTCTCATGAGATATCCATCCTTGATATAGTATCGTTCCCGAGAAGTGTGCGTCACACATTTGGCATAAGGATTTGCAAAGGAAGGATCATGCTCATACAAATATTTGATATGCTCAAAGCCAATAACATTCAACCCAAGTTGTGTCACAAGCATGCATTTGCGAGAAAGCGCATCCGCCACAACATTCTCTTTGGCTTTGAGATACTTGAGTGTCTCATGGTCCGTGTCAAGAATGAATTCATGAGGTCGAAGATAGTGTTCCCAAACACGCAAAACTCGCACTAAGGCATAGATCTCTTTATCATAGATCGGGTAGTTAAGTTGCGCTCCGGATAGTTTTTTGCTAAAATACACAATTGGGCGCTTTTCTTGCATTAACGCGTCTCCTATGCCGGTACCACTAGCATCACAATGTATCTCAAACGGTTTGTCAAAGTTTGGTAGGGCAAGAAGTGGTGCTTGGGTAAGCAAGGTTTTAAGCTCATTGAACGCGGTGTCTTGCAAAGGACCCCAAATAAAGGGTGTGTTCTTCTTGCTCAAGGCGTGTAGAGGCATAGCAATTGTGGTAAAGTCCTTCACAAAACGTCAATATAAACCGGCTAAACCAAGAAAGAGCTACGCACTTGTTGGAGATTCGTTGGTTGGGGCCAAGTTCTAATTGCTTCAATTTTAGTTTCACCAACATGAACACCTTGTGAAGAAACGACAAATCCTAGGAAAACAACCTTATCAACGCCAAAAGTGCATTTATCCGTTTTAGCATACAAGTGTTCTTTCCGAAGGGTTTGGAAAACCATACGGATGTGTGTGACGTGATCCTCAAGCGATTTGCTAAAGACGAGGATGTCATCAAAGTAAACCACTACAAAGACGCCTATACAAGGTCGGAGAATGAAATGCATGAGACGCATGAATGAGCCGGGCGCTTCCGATAAGCCCATCGGCATGACCAACCACTCATATAGCCCAAACTTGGTTTTGAAAACTGTTTTCCACTTATCACCCTCTTGAATGCGAATTTTGTAATAACCGCTTTTAAGATCAAGCATGTCCTCTAGGCGTGGAATAGGGTGACGGTATGTAACAGTGATGGCATTTACCGGACGACAATCGGAGCACATGCGAAAACATCGATCATTCTTAGGCATGGGAATAACCGGAATGGCACAAGGGCTTAAGCTTTCATGTACATGACCTTTGTCGATCAGTTGTTGTTCTTGCCGTTGTATCTCCTTGGTTTCCTCGGGGTTGACGCGGTAAGGAGCCTTGTTCGGAAGCGGTGCACCGGGTATGAGGTCGATGCGGTGTTCGATGCCGTGAAATGGAGGTAGACCCGGTGGTAGCACATTGGGAAAGACGTCCGAGAATTCCTGCAACATTTGAGACAACACTAAAGGTAGAGGTGGTGAAGGGTTAGTAGGTTTCGCTTCCCCTTTGCATAGAAGCACAAGGTGAAAGACGCTCGAAGGGTTCTCACACACTTCTCTCATCTCACTTTTGGTGGCAAATAACACTAGTTGTTTCTTGTCGCTCATCGTGGAGTCGCTCGGATCTGGCTTGTGGCTCCCACTCTCCTTTTGGTGGTTCACTCTCTCACCATCCTCTCCACGATGGTTGGTAGGTATTTGTTTGTCGGCGGCTACTTGACTTGGTGACATTGGGCATAACACGAACTCTTTGCCCTTCATCTTGAAGCTATAATGGTTGGTCTGTCCGTTGTGGGTGACTCCGCAATCGTATTGCCATGGTCATCCAAGAAGAAGGTGGCACACGGACATAGGGACCACATCACACTCAAGTGTGTCCTCGTAGGCGCATATCTTGAATGATACTTGCATGGTGTGCTCGACTCGAAGAGTTTTGGCATCGCTAAGCCATTGGACCTTGTAGGGATGAGGGTGCTTCGTCTTGATCAATTGTAGCTTGTCGCAAAGCTCTTCACTTGCCAAGTTATGACAACTTCCTCCATCGATGATAACCTTGACGGAACGCCCATTGATGTCTGCCTTGGTATGGAAGATGTGACATCGTTGATCTTCATCTTGATGATGTTGAAGTGTCAAGACCTTGGAGACAACGAGATTGGGACTCGAGTCATTGTCGCAAAACACTTGATGGTCTTCATCTTCATTCACTTGGCGATGCATAGCTACATGTTTAAGTTCTTCCATCTCATCGTCGCTCATTGAGTCATAGGATCCATCGTCATTGATGATCATGGTACGGACGGTCTTGCACTCGAAGGACTTGTGACCTCGTCCTTGGCATTTGAAACACTTGATGGAACTCGTCTTGGAGTTGTCCTCGATTGGAGTTGTAGATGATGAAGCTCTTGGCTTGAATTTGTTCGTAGAAGGGAGACGACTTGATGTAGTCGAATTCTTGTAGCTTGACTTGTCACCTAAGCTTGTAGATGGTTCGGTAGAGGTAGGAGGTGCCAGAGTCGTTGAAGCTTGGTTGTAGGAGCCGTAGTTCTTGGAGGTGAACTTTGAGTACTTGTAGTCTTCTTGAACTTGCCGCTCCACTTTGGTTGCCTGGTGTACTAGCTCGAGGAGATTCATGTACGGTTGGAAGTTTGCAATCTTCTTGATAGGTTAGTTGAGTCCATTCAAGAATCTCTCCATAGTTTGATCTTCATCTTCCATGATGTTGGCTCTTATCATGGCAATCTTCATTTCCTTGTAGTACTCTTCAACCGACTTGGTTCCTTGCTAGAGGAGTTGCAACTTTTTGAACAAGTCACGGTTGTAGTGTGTTGGCATGAAACATGCTCTCATGACTTCCTTCATTTGACTCCAAGTAGTGATAGGCGGTTCGCCTTTTGATAATATTCTTTCGATGACTTGCTCCCACCAAATGAGAGCATAGTCTTGGAACTCAAGGGATGCTATAGCGATCTTTTTTTCTTCATCAAAATTGTGGAGGCGAAAGATCTTGTCAACTTTCAATGCCCATGAGAGGTAGTCTTCGGGATCAATGCTTGCGGAGAACTTTGGCATGGTGAACTTGAGCTTGCCATAGCGATGCCCTTCATTGTTTGCTTGTCTATTTTGATGGCGTTCTTGATTTGGAGGATTGTCAACCTCATGTTGCTCTTGGCAGAGTTGATGCTCATTGTCATGTTGTTCTTGCCAAGCTTGTGGTTCTTGTTGAGCTTGTTGCTCTTGTCGTGCTTAAGGAGGAGCTTGCCATTGCATTTGTGCTTGATAACGCCTCTCTTGCATCTCATCGCGAAGTTCTTCATCTCCTTGATGAATGTGTCAATTGCGAGTTGCAACATTGCGATGGGAATCACGTAGGGCTCGTTGCGCCTCAAGAGCTTGATCTTCTCAGCGTTGTTGTGCTTGACATTGAGCCTCGGCGTCTTGTTCTTCTTGTTGTTGACGTGCTCGCTCTTCTTATTGTTGGCGTAGTCGTTGCCGTTCTTGTGCTTGCTCAAGTGTAGCTTGGTTTTGACGATGTCGACTTTCTTGTTCTTTAAATAGCTCTTGTGAACTCTTGTCATGAAGTGGGTTCCGGTTGTCATGTCGAGCTTGACGTGCGGCTTGGCAAAGAGTGTTCGATGTAGGGTGTACTTGAGCCGCAAGTGTAGTCAGTATGACGACTTGAGCGGCTCCGTCTTTGAGAAGACGTGGATGAGGAGCGTCAGTTGACTATCAAAGTCCATATCTCATCGAATTGAGTAGACATGCTGGTGTTGATGATATCGAATTGCTCTCGTCTGCGTGCTTTGAATTGTCATGCGGCGGCAGTTACTTGCTCAATGCGCTCTTTCATAGCTTCATTCTCTTGATGTAGAGATCGTTGGACACCTGATAGATGTAGTTTGGTGACGTAGTTGTTTGATTCTTGAGGATCATCAAATAGCGGGGTCGTAGATGTACTTGGCCTATCCATCATTGCAAGCAAGAATGTGAGTGGGAGAAAGGAGAAGACAATACCAAATGTACCTTGACCGAAGTTGAAGATGGATCAATGATCACTCAATAATGTAACCCGGAAATATCACTATTGGTACCACTTCTTGTCGATTCTCACACCTATAAAAGTAAAGCTTTGAGAGGGTCTCGGTGAGGATAGTGGCACAAAATCAATGCAATTGTTAATGAGACTCAATGATGTTGAAATTGATTCACAATTTGCTCATGTAACAAGTAGATCACAAGCAATAGGTAGCACACGGAACACACGCACAAATAGATAAATGTGGTTGTGCAACCAAGGATGAGCGAAAATGTGGAATCGATGGAAAATGCTCTTGTTGCACAACACTAGAGAGACGCTAACCGATTGCTTAATAGGCAGATATGCACTTGTGCACGACCTATAAGAGGCAAAACATAACTACTTCCTATCACAAGTATGCTATAAGTGTATGATGTGCCGATGCTTGAGCACAAGATGATGTATTGCTATTTCATATGACCTCTTTTGATGCAAGGCTATTGTCTTTTTTCTTATAAGCTTTTGATGGCTCTTTTGCTTAGAAGCTTGTGAGCTCTTTGTTTGGCCACTTATGCATGCTTCTCGTATCAAGATAGCTATTGTGTATGCAGAGCACTCTTGTGTCACACAGAGATATGATGATGTAGTATGCAATATCTATGACTATCACTAATGTGCACACGTGTCGTGGCCCGGCAATACTCAAATGGCTAGTCTCAATGGGAAATCTACGCAAAATGTTCTATAGGGTGACAGTGCAATTGCAAGGTAGGATGAACAAGGTGTCATCGATGTTGTCGTCCTTGCCGAGGATGAGTGGTGGTGTTGTCGAAGTTGTTCCATCCCAAGGCAGCCTAAACATCCAAGGAAACGGTGAAACCACAACTCAAGTATCCAAGACAAAGTGGGACAAAATTGTCAATATCGTAGCGGTTAAGGGATGGTGGTTGCGGAAGTGGTGGTGGTATGTGGAAGGTTTGGTGGGATACCGAACGAAAATGGCGTGGATTGAGAAGAAAGTGTTGCGGATGGGGATGGGGTTTTGGCTGCGGGAGGTCGGTCGTCCGGGCCAGGCCGGATGTCCGGGGCACGGGACGGATGTATGGGGTGCCCGAGGCCCTGATGAACTCCGTGGAACAGATGACTTCCGGGGCTAAATTCGTCGGATTTCGCGGATGAAAATTGGGGAAAAAGTGGGGAAAAGCTAGATCCACTTGTGGCACAGCAAATCCAAGGAACAAATTCAACAAAATCTCGTCAAATCAACAAATCACAAAAAGGGGCTATTTTTGGTGGGGATTTTTAGAATTGGGATGAACACAACAAAAACAAGCTAGAAAACGGGGGTAGGGGCTCCAAATTCGTGAGAAACCTAGGCTCTTGATACCATATGATGCGGGGTCAACCCGATCTAGGCCAATCTTTCACGAAAAGGAGGTAATCCCATGATGAACACGAAGAACACAAAGGGGAAAATCACGAGGGGAACGAAAGAGGAACACTCAAATCAACAAGAAAGTAGTCACACAAGTGCTAGATCCGGAAACACAAAGAGATACACGATCCACAATCAACTAAGGACGATACAAGTAGCAATAGTCTTCTTTGTGAGGAGGTCTTGCATCCGTGAGGATCTTCTCCGAGATGAGGTCTAGAATCCATGTGGATCTTCTCCGTAGAGGGGCCGCAGTCACTCACGAGGAAATGAACCACTAAGGATGAGCAATGCTCTAGGTTTAGATGAGCTATCACAATGCTAACCCTAGAACGAGGTAGGTGGAGGAGTATATATAGTCTAGAGGGGCGATGGGATACATGGGCTTCGGCCCTTTACTGTGCGCAAACAGACAGGGCCAGACGTCCGGGCGGCGGGCCGGATGTCCGGGCGGTCGCGAGGCGCCGGTTGTCCGGGGATTTCGCCGGATGTCCGGGCTGGGGAGGTTGAGCCATGGGTATGGTCGTGCAGTTGGTGCCGGATTTCTCGGTCGATCGCCAGATGTCCGGGCCCGCCGGGTGTCTGGGGCATGGGCTGGATGTCCGGGCCCTATAGCTTCGGCTGCGTGGGCTCTTCTGTAGGCGCTGGTCCAGGGGGCGGATGTCTGGGCCAGGGTGCCGGATGTCCGGGGCCTGGGATCTTCTCCGGTTTCACTCAATGCAATGCTTCATCCGTGAACTTGGGAACTAGTCCATCTTCATGAACCTCTCCGATGGAGTCTTCTTGGTACCTGAGCACACAAAACACATCCGCCCGAGGTAGTAGTCATGTCTCGCATGATTCATATGGAAGTTGGACTAGGAGAGATGTCACCTCGGTCTCGAGAGCTCTTGCACGAGCATGTGTCATTGGTCCTTGAGGCACTTGGCGAGGCGCTAGTAGGTCCATGGGGATGACCTTGGGATGCTCCGCATCACCTCGCAGACGCCAACCCTGATACTATAAATTCATATTCGCTGAGAAAAAAATCAGGGAGAAAGAATTATCGCTTTTCGCGAGACGGAGCCACCGCCACCTGTTGTTCTTCCTCGGGAGGCCAGATCTGGAGTCCGTTTGGGGCTTCAGAGAGGGAGATCTTCGTCCTTTGTCATCACCAACCCTTCTCCATCGCCAATTCCATGATGCTCCCCACCGGGAGGGAGTAATTCCTTCGTAGGCTCTTTGGTCGGTGAGGAGTTGGATGAGATTCATCATGTAATCTAGTTAGTTTTGTTAGGGCCGATCCCTAGTATCCATTATGTTGTGAGATTGATGTTGCTATGACTTTGCCATGCTTAATGCTTGACACTTTGGGCCCGAGTGCCATGTTTCCAGATCTGAACCGTTTATGGTATTATCATTATATTCATGTTTTAGATCCTATCTTGCAAGTTATAGTCACCTACTACGTGTTATGACCCGGCAACCCCGGAGTGACAATAACCGGAACTACTCCTGGTGATGACCGTAGTTTGAGGAGTTCATGTATTCACCATGGGTTAATGCTTTGTTTCGGTTCTCTATTAAAAGGAGGCCTTAATATCCCTTAGTTTCCGATATGGACCCCGCTGCCACGGGAGGGTAGGACAAAAGATGTCATGCAAGTTCTTTCCATAAGCATGTATGACTATTTACGGAATACATGCCTACATTATATTTATGAACTAGAGCTAGTGTCGTATCACCCTAGGTTATGACTATCACATGATGAATATCATCCAACAAATCAGTGATCCAATGCCTACAAATTTACCCTATATTTATCTTGCTAAGTTACTACTGCTATTGTTACTGCTGCACTTGTTACACAACTATTACTACCACTGTTACTATTACTATTGTTGCTGCCACTACTATCAAAACTATCATATTACTGTGCTACTGATCACTTTGCTGCAGATAATTAATCTCTAGGTGTGGTTGAATTGACAACTCAGCTGCTAATACTTACAAATATTCTTTGGCTCCCCTTGTGTCGAATCTATAAATTTGGGTTGAATACTCTACCCTCGAAAACGGTTGCGATCCCCTATACTTATGGGTTATCAAGACCTTTTTCTGGCACCGTTGCCGGGGATCATAGCTATAATTGTTGAGTCACTTAAGATTATTATCAATCTATCACTATGAAGAATCTGAAGGATGCTAAGACTAAGATTTATCCCTCTAAGACGAGGGGGCGTAATGAATTGCCATCCAGTTCTGCTTTAGATTCACTTTCTGTTATAACTAAACTTGCAACACCACAACATGCTATTACTCCTGATATGTCGTAACTTATTGATGACGCTACTTCTGCTATGAATGATACTTATGATGATGCTAGTACCTTGCATGATGATAATGTGCCACTTCCTGACTTTCTTGATAAGCAAATTACTAGAGTAGGACAACATGATATTGCTGAATCTGATGATGAGCTTGAAACTGAAAATTTTGAAACACCTGCTAGGACTAGCCTTCTTAGATATGAATTGCCTAAAGTACCCGAAGGTTATGTTATGAGTGAAGAAACAACTAGAGATATTCTTGCTTGTAATGATACAGATGATCTAGAAAAAATATTATGCAAGTATAAAGAAAAGTCTCTGAATGCTAGAATAAAATATGATCCTAAGTTTGCTACTTCACCTATCTTTATTGATGATAAGGATTATGAATTCTCTGTCGACCCAGAGTTAATCACTTTGGTTGAATCTGATCCTTTCCATGGATATGAAACGGAAACTGTTGTGGCACATCTCACTAAGTTAAATGACATAGCCTCCCTTTTTACTCATGATGAGAAAACTCGTTACTACTATATTCTCAAACTATTTCTGTTCTCATTAAAGGGTGATGCTAAAGCTTGGTACAATACTCTTACTCCTAGTTGTGTGTGTAGTCCCCATGATTTATTACTTCTCTGAAAAATATTTTCCTGCTCATAAGAAACAAGCTGCCTTGCTGGAAATATTTAACTTTGTGCAAACTAAAGAAGAGAGTCTCCCACAAGCTTGGGGAGGCTTTGACAGTTACTTAATGCTTTGCCTGATCATCCTCTTAAAAAATGAAATACTTGATATCTTCTATAATGGACTAACTGATGCTTCTAGGGACTTCCTAGATAGTTGTGCTGGTTGTGTTTTCAGGGAACGAACTATTAGACAGGCTGAAGAATTATTTAGTAACATATTGAAAAATTATGATGATTGGAATCTTCCTGAACCACCACCTAAGACTACTCCGAAGAAGAGAGGTATATTATATGTCAGTCCTGAAGATATGCAAGAGGCAAAGAAATCCATGAAGGAAAGAGGTATTAAAGTTGGGGATGTTAAAAAATTACCTCCTACTGAAGAAATACATGGGCTTCATGCAACACCACTTCCTAAGGTGGTAGAGGTAAATTCTCTAATGAAATTCAATGACAATGATAATCCTCACAATATGCACCCTAGCCAATGCCTTCATGAGTGTGAAAAATATGTTAGGATACAAGATCACTACAATGCAAATGTTATGAAACAATTGAAATATAATTCTGATATGATTGCCCGCTTGAGTGACTTGTTATTTAGAATTTCAAATGATGTTAGACGTGTGGGGAAACATGCTTCTATGGTACAAACTCAGTTAGAACAAGTTGCTAAATCTCAAAGAAAATTACTTGATGAAATGAATAGCAATATACATGACTTTGCTGTTAGAGTTGCAACTAGAGGAGGAAAAATGACTCAAGAACCACTTTATCCCGAGGGTCACCCAAAAAGAATTGAACATGATTCACAAAGAAACAACACCACTAATGCAGAGCATCCTAAGGACATCACCATGTCAAGTGTCCGTTTGGCAAGTGACACGTGCGACATCTACTTCTCATACATAAAGGTGAATCATCTCCTTTACACGTGTTCACTTGACCCCTTTGAGGATGGTATACTACTTGACACTCCACTCGTGTGCATGCATAGGTACCGTCGGAGCTTCACGGACGACGAGGAGGAGTGCAAGCGCCAAGGAACACCTACGCCATTAGCGAGGGAAGCATGGAAGCGAAGACGGAAGAAGATGGAGCGGCTGAAGTTACAGCTACCGGACATTCGGCGCCAGCCCGGACATCCGGCGCCTCAGCAGCCGCCGGACATCCGGCCTTCAGCCCGGAAATCCGGCACCAGCAACAGAACTGCACCCGAGGCTTGGCCCCGCTAGCCCGGAGATCCGGCCATTCCCCCGGACATCCGGCGACCCGAGAAGAGCCGGACATCCGGCCTTGCCTGCGTGCATGTATCCCGGCCGAGGCCCATGTACCTGTTTTGCCCCTCACTTACCCCTTCATGGCCCTAGACTATATATACTCCTCCACCTCCACCAATTTAGGGTTAGCAAATGTGATAGCTCATTTTAGACTAGAGCTTTGCTCATCCATTACGGATCTACTCCACGAGAGAGACCGCGGCCCCTCTACGGAGAAGATCCACCTTGGATTCAAGACCCCTAACGGGAAGATCCTTCGCGGATTCAAGACCTCCTCTTGGACATGAACTCTACCTTGTATCTTTCCCTTTGTTGTTCATGTACCTTGTGTTCTTGTGTGTTAGATTGTCTAGTGGATGTGTGATTGGACTTGTTCTTGAGTGTTTTCCCTTGTGATTTCTCCTTGTGATTACTCCTTGTTCGTCCCCGTGTTCATCGTGTTTCTCGCGGGATCCCTCCTTTTCATGAAAGATCAGCCTAGAACGGGTTGACCCCGCATCATATGGTATCATGAGCCACGGTTTCTCACGAATTTGGAGCATCCCCGCCGTTTTCTAGCTTCATTTTGTTGTGTTCTTCCCCAATTTCAAAAATCCCCACCAAAAATAGCCCCAATTTTTTTTGTGATATGTTGATTTGATGATATTTTGTTGATTTTGATCTGTGGATTTGCTTGGTTTCAAGTGGAACTAGTTTCCCCATCTTTCCTCCTCAAAATCCGTCAAATTTTGCCCCCAAAATCACCAAATTCCGCCCCCAAATGAGTTTGGAAGTCCCAATCCCGATCTGGAATCGTCGGGCCGGACATCCGGGCCATAGGCCGGACTTCCGGGCCATCGAGCCGGACATCCGGGTCCCCGGCCGGACATCCGGGTCCTGGAGGGCAAAATCGCACAAGTTTCTGGACATCAGGTCCCGGAAATCCAAACCCGACCCCGGATGTCCGGCTCCTTGGAATTCAACCACCCGTGTTTCACCGTTTTGTCCATAACTAATTCATCTGAACTCCGATTTCGACGTTCTTGAGCTCGTTTTGAAGCCCTTGACATCCCCCATAACACAAAAATACTACCATCATCATTTGACTCGATCATATTTTGTGAATTTTGGCATCTTTGCGTACGGCTTCCACCACATCATCCGCTATAGCACCGACAATATCCCCATAGCATTTGTGGTTGCTTGAGTTGTGATTTGAGTCTCCTAAGGTGTTTAGGCTACTTAGGGACAATTGCTTCTTCATCAACCACCACCACCACTTCCACATACCCATTGCCCACTATACATAGCCAACCAAACTTAACCCAATTTTGTGTGAGCTTGTTTGAGTTGTGGCTCGTGTCTTCTAAGGTGTTTCGGCTACTTAGGGACAATCAAGTCAACTGCGGCAATGTGTATAGCCCATCATTCCACTTCCGCAACCACCACCGCTTACCCGCTACCACCATTTGACATTTGTCCTTGAGATTTTGAGTTGTGGTTTTTCCATTTCCTAAGGTGTTTCGGCTAATTAGGAACGGGTCTACATCAAGAGCACCGCCTCTCATCATCATCATCGGATGGTAACTTCGACGACATATTTGTATTTTCCCCTTGCAATTGCATTGTTAACCCCTAGCCCATTTTGCGTCACTTGCCTACCGAGACTAGCCTTTGAGTATTGCCGGCAACGTTACTTGTGCACATTAGTGATCATCGATCCACCCTTCCATTGTATACATACTATATCATCTTTGTATCATCATATTATCCCTTGTGTCACAAGATTGTTCCCGCATATACACAATTGCTATCTCGGTTTGTGCATTTCGCATCGTGGCCATACAAAAAAGAAAGAAAGAAAGAAAGAGAATAAATCTTTTAAGCAAAAAGAGAAAGACAAAGAAGCTTGTAAGCAAGAGACATAGAATCGCATCATATGATATCATACTTGATCATCTTGGATCATCTTGTGCTAAAAGCACCGGAAGACCATACACATAGTATACTTGGGATAGAAAGTTCATACATTTTGCATCTTATAGGTTGTGCACAAGTGTCGTATCCGCCTATAGAGCAATCGTGCTAGCGTCTCTCTAGAGTTGTACAACACGAGCGTTTTCCGTGGACGCCACATTTTGTGCTCATTCCTTGTTAGCAAGACCCCATCTATCTATCTGTGTGTGTGTTTTCGTGTGCCACCCATATTGCTATTGGTCTACTTGTTTCACTTGCGAATTTGTGAATCTCTTTCAACTTTATTGACTCTTGCTAACATTTTGCATCAAATTTTTGTGCCACTATCCTCACCGAGCTACTCGATAAGCTTTACTTGATAGGTGTGAGTGAACAAGTCCGATACCAATTCCACTATTCTTTCATTTCACATTGAGTGAAACAAGATACATCCTCAACATTGGGAAAAGGTAACTTGGTGTTGTTTATCTCATCTCCTACTCACATTTGCTCAAGTCTTGTGATGGATAGGCAAAGCATTTCATCTACTTCGGTCTACACCAACAACGGCAAGTTCGATGCCATGACGAACAACTTGTGCGCCAACATGGATGCTCAAATGGAGGAGCTCAAAGCCCTCATCAAGAACCGCAAGAGGTCTCCCTCATCTTCGAGAAGATGCTCTAGTGCACATCCTTCCAAGCTACTATCTTCGGCGAGATCACATCGGCATCGACACCATCAACAACAAGAACGTGAAGGTCAAGAGGTCAACTCCAACAACCACTCAACGACTTCACCGTGTACCTTGGCATCTTCGCCAAGCGACTTCAAGGCATCTTCGCCTTTGGATATGCGGCATCTTCGCCCACAAGCACCTCAAGCTTATGATCAAGAGAAGCTCCCCAAGCTCATGTCCGCGACTTCCACGAGATACTACGACCTCGACAACGACTACGAGATTCCTTTCTATGGGACTCAAGACCCCGAGGAGTATCTCGAGTGGGAGCACAAGATGGACGACTACCTCAAGCTACATCAAGTTCCCTACAAAGATCAAGTGAAGCGCGCCACAAGACACCTCCACGACAATGCGTCAACATGGTGGCTTCACACACCTTCGACGAGCTTCAACGTGAATTGGCCCAAGACGAAGAGAGCTATGGGGTGAGAGTTCGTGCCTCCCACTTACACGGAACATCTTCTACGCCAATTGGAGAACACCATACAAGGATCCAAGTCCATCGGCAAGTACTCCAAGGAGATGAAGATGGCCTTGCGACGAGCCAGCGTGGACGACCCCATTTCGATGAAGCTCCACTTCTTGATGGGATTGCACAACGACATCTACAAGACTATCTTCCTCGAGAAATACAAGTCCCTTGACGACAACTACATTGGTGCTCTCAAGGCGGAACAAGACCTCATGAAGGCCAAGGCTTCTCCACCGCAAGCACACTTCTCGAAGACCAAGCTCCAAGACGGTGAGCATGAGGGTAGTACCACCATGATGTCCAAGCCCAAAGAATTCCGAGACGACGTTCCAAAGTTCGACTTCGTCACCATCCCTCTTTGTGGCATTGATGATGCTGAGTCCACTTCGACTCTTTTTCAAGAAGGTGCGGCGATGACTACAACTACGGAGCCATTCGAGGACCAAGCTTTGGAGGCGAACAGCATGGTGACGAGCATGGATGATGCTTCCATCTTTGGAGGCGAGAGTGATGATGTGCCATCTTCGGCCTTCATCCACGGCGACGGTGACGAGATGGTTGAGCATGGGATTTTCCCTTCGACCACGACGGCGTATGATGACTTGAGTGACTTGTGCCACCATATTGAGAATGAGAGCGAGTTCACCACTAGCCCCATATATGACGAGTTGCCCCAATTCCCATGTGAGGAGAGCCACAACCCCCACAACTTGACTGAGATGAGTGACTCCATCATATGCGACACTGAGTGCACCTACCTTGAGGGAGTGAGTGAGCCACCACATAGAGAGAGTGAGATAGTTGATAGGTCATGTGAGGCCACTTTCAACGCCAACGACTTGACCTCTACCTCTATTGTGTCTTCTCATTTGGTGCTAGGTCCCACATTTGATGACGTGCCAATCCTCGATGACTTCATCCTTCCTATGGACAAGACGATGGCCATGGTGGAATATGATGCACCCCCACATGGTTCCATCAAGATGAAGATGATGACCACCATTTGGTCTTTCCCACCTCACCTACACCACATGAGTGGAATAAGAAAGGTAACAATGGTGAAGGTGATGCTCTCGTCCCACTAGTGGACTATCTCGACGTTGATTGCTTGCATGATGTTCATCCACCTAGTGCCATGCTTCATGCTAGTATGATTTCCCCATGCAATGATTTACCCATCTATGATGAGTTTGATGACTGCCATGTGGAGTCTATTAGTTGTGATGCCATGTTGCATAGGATTTCTTGTGATAATTCTCTCGGTCACATCATGTTCGATAATCCGCTTGACTTGTCATATGCTATGCATGAGATCAACGATATGTCATATTTGCAATCTCTTCGTAGTAACTATGCATATGCCATTAAGATAAACCCAATTTGCACATATGGCATAGATTACAAGCCCATGGTTATTGACATTTGTTTTTCTTGTGATGATATTCCTATGCTACCTTTGCATCATATCCATCATATGCCATGCCATGATTACCTAGCTTCGGACATGCATTGTTTTGGATGTTGTTCCAGTTCTCCATATTATGCTTTCGATATTGCTCATGAGGAGACCCCCATAGTTTCCTCATACATTTTAGGAGATTTTGATACATCCCATCCATTGCATGATCCCCATACTTGTGTGCACAATATGCTCCCCATGAATGCAAATGCTATTGTTGTGCCACATACTTGCTCTAATTTGTGTCCCCATCGTGCTATACATGACAACTATTCTTTCATGATGGATGACATATTTCTCTATCGTGCCTCAATTTTTTTTCGAGCATTGCTTATCTTGTGCTAACTCTAACGTGCACATACACATCATGATGGATGATGTGTACATTTACCACGCGCACAATTTCTTTGGCTTGTGTGTCTTTTGTGTAGGTCCCCATACTTACTCGTCAACCTCGCAAGAGCACGAGTTGACGAAACGAGCTCTAGAGAGGAACGACGACATGGGACTCCATGGATTATCCTTCCAACCGCTCCCTTCGTTCAAATACTTCGCGCATCTTTTCTACATGGCCCTCACATGGTTATGGCTTATTGTCCATTATATCTCTTACAACCATCTTGCCATGTTCACTTTGCATGATATGCTCATGTATATGCCTTTGCCATGCATTTGTGACCCATGCATTGCATTACACATGATGATTTATTCTCATACTTGTATGTGTATTTGCAAGCTTGGTGGAGATATCACTTGTTATTGCCATGATTCCTTTGCACACCATGCCTATTATGATGTTTTGATCTTGATTTGTGATCATGCTTGCGATATGTCATGTGCATTTCCTATATCCACTATTTGCTCACATGACATGATTGCCATGAGTTCTTCTAGTGTGTTGCATCTTCGCTACACTAGTTTGCACGACTTGATTACCATGGTTGCTTTGTGTCGTGCATCACCCATGATTCATACATGCCCATTCCATGCGGTGGATAGCCACTATTGCCATGCTTTGCACATGATTGTTAGTCCATGTTATCATATGTCTCCATATGTTGCCTCTTGCATGCTAAATGATTTGCCATGTATTGAGTGCAACAATGCCTTTCATCTTGCAAAAGAGATTGCCCCCATAGCATTATCAAATATATTTGGAGATTTTGACATCATTCTTGTGAAGCATGCTTGTTTTACCTCCTTGCACCATATACCTAGTGCCATGAATATAGCCATTCTTGCATCATATTATTCATGCACTTTTGTTTCTAATGGTTATGTGCAAGAGAAGAGAACGGTCATGATGGATGATGTGTTTATCTACCATGCACATATGTTCTTCCTTTTGTTGTGTGCATGTGTAGGATACTTGGACTATGTGTCGACTTCCACTTCACGTGAGTTGACCATTCGAGCTCTTGAGAGCGAACCACTTTCTACCACGATGCTTCTACATCGCACTTGCTTGTTGATGCGGAGCATCCCAAGGTCATCCCCATGGACATACTGTCGACTCACCAAGTGCCCAAAGGACCAATGACTCGAGCCCGTGCAAGAGCTCTCGAGATCGAGGTGACTTCAGTCCTTTCTCCACATCCTCCCGATTCACATGAGACACGGCTTCTACCCTCATCAGAAACTCTATGCATACTCAGGTACTTGGATGAAGGCCACGGGATAGGTCTGCACAACGGACATGGCGGCGAGATCGACAAGTGCTTGGAACAAGAAGAAGTACGGCTGAAGATGCTACAGGCACCGGACGTTCGGCCCACACCGGACGACCGGTCACTTCCAGGCACCGGACGACCGGCGTTCACCGGACGATCGGCGACTCCCAGACGACCGGACGACCGGAAGTCACCGGACGTCTGTGACACTGACGACAGAACATTAATAGCAGAAATCCGAGGATTACCGGACGTCCGGTCCCTCCCGAACCACCGGACGTCCGGTGACCAGCGGACGTCCGACCCGACGGCGTAATCCCATGTAATATATACTCGTTGACTTCCATCCTTTCGATGCAGCTTTTGGATAGCTCATCATAGACCTTAGTGGTTCCTCTCCTACGAGACTGCGGCCTCTTCGGAGAAGATCCACCTCGGATTCAAGACCTCCTTCGTGGAGAGGATCCCAAGGGATAACTCAAGACCTCCTCCGGGAGAAGACTATCTTTGTACCACCGTTGTTGACTATGGATCATGTATCTTGATATGTATCGTGGATCTAGCACCTGTGTGACCGTATTTGTGTTGATTTGAGTGTTTCCCCTCGTGTTTTTCCTCCGTATCTTCCTTGTGTTCTCCGTGTTCATCATGGGATAACCTCCTTTCGTGAAAGATCTGCCGATCAGGGTTCCACCCTACATCATATTATGGTATCATGAGCATAGGTTGATCACGAATTTGGAGCCCCAATCCCTGTTTTCTAGCTTGTTTTTGTTGTGTTCTTTCCAATTTCAAAAATTCCCCACAAAAATAGCCCAATTGTTTTTTGTGATATGTTGATTTGGCAAGATTTTGTTGAATTTGTTCCATGGATTTGTTGTGCCATGAGTGGATCTAGCTTTTGCCTACCTTTTCACCGATTTTCCTCCACAAATTCGGCCAAGTTTGACCAATTTGTCCACGGATATGCGAGCCCTAGCCCAGACCTACCGGACGACCGACGGCTTACCGGACGTCCGGCACCCCGCGAAGCACCGGTCGTCCGTTAAACACCAGACGACCGGCACCCCATCTACAGAAACTCTTACCGGATTTCCGGCCCCGACCGGACGACTGGGAACCTACCGGACGTTCGACGAACCCTGACGACACAGATTTTTTTTCTTCAGTTTTGTCCCACCTTCCGCTACCACCTGCCCTTTCATACCACCACAATTTCCGCAACCACCATCGCTTGACTGCTACGATTTTGAAATATTTGTCTCCCTTTGCCTTGGATATTTGAGTTGTGGTTTCACCGTTTCCTTGGATGTTTCGGCTACACCACCGTTCAACTTCGGCAAGGATGGTAACATCGACGACACCACCGCTCAACTTCGGCAAGGATGGTAACATCGACGACACCTTTGTCATTCTACCTTGCAATTGCATTGTCACCCTATGGACCATCTTTGTGTAGCTTTCCCATTGAGACTAGCCATTTGAGTATTACCGGGCCACGACACTTGTGCACATTAGTGATAGTCATAGTTATTGCATACTACATCATCATATCTCCGTGTGCCACAAGAGTGATCCGCATACACAATAGCTACCATGATCCGAAAAGCATGCATAAGTGCCCAAAGAAAGAGCTCACGAGATTTTAAGCAAAAGAGCCAACCAAAGCTTATAAGCAAAAGGAAAATAGCATCATACGCCTTGCATCAAAAGAGATCATATGTCATAGCAATACATCATCTTGTGCTCAAGCATCGGCACATCATACACTCATAGTATACTTGTGATAGATAGTCGTTACATTTTGCCTCTTATAGGTCGTGCACAAGTGCGTATCCGCCTATTAAGCAATCGGTTAGCGTCTCTCTAGTGTTGTGCAATACGAGCATTTTCCGTGGATTCCACATTTTCGCTCACCCTTGGTTGCACAACCACATTTATCTATCCGTGCGTGTGTTCCGTGTGCTTCTTTGCTAGTGATCTACTTGTTGCATGAGCAAATTGTGAACCATATTCAACATCTTGGAGTCACTTTGACAATTGCACTGAATTTATGCCACCATACTAACCAAGCTCCTCTCAAAGCTTTACTTGTGTAGGTGTGAGAATCGACACGAAGTGGTACCAATAGTGCTATTTCCGGGTTACATTGTTCAGTGATCATTGATCCATTTTCAACTTCGGTTAAGGTACATTTGGTATTGTCTTCTCCTTTCTCCCACTCACATACTTGCTTGTGATGATGGATAGGCCAAGTACATCTTCGAACCCGATCTTCAACGATCCGGAAGAAGCGAACAAATACGTCACCAAACTACATCTCTTCGGTGTCCAATGAGCTGTCCATAAAGAAAGTGAAGCAATGCGCGAGTACATTAGTCAAGTCGCCGAGGACGCGTGCCAATTTGAAGCAAGAACAAGAGAGCAATTCGACATCATCAACACCAACATGTCTACCCAATTCGACGAGCTACGGACTTTGATAGTCAACCGACGTTCTTCTTCCACATCTTCTCAAAGACGAAGCCGCTCAAGTCGACATACCGACTCCACGGAAGGCTCAAGTACACCTACATCAAACACTCTTCGTCAAGCCGCACGTCAAGCTCGACATGACAACCGGATTCCACTTCATGACAAGAGTTCACAAGAGCTATTTGAAGAGCAAGAGAGTCGACATCGTCAAAACCAAGCTACATTTGAGTAAGCACAAGAACGGGAACGACTACGCCAACAACAACAAGAGCGAGAACGTCAATACCAAGAAGAACAAGATGCCGAAGCTAATCATCAAGCACAACAACGTCGAGAAGCTCAAGCTCTTGAGGCGCAACGAGCATTACGTGATGCACATCGCAATGTGGTAGCTCGCACTCGACACACTCACCAAGAAGAGGATTTCCTTCGCGATGAGATGCAAGAGAGGCGCCACCAAGCAAGAATGCAAGACGAAGTTCCTCCTCAAGCGTGACAAGAGCAACAACATCAACAAGAACAACAAGCTCGGCAAGTACACCATGACAATGGACATCCACTTCGACAAGAGCAACATGATATTGCTAATCGACCCAATTAAGAATGCCCTCCCAATAGGCAAGGAAACAATGAAGAACTTCGCTATGGCAAGCTTAAGTTCACCATTCCAAAGTTTTCCGGAAGCATTGATCCTGAAGATTACCTCTCATGGGCATTGAAGGTTGACAAGATCTTTCGCCTTCACAACTTCGATGAAGAGAAGAAGATCGCATTGGCCTCCTGATGCGGAGCATCCGTCAAGCATCCCCATGGATAACCCGGCCTCGGCACAAGCACTCAAGGGACCAATGACGAGAGCACGTGCACGCGCTATCAAGGCCGAGGTGAATTCTCTCCTCTTCGAGCTTCGTTTGGATTCGCATGAGGATTGGGTTCTACCTCACAAGGAGATGTTGTGCATTCTCAGTTACCAAGGAGGTGATCGCGTGGAAGCAAAGGAGAACCCATTCAGCCCGGAAGCAAGTGAAGACACGTCCAACCCGGAACGAGCGGTACTACCGTTTCCCCAAGACGGTACTACCGCTCCTGGCCAGTCCGGCACAAGCGGTACTACCGCTCCTTAAGCGGTACTACCGCCCGCATGCGGTACTACCGCTCGAGTGGGTGGTACTACCGCCCTGCCTGCGTGCAGCCTGCGGCCCTTGGCCCTGTACCCCTCTCTCCTTGTACCCCTTCGTAGCATAAACTATAAATAGACCTTCCCCATGTCTTTTGGAGGGTTAGCAAAGATATTGAGAGACCTTGAGAGCTTTGCTCCTTGTATCCCCTCCGTGAGGAGATCAAGACCTCCCAAGGGAGAAGAATCCTCGTGGATTGCAAGACCTCCCAAGGGAGAAGAATCCTCTTGGATTGCAAGACCTCACCTCCTCTAGGAGTGGGAAGAACCTTACCGTCGTGCTTATTTCCTTGGATTGATCTTGTAATCTTGTGGATCCTTTGTGTGCTACTCTAGTGGATGTGATATTGGGTTTGTTTTGAGTGAATTGTGTCTTGTGTTCTTGTGTGTTCTTCCTCTTTTTTCCCTCCAAGTGTGAAAAGATCCCCCCTAGGGTTTCACCCTACAACATCTTGGTATCAAGAGCAAGGTTGATTCACATCTTGGAGTCCCATCCCCCACTTTCTAGCTTGTTTTTGTTGTGTTCTTACCCAATTTCGAAAATCCCCACAAAAATAGCCCTAAAAATTTTCTTGCAATTTGTTGGATCTTGTGAGATTTGGTTGTTTTGGTCCATGGATTTGACGTTTGGCACGTGGATCTAGCCCCTCCACTACTTTCCCCACATATCCACCACGAAATCCATCCAATTTTACCCCCGAAACCATCCATTTCCGCCAAAATTCGCCCCGATTTCGAACTGCAGATATTACCCGACACGAGCGGTACTACCGCCCGTACAAGCGGTACTACCGCCTTACACACGGTACTAAAATTTTAGTTCCGCATTACCAAGCGGTACTACCGCTTCGTCAAGCGGCACTAAAATTTTACTTCCGCTATTCCAAGCGGTACTACCGCTTCGTCAAGCGGTACTACCGCCCTCCCCACCTAAAAAAATTTCTCCCCTTCCGCATTTTCACTGGTTTCGAGTTGCGATTTGGCGTTTCCTAAGGTGTTTCGGCTACTTAGGAGCGTTTGACATCGACATCATCGCCTCGGAATCATCTTCACCGCTAACCGTAAGCAAGGACGGTAACCTCGACGACACTTAACTTTTGCATTTTGCATTGATAGCCCGAGCCATGTGCGTTGCTTACCTATCGAGACTAGCGAGTTGAGAATTGCCGGGCCACGCTCTTGTGCACCGTAGTGATCATATCATCTTTGTGCCATAAGTCTCTCCCGTGCATATCTTACATACTTGTCTCATATTATCATCGGCTCGAGCATCATACTCTCAAAAAAAGAGAAAAGCTCTTAAGCAAAGAGAGGAGCAACAATGAGCATATAAGCAATAGCATTGAGCCACTTTACATACTCATATCATCTTGGTCACCGCATACATAACATAGTTGGGATCGAGGACGACACGTTTCTCTCATAGGTTGGTGCACAAAGCGTATCTCGCCCATTTGAGCAATCGAGCTAGCGTCTCTCTAGTATTCGCACAACAAGAGCATTTGCCGTGATCAATCACTTTTGCGCTCACCCTTGGTTGTGTGGATCCCATCTATCTTCCGTGCGTGTGTTCCTAGTGACACTTTTGGCTTTGATCTACTTGCTTTACGTGCATCTTTGTGAATCTTCTCAACTTTATCGATATCTTGACTACCATTTTGTTTGAAATTTTCCACCATCCTAACCAAGCTACTCCATAGGCCTATTTACTTGTAGGTGTGAGGAACAAACCCGGTTCCAATTCTACTATTGTGGCATTTCATAGAGTGAAACTTGTTACATTTTCAATCTTCCGAAGAGGTAACCTTGGTATTGTTCTCTCATTTTCCTACTCACCTCCTACTTACATGATGGATAGGCCAAGTTCTTCGACCGACCCGACCGACGAGCATCTAGTGGAAGCACCGAACTACGTCACCAAGAATCACCTTTTCGGCGTCCAACGAGCTCTTCATCAAGAAAGCGAAGCGTTGGGCAACCGCATCGAGCAACTCGCTTCCGACTTCCGCACACAAATGCAAGAGTTCCGCCAAATCTTGGTGAACCGCACGTCTCCGCCTCATTCATCAAGACGGCGCCATTCAAGCCGACGCTCAAGTGACAACTCTTCGACTTACTCTTCCACGGATGCAAGTCCTCCACGTCCTCGGCAAGCCCAACAATACGTCAATCAAGATTGACATTCGTCGGACAATCCATTCCATGGCGATGGGTTACGAGATAGAGTTCGAGCATGTGAGCAAGGACGCCGCCAAGAGCAACAACGCCCACATCAAGTACAAGAAGATGACGATGCAATTCGGCAAGCACAAGAACGGCGTGACAATCAAGCTCGAACCGCGCAACAAGCTCTTCGTGACTCCTCGCGCATCTTCGCCGACCGCAACCGCCAAGTACGTCAAAAAGAAGAACTTGATCAAGAGCGACAAGAGGAAGCCGCTCACCGCGAAGCAGAGCAAGAACGACGAAATGGGAACGACGTACCACAACAACACCAACGGCAAGACCTTCGTGAAGAGCACGCTTTCGTGGAGCGACCACTTCGTCATGAGCGACACCACCATCATCACTATGACGAAGAGCAACGCTTCGGCAAGCTAAAGTTCACTATGCCCAAGTTCTCCGGAAGCACCGATCCTGAAGAATACCTCTCATGGGCACTAAAAGTCGACAAGATATTCCGCCTCCACAACTTCGAAGAAGATAAGAAGATTGCCATGGCCTCTCTCGAGTTTCAAGACTATGTCCTCATTTGGTGGGAACAAACGATCAAGCGACGACATACAAGAGGCGAACCACCCATTACAACTTGGTCAGAAATGAAGAATGTCATGCGAGCTCGCTTCGTGCCTACACACTACACCCGTGATCTCTTCAAGAAGTTGCAACTTCTCAAACAAGGCACGAAGACGGTGGAGGAATACTACCAAGAAATGGAGATTGCCATGATACGAGCCAATGTCAAGGAAGATGACGAGCAAACAATGGCACGCTTCTTGAACGGCCTCAATCACCCAATCAAGCGGATTGCCGACTTCCAACCATACTCCAACCTTCTCGAGCTAGTTCATCAAGCGTCCAAGGCCGAGCGACAAGTCCAGAATGACTTCAAGTATGCCAAATACTCATCCAAGACCTACGGCTCCTACTCTTAAGCTCCCGCAACTCCGGCACCTCCTACCTCAACGAGAGCATCACCAAGTACCGGCGACAAGTCTAGTTCCAAGCAAACTACACCTTCCTTGACTCGTCCTCCGGCAAGCAACTACAAACCCAAGACTACCTCACCTTTGGCACCACCTTACGACACTGAGAAGACTAGTTCCTTCAAGTGCTTCACATGTGGTGGCCAAGGTCACAAGTCCTTCGAGTGCACCAACAAGAGAACCATGATCTTCAACGACGATGGCACATATGACTCGATGAGCGAAGATGAAGTGGAAGCTATTGAGCATGTGGCCATGCACCGGCGCATCAACGAAGACGAAGATGATAAAGTGTTTTGTGACAATGATTCAAGTCCCTCTCTCATGGTATCCAAGGTCTTGACCCTCCAACACAATCAAGACGAAGACCAACGATGCCACATCTTCCACACAAAGGCCGGCATCAACGGATGATCCGTCAAGGTCATCATCGACGGAGGTAGTTGTCACAACTTGGCAAGCGACGAGCTATGTTCTAAGCTTCAATTGGTTAAGAAGAAGCACCCTCGGCCATACAAGGTACAATGGTTGAGCGACTCCGGAACCATTCAAGTGGAGCATACGGTACAAGTTTCTTTCAAGTTCGGCGCATATGAGGACACCTTGGAGTGTGATGTAGTTCCCATGACGGTGTGCCACCTCCTCTTGGGACGACCTTGGCAATTTGACCGTGGAGCCATTCACAACGGACGAACCAACTACTACAGCTTCAAGATGAAAGGCAAGGAATATGTGCTTCGACCAATGTCACAAAGCCAAGTGATCGCCGATAAGCAAGCATCCACCCATCGTGAAGATCCTAGTGAGAGAGTGATCCACCAAAAAGAAAGTGAGAGCCATAAGCCAAAATTGAGCGCCTCTTCGCCAAGAGAGAAAAACTTAGTCCTCCTAGCCACCAAACGTGAGATGAGAGAAGTGTGTGAGAACCCATCGTCCGTCTTCCACCTTGTGCTTCTATGCAAAGGGGAAGCCAAACCAACTAACACTTCACCACCTCCACCTTTTGTGTTGTCTAAATTGTTGCAGGAATTCTCGGACGTCTTTCCCGATGAGCTACCACCGGGTCTACCTCCACTTCGCGGCATCGAACACCGCATCAACCTCGTACCCGGCGCACAACTTCCGAACAAGGCTCCCTACCGCGTCAACCCGGAGGAAACAAAGGAGATACGACGTCAAGTACAACAACTCATCGACAAAGGTCATGTACGTGAAAGCTTAAGCCCTTGTGCAGTTCCCGTTATTCTCGTGCCTAAAAAAGATGGTAGCTTTCGCATGTGTTCCGATTGTCGTCCGATAAATGCTATCACCGTTAGATACCGTCACCCTATTCCATGCCTAGATGACATGCTTGATGAATTATGTGGTGCCACAATTTTTTCCAAAATTGACCTTAAAAGTGGCTATTACCAAATTCGCATTCAAGAGGGTGATGAGTGGAAAACTGCTTTCAAAACCAAGTTTGGGCTATATGAGTGGTTGGTCATGCCGATGGGCTTATCGGAAGCGCCCGACACATTCGTGCGTCTTATGCATTTTGTTCTCCGACCTTATATAGGCGTCTTTGTAGTGGTTTACTTTGATGACATTCTAGTCTTTAGCAAGTCGCTTGAGGAACATGTTGACCATGTCCGTATGGTTTTGCAAGCCCTTCGAAAACAACAATTATATGCTAATATGGAGAAATGCACTTTTGGTGTTGATTAAGTTGTTTTCCTCGGATTTGTCCTGTCTTCACAAGGTGTTCATGTTGATGAAACTAAAACCGACGCTATTAAAACTTGGCCTCAACCAACGAACCTTCAACAAGTGCGTAGCTTTCTTGGTTTAGCCGGTTTCTATCGACGCTTTGTGAAGGACTTTAGCACCATTGCTATGCCTCTACACGCCTTGAGCAAGAAGAACGCACCCTTTGTTTGGGGTCCTCGCAAGACACCGCGTTCATTAAGCTCAAACACTTGCTCACGCACGCACCACTTCTTGACCTACCGAACTTTGATAAGCCGTTTGAGATTCATTGTGACGCTAGTGGTACCGGCATAGGTGGCGTGCTCATGCAAGAAAAACGCCCCATTGCGTATTTTAGTGAAAAACTATCCGGCGCACAACTTAACTACCCCATATATGATAAAGAGCTCTATGCTTTGGTGAGAGTTTTACGTGTTTGGGAACACTATCTTCGACCCCATGAATTTATTCTTCACACGAACCATGAGACGCTCAAGTATCTCAAGGGTCAAACGAAGTTAAACAAGCGTCATGCTAAGTGGAGTGAATTCATTGAGTCTTTTCCCTATGTCATCAAGTACATCAAAGGCAAAGAAATTTTGTGGCGGGTGCTCTTTCCCGCAAATGCATGCTTGTTACAAAACTTGAGTTGAATGTTATTGGCTTTGAGCACATAAAAGACTTATATGAGCATGATGTTTTCTTTGCAAATCCTTATGCCAAATGTGTAGCACATACTTCTTGGGAGCAATACTACATCAAGGATGGATATCTCATGAAAGCTAACAAACTTTGCATTCCCGAGTCTTCGCTTCGTTTGCTCCTTTTGCGGGAATCTCACGGAGGAGGGCTCATGGGACACTTCGGACGCGACAAGACATTCGCTACGCTCTCCAAGAATTATTTTTGGCCAAAGATGTTCCGTGACGTCTCCCGCTTCACCAACCGGTGCTCTACATGCCGCAAAGCTAAGTCCAAAGATCAATCCCATGGCCTCCACATGCCACTTCCTATTCCTTTCCATCCTTGGGAAGACATTAGCATGGATTTCATTCTTGGATTACCTAGAACTCGCAATGGAAAGGATTCCGTATTCGTTGTTGTTGATAGATTTTCCAAGATGGCACATTTCATTCCTTGTCACAAGATAGACGATGCTTCACATATTGCGACTCTCTTTTGTAGGGAAATATTGCGCCTACACGGCGTACCAAAGACGATTGTCTCGGACCGTGACGTCAAGTTCTTGAGTTACTTTTGGAAAACACTATGTTCCAAGCTCGGCATCAAGCTACTATTCTCCATGGCGTACCACCCGCAAACTGATGGCCAAACCGAAGTCACCAACCGGACGCTCGCCACTCTCCTACGCGTGTTGATCAAGAAGAGCATCAAGGAGTGGGAGGAGTGCCTACCCATCGCCTAGTACGCCTACAATCGCGCAAGACACTCTACGACCGGCAAGTCCCCCTTCGAGGTTGTCTATGGCTTCAATCCTTTGTCACCTTTGGACATCCTTCCTCTCCCGCTTCAACAACGAGCCGACATGGACGCAAGTGCAATAGCATCCCACCTCAAGAAGATGCATGAAGAAACACGTTCCACGACCGAGCGTCAAGTTCAACGCCGCGCCATCAAGCTCAACACCAACAAAACACCAATGGTGTTCCATCCGGGTGATCTAGTTTGGCTACACCTTCGAAAAGACCGCTTCCCCAAGGAACGCAAGTCCAAGCTTCTTCCACGAGCCGACGGACCATTCAAGGTGCTAGCACGCTACAACGACAACGCTTACAAGATCGACATCCCACGCGACAAGTACAACGTCAGCGACATCTTCAACGTCAACGACTTGGCCAAGTACCATGGAGATGAAGACCACGATACATGGACGGATCTTCCCCAAGGGGGGGGGGAGATGATGCGGAGCATCCGTCAAGCATCCCCATGGACAACCCGGCCTCGGCACAAGCACTCAAGGGACCAATGACGAGAGCACGTGCACGCGCTATCAAGGCCGAGGTGAATTCTCTCCTCTTCGAGCTTCATTTGGATTCACATGAGGATTGGGTTCTACCTCACAAGGAGATGTTGTGCATTCTCAGTTACCAAGGAGGTGATCGCGTGGAAGCAAAGGAGAACCCATTCGGCCCGGAAGCAAGTGAAGACACGTCCAACCCGGAACGAGCGGTACTACCGTTTCCCCAAGACGGTACTACCGCTCCTGGCCAGTCCGGCACAAGCGGTACTACCGCTCCTTAAGCGGTACTACCGCCCGCATGCGGTACTACCGCTCGAGTGGGCGGTACTACCGCCCTGCCTGCGTGCAGCCTGCGGCCCTTGGCCCTGTACCCCTCTCTCCCCGTACCCCTTCGTAGCATAAACTATAAATAGACCTTCCCCATGTCTTTTGGAGGGTTAGCAAAGATATTGAGAGACCTTGAGAGCTTTGCTCCTTGTATCCCCTCCGTGAGGAGATCAAGACCTCCCAAGGGAGAAGAATCCTCGTGGATTGCAAGACCTCCCCAGGGAGAAGAATCCTGTTGGATTGCAAGACCTCACCTCCTCTAGGAGTGGGAAGAACCTTACCGTCGTGCTTATTTCCTTGGATTGATCTTGTAATCTTGTGGATCCTTTGTGTGCTACTCTAGTGGATGTGATATTGGGTTTGTTTTGAGTGAATTGTATCTTGTGTTCTTGTGTGATATTGGGTTTGTTTTGAGTGAATTGTATCTTGTGTTCTTGTGTGTTCTTCCTCTTTTTTCCCTCCAAGTGTGAAAAGATCCCCCCTAGGGTTTCACCCTACAACACCTCCCTTGAGTTCCAAGACTATGTTCTCATTTGGTGGGAGCAAATCATAGAGAGAAGAGAAGCAAAAGGCGAACTTCCTATCACCACTTGGGCTCAAATGAAGGAAGTCATGAGAGCACACTTTGTGCCAACACACTACAACCGTGACTTGTTCAAGAAGATACAACTCCTCAAGCAAGGTACCAAGTCCGTTTAAGAGTACTACAAGGAGATGGAGATTGCCATGATAAGAGCCAACATCACGGAAGATGAACAACAAACAATGGCGAGATTCTTGAATGGACTCAACTACCCTATCAAGAAGATTGCGAAGTTTCAACCATACACCAATATCCTCGAGCTAGTACATCAAGCAACCAAAGCGGAGCGACAAGTTCAAGAGGACTATAAGTACTCCAAGTTCAACTCCAAGAACTTCGGCTCCTACAACCAAGCTTCAACGACTTCGGCTACTCCCCCTACCTCTACCAAGCCATCTACAAACTTCGGCGACAAGTCAACTTACAAGAATGCGACTACATCAAGTCAGCCCCCTTCTACCAACAACTTCAAGCCAAGAGCTTCATCATCTACATCTCAAACCGAGGACAACTCCAAGATGAGTTCCATCAAATGTTTCAAGTGCCAAGGGCGAGGCCACAAATCATTTGAGTGCAAGACCGTTCACACCATGATCATCAACGATGACGGATCTTATGACTCAATGAGCGACGATGAGATGGAAGCCCTTGAGCATGTAGCTATGCATCGCCAAGTGAATGAAGAAGAAGACCACCAAGTGTTTTGCGATAATGACTCAAGTCCCAATCTTGTTGTCTCCAAGGTCTTGACACTCCAACACCAACACGATGATGACCAACAATGTCATATCTTCCATACCAAGGCCGGCATCAATGGATGCTCCGTCAAGGTTATCATCGATGGAGGAAGTTGTCACAACTTGGCAAGCGAAGAGCTATGCGACAAGCTACATTTGGTCAAGAAGAAGCATCCTCACCCCTACAAGGTCCAATGGCGCAACGACGCTGGAATTCTTCGACTCGAGCATACCGTGCAAGTCTCCTTCAAGATAGGCGCCTACGAGGATACACTTGAGTGTGATGTGATCCCCATGTCCGTGTGCCACCTTATTCTTGGTTGACCATGGCAATATGATTGTGGAGTCACACACAATGGACGGACCAATCACTATAACTTCAAGATGAAGGGCAAGGAATTCGTGCTACGACCAATGTCTCCAAGTCAAGTAGCCGCCGACAAACAATTATCTACCAACCATCGTGGAGAGAATGGTGAGAGAGTGAGCCAACAAAAGGAGAGTGAGAGCCACAAGCCAAATATGAGCGACTCCACGATGAGCGACAAGAAGCAACTAGTACTATTTGCCACCAAAAGTGAGATGAGAGAAGTGTGTGAGAACCCATCGAGTGTCTTTCACCTTATGCTTTTATGCAAAGGGGAAGCCAAACCTACTAACACTTCACCACCTCTACCTTTAGTATTCTCTCAATTGTTGCAGGAATTCTCGGACGTCTTTCCCGACGAGCTACCTCCGGGTCTACCTCCACTTTGCGGAATCGAACACCGCATCGACCTCATACCCGGCGCACCACTTCCAAACAAGGCTCCTTACCGCGTCAACCTCGAGGAAACCAAGGAGATACAACGGCAAGTGCAACAACTCATCGACGAAGGTCATGTACATGAAAGCTTGAGCCCTTGTGCCGTTCCGGTTATTCTCGTGCCTAAGAAAGATGGAAGTTTTGCATGTGCTCCGATTGCCGACCTATAAATGCTATCACCGTTAGATACCGTTATCCTATCCCACGCTTAGACGACATGCTTGATGAATTATGTGGTGCCACCATCTTTTCAAAAATTGATCTTAAAAGTGGTTACTAGCAAATTCGCATTCAAGAGGGTGATGAGTGGAAAACGGCTTTCAAAACCAAATTTGGGTTATACGAGTGGCTTGTCATGCCAATGGGTTTATCGGAAGCACCCGGTTCATTTATGCGTCTTATGCATTTTTGTCTTCGACCCTACATAGGCGTCTTTGTAGTGGTCTACTTTGACGACATCCTCGTTTTTAGCAAGTCGCTTCAGGACCATGTGACACACATCCATGTCGTTTTACAAACCCTTCGGAAAGAGCGCTTATATGCTAACATGGAGAAACGCACTTTTGGCGTTGACAAGGTCGTATTCCTAGGATTTGTTGTTTCTTCAGAAGGTGTTCACGTTGATGAAACTAAAATTGAAGCAATTAAAACTTGTCCTCAACCAACGAATCTCATGCAAGTGCGTAGATTCCTTGGTCTAGCCGGTTTCTACCGACGTTTTGTAAAGGACTTTAGCACTATTGCTATGCTTCTACACGCCTTGAGCAAGAAGAACGCACCTTTCATTTGGGGTCCTTCGCAAGACACCACGTTCAATGAGCTAAAAAGCTTTCTTACCCACACACCACTTCTAGCCCTACCAAACTTTGATAAACCGTTTGAGATTCATTGTGACGCTGGCGGTACCGGCATAGATGGCGTGCTCATGCAAGAGAAACGCCCAATTGCGTACTTTAGCGGGAAGCTATCCGGAGCGCAACTTAACTACCCCATCTATGATAAAGAGCTATATGCCTTGGTGAGAGTTTTACGTGTTTGGGAACATTACCTTAGAACTCATGAATTCATTCTTCATACGGACCATGAGACTCTCAAGTATCTCAAAGGTCAAACTAAGTTGAACAAGCGTCATGCTAAGTGGAGTGAGTTCATTGAGTCGTTTCCCTTTGTCATCAAATACATCAAAGGCAAAGAAAATGTTGTGGCGGATGCGCTTTCCCGCAAATGCATGCTTGTTACACAACTTGAGTTGAATGTTATTGGCTTTGAGCACATAAAAGATTTATATGAGCATGATCCTTTCTTTGCAAATCCTTATGCTAAGTGTTTGACTCACACTTCTTGGGAACGTTACTACATAAAGGATGGATATCTTATGAGAGCTAATAAACTTTGCATTCCCGAGTCTTCGCTTCGTTTGCTCCTTTTGCAGGAATCTCATGGAGGAGGACTCATGGGACACTTTGGACGCGACAAGACATTTGCTACGCTCTCAAAGAACTACTTTTGGCCCAAGATGCTACGTGACGTCTCACGCCTCACCAACCGATGTTCTACATGCCGCAAAGCTAAGTCAAAAGCTCAATCTCATGGTCTTTACATGCCACTTCCTATTCCATACCATCCATGGGAAGACATAAGCATGGACTTTGTACTTGGATTGCCTAGGACTCAAAATGGCAAAGTGATGTAGGGTGGAACCCTAATCAGCGGACCTTTCACGATTTGGAGGATGGCACACGATGAACACGGGGAAAACACGGAGAAAGATGGGGAAAACACAAGAGAGAACACTCAAATCAACACGAGAGCAATCACACAAATGCTAGATTCGCGATACAAGGTTGAGATCCATGATGCAAGGTCAACAACGGTGATACAGATAGTCTTCTCCCGGAGGAGGTCTTGATATCCCGGGGGATCTTCTCCGTGAAGGAGGTCCTGAATCCGTAGTGGATCTTCTCCGTAGAGGCGCACCGTCTCGTGGGAGAAATCCACACAAGTATCAAATGAGCTAAAACCACAGCTAACCCTAAACGGAAAGAGGAGGGGAGTATATATAGTCTACGGGGCGAAGGGGTACACGGGCCTCGGCCCAGGGGATGCGCGCAGGCATATCAGGGGCCGGACGTCCGGGCGTCGAGCCGGATGTCCGGGGCTTCGCGGGGCGCCGGATGTCCGGGGCCATGGGCCGGATGTCCGGGCTGGAGTGGGCGCGCCTCGGGTGCTCTCTGGACAGAGGCGCCGGATTTCCGGGCCCGAGGCCGGATGTCCGGGCCATGCCTGGCCGGATGTCCGGGCCCTGGCCGGATGTCCGGGCCCTGTATGTTTGGCTGCTGCTGGCCTTCTGTAGCTGATCGTCCAGGGGCCGGATGTCCGGGCCAGGGGGCCGGATGTCCGGGGCCTGGAGCTGCCTTCTGGTCCTCTTGTTGCATCAGCTTGTCCATGACCTTGGGGACTTGTCCATCTTCAAGCTCTTCTCCGAAGCGGTCTCCTTCACACCTGAGCACGCAAAGCACATCCGTTTGAGGTAGCAACCATGTCTCGCAAGATTCGTATGGAAGTGAGGCTAGGAGTGACGTCACCTCGGTCTCGAAAGCTCTAGCACGAGCACGTGTCATCGGTCCTTGAAGCACTTGAGGAGGTGAAGGAGGGTCCGTGGGGATGACCTTGGGATGCTCCGCATCATCTCCCCTCCCTTGGGAGAGATCCGTCCTCGGATCGAATTCGTCATCACCATGGAACGGAGAGAGATCCTTGACGTTGAACGTGTCGCTCACGGAATACTTGTCTCGAGGGAGTTCGATCTTGTATGTGTTGTCGTTGTAGCGGGCGAGCACCTTGAATGGTCCGTCGGCGCGAGGTAGAAGCTTGGACTTGCGCTCGTGTGGGAAGCGTTCCTTGCGAAGATGAAGCCAGACAAGATCGCCCGGTTGGAACACCATTTGTGTCTTGTTGACGTTGAGCTTGGTGGCGAGACGTTGGACTTGGCGCTCGATCATTGTCCTTGTATCTTCGTGCACCTTCTTGAGGTAGGTTGCTCGAGCGCTTGCATCCATGTTGATGCGCTCTTGTAGCGGTAGAGGTAGAATGTCCAAAGGTGACAACGGGTTGAAGCCGTAGACAACCTCGAATGGCGACTTGCCGGTGGTCGAATGTCTTGCCCGGTTGTAGGCGTACTCGGCGATGGGTAAGCAATTCTCCCATTCCCGGATGTTCCGCTTGATCAACACACGAAGAAGAGTGGATAGCGTGCGGTTCGTCACCTCCGTCTGGCCATCCGTTTGTGGGTGGTACGCCGAAGAAAAGAGTAACTTGATTCCCAGCTTGGCACATAGTGTTTTCCAAAAGTAACTCAGGAACTTGACGTCCCGGTCCGACACGATCGTTTTAGGCACGCCATGAAGACGAAGTATCTCCCTGCAAAAGAGAGTGGCAACATGTGAAGCATCGTCGATCTTGTTGCAAGGAATGAAATGAGCCATTTTGGAGAATCTATCTACCACCACAAGCACAGAATCTTTGCCCGTTTGAGTCCTAGGCAAGCCAAGTATGAAATCCATGCTTATGTCTTCCCATGGATGATATGGAATAGGGAGAGGCATATAAAGACCGTGAGATTGAGCTTTGGACTTAGCTTTGCGGCATGTCGAACATCGGTTGGTGAGGCGTGAGACGTCACGAAGCATCTTGGGCCAAAAATAGTTCTTAGAGAGAGTAGCAAACGTCTTGTCGCGTCCAAAGTGTCCCATGAGTCCTCCTCCATGCGATTCCTGCAAAAGGAGCAAACGAAGTGAAGACTCGGGGATACAAAGTTTGTTAGTTCTCATAAGATATCCCTCCTTGATGTAGTAATGTTCCCAAGAAGTGTGAGTCAAGCATTTAGCATAAGCATTTGCAAAGAAAGGACCATGTTCATATAAATCTTTAATATGCTCAAAGCCAATCACATTCAACTCAAGTTGTGTTACAAGCATGCATTTGCGGGAAAGCGCGTCCGCCACAACATTTTCTTTGCCCTTGATGTATTTGATGACATAGGGAAAAGACTCAATGAACTCACTCCATTTAGCATGACGCTTGTTCAACTTAGTTTGACCTTTGAGATACTTGAGTGTCTCATGGTCCGTATTAAGAATGAATTCATGAGGTCTAAGATAGTGTTCCCAAACACGTAGAACTCTCACCAAGGCATAAAGCTCTTTATCATATATGGGGTAGTTAAGTTGCGCTCCCGATAGCTTCTCGCTAAAGTACGCAATTGGGCGCTTTTCTTGCATTAGCACGCCACCTATGCCGGTACCACTAGCATCACAATGAATCTCAAACGGTTTGTCAAAGTTTGGTAGGGCTAGAAGTGGTGCGTGCGTGAGCAAGCTCTTAAGCTCATTGAACGCGGTGTCTTGCGAAGGACCCCAAATGAAGGGTGCGTTCTTCTTGCTCAAAGCGTGTAGAGGCATAGCAATGGTGCTAAAGTCCTTCACAAAACGTCGATAGAAACCGGCTAGACCAAGGAAACTACGCACTTGCATGAGATTCTTTGGTTGAGGCCAAGTTTTAATTGCTTCAATTTTAGTTTCATCAACGTGAACACCTTGAGAAGAAACGACAAATCCTAGAAAGACAACCTTGTCAACGCCGAAAGTGCATTTCTCCATATTAGCATATAATTGTTGTTTGCGAAGTGCTTGTAAAACAAGTTGGACATGGTCAACATGTTCTTCAAGCGACTTGCTGAACACTAGAATGTCATCAAAGTAAACCACGACAAAGACACCTATGTAGGGTCTAAGAACGAAGTGCATAAGACGCACAAAAGTGCCGGGTGCTTCCGATAAGCCCATTGGCATGACAAGCCACTCATATAACCCAAACTTGGTTTTGAAAGCTGTTTTCCATTCATCACCCTCTTGAATGCGAATTTGGTAGTAGCCACTTTTAAGATCAATTTTTGAAAAGATGGTGGCACCACAAAGTTCATCAAGCATGTCATCTAAGCGAGGAATAGGGTGACGATATCTAACGGTGATAGCATTTATCGGACGACAATCGGAACACATGCGAAAAGTTCCGTCTTTCTTAGGCACGAGAATAACGGGAACGGCACAAGGGCTTAGACTTTCACGTACATGACCCTTGTCGATGAGTTTTTGCACTTGCCGTTGTATCTCCTTTGTTTCCTCGGGGTTGACGCGATAAGGAGCCTTGTTTGGAAGTGGAGCACCGGGTACTAGGTCGATGCGGTGCTCTATCCCTCGAAGTGGAGGTAGACCCGGTGGTAGCTCATCCGGAAAGACGTCCGAGAATTCCTACAACAATTTAGACAACACAAAAGGTGGGGGTGGTGAAGTGTTAGTAGGTTTGGCTTCCCCTTTGCATAGAAGCACAAGGTGGAAGACGCTCGATGGGTTCTCACACACTTCTCTCATCTCACGTTTTGTAGCAAATAGCACTAGTTGCTTCTTGTCGCTCATCGTGGAGTCGCTCATATTTGGCTTGTGGCTCTCGCTCTCCTTTTGGTGGCTCGCTCTCTCACCATTCTCTCCACGATGGGTGGTATGAACAAGCTTGTCGGCGGCAACTTGACTTGGGGACATTGGCCGAAGCACGAATTCCTTGCCCTTCATCTTGAAATGATAGTGATTCGTCCGTCCATTGTGTGTGACTCCACGATCATATTGCCATGGGCGTCCAAGAATAAGGTGGCACACGGACATGGGTATCACATCACACTCAAGAGTGTCCTCGTAGGCGCCAATCTTGAAAGAGACTTGCACGGTGTGCTCGACTCGAAGAATTCCGGCGTCGTTGAGCCACTGGACCTTGTAGGGGTGAGGATGCTTCGTCTTGACCAAATGAAGCTTGTCGCATAGCTCTTCGCTTGCCAAGTTGTGGCAACTTCCTCCATCGATGATAACCTTGACGGAGCGTCCATTAATGCCGGCCTTCGTATGGAAAATATGACATCGTTGGTCATCATGTTGTTGATGTTGGAGTGTCAAGACTTTGGAGACAACAAGGTTGGGGCTTGAGTCATTGTCGCAAAACACTTGAGTGTCTTCTTCTTCATTGACTTGGCGATGCATAGCGACATGCTCAAGTGCTTCCATCTCATCATCGCTCATGGAGTCATAAGATCCGTCGTCATTGATGATCATGGTGCGAACGGTCTTGCACTCAAATGACTTGTGGCCTCGTCCTTGGCACTTGAAGCATTTGATGGAGCTCGTCTTGTTATTGTCTTCGGTAGGAGTTGTAGTTGAGGAAGCTCTTGGCTTGAAGTTGCTGGTAGAAGGAGGACGACTCGATGTAGTGGCATTCTTGTAGCTTGACTTGTCACCGAAGTTTGTAGAAGGCTTGGTAGAGGTAGGAGGAGTAGCCGAAGTCGTTGAAGCTTGGTTGTAGGAGCCGAAGTTCTTGTAGTTGAACTTGGAGTACTTGTAGTCCTCTTGAACTTGTCGCTCCGCTTTGGTTGCTTGGTGTACTAGCTCGAGGAGATTGTTGTATGGTTGGAAGTCCGCAATCTTCTTGATTGGATAGTTGAGTCCATTCAAGAATCGCGCCATAGTTTGCTCTTCATCTTCCGTGATGTTTGCTCGTATAATGGCAATCTCCATCTCCTTGTAGTACTCTTCAACGGACTTGGTTCCTTGCTTGAGGAGTTGTAGCTTCTTGAACAAGTCGCGGTTGTAGTGTGTAGGCACGAAGCGTGCTCTCATCACTTCCTTCATTTGAGCCCAAGTGGTGATAGGAGGTTCGCCTTTGGCTTCTCCTCTCTATGATTTGCTCCCACCAAATGAGAACATAGTCTTGGAACTCAAGTGATGCCATTGCGATCTTCTTCTCTTCATCGAAGTTGTGAAGGCGAAAGATCTTGTCAACTTTCAATGCCCATGAGAGATAGTCTTCGGGATCAATGCTTCCGGAAAACTTTGGCATGGTGAACTTGAGCTTGCCATAGCGATGCTCGTCATTGTTTCCTTGCCTATTGGGAGGGCAATCTCGATTTTGGCGGTTTGCCATATCGTGTTGCTCTTGTTGAGGAAGATGTTCTTGTTGGGGTTGTTGCTCTTGCCGCGCTTGAGGAGGAGCTTCTTCTTGCATTCTTGCTTGATGTCTCCTTTCTCGCATCTCATCTCGAAGGAAATCCTCTTCTTGACGAGTGTGTCGATTGCGGGCGGCCACATTGCGATGTGCATCTTGTAACGCTCGTTGCGCCTCCATAGCTTGAGCTTCTCGACGTTGTTGTGCTTGACGGTTAGCCTCGGCATCTTGTTCTTCTTGATATTGGCGAGCTCGCTCTTGTTGTTGTTGGCGTAGTCGTTGCCGTTCTTGTGCTTGCTCAAGTGTAGCTTGGTTTTGACGACGTCGATTTTCTTGTTCGTCGAATAGCTCTTGGGAACTCTTGTCATGTGGAGGATGCCGACGGTCATGTCGAGCTTGACGAAGAGTGTTTGACGTAGGTGTACTTGAGTCTTGCGTTGAGTCGGTATGTCGACTTGAGCGGCTTCGTCGATGAGATGATGTTGAGGAAGAACGTCGGTTGATGATCAATGTCCGGAGCTCATTGTATTGAGTAGACATGTTGGTGTTGATGAGGTCGATTTGCTCCTTGGTACTTTGTTGGAATTGGCGCGCGTCCTCAGCGACTTGACCAATGTACTCTCGCATAGCTTCACTCTCTTGATGTAGAGCTCGTTGGACACCGAATAGATGTAGTTTGGTGACGTAGTTGTTCGCTTCTTGAGGATCGTCGAAGATCGGGTTGGTAGATGAACTTGGCCTATCCATCATCACAAGCAAGTATGTGAGTGGGAGAAAAGAGAAGACAATATCAATGTACCTTAACCGAGGTTGAAAATGGATCAATGATCACTCAACAATGTAACCCGGAAATAGCACTATTGGTATCACTTCGTGTCGATTCTCACACCTACACAAGTAAAGCTTTGAGAGGAGCTTGGTTAGGATGTGGCACAAATTCAATGCAATCATCAAAGTGACTCAATGATGTTGAAAATGGTTCACAATTTGCTCATGCAACAAGTGGATCACTAGCAAAGAGTAGCACACGGAACACACGCACGGATAGACAAATGTGGCTGTGCAACCAAGGATGAGCGAAAAATGTGGTAAACCACGGAAAATGCTCGTGTTGCACAACGCTAGAGAGACGCTAACCGATTGCTGCATAGGTGGATACACACTTGTGCACGACCTATAAGAGGCAAAACGTAATGACTATCTATCACAAGTATGCTATGAGTGTATGATGTGCCGATGCTTGAGCACAAGATGATGTTGCTATGTATGATCTCTTTGGATGCAAGGCATATGATGCTATTGTTTCTTTGCTTGGATTGGCTCTTTTGCTTAAAAGCTTTTGAGCTCTTTCGTTGGGCACATATGTATGCTTCTCGTATCAAGGTAGCTATTGTGTATGCGGGACACTCTTGCGGCACATGTAGATATGCAAGATACCAAGATGATGTGATGTGACTCACAATGATGTAGTATGCAATATCTATGACTATCACTAATGTGCACAAGTGTCGTGGCCCGGCAATACTCAAATGGCTAGTCTCAATGGGAAAGCTACGCAAAGATGGTTCATAGGGTGATAATGCAATTGCAAGGTAGAATGAGCGTAGTGTCGTCGATGTTACCGTCCTTGCCGAAGTTGAGCGGTGGTGTTGTAGAAGTCTTGCCGTTCCAAGGTAGCCTAAACATCCAAGGAAACGGAGGAAACCACAACTCAAGTATCCAAGGCAAATGGAGACAAACTTTTCAAACTCGGAGCGGGTAAGCGATGGTGGATGTGGAAATGGTGGTGGTATGCGGAAGAATGGGTGGATCACCGAACGAAGATGGCGGTGGTTTGCTAGGTGGGGTGAGGTGGATTTTTGTGGCTGCGGGGGGGGGG
>LR738710.1:406586912-406738668 GCA_902687465.1 Secale cereale
CCGGATGTCCGGGCTGGGCCGGATGTCCGGGGCACGAGCCGGATGTCCGGGGTGCCCGAGCCAGGAAGAACACGTTGCAAACGGTGGTTTCGGGGCAAGAATTCGGCGGATTTTGCGGATGAAATTTGAGGAAAAGTGGGGGAAAAGCTAGATCCACACGTGGCACAGCAAATCCATGGAACAAATTCAACAAAATCTTGCCAAATCAACAGATCACAGAAATTTTTTTTTGGGGCTCTTTTTGTGGGGAATTTTTCGAAATTGGGAAGAACACGACAAAAACAAGCTAGAAGACGGGGTGTGGGGCTCCAAAATCGTGAACAACCTTGCTCTTGATACCAAGATGATGTAGGGTGGAACCCTAATCAGCGGACCTTTCACGATTTGGAGGATGGCACACGATGAACACGGGGAAAACACGGAGAAAGATGGGGAAAACACAAGAGAGAACACTCAAATCAACACGAGAGCAATCACACAAATGCTAGATTCGCGATACAAGGTTGAGATCCATGATCCAAGGTCAACAACGGTGATACAGATAGTCTTCTCCCGGAGGAGGTCTTGATATCCCGGGGGATCTTCTCCGTGAAGGAGGTCCTGAATCCGTAGTGGATCTTCTCCGTAGAGGCGCACCGTCTCGTGGGAGAAATCCACACAAGTATCAAATGAGCTAAAACCACAGCTAACCCTAAACGGAAAGAGGAGGGGAGTATATATAGTCTACGGGGCGAAGGGGTACACGGGCCTCGGCCCAGGGGATGCGCGCAGGCATATCAGGGGCCGGACGTCCGGGCGTCGAGCCGGATGTCCGGGGCTTCGCGGGGCGCCGGATGTCCGGGGCATGGGCCGGATGTCCGGGCTGGAGTGGGCGCGCCTCGGGTGCTCTCTGGACAGAGGCGCCGGATTTCCGGGCCCGAGGCCGGATGTCCGGGCCATGCCTGGCCGGATGTCCGGGCCCTGGCCGGATGTCCGGGCCCTGTAGCTTTGGCTGCTGCTGGCCTTCTGTAGCTGATCGTCCAGGGGCCGGATGTCCGGGCCAGGGGGCCGGATGTCCGGGGCCTGGAGCTGCCTTCTGGTCCTCTTGTTGCATCAGCTCGTCCATGACCTTGGGGACTTGTCCATCTTCAAGCTCTTCTCCGAAGCGGTCTCCTTCACACCTGAGCACGCAAAGCACATCCGTTTGAGGTAGCAACCATGTCTCGCAAGATTCGTATGGAAGTGAGGCTAGGAGTGACGTCACCTCGGTCTCGAAAGCTCTAGCACGAGCACGTGTCATCGGTCCTTGAAGCACTTGAGGAGGTGAAGGAGGGTCCGTGGGGATGACCTTGGGATGCTCCGCATCACAAAGATTCTGTGTTTGTTGTCGTGGATAGATTCTCTAAAATGGCTCATTTCATTCCTTGTAACAAGATCGACGATGCTTCACATGTTGCAAATCTCTTTAGTACGGAGATCATTCGTTTACATGGAGTGCCCAAGACGATCGTGTCGGACCAGGACGTCAAGTTCTTGAGCTACTTTTGGAAGACTCTATGCGCCAAACTCGGAATCAAGCTCCTCTTCTCTTCGGCATACCATCCACAAACCGACGGCCAAACGGAGGTGACGAACCGCACGCTTTCGACTCTTCTTCGCGTGTTGATGAAGAAGAACATCAACGAATGGGAGCAATGCTTGCCCATCGCCGAGTACGCCTACAACCGCACAAGACATTCGACTACCGTCAAGTCCCCTTTCGAGGTCGTCTACGGTTTCAAACCGTTGTCCCCATTGGACATCCTACCTCTACCTCTACAAGAGCGCATCAACATGGACGCAAGTGCACGAGCAAGCTATCTCAAGAAGGTGCACAAATATACAAGGGCAATGATTGAGCGACAAGTCCATCGTCTCGCCACCAAGATCAACGACAATAAGGCACCAATGGTGTTCCAACCGGGAGATCTTGTTTGGCTTCATCTTCGCAAGGACCGTTTTCCACATGAGCGCAAGTCCAAACTACTACCTCGCGCCGACGGACCCTTCAAGGTGCTAGCACGCTACAACAACAATGCCTACAAGATCGACATCCCACGAGACAAGTACTCCGTGAGCGATACTTTGAACATCAAGGACCTATCTCCTTTCCATGGTGATGAAGATTTCGATCCGAGGTCGGATCTTTCCCAAGGGAGGGGAGATGATGCGGAGCATCCCAAGGTCATCCCCATGGACATACTGTCGACTCACCAAGTGCCCAAAGGACCAATGACTCGAGCCTGTGCAAGAGCTCTCGAGATCGAGGTGACTTCACTCCTTTCTCCACATCCTCCCGATTCACATGAGACATGGCTTCTACCCTCATCAGAAACTCTATGCATACTCAGGTACTTGGATGAAGCCCACGGGACAACTCTACACAACGGACAAGGCGGCGAGATCGACAAGTGCTTGGAACAAGAAGAAGTACGGCTGAAGATGCTACAGGCACCGGACGTCCAGCCCACACCGGACGACCGGTCACTTCCAGGCACCGGACGACCGGCGTTCACCGGACGATCGGCGACTCCCAGACGACCGGACGACCGGAAGCCACCGGACTTCCATGACACCCACGACAGAACATAAATAGCGGAAATCCGAGGATTACCGGACGTCCGGTCCCTCCCGAACCACCCGACGTCCGGTGACCAGCGGACGTCCGACCCGACGGCGTCATCCCATGTAATATATACTCGTTGACTTCTGATGCGGAGCATCCTAAGGTCATCCCCATGGACCCTTCATCGCCTCATCAAGTGCCCAAAGGACCAATGACTCGAGCCCGTGCAAGAGCTCTCGAGACCGAGGTGACTTCACTCCTTGCTCTAAATCCTTCCGATATACATGAGACATGGCTTCTACCCTCATCAGGAACTCTGTGCATACTCAGGTACCTGGATGAAGGCCACGGGACAGCTCAGCACAATGGTCAAGACGGCGAGTTCGACAAGTACCCAGAACAAGAAGGAAGGCTGAATATGCTACAGGCACCGGACGTCCGGCCTGCACCGGACGACCGGCGACTTCCAGGCACCGGACGACCGAAAGCCACCGGACGTCCGGCCACTCCCAGACGACCGGACGACCGGAAGCCACCGGACGTCCGTGACAACGACCACAGAAGCTAAATAGCGGAAATCCGAGGATTACCGGACGTCCGGTTCCTCCGGAACCTCCGGACGTCCGGTAACCAGCGGACGTCCGCCCCGACGGCGACCACTCATGTAATATATACTCGTTGACTTCCCTCCTTTCGAGGTAGCTTTTGGATAGCTCATTTCAGACCTCTGTGGATTCTCTCCTACGAGACCGCGGCCTCTTCGGAGAAGATCCACCTCGGATTCAAGACCTCCACATCGGGGAAGATCCCAAGGGAAATCCAAGACCTCCTCCGGGAGAAGACTATCTTTGTACCACCGTCGTTGACTATGGAACGTGTATCTCGATGTGTATCGTGGATCTAGCACCTGTGTGATCATATTTGTGTTGATTTGAGTGTTTCCCCTCGTGTTTTCCTCCGTTTCCGCCTTGTGTTCTCCGTGTTCGTCGTGGGATATTCTCCAATCGTGAAAAATGTGCTGATTAGGGTTCCACCCTACATCATCTTGGTATCCAGAGCATAGGTTGATCACGATTTTGGAGCCCCACACCCTGTTTTCTAGCTTGTTTTTGTTGTGTTCTTCCCAATTTCGAAAATTCCCCACAAAAATAGGCCCAAATTTTTTTTTGTGATCTGTTGATTTGGCAAGATTTTGTTGACATTGTTCCATGGATTTGCTGTGCCACGAGTGGATCTAGCTTTTCATAACCTTTTCACCGACTTTTCCCCACAAATTCGGCCACGTTTGACCAATTTGTCCACGGATCCGAGAATCCTAGCCCCAGACCTACCGGACGACCGACGTTTACCGGACGTCCGGCACCTCTCGAGACACCGGACGTCCGCTAAGCACCGGACGACCGGCACCCCTCTTACAGAAACATTTCCCGGATTTCCGGAACTTCCGGATGTCCGACACCCTCCGACAGACCGGACGACCGGTACCTACCGGACGTCCGACAGACCCTGACGAAGCTGAATCTGTTCAGTTACGTACCACCTTCCGCTACCACCTACCCTTCTTCCCACCTTCCGCGACCACCATCACTTAACCGCTACGATTTGGAACATCTTGTCTCCCTTTGCCTTGGATACTTGAGTTGTGGTTTCACCGTTTCCTTGGATGTTTAGGCTACCTTGGAAAGGCACGACTTCGACAACACCATCGCTCAACTTCGGTAAGGACGGTAACATCGACGACACTTTGTTCATTCTACCTTGCAATTGCATTGTCAACCTATGAACCATCTTTGCGTAGCTTTCCCATTGAGACTAGCCATTTGAGTATTGCCGGGCCACGACACTTATGCACATTAGTGATAGTCATAGCTACTTCATACCATATCATCATATCTCCGTGTGACACAAGAGTGATCGGCATACACAATAGCTACCTTGATACGAGAAGCATGCATAAGTATCCAAAGAAAGAGCTCACAAGCTTTTAAGCAACATAGCCAACCAAAGCAAAAAGACAATAGCATCATACGCTTTGCATCAAAAGAGATCATACATCATAGCAACATCATTTTGTGCCCAAGCATCGGCACATCATACACTCATAGCATACTTGTGATAGATAGTCGTTACGTTTTGCCTCTATAGGTCGTGCACAAGTGCGTATCCGCCTATTAAGCAATCGGTTAGCGTCTCTCTAGTGTTGTGCAACACGAGCATTTTCCGTGGTTTTCCACATTTTCGCTCATCCTTGGTTGCACAACCACATCTATCTATCCATGCGTGTGTTCCGTGTGCTACTTTGCTAGTGATCTATTTGTTGCATGAGCAAATTGTGAACCATTTTCAACATCATTGCGTCACTTTGACGATTGCATTGAATTTGTGCCACATCCTAACCAAGCTCCTCTCAAAGCTTTACTTGTGTAGGTGTGAGAATCGACACGAAGTGGTACCAATAGTGCTATTTCCGGGTTACATTATCGAGTGATCATTGATCCATTTTCAACTTCGGTTAAGGTACTTTTGGTATTGTCTTCTCCTTTCTCCCACTCACATACTTGCTTGTGATGATGGATAGGCCAAGTACATCTACCAACCCGATCTTTGACGATCCTCAAGAAGCGAACAACTACGTCACCAAACTACATTTCTTCGGTGTCCAACGAGCTCTACATCAAGAGAGTGAAGCTATGCGTGAGTACATTGGTCAAGTCGCCGAGGACGCGCGCCAATTTGAAGCAAGAACAAAAGAACAATTTGACATCATCAACACCAACATGTCTACTCAATACAACGAGCTCCGGACATTGATAATCAACCGAAGTTCTTCTTCAACATCCTCTCAAAGACGAAGCCGCTCAAGTCGACATTCCGACTCCACGCAAGACTCAAGTACACCTACGTCCAACACACTTCGTCAAGCCGCACGTCAAGATCGACATGACAACCGGCAGCCTGATGCGGAGCATCTCGAGGTCATCCCCATGGACCCTCCTTCACATCCTCAAGTGCCTCAAGGACCAATGACACGTGCTCGTGCTAGAGCTCTCGAGACCGAGGTGACGTCGCTCCTAACCCTACTTCCATACAAATCTTGCGGGACATGGTTGCTACCTCAAACGGATGTGCTTTGTGTGCTCAGGTGTGAAGAAGACCACATTGGAGAAGGGCGTGAAGATGGACAAGTCCCCAAGTTCACGGACGAGATGCTACATCGAAAAGGGCAGAAGAAGGCTCCAGGCCCCGGACATCCGGCCCCCTGGCCCGGACATCCGGCCCCTGGACGATCAACTCCAGAAAGCCACCTGCAGCAGAAGCTACAAGGCCCGGACATCCGGCCAGGGCCCGGACATCCGGCCAAGCATGGCCCGGACATCCGGCCTCGGGCCCGGAAATCCGGCGCCTTTGTCCAGAGAGCACCCGAGACCAGACCGCTCCAGCCCGGACATCCGGCTCCTCACCCCGGATATCCGGCGCCCCGCGAAGCCCCGGACATCCGGCCCGACGCCCGGACGTCCGGCCCCTGATATGCCTACGTGCATCCCCTGGGCCGAGGCCCGTGTACCCCTTCGCCCCGTTCACTATATATACTCCTTTCACCTTTCCGTTTAGGGTTAGCTATTGGATAGCTCATTTCTCAGACTTGTGTTGATTCTCTCCCACGAGACCGTGCGCCTCTACGGAGAAGATCCACTACGGATTCAAGGCCTCCACATCGGGGAAGATCCTACGGGATAATCAAGACCTCCTCACGGAGAAGACTACCCTTGTACCACCGACGTTGACTTTGGATCGTGTAGCTCGACTTTGTATCGCGAATCTAGCGCTTGTGTGATCATCTTCGTGTTGATTTGTGTGATTTCTCTCGTGTTTTCCCCGTTTTCCTCCTTGTGTTCTCCGTGTTCATCGTGGGACACTCTCCAAACGTGAAAGATCCGCTGATTAGGGTTCCACCCTACATCATCTTGGTATCTGAGCATAGGTTGATCACGATTTTGGAGCCCCACACCCCGTCTTCTAGCTTGTTTTTGTTGTGTTTTTCCCAATTTCGAAAAATTCCCCACAAAAAGAGCCCCAATTTTTTTTGTGATCTGTTGATTTGGCTAGATTTTGTTGACTTTGTTCCATGGATTTGCTGTGCCACGTGTGGATCTAGCTTTTCCTCCACTTTTCCCCAATTTTCATCCGCAAAATCCGACGAATTTTGGCCCCAAAACCACCGATTGCAAGGAGTTTTTCGTGGCCTCGGGCACCCCGGACATCCGTCCCGTGCCCCGGACATCCGGCCCGGCCCGGACACCCGGCCCCTGGCCCGGACATCCGGCCTCCCGCAGCCACTTTTCCACCACCACACCCCACCTTGCACTCCTCCACCGCCATTTTCGTTCGGTAACCCACCCATCTTTCCGCATACCACCACCACTTCCGCAACCACCATCGCTTACCCGCTCCGAGTTTGAAAAGTTTGTCTCCATTTGCCTTGGATACTTGAGTTGTGGTTTCACCGTTTCCTTGGATGTTTAGGCTACCTTGGAACGGCAAGACATCGACAACACCACCCCTCAACTTCGGCAAGGACGGTAACATCGACGACACTTTGTTCATTCTACCTTGCAATTGCATTGTCACCCTATGAACCATCTTTGCGTAGCTTTCCCATTGAGACTAGCCATTTGAGTATTGCCGGGCCACGACACTTGTGCACATTAGTGATAGTCATAGATATTGCATACTACATCATCATATCTCCGTGTGACACAAGAGTGTCCCGCATACACAATAGCTACCTTGATCCGCGAAGCATGCATAAGTACCCAAAGAAAGAGCTCACAAGCTTCTAAGCAAACGAGCCAACCAAAGCAAAAGACAATAGCATCATACGCCTTGCATCAAAAGAGATCATACATCATAGCAACTTCATCTTGTGCTCAAGCATCGGCACATCATACACTCATAGCATACTTGTGATAGACAGTCGTTACGTTTTGCCTCTTATAGGTCGTGCACAAGTGCGTATCCGCCTATTAAGCAATCGGTTAGCGTCTCTCTAGTGTTGTGCAACACGAGCATTTTCCGTGGTTTTCCACATTTTCGCTCACCCTTGGTTGCACAACCACATTTATCTATCCGTGCGTGTGTTCCGTGTGCTACTCTTTGCTAGTGATCTACTTGTTGCATGAGCAAATTGTGAACCATTTTCAACATCATTGAGTCAATTTGACGATTGCATTGAATTTGTGCCACATCCTAACCAAGCTCCTCTCAAAGCTTTACTTGTGTAGGTGTGAGAATCGACACGAAGTGATACCAATAGTGCTATTTCCGGGTTACATTATCGAGTGATCATTGATCCATTTTCAACCTTGGTTAAGGTACATTGATATTGTCTTCTCCTTTCTCCCACTCACATACTTGCTTGTGATGATGGATAGGCCAAGTACATCTTCCAACCCGATCTTCGACGATCCTCAAGAAGCGAACAACTACGTCACCAAACTACATCTTTTCGGTGTCCAACGAGCTCTACATCAAGAGAGTGAAGCTATGCGTGAGTACATTGGTCAAGTCGCCGAGGACGCGCGCCAATTTGAAGCAAGGACAAAAGAACAATTCGACACCATCAACACCAACATGACTACCCAATACAATGAGCTCCGGACATTGATAATCAACCGACGTTCTTCCTCAACATCTTCTCAAAGACGAAGCCGCTCAAGTCGACACTCCGACTCCACGCAAGACTCAAGTACACCTACGGCTAACACTCTTCGTCAAGCCGCACGTCAAGCTCGACATGACAACCGGCAGCCTCTTCATGACAAGAGTTCACAAGAGCTATTCGACGAGCAAGAAAGCCGACGTCGTCAAAACCAAGCTACAATAGAGCAAGCACAAGAACGGCAACGACTACGCCAACAACAACAAGAGCGAGCACGTCAATATCAAGAAGAACAAGACGCCGAGGCTAACCGCCAAGCACAACAACGTCGAGAAGCTCAAGCTATGGAGGCGCAACGTGCTTTACAAGATGCACATCGCAATGTGGCAGCCCGCACTCGACACACTCGTCAAGAAGAGGATTTCCTTCGCGATGAGATGCAGGAGAGGCGACATCAAGCAAGAATGCAAGAAGAAGCTCCTCCTCAAGCGCGGCAAGAGCAACAACCCCAACAAGAACATCTACATCAACAAGAGCAACAAGATATGGCAAACCGCCAAAATCGAGACCGCCCTCCCAATAGGCAAGGAAACAACGAGGAGCATCGCTATGGCAAGATCAAGTTCACCATGCCTAAGTTCTCCGGAAGCATTGATCCCGAAGACTATCTCTCATGGGCATTGAAACTTGACAAGATCTTTCGCCTTCACAACTTCGATGAAGAGAAGAAGATCGCAATGGCATCCCTTGAGTTCCAAGACTATGTTCTCATATGGTGGGAGCAAATTATAGAGAGAAGAGAAGCAAAAGGCGAACCTCCTATCACCACTTGGGCTCAAATGAAGGAAGTCATGAGAGCACGCTTTGTGCCTACCCACTACAACCGCGACTTGTTCAAGAAGCTACAACTCCTCAAGCAAGGTACCAAGTCCGTTGAAGAGTACTACAAGGAGATGGAGATTGCTATGATACGAGCAAACATCACGGAAGATGAAGAGCAAACCATGGCGAGATTCTTGAATGGACTCAACTATCCTATCAAGAAGATTGCGGAGTTCCAACCATACAACAATCTCCTCGAGCTAGTGCATCAAGCAACCAAAGCGGAGAGACAAGTTCAAGAGGACTACAAGTACTCCAAGTTCAACTCCAAGAACTTCGGCTCCTACAACCAAGCTTCAACGACTTCGGCTACTCTTCCTACCTCTACCAAGGCATCTACAAACGTAGGCGACAAGTCAAGCTACAAGAATGCGACTACATCGAGTCGTCCACCTTCTACCAACAACTTCAAGCCAAGAGCTTCCTCAACTACAAATCCAACCGAAGACAATAAAAAGACGAGCTCCATCAAATGCTTCAAGTGCCAAGGACGAGGCCACGAGTCATTTGAGTGCAAGACCGTTCGCACCAAGATCATCAACGACGACGGATCTTATGACTCCATGAGCGATGATGAGATGGAAGCACTTGAGCATGTCGCTATGCATCGCCAAGTGAATGAAGAAGAAGACCATCAAGTGTTTTGCGACAATGACTCAAGCCCCAACCTTGTTGTCTCCAAAGTCTTGACACTCCAACATCAACAAGATGACGACCAACGATGTCACATTTTCCAAATAAAGGCCGGCATCAATGGACGCTCCGTTAAGGTTATCATCGATGGAGGAAGTTGCCACAACTTGGCAAGCGACGAGCTATGCGACAAGCTTCATTTGGTCAAGACGAAGCATCCTCACCCCTACAAGGTCCAGTGGCTCAACGACGCCGGAATTCTTCGAGTCGAGCACACCGTGCAAGTCTCTTTCAAGATTGGCGCCTACGAGGACACTCTCGAATGTGATGTGATACCCATGTCCGTGTGCCACCTTATTCTTGGACGTCCATGGCAATATGATCGTGGAGTCACACACAATGGACGGACAAATCACTATCATTTCAAGATGAAGGGCAAGGAATTCGCGCTCCGACCAATGGCTCCAAGTCAAGTAGCCGCCGACAAGCTTTTACCTACCAACCATCGTGGAGAGAATGGTGAGAGAGCGAGCCACCAAAAAGAGAGCGAGAGCCACAAGCCAAATATGAGCGCCTCCACGATGAGCGACAAGAAGCAACTAGTCCTATTTGCCACCAAACGTGAGATGAGAGAAGTGTGTGAGAACCCATCGAGCGTCTTCCACCTTGTGCTTCTATGCAAAGGGGAAGCCAAACCTACTAACACTTCACCACCTCCACCTTTTGTGTTGTCTCAATTGTTGCAGGAATTCTCGGACGTCTTTCCCGATGAACTACCTCCGGGTCTACCTCCACTTCGCGGAATCGAACACCGCATCGACCTCGTACTCGGTGCTCCACTTCCAAACAAGGCTCCCTACCGCGTCAACCCCGAGGAAACAAAGGAGATACAACGGCAAGTGCAAAAAATCATCAACAAAGGTCATGTACGTGAAAGCTTAAGCCCTTGTGCCGTTCCCGTTATCCTCGTGCCTAAGAAAGATGGAAGTTTTCGCATGTGTTCCGATTGTCATCCGATAAACGCTATCACCGTTAGATACCGTCACCCTATTCCACGCTTAGACGACATGCTTGATGAATTATGTGGTGCCACCATCTTTTCAAAAATTGACCTTAAAAGTTGTTACTACCAAATTCGCATTCAAGAGGGTGATGAGTGGAAAACAGCTTTCAAAACCAAGTTTGGGTTATACGAGTGGCTTGTTATGCCAATGGGCTTATCGGAAGCACCCGGCACATTCGTGCGTCTTATGCATTTTGTTCTCCGACCCTATGTAGGCGTCTTTGTAGTGGTTTACTTTGATGACATTCTCGTCTTTAGCAAGTCGCTTGAGGAACATGTTGACCATGTCCAACTGGTTTTGCAAGCACTTCGCAAACAACAATTATATGCTAATATGGAGAAATGCACTTTTGGCGTTGACAAGGTTGTCTTTCTAGGATTTGTCGTTTCTTCTCAAGGTGTTCACATTGATGAAACTAAAATTGAAGCAATTAAAACTTGGTCTCAACCAAAGAATCTCATGCAAGTGCGTAGTTTCCTTGGTCTAGCCGGTTTCTATCGACGTTTTGTGAAGGACTTTAGCACCATTGATATGCCTCTACACGCTTTGAGCAAGAAGAACGCACCCTTCATTTGTGGTCCTTCGCAAGACACCGCGTTCAATGAGCTTAAGAGCTTGCTCACGCACGCACCACTTCTAGCCCTACCAAACTTTGACAAACCGTTTGAGATTCATTGTGATGCTAGTGGTACCGGCATAGGTGGCGTGCTAATGCAAGAAAAGCGCCCACTTGCGTACTTTAGCGAGAAGCTATCGGGAGCGCAACTTAACTATCCCATCTATGATAAAGAGCTTTATGCCTTGGTGAGAGTTTTATGTGTTTGGGAACACTATCTTAGACCTCATGAATTCATTCTTCATACGGACCATGAGACACTCAAGTATCTCAAAGGTCAAACTAAGTTGAACAAGCGTCATGCGAAATGGAGTGAGTTCATTGAGTCTTTTCCCTATGTCATCAAATACATCAAGGGCAAAGAAAATGTTGTGGCGGACGCGCTTTCCCGCAAATGCATGCTTGTAACACAACTTGAGTTGAATGTGATTGGCTTTGAGCATATTAAAGATTTATATGAGCATGACCCTTTCTTTGCAAATGCTTATGCTAAGTGCTTGACTCAACCTTCTTGGGAACATTACTACATCAAGGATGGATATCTAATGAGAGCTAACAAACTTTGCATTCCCGAGTCTTCGCTTCGTTTGCTTCTTTTGCAGGAATCTCATGGAGGAGGACTCATGGGACACTTTGGACGCGACAAGACGTTTGCTACCCTCTCTAAGAACTATTTTGGCCCAAGATGCTTCGTGACGTCTCACGCCTCACCAACCGATGTTCGACATGCCGCAAAGCTAAGTCCAAAGCTCAATCTCACGGTCTCAACCTCACGAACGACATCTACCAAGAGCTCAAGAACGACAACGACATCATCATCATGAAGATGCTCGACAAGCGCATACCTACAAGTCCAAAGAAGCTCTACATCACGCCAAGGCCAAGCTTCAAGAGCAAAAGATAAGACCGCGAGACAAGCACACCCAAGATGGAGCTACGGCTACAACCACCACTTCGGCATCTTCGCCAAGTGCTATCAAGGCATCTTCGCCTTCGGACGTACGGCATCTTCGCCTACCTCCCATGAGTTCGCCTACTTCGACATCTCCAACTACAAGGCGACCACCTACGAGCGAGGGTGACACTTCCATCTTCGGAAGCTCCCCACACCAAGACGGCGACAAGATGGTCGATCAAGGGCCATCCCCTTCGACTACGGCATTCACCTTTGGAGGCGTTATGGATGAGGCGGCGAAAGGAGTTGAGTTTGGAGACGTTTGCACCTACATTTCTCCGACACCCATATATCATGAGATGCCCCAATTTTCATGTGAGGAGAGACACCACCATATGAGTAACATGAGTGACTCCACCATATGTGAGATTGAGAGCACTTCTTTTGAGCAGACGAGAGTGATCACCACTATCCCCACACATGAGAGCATGCCACACATCATATGTGAGGTTGAGAGCCATTTGAGTGACTCCACCAACCATACGAGTGAGCGCATCCATGAGGGAGTGAGTGAGCCACACCACTTAGTGAGTGAGGTAGTTGATAGGGCATGTGAGGCCACTATGATTTCTAACGACTTAACCTCTACTCCGAGTGTGTTTTCTTTGGTGCTAGGTCTCCTACAAAAGGGCATGCCTACCCTTGACGAGTCCATCCCTCCAATGGACAACCCGATGGCCATGGTGGAAGACGATGCACCACCCACATGGTTCCATCAAGATGAAGATGAGCATGATTGGATCTTGAACACCTCACCTACAACACATGAGCGACGCTCCAAAGGTAAAATAGGTGAAGGTGATGCTCTTGTCCCACTAGTGGACTATATCACCAATGATTGCTTGCATGATGTTGATTCACTTATGACCATACTTCATGCTAGTGCAACTTCCTCATGTCTTGACTTACCTGTTTATGATGAATATGATGATGAGCATGTTGAGTTGCCTAGTTGTGATGCTATGCTCCATAGGATATCATGTGAAAATTCTTTTGGTCACATCATGTTTGATAATCCTTTGAGCTTGTCATATGCTATGAGTGAGATCTCCCATATTGCATCATTTCAATCTCAACATAGTACCTATACATGCCCCATTAAAGTGAATCCTATTTGCACTTGTGGCATAGATGACAAGATGATGGTCATTGGAATGTGTTTCTCTTGCGATGATATTGCCATGCTTCCTTTACATGATGTGCGCAATTCATCTAATATACCATGTCATGATCACTTTGCTCCCGATATGCATTGTTTTGGATGTTATCAATATTCTCCATGCGATGTTTCCATTGATGCTCTTGAGGAGACCCCCATAGTTTCCTCATACATACTAGGAGATCTTGATGCATTACATACTTTGCATAGCTCCCATAATTGTGTGCACCATATGCATTCCATGAATAACAATGCTCTACCTACTTGTCATGATGCATTACACAATTTGAGTCTCCATTATGCTATACATAACAAGAAACCTCTCATGATGGATGACATGTTTCTATATCACGCATCTCATTTATTTGAGCATTGGCTATTTTGTGCTAACCACCACACGCACGTGCGCATCATGATGGATGATGTGTACATATACCACGCACACACAATTTTTCCTTTGTGTTTGTTTTGTGTAGGTACTCATGAACACTTGTCAACCTCACAATCCCATGAGTTGACAAAACGAGCTCTTGAGAGCAACGACGATTTGGGATCCCGTGGATTGTCCCTACCACCGTTCTTTTTGTGCAACGACTACGCACATCTCTTTTACTTGGCTCTCACACGGCTATGGGCTATTTGCCACTTTTCACATTATGCCCATACTATCGTGTTCACTTTGCATGTTATGCCTCTTGCTATGATTTTGCCATGCAATTGTGACCCTTGCTTGCAATTACCCATGATTCACCATTATGATACTCCTATGTGTATTTGCATGCTTGGTGGAGATACTTGTAGCTACTACCATGATTTCTTTGTACCCCATGCTATTGTTGATTCTTGTGTTGGGAGAGTCATGATACTCCATTGCTATTTACATAGGACTTCTTGTCACCACAATGATGAGACTTTGCTCATATCTTGCTTTCATGCTTGTGCTATGCCATGTGCATTATTCATGCCTACAATTTGCGCACATGACATGCTTGCCATGATTACCTCTAGTACGTTGCATCTTCGCACTACTAGCTTGTTTGACTTGATTGCTATGATTGCTTGCTATGTTGCATCACCCATGTTCCACTCTTGCTTGCTTTCTTGGGTTGATGACATATATGTTCATGCCAGTCACATGATATATCTTGATCATTGTCATTTGTCTCCACTAGTTGCATCTCTCATCACTTGTATTGAGTGCAACAATGCTATGTTTGTTGATCTTGGAGACTTGGACACCATACTTGTGATGCATGCTTGCTTGTTTGAGCCTAATGCCCTTGGTTGTTCTCGCATCTTATGCCTACATACCATGCACCACACCCTTGTACTTTCTTATGATAAGAATGATGCAAGCACTTGTTGGGTATTTTCCCGCACGAATGCTAGGTTTTGCATTATGGCTAACCTCATTTGTTTTTCCGAGTGTTTGTCATGTTCTTTCATTTTGAAGGATTCACAAGGCGGTACCATCACAAGGCATCTTTGGCATGTGAAGGCATACATGATGTGCAACACCAAAATCTTCGAGAAATTCCTAAAGGTGAATTCCTTCCTTTTGAGCCATCCTCACATACGCATATTGGATGGGTCATTCTTTCATTGTTGTCTACTTCTTCTTGTCTACATGATAGATCTATTGGAGAGAGGACCTACATTGGAGATGGACCTTCAAGATGAGGAGCGCTCGGACTTATTGGATGCACCTTCGTACCTTCACTCATGCCACGACATCGAGCATTGGTATGTCAAAACCCCTTTGACACATTGCACCAAAAACTTCATATTTGTTGATTGTGTGCTCACATGCCATGCTCCATGGACATATCATTCCCATAACAAATTTGCATCTTGCCCATGGATTGACTCACATTATGATTGCCTTGTTGCATCTTGTATCCCCATGTCATCCATGATATATGAGCTTGTGCATTTCCTTAGCAAATTTGTTGTGATCTTTCTTGATGGCATATTCTTACATCATGATCATCTTGTCCTCCATCAATTGCATGATAACATACACATATTGAGCATCCATTGCCATGTTCATGCTCTTGATAAAGCATCACACTATGACATCATTTTGCACAATGGTAGCAATTGTAGCTTTGTGCAACATGCCAATTACCCTACCTTTGTGTGCACAACAAATGAATTTGCTCCCATGAATGCTTCGCATGTCATTGTACATCTTTTGGATAAGCATCACGTGCCTTGTCACACGGACTCACACTTACACGATGGACACTTTGTGTGCGCTAACAATTGTATTTCCGAGTGTTGTTTGTGTTTGCTCTTATTGCATGTATATCACTCCGACGACACTTTGGAGTACTTGGATTGCGCCATGTCTACGACTACGTCCAACTACAAGTCCGTCCACGACAACCGTTTCCATGGTGATGAGGTTTTTGATCCGAGGTCGGATCTTTCCAAAGGGAGGGGAGATGATACGGAGCATCCTTCGCTCATCCCCATGTACACCATTTGGACGCAAGGTGATCCTGTTCCTCGATGCTTTACCTTTCCTTTCTCGCGAGATATGGATGCTACTTTAAGCGCGGACCTTGTGCATGCTCAGGAACACCCATGGAGAGCCCAAGGACCAAGGCCAAGTGAGCGCGAGAGGGAGGGAAGAAGGACCAGCATCTACAGGCCCCGGACATCCGACCCCCAAGCCCGGACATCCGGCGCCCCTTCACAGAAGCTAGCACCGCAAGCCCGGACATCCGGCCCCATGCCCCGGACATCCGGCTCCACTCGAAGCCCCGGACATCCGGCCCCTTCGCCGGAAATCCGGCCCCTCATCACAGAAGGCAACCGAAGCCGGCCACGCTCAGCCCGGACATCCGGCCAGAGGCCCGGACATCCGGCTCCTCGCGAGCCGCCGGACATCCGGCCCCCGGCCCGGACATCCGGCGCCTGCCTGCGCGCAGAGACGGGCCTGAGGCCCATGTATCCCTCTCCCACTTACCCCTTCGTGGACCTAGACTATATATACTCCTCCCCCTCCTCCATTTGAGGGTTAGCTTAGTGATAGCTCATTTGATACCTAGAGCTTTGCTCATCTAGTGGTTCATCTCCTTGTGAGTGACTGCGGCCCCTCTACGGAGAAGATCCACACGGATTCAAGACCTCCGCTACGGAGAAGATCCCGCGGGATACCCCCCAAGACCTCCTCACGGAGAAGAACCGGTTACCCTTTGTATCGTCCCTTGTTGATCATGGATCTTGTATCTCTTTGTGTTTCGAGGATCTAGCATATGTGTGACTTGTTCTTGTTGGTTTGAGTGATTCTCTCGTGTTTCCCTCGTGATTCCCCTTTGTGTTCTTCGTGTTCATCGTGGGATCCCCTCCATTTCGTGAAAGATCGGCCACATAGGGTTCCACCCTACATCAGCCAAGCTCGGAATCAAGCTACTCTTTTCTTCGGCGTACCATCCACAAACGGACGGCCAGACGGAGGTGACGAACCGTACGCTATCCACTCTTCTTCGTGTGTTGATCAAGAGGAACATCCGGGAATGGGAGCATTGCTTGCCCATCACCGAGTACGCCTACAACCGCGCACAACATTCGACCACCGGCAAGTCGCCATTCGAGGTTGTCTTCGGCTTCAACCCGTTGTCACCTTTGGACATTCTACCTCTACCTCTACAAGAGCGCGTCAACATGGACGCAAGTACACGAGCAAGCTATTTCAAGAAGGTGCACGCAGATACAAGGGCCATGATCGAGCGGCAAGTCCAACGTCTCGCCACCAAGCTCAACGTCAACAAGGCACCAATGGTGTTCCAACCGGGAGATCTTGTTTGTGATGCGGAGCATCCCAAGGTCATCCCCACGGACCCTCCTTCACCTCCTCAAGTGCTTCAAGGACCGATGACACGTGCTCGTGCTAGAGCTTTCGAGACCGAGGTGACGTCACTCCTAGCCTCACTTCCATACGAATCTTGCGAGACATGGTTGCTACCTCAAACGGATGTGCTTTGCGTGCTCAGGTGTGAAGGAGACCGCTTCGGAGAAGAGCTTGAAGATGGACAAGTCCCCAAGGTCATGGACAAGCTGATGCAACAAGAGGACCAGAAGGCAGCTCCAGGCCCCGGACATCCGGCCCCCTGGCCCGGACATCCGGCCCCTGGACGATCAGCTACAGAAGGCCAGCAGCAGCCAAAGCTACAGGGCCCGGACATCCGGCCAGGGCCCGGACATCCGGCCAGGCATGGCCCGGACATCCGGCCTCGGGCCCGGAAATCCGGCGCCTCTGTCCAGAGAGCACCCGAGGCGCGCCCACTCCAGCCCGGACATCCGGCCCATGGCCCCGGACATCCGGCGCCCCGCGAAGCCCCGGACATCCGGCTCGACGCCCGGACGTCCGGCCCCTGATATGCCTGCGCGCATCCCCTGGGCCGAGGCCCGTGTACCCCTTCGCCCCGTAGACTATATATACTCCCCTCCTCTTTCCGTTTAGGGTTAGCTGTGGTTTTAGCTCATTTGATACTTGTGTGGATTTCTCCCACGAGACGGTGCGCCTCTACGGAGAAGATCCACTACGGATTCAGGACCTCCTTCACGGAGAAGATCCCCCGGGATATCAAGACCTCCTCCAGGAGAAGACTATCTGTATCACCGTTGTTGACCTTGGATCATGGATCTCAACCTTGTATCGCGAATCTAGCATTTGTGTGATTGCTCTCGTGTTGATTTGAGTGTTCTCTCTTGTGTTTTCCCCATCTTTCTCCGTGTTTTCCCCGTGTTCATTGTGTGCCATCCTCCAAATCGTGAAAGGTCCGCTGATTAGGGTTCCACCCTACATCATCTTGGTATCAAGAGCAAGGTTGTTCACGATTTTGGAGCCCCACACCCCGTCTTCTAGCTTGTTTTCATCGTGTTCTTCCCAATTTCGAAAAATTCCCCACAAAAAGAGCCCCAAAAAAAAAATTCTGTGATCTGTTGATTTGGCAAGATTTTGTTGAATTTGTTCCATGGATTTGCTGTGCCACGTGTGGATCTAGCTTTTCCCCCACTTTTCCACCTCACCCCACCTAGCAAACCACCGCCATCTTCGTTCGGTGATCCACCCATTCTTCCGCATACCACCACCATTTCCACATCCACCATCGCTTACCCGCTCCGAGTTTGAAAAGTTTGTCTCCATTTGCCTTGGATACTTGAGTTGTGGTTTCCTCCATTTCCTTGGATGTTTAGGCTACCTTGGAACGGCAAGACTTCTACAACACCACCGCTCAACTTCGGCAAGGACGGTAACATCGACGACACTACGCTCATTCTACCTTGCAATTGCATTGTCACCCTATGAACCATCTTTGCGTAGCTTTCCCATTGAGACTAGCCATTTGAGTATTGCCGGGCCACGACACTTGTGCACATTAGTGATAGTCATAGATATTGCATACTACATCATTGTGAGTCACATCACATCATCTTGGTACCTTGCATATCTACATGTGCCGCAAGAGTGTCCCGCATACACAATAGCTACCTTGATACGAGAAGCATACATATGTGCCCAACGAAAGAGCTCAAAAGCTTTTAAGCAAAAGAGCCAATCCAAGCAAAGAAACAATAGCATCATACGCCTTGCATCCAAAGAGATCATACATAGCAACATCATCTTGTGCTCAAGCATCGGCACATCATACACTCATAGCATACTTGTGATAGATAGTCGTTACGTTTTGCCTCTTATAGGTCGTGCACAAGTGCGTATCCGCCTATTAAGCAATCGGTTAGCGTCTCTCTAGCGTTGTGCAACACGAGCATTTTCCGTGGTTTACCACATTTTTCGCTCATCCTTGGTTGCACAGCCACATTTGTCTATCCGTGCGTGTGTTCCGTGTGCTACTCTTTGCTAGTGATCCACTTGTTGCATGAGCAAATTGTGAACCATTTTCAACATCATTGAGTCACTTTGACGATTGCATTGAATTTGTGCCACATCCTAACCAAGCTCCTCTCAAAGCTTTACTTGTGTAGGTGTGAGAATCGACACGAAGTGATACCAATAGTGCTATTTCCGGGTTACATTGTTGAGTGATCATTGATCCATTTTCAACCTCGGTTAAGGTACATTGATATTGTCTTCTCTTTTCTCCCACTCACATACTTGCTTGTGATGATGGATAGGCCAAGTTCATCTACCAACCCGATCTTCGACGATCCTCAAGAAGCGAACAACTACGTCACCAAACTACATCTATTCGGTGTCCAACGAGCTCTACATCAAGAGAGTGAAGCTATGCGAGAGTACATTGGTCAAGTCGCCGAGGACGCGCGCCAATTCCAACAAAGTACCAAGGAGCAAATCGACCTCATCAACACCAACATGTCTACTCAATACAATGAGCTCCGGACATTGATCATCAACCGACGTTCTTCCTCAACATCATCTCATCGACGAAGCCGCTCAAGTCGACATACCGACTCAACACAAGACTCAAGTACACCTACGTCAAACACTCTTCGCCAAGCTCGACATGACCGTCGGCATCCTCCACATGACAGGAGTTCCCAAGAGCTATTCGACGAACAAGAAAATCGACGTCGTCAAAACCAAGCTACACTTGAGCAAGCACAAGAACGGCAACGACTACGCCAACAACAACAAGAGCGAGCTCGCCAATATCAAGAAGAACAAGATGCCGAGGCTAACCGTCAAGCACAACAACGTCGAGAAGCTCAAGCTATGGAGGCGCAACGAGCGTTACAAGATGCACATCGCAATGTGGCCGCCCGCAATCGACACACTCGTCAAGAAGAGGATTTCCTTCGAGATGAGATGCGAGAAAGGAGACATCAAGCAAGAATGCAAGAAGAAGCTCCTCCTCAAGCGCGGCAAGAGCAACAACCCCAACAAGAACATCTTCCTCAACAAGAGCAACACGATATGGCAAACCGCCAAAATCGAGATCGCCCTCCCAATAGGCAAGGAAACAATGACGAGCATCGCTATGGCAAGCTCAAGTTCACCATGCCAAAGTTTTCCGGAAGCATTGATCCCGAAGACTATCTCTCATGGGCATTGAAAGTTGACAAGATCTTTCGCCTTCACAACTTCGATAAAGAGAAGAAGATCGCAATGGCATCACTTGAGTTCCAAGACTATGTTCTCATTTGGTGGGAGCAAATCATAGAGAGAAGAGAAGCCAAAGGCGAACCTCCTATCACCACTTGGGCTCAAATGAAGGAAGTGATGAGAGCACGCTTCGTGCCTACACACTACAACCGCGACTTGTTCAAGAAGCTACAACTCCTCAAGCAAGGAACCAAGTCCGTTGAAGAGTACTACAAGGAGATGGAGATTGCCATGATACGAGCAAACATCACGGAAGATGAAGAGCAAACTATGGCGCGATTCTTGAATGGACTCAACTCTCCAATCAAGAAGATTGCGGACTTCCAACCATACAACAATCTCCTCGAGCTAGTACACCAAGCAACCAAAGCGGAGCGACAAGTTCAAGAGGACTACAAGTACTCCAAGTTCAACTACAAGAACTTCGGCTCCTACAACCAAGCTTCAACGACTTCGGCTACTCCTCCTACCTCTACCAAGCCTTCTACAAACTTCGGTGACAAGTCAAGCTACAAGAATGCCACTACATCGAGTCGTCCTCCTTCTACCAACAACTTCAAGCCAAAAGCTTCCTCAACTACAACTCCTACCGAAGACAATAACAAGACGAGCTCCATCAAATGCTTCAAGTGCCAAGGACGAGGCCACAAGTCATTTGAGTGCAAGACCGTTCGCACCATGATCATCAACGACGATGGATCTTATGACTCCATGAGCGATGATGAGATGGAAGCACTTGAGCATGTCGCTATGCATCGCCAAGTCAATGAAGAAGAAGACAATCAAGTGTTTTGCGACAATGACTCAAGCCCCAACCTTGTTGTCTCCAAAGTCTTGACACTCCAACACCAACAAGATGACGACCAACGTTGTCACATTTTCCACACGAAGGCCGGCATCAATGGACGCTCCGTCTAGGTTATCATCGATGGAGGAAGTTGCCACAACTTGGCAAGCGAAGAGCTATGCGACAAGCTTCATTTGGTCAAGACGAAGCATCCTCACCCCTACAAGGTCCAGTGGCTCAACGACGCCGGAATTCTTCGAGTCGAGCACACCGTGCAAGTCTCTTTCAAGATTGGCGCCTACGAGGACACTCTTGAGTGTGATGTGATACCCATGTCCGTGTGCCACCTTATTCTTGGACGCCCATGGCAATATGATCGTGGAGTCACACACAATGGACGGACGAATCACTATCATTTCAAGATGAAGGGCACGGAATTCGTGCTTCGGCCAATGTCCCCAAGTCAAGTTGCCGCCGACAAGCTTGTTCATACCACCCATCGTGGAGAGAATGGTGAGAGAGCGAGCCACCAAAAGGAGAGCGAGAGCCACAAGCCAAATATGAGCGACTCCACGATGAGCGACAAGAAGCAACTAGTGCTATTTGCTACAAAACGTGAGATGAGAGAAGTGTGTGAGAACCCATCGAGCGTCTTCCACCTTGTGCTTCTATGCAAAGGGGAAGCCAAACCTACTAACACTTCACCACCCCCACCTTTTGTGTTGTCTAAATTGTTGCAGGAATTCTCGGACGTCTTTCCGGATGAGCTACCACCGGGTCTACCTCCACTTCGAGGGATAGAGCACCGCATCGACCTAGTACCCGGTGCTCCACTTCCAAACAAGGCTCCTTATCGCGTCAACCCCGAGGAAACAAAGGAGATACAACGGCAAGTGCAAAAACTCATCGACAAGGGTAATGTACGTGAAAGTCTAAGCCCTTGTGCCGTTCCCATTATTCTCGTGCCTAAGAAAGACGGAACTTTTCGCATGTGTTCAGATTGTCGTCCGATAAATGCTATCACCGTTAGATATCGTCACCCAATTCCTCGCTTAGATGACATGCTTGATGAACTTTGTGGTGCCACCATCTTTTCAAAAATTGATCTTAAAAGTGGCTACTACCAAATTCGCATTCAAGAGGGTGATGAATGGAAAACAGCTTTCAAAACCAAGTTTGGGTTATATGAGTGGCTTGTCATGCCAATGGGCTTATCGGAAGCACCCGGCACTTTTGTGCGTCTTATGCACTTCGTTCTTAGACCCTACATAGGTGTCTTTGTGGTGGTTTACTTTGATGACATTCTAGTGTTTAGCAAGTCGCTTGAAGAACATGTTGACCATGTCCAACTTGTTTTACAAGCACTTCGCAAACAACAATTATATGCTAATATGGAGAAATGCACTTTCGGCGTTGACAAGGTTGTCTTTCTAGGATTTGTCGTTTCTTCTCAAGGTGTTCACGTTGATGAAACTAAAATTGAAGCAATTAAAACTTGGCCTCAACCAAAGAATCTCATGCAAGTGCGTAGTTTCCTTGGTCTAGCCGGTTTCTATCGACGTTTTGTGAAGGACTTTAGCACCATTGCTATGCCTCTACACGCTTTGAGCAAGAAGAACGCACCCTTCATTTGGGGTCCTTCGCAAGACACCGCGTTCAATGAGCTTAAGAGCTTGCTCACGCACGCACCACTTCTAGCCCTACCAAACTTTGACAAACCGTTTGAGATTCATTGTGATGCTAGTGGTACCGGCATAGGTGGCGTGCTAATGCAAGAAAAGCGCCCAATTGCGTACTTTAGCGAAAAGCTATCGGGAGCGCAACTTAACTACCCTATCTATGACAAAGAGCTTTATGCCTTGGTGAGAGTCTTACGTGTTTGGGAACACTATCTTCGACCTCATGAATTCATTCTTCATACGGACCATGAGACACTCAAGTATCTCAAAGGTCAAACTAAGTTGAACAAGCGTCATGCTAAATGGAGTGAGTTCATTGAGTCTTTTCCCTATGTCATCAAATACATCAAGGGCAAAGAAAATGTTGTGGCGGACGCGCTTTCCCGCAAATGCATGCTTGTAACACAACTTGAGTTTAATGTGATTGGCTTTGAGCATATTAAAGATTTATATGAGCATGATCCTTTCTTTGCAAATGCCTATGCTAAATGCTTGACTCACACTTCTTGGGAGCATTACTACATCAACGATGGATATCTTATGAGAGCTAACAAACTTTGCATTCCCGAGTCTTCGCTTCGTTTGCTCCTTTTGCAGGAATCGCATGGAGGAGGACTCATGGGACACTTTGGACGAGACAAAACGTTTGCTACACTCTCTAAGAACTATTTTTGGCCAAAGATGCTTCGTGACGTCTCACGCTTCACCAACCGCTGTTCTACATGCCGCAAAGCTAAGTCCAAAGCTCAATCTTATGGTCTTTATATGCCTCTTCCTATTCCATATCACCCATGGGAAGACATAAGCATGGATTTCATACTTGGCTTGCCTAGGACTCAAAATGGCAAAGATTCAGTGCTTGTCGTGGTAGATAGGTTCTCCAAAATGGCTCATTTCATTCCTTGTAACAAGATCGACGATGCTTCACATGTTGCAACTCTCTTTTGCAGGGAGATAATTCGTCTACACGGCGTGCCCAAAACGATCGTCTCCGACCGGGACGTCAAGTTCCTGAGTTACTTTTGGAAAACACTATGTGCCAAGCTCGGAATCAAGCTTCTATTTTCTTCGGCGTACCATCCACAAACGGACGGCCAGACGGAGGTGACGAACCGCACGCTATCCACTCTTCTTCGTGTGTTGATCAAGAGGAACATCCGGGAATGGGAGCATTGCTTACCAATCGCCGAGTTCGCCTACAACCGCGCAAGACACTCCACAACTGGCAAGTCTCCCTTCGAGATCGTCTACGGCTTCAACCCGTTGTCACCTTTGGACATCCTACCTGATGTAGGGTGGAACCCTAATCAGCGGATCTTTCACGTTTGGAGGTTGGCACACGATGAACACGGGGAAAACACGGAGAAAGATGGGGAAAACACAAGAGAGAACACTCAAATCAACACGGAAGCAATCACACAAGTGCTAGATTCGCGATACAAGGTCGAGATACATGATCCAAAGTCAACAACGGTGATACAGATAGTCTTCTCCCGGAGGAGGTCTTGGAATCCCGTGGGATCTTCCCGTTAGGGGTCTTGAATCCAGAGGTGGATCTTCTCCGTAGAGGCGCACCGGTCTCGTGGGAGAAATCCACACAAGTGTCAAATGAGCTAAAACCACAGCTAACCCTAAACGGAAAGAGGAGAGGAGTATATATAGTCTACGGGGCGAATGGGTACATGGGCCTCGGCCCAGGGGCTGCACGCAGGCAGATCAGGGGCCGGATGTCCGGGCTACGGCCCGGATGTCCGGGGCTTCATGGGTCGCCGGATGTCCGGGGCGGGGGGCCCGGATGTCCGGGCGGGGGTGGACGCGCCTCGGGTGCTCTCTGGACAGAGGCGCCGGATTTCCGGGCGCGGGGCCGGATGTCCGGGCCGTGCCTGGCCGGATGTCCGGGCCCTGGCCGGATGTCCGGGCCCTGTAGCCTCGGCTGCTGTTGGCCTTCTGTAGGTGACTGCCCAGGGGCCGGATGTCCGGGCCAGGGGGCCGGATGTCCGGGTCCTGGAGCTCTCTTCTGCCCTTCTCGATGCATCAGCTCGTCCGTGGCCTTGGGGACTTGTCCATCTTCAAGCTCTTCTCCGAAGTGGTCTCCTTCACACCTGAGCACACAAAGCACACTCGCTTGAGGTAGCAACCATGTCTCGCAAGATTCATAAGGGAGTTGGGCTAGGAGTGACGTCACCTCGGTCTCAAAAGCTCTAGCACGAGCACGTGTCATCGGTCCTTGAGGCACTTGAGGGGGTGAAGGAGGGTCCATGGTGATGGCCCTAGGATACACCGTATCATGTTCACGTTGATGAAACTAAAATTGAAGCAATTAAAACTTGGCCTCAACCAAAGAATCTCATGCAAGTGCGTAGTTTCCTTGGTTTAGCCGGTTTCTATCGACGTTTTGTGAAGGACTTTAGCACCATTGCTATGCCTCTACACGCTTTGAGCAAGAAGAACGCACCCTTCATTTGGGGTCCTTCGCAAGACACCGCGTTCAATGAGCTTAAGAGCTTGCTCACGCACGTACCACTTCTAGCCCTACCAAACTTTGACAAACCGTTTGAGATTCATTGTGATGCTAGTGGTACCGGCATAGGTGGCGTGCTAATGCAAGAAAAGCGCCCAATTGCGTACTTTAGCGAGAAGCTATCGGGAGCGCAACTTAACTATCCTATTTATGATAAAGAGCTTTATGCCTTGGTGAGAGTTCTACGTGTTTGGGAACACTATCTTAGACCTCATGAATTCATTCTTCATACGGACCATGAGACACTCAAGTATCTCAAAGGTCAAACTAAGTTGAACAAGCGTCATGCTAAATGGAGTGAGTTCATTGAGTCTTTTCCCTATGTCATCAAATACATCAAGGGCAAAGAAAATGTTGTGGCGGACGCGCTTTCCCGCAAATGCATGCTTGTAACACAACTTGAGTTGAATGTGATTGGCTTTGAGCATATTAAAGATTTATATGAACATGATCCTTTCTTTGCAAATGCTTATGCTAAATGCTTGACTCACACTTCTTGGGAACATTACTACATCAAGGAGGGATATCTTATGAGAGCTAACAAGCTTTGTATTCCCGAGTCTCCGCTTCGTTTGCTCCTTTTGCAGGAATCGCATGGAGGAGGACTCATGGGACACTTTGGACGCGACAAGACGTTTGCTACTCTCTCTAAGAACTATTTTTGGCCCAAGATGCTTCGTGACGTCTCACGCCTCACCAACCGATGTTCGACATGCCGCAAAGCTAAGTCCAAAGCCCAATCTCACGGTCTTTATATGCCTCTCCCTATACCATATCATCCATGGGAAGACATAAGCATGGATTTCATACTTGGCTTGCCTAGGACTCAAACGGGCAAAGATTCTGTGCTTGTGGTGGTAGATAGATTCTCCAAAATGGCTCATTTCATTCCTTGCAACAAGATCGACGATGCTTCACATGTTGCCACTCTCTTTTGCAGGGAGATACTTCGTCTTCATGGCGTGCCTAAAACGATCGTGTCAGACCGGGACGTCAAGTTCCTGAGTTACTTTTGGAAAACACTATGTGCCAAGCTGGGAATCAAGCTACTCTTTTCTTCGGCGTACCACCCACAAACGGATGGCCAAACGGAGGTGACGAACCGCACGCTATCCACTCTTCTTCGTGTGTTGATCAAGCGGAACATCCGGGAATGGGAGAATTGCTTACCCATCGCCGAGTACGCCTACAACCGGGCAAGACATTCGACCACCGGCAAGTCGCCATTCGAGGATGTCTACGGCTTCAACCCGTTGTCACCTTTGGACATTCTACCTCTACCGCTACAAGAGCGCATCAACATGGATGCAAGCGCTCGAGCAACCTACCTCAAGAAGGTGCACGAAGATACAAGGACAATGATCGAGCGCCAAGTCCAACGTCTCGCCACCAAGCTCAACGTCAACAAGACACAAATGGTGTTCCAACCGGGCGATCTTGTCTGGCTTCATCTTCGCAAGGAACGCTTCCCACACGAGCGCAAGTCCAAGCTTCTACCTCGCGCCGACGGACCATTCAAGGTGCTCGCCCGCTACAACGACAACGCATACAAGATCGAACTCCCTCGAGACAAGTACTCCGTGAGCGACACGTTCAACGTCAAGGATCTCTCTCCGTTCCATGGTGATGACGAATTCGATCCGAGGACGGATCTCTCCCAAGGGAGGGGAGATGATGCGGAGCATCCCAAGGTCATCCCCACGGACCCTCCTTCACCTACTCAAGTACTTCAAGGACCGATGACACGTGCTCGTGCTAGAGCTTTCGAGACCGAGGTGACGTCACTCCTAGCCTCACTTCCATACGGATCTTGCGAGACATGGTTGCTACCTCAAACGGACGTGCTTTGCGTGCTCAGGTGTGAAGGAGACCGCTTCGGAGAAGAGCTTGAAGATGGACAAGTCCCCAAGGTCATGGACGAGCTGATGCAACAAGAGGACCAGAAGGCAGCTCCAGGCCCCGGACATCCGGCCCCCTGGCCCGGACATCCGGCCCCTGGACGATCAGCTACAGAAGGCCAGCAGCAGCCAAAGCTATAGGGCCCGGACATCCGGCCAGGGCCCGGACATCCGGCCAGGCATGGCCCGGACATCCGGCCTCGGGCCCGGAAATCAGGCGCCTCTGTCCAGAGAGCACCCGAGGCGCGCTCACTCCAGCCCGGACATCCGGCCCATGGCCCCGGACATCCGGCGCCCCGCGAAGCCCCGGACATCCGGCTCGACGCCCGGACGTCCGGCCCCTGATATGCCTGCGCGCATCCCCTGGGCCGAGGCCCGTGTACCCCTTCGCCCCGTAGACTATATATACTCCCCTCCTCTTTCCGTTTAGGGTTAGCTGTGGTTTTAGCTCATTTGATACTTGTGTGGATTTCTCCCACGAGACGGTGCACCTCTACGGAGAAGATCCACTACGGATTCAGGACCTCCTTCACGGAGAAGATCCCCCGGGATATCAAGACCTCCTCCGGGAGAAGACTATCTGTATCACCGTTGTTGACCTTGGATCATGGATCTCAACCTTGTATCGCGAATCTAGCATTTGTGTGATTGCTCTCGTGTTGATTTGAGTGTTCTCTCTTGTGTTTTCCCCATCTTTCTCCGTGTTTTCCCCGTGTTCATCGTGTGCCATCCTCCAAATCGTGAAAGGTCCGCTGATTAGGGTTCCACCCTACATCAGTTTGGCTTCATCTTCGCAAGGACCGCTTCCCACACGAGCGCAAGTCCAAACTTCTACCTCGCGCCGACGGACCATTCAAGGTGCTAGCTCGCTACAACGACAACGCCTACAAGATCGACATCCCGCGAGACAAGTACTCCGTGAGCGACACCTTCAACGTCAAGGATCTCTCTCCTTTCCATGGTGATGAAGATTTCGATCCGAGGTCGGATCTTTCCCAAGGGAGGGGAGGTGATGCTGAGCATCCCGAGGTCATCCCCATGGACCCTCCTTCACATCCTCAAGTGCCTCAAGGACCAATGACACGTGCTCGCGCTAGATCTCTCGAGACCGAGGTGACGTCGCTCCTAACCCTACTTCCATACAAATCTTGCGGGACATGGTTGCTACCTCAAACGGATGTGCTTTGTGTGCTCAGGTGTGAAGAAGACCACATTGGAGAAGGGCGTGAAGATGGACAAGTCCCCAAGTTCACGGACGAGATGCTATATCGAGAAGGGCAGAAGAAGGCTCCAGGCCCCGGACATCCGGCCCCCTGGCCCGGACATCCGGCCCCTGGACGATCAACTCCAGAAAGCCACCTGCAGCAGAAGCTACAGGGCCCGGACATCCGGCCAGGGCCCGGACATCCGGCCAAGCATGGCCCGGACATCCGGCCTCGGGCCCGGAACTCTGGCGCCTCTTTCCAGAGAGCACCCGAGACCAGACTGCTCCAACCCGGACATCCGGCTCCTCACCCCGGACATCCGGCGCCCCGCGAAGCCTCGGACATCCGGCCCGACGCCCGGACGTCCGGCCCCTGATATGCCTGCGTGCATCCCCTGGGCCGAGGCCCGTGTACCCCTTCGCCCCGTACACTATATATACTCCTTTCACCTTTCCGTTTAGGGTTAGCTGTTGGATAGCTCATTTCTCAGACTTGTGTGGATTCTCTCCCACGAGACCGTGCGCCTCTACGGAGAAGATCCACTACGGATTCAAGGCCTCCACATCGGGGAAGATCCTACGAGATAATCAAGACCTCCTCACGGAGAAGACTACCCTTGTACCACCGACGTTGACTTTGAAACGTGTAGCTCGACTTTGTATCGCGAATCTAGCGCTTGTGTGATCATCTTCGTGTTGATTTGTGTGTTTTCTCCCGTGTTTTCCCCGTTTTCCTCCTTGTGTTCTCCGTGTTCATCGTGGGACACTCTCCAAACGTGAAAGATCCGCTGATTAGGGTTCCACCCTACATCACAGCCTCTTCATGACAAGAGTTCACAAGAGCTATTCGACGAGCAAGACAGCCGACGCCGTCAAAACCAAGCTACACTTGAGCAAGCACAAGACCGGCAACGACTACGCCAAAAACAACAAGAGCGAGCACGTCAACACCAAGAAGAACTAGATGCCGAGGCTAACCGCCAAGCACAACAACGCCAAGAAGCTCAAGCTATGGAGGCGCAACGAGCGTTACAAGATGCACATCGCAATGTGGCAGCCCGCACACGACACACTCGTCAAGAAGAGGATTTCCTTCGTGATGAGATGCAAGAGAGGCGCCATCAAGCAAGAATGCAAGACGAAGCTCCTCTTCAAGCGCGGCAAGAGCAACAACCCCAACAAGTACACCAAGCTCGACAAGAGCAACGTGATAATGCCAACCGCCAAAATCAAGACCGCCCCCTCCCCAATAGGCAAGGAAACAATGACGAGCATCGCTATGGCAAGCTCAAATTCACCATGCCAAAGTTTTCTGGAAGCATTGATCCCGAAGACTATCTCTCATGGGCATTGAAGGTTGACAAGATCTTTCGCCTTCACAACTTCGATGAAGAGAAGAAGATCGCAATGGCATCCCTTGAGTTCCAAGACTATGTTCTCATTTGGTGGGAGCAAATCATAGAGAGAAGGGAAGCAAAAGGCGAACGTCCTATCACCACTTGGGCTCCAATGAAGGAAGTCATGAGAGCACGCTTTGTGCCAACACACTACAACCGTGACTTGTTCAAGAAGCTACAACTCCTCAAGCAAGGTACCAAGTCCGTTGAAGAGTACTACAAGGAGATGGAGATTGCCATGATAAGAGCAAACATCACGGAAGACGTAGAGCAAACAATGGCGAGATTCTTGAATGGACTCAACTATCCTATCAAGAAGATTGCGGACTTCCAACCATACAACAATCTCCTCGAGCTAGTACATCAAGCAACCAAAGCGGAGCGACAAGTTCAAGAAGACTACAAGTACTCCAAGTTCAACTCCAAGAACTTCGGCTCCTACAACCAAGCTTTAACGACTTCGGCTACTCCTCCTACCTCTACCAAGCCATCTACGAACTTCGGCGACAAGTCAAGCTACAAGAATGCGACTACATCGAGTCGTCCACCTTCTACCAACAACTTCAAGCCAAGAGCTTCCTCAACTACAACTCCAACCGAAGACAACAACAAGACGAGCTCCATCAAATGCTTCAAGTCATTTGAGTGCAAGACCGTTCGCACCATGATCATCAACGATGACGGTTCTTATGACTCCATGCTTGAGCATGTCGCTATGCATCGCCAAGTGAATGAAGAAGAAGACCGTCAAGTGTTTTGCGACAATGACTCAAGCCCCAATCTTGTTGTCTCCAAAGTCTTAGCGCTCCAACACCAACAAGATGATGACCAACGATGTCACATTTTCCATCCGAAAGCCGGCATCAATGGACGCTCCGTCAAGGTTATCATCGATGGAGGATGTTGTCACAACTTGGCAAGTGAAGAGCTATGCGACAAGCTTCATTTGGTCAAGACGAAGCATCCTCACCCCTACAAGGGCCAGTGGCTAAACGACGCCGGAATTCTTCGAGTCGAGCACACCGTGCAAGTCTCTTTCAAGATTGGCGCCTACGAGGACACTCTTGAATGTGATGTGATACCCATGTCCGTGTGCCACCTTATTCTTGGACGTCCATGGCAATATGATCGTGGAGTCACACACAATGGACGGACAAATCACTATCATTTCAAGATGAAGGGCAAGGAATTCGTGCTCCGACCAATGTCTCCAAGTCAAGTAGCCGCCGACAAGCTTTTACCTACCAACCATCGTGGAGAGAATGGTGAGAGAGTGAGCCACCAAAAAGAGAGTGAGAGCCACAAGCCAAATATGAGCGACTCCACGATGAGCGACAAGAAGCAACTAGTCCTATTTGCCACAAAAAGTGAGATGAGAGAAGTGTGTGAGAACCCATCGAGTGTCTTCCACTTTGTGCTTTTATGCAAAGGGGAAGCCAAACCTGCTAACACTTCACCACCTCTACCTTTAGTGTTGTCTAATTTGTTGCAGGAATTCTCGGACGTCTTTCCCGATGAACTACCTCCAGGTCTACCTCCACTTCGCGGAATCGAACACCGCATCGACCTCATACCCGGCGCACCACTTCCAAACAAGGCTCCCTACCGCGTCAACCCCGAGGAATCAAAGCAGATACAACGGCAAGTGCAAAAACTCATCGACAAAGGTCATGTACGTGAAAGCCTAAGCCCTTGTGACGTTCCGGTTATTCTCGTGCCTAAGAAAGATGGAAGTTTTCGCATGTGCTCCGACTGTCGACCTATTAATGCTATCACCGTTAGATACCGTTACCCTATTCCACGCTTAGACGACATGCTTGATGAATTATGTGGTGCCACCATCTTTTCAAAAATTGATCTTAAAAGTGGTTACTACCAAATTCGCATTCAAGAGGGTGATGAGTGGAAAACGGCTTTCAAAACCAAGTTTGGGTTATATGAGTGGCTTGTTATGCCAATGGGCTTATCGGAAGCACCCGGTTCATTTATGCGTCTTATGCATTTTTGTCTTCGCCCCTACATAGGTGTCTTTGTAGTGGTATACTTTGATGATATCCTCGTTTTTAGCAAGACGCTAGATGACCATGTGACACACATCCGTTTGGTTTTACAAACCCTTCGGAAAGAGCGCTTATATGCAAATATGGAGAAATGCACTTTTGGCGTTGACAAGGTTGTCTTTCTAGGATTTGTCATTTCTTCTCAAGGTGTTCACGTTGATGAAACTAAAATTGAAGCAATTAAAACTTGGCCTCAACCAACGAATCTCATGCAAGTGCGTAGTTTCCTTGGTTTAGCCGGTTTCTATCGACGTTTTGTGAAGGACTTTAGCACCATTGCTATGCCTCTACATGCTTTGAGCAAGAAGAACGCACCCTTTATTTGGGGTCCTTCGCAAGACACCGTGTTCAATGAGCTAAAAATCTTGCTTACACACGCACCACTTCTAGCCCTACCAAACTTTGATAAACCTTTTGAGATTCATTGTGATGCTAGTGGTACCGGCATAGGTGGCGTGCTAATGCAAGAAAAGCGCCCAATTGCATACTTTAGCGCGAAGCTATCCGGAGCGCAACTTAACTATCCCATTTATGATAAAGAGCTTTATGCCTTGGTGAGAGTTTTACGTGTTTGGGAACATTATCTTAGACCTCATGAATTCATTCTTCATTCGGACCATGAGACTCTCAAGTATCTCAAAGGTCAAACTAAGTTGAACAAGCGTCATGCTAAATGGAGTGAGTTCATTGAGTCTTTTCCCTATGTCATCAAGTACATCAAAGGCAAAGAAAATGTTGTGGCGGACGCGCTTTCCCGTAAATGCATGCTTGTAACACAACTTGAGTTGAATGTGATCGGCTTTGAGCACATAAAGGATTTATACGAGCATGATCCTTCCTTTGCAAATGCTTATGCTAAGTGCTTGACTCACACTTCTTGGGAACGTTACTACCTAAAGGACGGATATCTTATGAGAGCTAACAAACTTTGAATTCCCGAGTCTTCGCTTCGTTTGCTTCTTTTGTAGGAATCTCATGGAGGAGGACTCATGGGACACTTTGGACACGACAAGACGTTTGCTACCCTCTCTAAGAACTATTTTTGGCCCAAGATGCTCCGTGACGTCTCACGCCTCACCAACCGATGTTCTACATGCCGCAAAGCTAAGTCCAAAGCTCAATCTCATGGTCTTTACATGCCTCTTCCTATTCCATACCATCCATGGGAAGACATAAGCATGGATTTCATACTTGGCTTGTCTAGGACTCAAAATGGCAAAGATTTCGTGCTTGTCGTGGTAGATAGATTCTCTAAAATGGCTCATTTCATTCCTTGTAACAAGATCGACGATGCTTCACATCTTGCAAATCTCTTTTGTAGGGAGATACTTCGTCTACACGGCGTGCCCAAAACGATCGTGTCGTACCGGGACGTCAAGTTCCTGAGCTACTTTTGGAAAACCCTATGTGCCAAGCTCGGAATCAAGCTACTCTTCTCTTCGGCGTACCATCCACAAACGGACGGCTAAACGGAGGTGACGAACCGCACGCTTTCGACGCTTCTTCGTGTGTTGATCAAGAAGAACATCAAGGAATGGGAGCAATGCTTGCCCATCGCCGAGTATGCCTACAACCGCGCAAGACACTCGACAACCAGCAAGTCCCCCTTCGAGGTTGTCTACAACTTCAACCTGTTGTCCCCATTGGACATTCTACCTCTACCTCTACAAGAGCGCATTAACATTGACGCAAGTGCACGAGCAAGCTATCTCAAGAAGGTGCACGAAGATACAAGGACAATGATCGAGCGACAAGTCCACCGTCTCGCCACCAAGCTCAACGTCAACAAGGCAACAATGGTGTTCCAACCGGGAGATCTTGTTTGGCTTCACCTTCGCAAGGACCGTTTCCCACACGAGCGCAAGTCCAAACTTCTACCTCGCGCCGATGGACCCTTCAAGGTGCTAGCACGCTACAACGACGACGCCTACAAGATCGACATGCCACGAGACAAGTACTCCGTGAGCGATACTTTCAACATCAAGGACCTATCTTTTTTCCATGGTGATGAATATTTCGATCCGAGGTCGGATCTTTCCGAAGGGAGGGGAGATGATGTGGAGCATCCTAAGGTCATCCCCATGGACCCTTCATTGCCTCATCAAGTGCCTAAAGGACCAATGACTCGAGCCCGTGCAAGAGCTCTCGAGACCGAGGTGACTTCACTCCTTGCTCTAAATCCTTATGATATACATGAGACATGTCTTCTACCCTCATCAGGAACTCTGTGCATACTCAGGTACCTGGATGAAGGCCACGGGACAGCTCGGCACAATGGTCAAGGCGGCGAGTTCGACAAGTACCCGGAACAAGAAGAAGGAAGGCTGAAGATGCTACAGGCACCGGACGTCCGGCCTGCACCGGACGACCGGCGACTTCCAGGCACCGGACGACCGGAAGCCACCGGACGTCCGGCAACTCCCAAACGACCGGACGACCGGAAGCCACCGGACATCTGTGACAACGACCACAGAAGCTAAATAGCGGAAATCCGAGGATTACCGGACGTCCGGTAACCAGCGGACGTCTGCCACGACGGCGACCACTCATGTAATATATACTCGTTGACTTCCCTCCTTTCGAGGTAGCTTTTGGATAGCTCATTTCAGACCTCTGTGGATTCTCTCCTACGAGACCGCGGCCTCTTCGGAGAAGATCCACCTCGGATTCAAGACCTCCACATTGGGGAAGATCCCAAGGGATATCCAAGACCTCCTCCGGGAGAAGACTATCTTTGTACCACCGTCGTTGACTATGGACCGTGTATCTCGATGTGTATCGTGGATCTAGCACCTGTGTGATCATATTTGTCTTGATTTGAGTGTTTCCCCTCATGTTTTCCTCCGTTTCCGCCTTGTGTTCTCCGTGTTCGTCGTGGGATATTCTCCAATCGTGAAAGATCTGCTGATTAGGGTTCCACCCTACATCAACTTCCATCCTTTCGAGACAACTTTTGGATGGCTCATCATAGACCTTAGTGGTTCCTCTCCTATGAGACCGCGGCCTCTTCAGAGAAGATCCACCTCGGATTCAAGACCTCCTTCGTGGAGAAGATCCCAAGGGATAACTCAAGACCTCCTCTGGGAGAAGACTATCTTTGTACCACCGTTGTTGACTATGGATCGTGTATCTTGATATGTATCGTGGATCTAGCACCTGTGTGACCATATTTGTGTTGATTTGAGTGTTTCCCCTCGTGTTTTTCCTCCGTATCTTCCTTGTGTTCTCCGTGTTCCTCGTGGGATAACCTCCTTTCGTGAAAGATCTGCCGATTAGGGTTCCACCCTACATCACTTGTGCTTCGCCATTGTGAAGAATGCACAAGGACATGCTTTCAAGGTGATATCCTTCTCTTTCGAGAACCACAAAACCATGAGCATGAATATTGTGTATCATACTACATGTGTTGCTTGCACCATGAGACTTCTTGGTCATCTTATACCACTTGATTGCGCACATGTTGGTGATCTTGCTTCGACTTGCCATTGCCACATGGCCATGCTTCATGATATATATGCCTTGTGTGTTGCATCCGACTTGATTACTTGTCCCTATCATATGATTGGTTGCAACAATGTCATCTCTTCACATATGCCAAGTCCCATTGCTTGTCACATGCTTCACTTGATTGCCTCACACATGTTGAAAATTTGCTCTTTCTATTGTGTTGAGTGCCACACGACTTTCACTACACCTTATGCACGTTATGCTTGGATTGTCTTGCACTTGACTCATGTGTTGAGACACTTCATTTTATTTGGTGTTGTGAATGATTCTTATGCCCACCATAGACCTTTCATTGAGCGCTTTATGCATGCTTGGTACGACTTTGAGGTAGATGCTTACTCCCTTGTCACACATATGTGCATCTCTACCTCACATCTACATGCTTGTTTCAGTGATGACCTTGACTGTGCTCAATTCATATGCTTACATGCCATGTCACAATCCTTTGTCACACCACATGCTATGCTTGATGACCACACTTGTTGGGTGAATCACCTCTTGAATGCTTGGTTTTGCACTAACGCTAACCACATTTGTTTTTCCAAGTGTTTGTTGTCCTTGCTCCTTTTGAAGGAATCACTAGATGGTGCGACATTGGATAGTGCCCATTTCGAGCTTCAAGATGATGAGTGCTTGGTGATCGACCGCATCGACAGGGCGACGCCATCTCTTTCGCATGGTGATTTGGCTTTCGATCCGAGGTCGGATCTTTTCCAAGGGGGAGGGGATGATGCGGAGCATCCTAAAGACATCACCTTGTCAAGTGTCCGTTTGGCAAGTGACACGTGTGACATCTACTTCTCATACATAAAGCTGAATCATCTCCTTTACACGTGTTCACTTGACCCCTTTGAGGATGGTATACTACTTGACACTCCACTCGTGTGCATGCATAGGTACCATCGGAGCTTCACGGACGACGAGGAGTGCAAGCGCCAAGGAACACCTACGCCATCAGCGAGGGAAGCATGGAAGCGAAGACGGAAGAAGATGGAGCGGCTGAAGTTACAGCTGCCGGACATCCGAGCCAGCTCGGACATCCGGCGCCTCAGCAGCCGCCGGACATCTGGCCCTCAACCCGGAAATCCGGCGCCAGCAACAGAACCGCACCCGAGGCTTGGCCCCGCTAGCCCGGAGATCCAGCCATTCCCCCGGACATCCGGCGACCCGAGAAGAGCCGGACATCCGGCCTTGCGTGCGTGCATGTATCCGGGCCAAGGCCCATGTACCTGTTTTGCCCCACTTACCCCTTCATGGCCCTAGACTATATATACTCCTCCACCTCCACCAATTTAGGGTTAGGAAATGTGATAGCTCATTTTAGACTAGAGCTTTGCTCATCCATTACGGATCTACTCCACGAGAGAGACTGCGGTCCCTCTACGAAGAAGATCCACCTTGGATTCAAGACCCCTAACAGGAAGATCCTTCGCGGATTCAAGACCTCCTCTTGGAGATGAACTCTACCTTGTATCTTTCCCTTTGTTGTTCATGTACCTTGTGATCTTGTGTGTTAGATTGTCTAGTGGATGTGTGATTGGACTTGTTCTTGAGTGTTTTCCCTTGTGATTTCTCCTTGTTCGTCCACGTGTTCATCGTGTTCCTCGCGGGATCCCTCCTTTTCGTGAAAGATCGGCCTAGAACGGGTTGACCCCGCATCAACCACTGTACCTAGTCCCTCTAAAAAGAAAAAGAAAAAGAAAAATGATAGGACTTTGCATGCTACTAGTGAACATGAAGTAGGAAAACCTCCTGATAGTGATAATGGTATTTCTGTTTCTGTTGCTGAAACTCAATCTGGTAATTAACATTCACCCAGTGATAATGAAAAAGATAATGTTGATGTTCATGAAGACACTCAACCTAACAATGAAAAGGAACTAGATAATGATGTTAAAATAGAACCAGCAGTTGATCTTGATAACCCACAACCTAAGAATAAAAGATATCATAAATAGACTTAGTGGCTAGGAAACAAGATAAAGAAAGAGAACTGTGCGTTCAAAAACCTATGCCTTTTCCACCCAAGTCAACTAAAAAGAAGGATGATGAAGAATTTGTACGCTTTGCTGAAATGCCAAGGCCAGTTGTAGCGACCGCGATCCGAATGGACCGAAGTCTCTCTGTTCTGTGTCATCCTTGGATCGGTAATGCTGACACACACACAGTACTTGAAGAATTTATAACAGAGTGGCAATCACACACTTATTACATCGAATGTCTCAAAAGAGAACTTATTACAAAAGTCTATGGCATAAGGCCATCTAACAAAATAACAGCAGAAGGCTTGGAAGATAAGTAGGTCCATCAACTCCAACGACATAGCTGAGTGCATGACAAACGGCCTAGCACACCTTACTCTTCTTCTGACAAGTCTGCAACGTAAGATGTTGCAGCTCGAAACGGGTCATCACATGAAATATGCTGGCAAGATAACACAGTAGAGCAAGTAACGGAATAAAGGCTAACACTATATGCATATCTGGCTGGTGGAGGCTCTAAGGTTAAAGTTTTTGCGAAAAGCCAATGTTTCCCTACAACAAAGGAATAAGTTTTATTTTAACTATCATGGTAGTTGAAACATCATTGAGAAGGTTCCTCCAACTCAATCCCAATTAAAGTAGTCATCATTTACCCAACAAATTAATTTTAGAGTGATGAGATCAACCAATAATTCAAGTACCAGATACTCAAGACGTCCATAAGCGGGTACACAACTAATCATGATTAGTTTGTATACTCTGTAGAGGTTTGCACACTTTTTCCCACAAGACTCGATCTCCTCCTTTAGATTTCTCGTACTGCATGGTGTTTGAGAAACGGATGACCGAGACACAGTCTTTCAGAAGCATTTACGCTTTACCCCAGGTGGACCCGTACACCTACTTTCCCCTACATCTGCTAGTCCACCACTGAAAGAGCTCACACAACTTACTCATACTATGCCAGAGCCCATAATGGCATTGTGGCTGCACACGGAAGTTTCTAGCATGACTAGTTTTATGATCCCTTTGAGCCCGGGTGGCATTCCATAGGATAATCACATGGTTTCTCCGGGATTTCCTAGGACAACATTGGATTCGCCAGGCGCCCTGCAACCAATCCACCTAGATGTGTATTCAAGTAGCCACCTTATGTTGAACCATTAATTAATATCTCACATCTGTCATGAATACACTCAAACCCAATCCACGTCTACGAGCATAGCATGGCAACCTAAGCATAACGTAGAAGTAACTCCCAAGGGTTTGAAAATAATGCAGGTAATAGGTTCTACCTCAATCTACTTCACAGGCCCACAAGTTAAGAGATCCTACTCATGCAATGTGTGAGGGTTTGATCTAATGCATAATACTAGGTAATAAAGCGTATGATCAAAGTGTTACTTGCCTTGCTGATGATTCGCAAAACCTAGGGACTCGTAGTAGCACGCTTCGCACTCCGGGAATTCTATCGCAATCAAACAATAGCATACATAAGCAATCAAGCAAAGATGCACAAACAAAACTCCAAGAAGAAGATTTAACCAGAAAGTTCAACTTAAGAACTCTGGTTTGCAAAAAGAATCAAATCAAGCGGAGAAACGAAACTCAAACTGTAAAAGAACCAAGATCCATTTTCTAGATTGAACTAAAGTCAAATTTTACAGTAGGAAAACCTTGTTCAAGTGGGTTAAACGGAAAGAGGGCTTTGAGAAGAAGACATAGGCATTTGAATCGCCTGATTCCGACTTTCGAGCGAAAAGAAAAACTAAAAACAAGAACAAGGCACAAATCGCGATCGAAAATAACAGCGGAAAAACCCTAAAAAAGAAAAACGGATGAACAGGCTAACGAACGAACGTTCGTTATCTGTGACTAACGGGCGAACAACGTTCGTTAAAACGAACCTACGGACGAACGTCCGCTAAATAACTAAACCGAAAAAAAACCGAACAGATTTAGGGTTTCTAGAGAAAACCAAACGGTTTAAAGAAAACCGGCGGCGACATGAACGGCGGCGGTGGATACCTCCGGCGGCGGTGTCGGCGGCGGCTCCGACGAGTCGGCGGGGCGGGGCGGCGGCGGCGTTGGGAGGCGGCGCGAGCAGTGACGACGGTGCGGGCTACGTCGGCGGTGGTGCGCGGCTGCGGCGGCGGTGGTGCGCGGCTGCGGCGGCGGGGTTGAGGCGACCAATGGGGGGTGGCGGCGCTATTTAAAGGAAGGGGGAAGGGGGGCTTGCTTGTGGAGGGGGTCAGGTGGCGGCGGTGGCCGGGTTAGCCACGGCGGGTGGCGGGCTGGGCGCGGACTCCGGTCGGAGTCGGAGAGGGCGGCGGCGTTGGGCCGGCTGGGCTTCGGCCTAGTCGGTCCAAACCCTTTTTTTTAAAGATCCTGACGTAGAAAAGAACAAAAATAATATACTAAACGGAGACGAAAAATTCCGAAATAAATTTTCACCGCCCTCTAATAGTATTTAGGACAAAGTGAACATTTTTCCTGGACCTAAATGCAATTTTGAAAAACGCGCATTTTTCCTATGCAAATAAATCGCAAATAAATCTGAATAAAAAATACCAAAAGTGATTTTAATATTTTTCCTCGAATATTTATTTTATTTTGGAGAAGTCATATAATCTCCGCTCATATATTTTTTTAAGAAATATTTTTAGGAGAGAAAAACAAATAAAACCAAAGTGATCCTCGTACCGGTATTTGAGAAAACTCAAATACAAAAACGGTAGAATTCCCAACTGTCTCTGATAGAGGCGAGGGGCCCGATCTTTCGATGAGATGATAACTATCGATTTGGTGTAGACGACTTTGACGATCCGACTACAAACGTGCACGACGTTGCGCCTTAGCAATCGCTAAACCAATCTTCAGGGGTTACTGACAATGCCAGAAGCACGATCAGCCTGACCACGAAGGTCTATTCCTGCATGCAATCGAAGAACAAGCAAGAATATTATAAAGCAATCTGAATATTGCAAATATAAATGATGTATAGATAAAGGTGGGGATCCGTAAGCGGTCTTGGTCTGGTCGTTGGACACAAACGAAGTACACGAAGTTGCAATGGCTAACTTTTGACTAAACAAATCCCTAAGAAAAAGCTACTAGATGGATCTACTTATATAGGAGCAAGGGGTGGCGGCCAAGGAGGTGGAAGGACGTCCCAAGGCAGCCTAATACTAACCCTAGGTCATACAAGGCTCTTGGGCCCAAGTAGAGGTGATGTAACACCTTTGGACTTGTAGTTTGACTCAGATTCTGCTGCAGCGTCAGATTGTTTTGTCGGCACCTCAACGCTCCGGACGAATTTAAAGGTGATTCCAATTTTGTTGGAAAGTGTATGAAATCTAGTTTCCAACAAAAAAAGAATCACCCAATTCGGAGTCCGTATGAAGGAGTTCTTGCCGTTTTGAGTCAGGTATGTCTGTGCAGTCCGAATCTGGATGCAGAACGTGAGAGACTTGGACTCTATCTTCTCTTGGCCCAAAAGTGACGTGAGAGAACTTTTTGAACAGCCCCTAAACTTCTCTTTTTCCCTTATCTTCATATGTGAATTGTACAAATGTCCCATGCACCTGGAATTAGACATGGCACAAAAGTCTGTGAAGTATTTTTGTTCTGGATAACATAAATAAATTGTTGCATAGTTTGCATTAGAAATCACCTCACAAATATACATGTATGCAATATTTTTGGTCGTATCCAAGGTAGTCATGTACTCATCATCCTCCCTTTTTTGAAAATAAAGCCGTCCTCGGCGCTGCTTAATCTGAAATGTGGGTAAGAAAAAAGACAAGGTGTACATGTTGTATATGTATATGTCATCCATTTTTACTTCCCTTAATTTTCGCACATATGACACATGTATAGATGAGTAACTTTCGTAGTTCATAAAATATAAAGCCAAAATATTATCACAAGAAGTAGAAGGTACGAAAATATTGCAACTCAATTTGCACATATAAGTGAATCTCTTAATCGTTACAAAAGATTGGCAATGCTCATCATTAAACCATCCCAACCTTGATGAACCATCACCAAGATTAGAGGTCATATCAAAATGGTTAAACATTGGTACAACTATTTTCACACGTATTTGATTCAAATCTGATTTATTCCCTGATTCAAATGGTTCTTTCGCATCAATAGTTAATTCAATTGGTTCACTCACAATTGTTTGATCGCATGGGAAAGTCAAATCACGAACATATTCCTCTAAAATAGTTGGTGTGATCAAAGTAGTGGATAGCTCATCGCATGGTTCATTTAAATTGACAAGGCATTCACCATACTCATGTGGAGGTGGAAGATTGGTACCTTTGTCATTACCTCTTATGATCAACTCAGGTGATGTAGGCACTGTCGGAGGTGATGTGTCACATGGTGGAGGTGATGTAGTCCTCACAACAACGGATGTGTCTGTCATAGTTTGCCTAATAGTGGAAGGAACAACCGTATCATTTCTTGGAATGTGCACCTGGCGCTTATTCTCCTTACGGACAATACGTCGTTTTATTTCCTGTTCAGCACTACAAGCAAGACGAAACAAATGGTCCATAGGATAACACTCTTCATGAATTAGTAACTCCTGAATAGCACGATTTAATCCTGCCCAAAATCTATCCATAAAATCGTCTTCACTTTCTTGTAAAGAGGAATGCAACAAGGTAGTTTGTAAATCATCATAATATTTTGTTACGGTGTCACTACCTTGTTTTAAATGTTGCAACTTTGGAAGCATGTCACGAGTATAATAAGCAGGGACGAATGTATGTCGCATGGCAACTTTCAAATCAATCCAAGTAGTAGGTATATAATTAGGGTGTAACCGACAATATTCACTCCACCAAACTAAAGCATAACCAGTGAAAGAACCAACCGCAACCTTAACTTTTTTACGTTCATCAAAACTATGGGAAGCAAATAGATTATTTATGTCAAACTCCCATTCAATATATAAAGCAGGTCTAAAACGGCCATTAAACGGTGGTATAGAAACATTAACCTGATCATGTGCATTTGGATGTTTGTGCACCTCTCGTGATGGTTGTGGTATGTCCTTAGGTGGTGGCACATTTCCCGCGATCGACAAAGCCCATGAGTTGACTCTGGATCCTGTCATGATTAGTAGAAAAAAGAAACAAAATTCGAGAATAATGTTCCTATGAACTACTAGGATGTGGTGGTAAAACGCTCACAGTAAAGCAAATATCAATATCTTACAAGTTCTTACCATGCAGCAACTGGTGATAGGCAACCAGCGGTGTCAAATAACTCCAAAGATTGAGTAAAGCGATTGCCAGCTGAACGTACGTAACACGGTGTAGAAATATGTGGAGCTGGGTTGGCTTTATATGGTAGCAAAAGATTAGCAATAATCAATTCAGAGATGCAATGTTGAATAAACGCTCAACGACGGTACTGTGCTGGTCCTATGCTAGAGCGGACTAGAGACGCGAGCCTAGAACACTAATGAGGTCACGGTGTAGCACAACTATCATCAATAAAGGATACGAAGTAGCTCTGGACAGCACGATATAAGTGAAGATCACAACGGCAGTAAAGATAATGATGAAAACAACTACCAAGCAGAATATACAACAACACTCTCTCCAACTTTCTTTTCCTTCTTTTTCTTTTTCTTTTTTTTCTCCCACTTTTTTTTTCTTTCTCTCCTCTTTTTTTTTTACTTTTTTTTCTCTGTCTTTTTTTTTCTTAATCCCTCTTTCCAAGACAAACTAGATAAGATGCAGATTGGATCAAGCAATGATGCGAACGACTTCAACTATGATTGTGACAATGAACGACGGGTAGCACGAGGTGGAAATTGATGGATGAGGTGGTGGACAGCGGAAGGGATAACGATGGAGCGGTGACGTGACTAATGTGAACAGAACTCGAAACTCTAACGAACTAGACACTAAGACCAGCAACTCGACACGCCGATGCAACCGATAATTCAATAATGCAAACAATGAAAAGAAAATTGCAAAGGCTCAGACTGGCTAGGACAAAGGATGAATAGATCTAACTTTTTTTTGTGGCTTTTCCTTGGACAATAGGTAAGAAAATAAATCTAATCTAGGAATAACTGGAAATTCTCACCGAGCAACCTGAAAACTGATACCACTTGATAGAGGCGAGGGGCCCGATCTTTCGATGAGATGATAACTATCGATTTGGTGGAGACGACTTTGACGATCCAACTACAAACGTGCACGACGTTGCGCCTTAGCAATCGCTAAACCAATCTTCAGGGGTTACTGACAATGCCAGAAGCACGATCAGCCTGACCACGAAGGTCTATTCCTGCATGCAATCGAAGAACAAGCAAGAATATGATAAAGCAATCTGAATATTGCAAATATAAATGATGTATTGATAAAGGTGGGGATCCGTAAGCGGTCTTGGTCTGGTCGTTGGACACAAACGAAGTACACGAAGTTGCAATGGCTAACTTTTGACTAAACAAATCCCTAAGAAAAAGCTACTAGATGGATCTACTTATATAGGAGCAAGGGGTGGCGGCCAAGGAGGTGGAAGGACGTCCCAAGGCAGCCTAATACTAACCCTAGGTCGTACAAGGCTCTTGGGCCCAAGTAGAGGTGATGTAACACGTTTGGACTTGTAGTTTGACTCAGATTCTGCTGCAGCGTCAGATTGTTTTGTCGGCATCTCAACGCTCCGAACGAATTTAAAGGTGATTCCAATTTTGTTGGAAAGTGTATGAAATCTAGTTTCCAACAAAAAAAGAATCACCCAATTCGGAGTCCGTATGAAGGAGTTCTTGCCGTTTTGAGTCAGGTATGTCTGTGCAGTCCGAATCTGGATGCAGAACGTGAGAGACTTGGACTCTATCTTCTCTTGGCCCAAAAGTGACGTGAGAGAACTTTTTGAACAGCCCCTAAACTTCTCTTTTTCCCTTATCTTCATATGTGAATTGTACAAATGTCCCATGCACCTGGAATTAGACATGGCACAAAAGTCTGTGAAGTATTTTTGTTCTGGATAACATAAATAAATTGTTGCATAGTTTGCATTAGAAATCACCTCACAAATATACATGTATGCAATATTTTTGGTCGTAACCAAGGTAGTCATGTCCTCATCAGTCTCCATAGGTCCTTGAGTTGCTTAGAATTTCGAGAATCACAACACACAAATGCAATAAAATATGCAATGCAATATGATCTATGTATAACATTCCAAATTGAAAATTTGGGATGTTACAAACCTACCCCCCTTATAATGAATCTCGCCCTCGAGATTCGGTTTGGCTAGAGAACAGGTGTGGGTGGTCCTTGCGTAGATCATCCTCTCGTTCCGAGGTGGCTACATCTTCGGTATGGTGACTCCACTGAACTTTGCAAAACTTGATAACCTTGCTACGGGTAACTCTGCTCGCAAACTCGAGGATCTTGACGGGTTTCTCCTCGTAAGTCAGATCACTATCCAACTGAATTGCTTCCAGGGGCACTGTGTCTCTTAAAGGAATATAGGTCATCTCCGCATGGCACTTCTTAAGCTGGGAAACATGAAACACGTCATGAACTCCTGACAATCCTTCGGGTAACTCCAACTTGATTCGGAGCATCCCAAGGTCATCCCCATGGACCATCCATCGCCTCACCAAGTGCCCCAAGGACCAATGACACATGCTCGTGCTAGAGCACTTGAAACCGAGGTTAACTCTCTCCTTGTTGAATTCCCATTTGACCACCTTGAGACATGGCTACTACCTCAAACAGAGACAGTTTGTATGCTTAGGTGCCAAGGAGAAGTTACGGTGCAAGATGGACGCCAAGAGCGTGAACATGAAGTTTCCCAGCACAGAGATAGCGGTACTACCGGTCCACCACCGCCCAACTACCGGTCGTCCGGTACTACCGGTCCACTACCGGTCAACTACCGGTCAGACTTCTCTGATCGACCGGTGCAAGGCCGGTGCAAGGCCGGAACATCCGCTATATCCGCAAAAACCGGTACTACCGGTCCCAGGACCGGTACTACCGCCCTGCCTGTGCGCAGTTGAAGGGATTTCACCCCATGTATCCCCCCAACTTACCCCTAGACTATAAGTACTCCTTCCCTTCCATCGTTTGAGGGCAGCTTTGTGATAGCTCATCATAGACCTTAGTGGTTCCGCTCCTACGAGACCGCGGCCTCCTCGGAGAATATCCACCTGATTCAAGACCTCCTGCATGGAGAAGAACATCAAGACCTCCTCACGGAGATGACTACCGCTACTTGTATCGTCCTTAGTTGATCGTGTATCGTGTATCGCACTTTGTGTACCCGGATCTAGCATTTTTGTGACCTAAACTTGTTGATTTGAGTGTTTTCTTCTTGTCTCTCTTGTGTTTTCCATCGTGCCTCACGTGTTCATCCTTGGGATCCCTCCTTTTCGTGAAAGATCGGCCACCTAGGGTTCCACCCTACATCATTATGGTATCATGAGCATATGTTGATCATGAATTTGGAGCCCCACACCTTGTTTTCTAGCTTTTTTGTTCTTCCCAATTTCAAAAATTCCCCACAAAAATAGCCCTAATTTTTTTTGTGATCTGTTGATTTGACAAGATTTTGTTGAATTTGTTCCATGGATTTGCTGTGCCACGAGTGGAAATAGCATTTCCCCAAGTTTCACAACTTTCCATCCACGAAATCCACCCAATTTGGACCCCGAAATCATCCATTTGCACCCCGATCCAGTTCTGAGAATTTTCCCGACACCAGCGATACTACCGGCCTCCCTAGCGGTACTTCCGCTGAGCACCGCAAGCGGTACTACCGGCCTACCAAGCGGTACTACCGGACCTCCTAGTTTCAGCCTTCCGAGTTTCAACGTTTTGACCATAACTTTCACTCCTGAACTCCGATTTGAGTGTTCTTTGGCTCGTTGAAAAGCTAGCGACGTGCCTGAGCTGCTCATCTTGGTTTTACCATCATTAGACTCCATCTATTTTTTGAAATTTGGCAAGTTTGCTTAGGCCCTCCACCATATCAACCACCACCAAACCTTCCGCATACTACCACCACTTCCGCGACCACCATCATTTCACCGCTTCGATTTTGACAATTTTGTCTCACTTTGCCTTGGATACTTGAGTTGTGATTTCACCGTTTCCTTGGATGTTTCGGCTACCTTGGAACGGAACGACATCGACAACACCGGTGCTCACCCTCGGCAAGGACGGTAACATCGACGACACCTTGTTCATTCTACCTTGCAATTGCATTGTCACCCTATGGACAATCTTTGAGTAGCTTTCCCATTGAGACTAGCCATTTGAGTATTGCCGGGCCATGAGACTTGTGCACCTTAGTGTTAGTCATAGATATTGCATACTATATCCTCATATCTCCGTGTGACACAAGAGTGATCCGCATATACAATAGCTACCCTGATCCGAGAAGCATGCATAAGTGCCCAAAGAAAGAGCTCACAAGCTTTTAAGCAAAAGAGCCAACCAAAGCTTATAAGCAAAAGGAAAATAGCATCATACGCCTTGCATCAAAAGAGATCATATGCGATAGCAATACATCATCTGGTGCCCAAGCTTCGGCACATCATACACTGATAGCATACTTGTGATAGGAAGTCGTTATGTTTTTCCTCTTATAGGTTGTGCACAAGTGCGTATCCGCCTATTAAGCAATCGGCTAGCATTTTCCGTGGTTTCCACATTTTCGCTCACCCTTGGTTGCACAACCACATTTATCTATCCGTGTGTGTGTTCCGTGTGCTACTTCTTGCTTGTGATCTACTTGTTGCATGAGCAAATTGTAAACCATTTTCAACATCAGTGAGTCACTTTGACAATTGCATTGTATTTGTGCCATCATCCTAACCAAGCTCCTCTCAAAGCTTTACTTGTGTAGGTGTGAGAATCGACAAGAAGTGGTACCAATAGTGCTATTTCCGGGTTACATTATTGAGTGATCATTGATCCACTTGCAACTTCGGTCAAGGTACAATTGGTATTGTCTTCTCCCTTCTCCCACTCAAAAACTTGCTTGTGATGTTGGATAGGCCTAGTACATCTTCGAACCCGCTCTTCGACGATCCTCAAGAATCCAACAACTACGTCACCAAACTACATCTCTTCGGTGTCCAACGAGCTATCCATCAAGAAAGTGAAGCTATGCGAGAGCACATTGAGCAAGTCGCCGCCGATGCGCGCCAATTTGAAGCAAGAACAAGAGAGCAATTCGACATCATCAACACCAACATGTCTACCCAATTTGACGAGCTCCGGACTTTGATAGTCAACCGACGTTCTTCTTCCACATCTTCTCAAAGACGAAGCCGCTCAAGTCGACATACCGACTCCACGGATGGCTCAAGTACCCCTACATCAATAACTCTTCGTCAAGCCGCACGTCAAGCTCGACATGACAACCGGAATCCACTTCATGACAAGAGTTCACAAGAGCTATTTGAAGAGCAAGAGAGTCGACATCGTCAAAACCAAGCTACACTTGACCAAGCGCAAGAACGGCAACGACTACGCCAACAACAACAAGAGCGAGCACGTCAATACCAGGAAGAACAAGATGCCGAGGCTAATCGTCAAGCACAACAACGTCGAGAAGCTCAAGCTCTTGAGGCGCAATGAGCATAACGTGATTCACATCGCAATGTGGCAACTCGCAATCGACACACTCGTCAAGAAGAGGATTTCCTTCGTGATGAGATGCAAGAGAGGCGCCATCAAGCACGAATGCAAGAAGAAGTTCCTCCTCAAGCGCGAAAAGAGCATCAACCTCAACAAGAACCACAAGCTCGGCAAGTACACCACGACAATGGCCATCTACTACACCAAGAGCAACACGAGATTGCCAATCGACAAAATCAAGAACGCCCTCACAATAGACAAGCAAACAATGAAGAGCATCGCTACGGCAAGCTTAAGTTCACGATGCCAAAGTTTTCCAGAAGCATTGATCCCGAAGACTACCTCTCATGGGCATTGAAGGTTGACAAGATCTTTCGCCTTCACAACTTCGATGAAGAGAAGCAGATTGCAATGGCCTCCCTTGAGTTCCAAGAGTATGTTCTCATTTGTTGGGAGCAAATCTTAAAGAGACGAGAGGCAAAAGACGAACCTCCTATCACTACTTGGGCTCAAATGAAGGAAGTCATGAGAGCACGCTTCGTGCCAACACACTATAACCGTGACTTATTCAAGAAGTTGCAACTCCTCAAGCAAGGTACCAAGTCCGTTGAAGAGTACTACAAGGAGATGGAGATTGCCATGATAAGAGCCAACATCACGGAAGATGAAGAGCAAACGATGGCGAGATTCTTGAATTGACTCAACTATCCTATCAAGAAGATTGCAGACTTTCAACCCTACACGACCCTCCTTGAGCTAGTACACCAAGAAAGCAAAGCGGAGCGACAAGTTCAAGAGGACTACAAGTACTCCAAGTTCACCTCCAAGAACTTCGGCTCCTACAACCAAGCTTCAACGACTTCGGCTCCTCCTACCTCTACCAAGCCATCTACAAAGTTCAGTGACAAGTCAAGCTACAAGAATGCGACTACATCGAGTCGTCCACCTACTACGAGCAACTTCAAGCCAAGAGCTTCCTCATATACAACTACAACTGAGGACAACTCCAAGACGAGTTCCATCAAATGTTTGAAGTGCCAAGGGCAAGGCCACAAGTCATTTGAGTGCAAGACCGTTCGTACCATGATCATCAATGATGACGGATCTTATGAATCAATGAGTGACGACGAGATGGAAGCCATTGAGCATGTAGCTATGCATCGCCAAGTGAACGAAGAAGAAGACCATCAAGTGTTTTGCGACAATGACTCAAGTCCCAATCTTGTTGTCTCCAAGGTCTTGCCACTCCAACACCAACAAGATGACGACCAACGACGTCATATCTTCCATACCAAGGCCAGCATCAATGAACGCTCTATCAAGGTTATCATCGATGGAGGAAGCTGTCATAAGCAAGAGAAGAGCTATGCGACAAGCTACATTTGGTCAAGACGAATCACCCTCATCCCTACAAGGTCCAATGGCTTAACGACGAAGGAATTCTTCGAGTCGAGCATACCGTGCAAGTCTCCTTCAAGATAGGTGCCTACGAGGACACACTTGAGTGTGATGTGGTCCCTATGTCCGTGTGCCACCTTCTACTTGGTCGACCATGGCAATACGATCGTGGAGTCACACACAATGGACAGACCAACCACTATAGCTTCAAGATGAAGGGCAAGGAATTCGTGCTACGTCCCATGTCACGAAGAAAAGTAGCCACCGACAAGCACTTACCTACCAACCATCATGGAAAGAATGGTGAGAGAGCGAGCCACCAAAAGGAGAGTGAGAGCCACAAGCCAAATATGAGTGACTCCACGATGAGTTGCAAGAAACAACTAGTGCTATTTGCCACCAAAAGCGAGATGATGGAAGTGTGTGAGAACCCATCGAGTGTCTTTCACCTTGTGCTTTTATGCAAAGGGGAAGCCAAACCTACTAACACCTCACCACCTCTACCTTTAGTGTTGTCTCAATTGTTGCAGGAATTCTTGGACGTTTTTCCCGATGAGCTACCTCCGGGTCTACCTCCACTTCGTGGGATCGAACACCGCATCGACCTCATTCCTCGCGCACCACTTCCGAACAAGGCTCCTTACTGAGTCAACCCCGAGGAAACCAAGGAGATACAACGGCAAGTGCAACAACTCATCGACAAAGGTCATGTACGTTAAATCTTAAGCCCTTGTGCCGTTCCGGTTATTCTCGTGCCTAAGAAAGATGGAAGTTTTCGCATGTGCTCCGATTGTCGCCCGATAAATGCTATCACTGTTAGATACCGTTATCCTATCCCACGCTTAGACGACATGCTTGATGAATTGTGTGGTGCCACCATCTTTTCGAAAATTGATCCTAAAAGTGGCTACTACCAAATTAGAATTCAAGAGGGTGATGAGTGGAAAACGGCTTTTAAAACCAAGTTTGGGTTATATGAGTGGCTTGTCATGCCAATGGGTTTATCGGAAGCACCCGGTTCATTTATGCGTCTTATGTATTTTGTTCTACGACCCTACATAGGCGTCTTTGTAGTGGTTTACTGATGACATCCTCGTTTTTAGCAAGTCGCTTGAGGACCATGTGACACACATCTGTATGGTTTTACAAACCCTTCGGAAAGAGCGCTTATATGCTAACATGGATGAATGCACTTTTGGCATTGACAAGGTCGTCTTCAAAGGATTTGTCGTTTCTTCACAAGGTGTTCACGTTGATGAAACTAAAATTGGAGCAATTAAAACTTGGCCTCAACCAACGAATCTCCTGCAAGTGCGTAGTTTCCTTGGTTTAGCCGGTTTCTACCGACGTTTTGTGCAGGACTTTAGCACTATTGCTATGCCTCTACACGCCTTGAGCAAGAAGAACGCACCCTTCATTTGGGGTCCTTCGCAAGACACCGCGTTCAATGAGCTAAAAAGCTTGCTTACACACGCACCACTCCTAGCCCTACCAAACTTTGATAAACCGTTTGGGATTCATTGTGACGCTAGTGGTACCGCCATAGGCGGCGTGTTCATGCAAGAAATGCGCCCAATTGCATACTTTAGCGAGAAGCTATTCGGAGCGGAACTAAACTACCCCATCTATGATAAAGAGCTTTGTGCCTTGGTGCGAGTTTTACATGTTTGGGAACATTATCTTAGACCTCATGAATTCATTCTTCATACGGACCATGAGACTCTCAAGTATCTCAAGGGTCAAACTAAGTTAAACAAGCGTCATGCTAAATGGAGTGAGTTCATCGAGTCTTTTCCCTATGTCATCAAATACATCAAAGGCAAAGAGAATGTTGTGGCGGATGCACTTTCCCGTATATGCATGCTTGTTACACAACTTGAGTTGAATGTTATTGGCATTGAGCACATCAAAGATTTATATGAGCATGATCCTTTCTTTGCACATCCTTATGCTAAATGTTTGACTCACACTTCTTGGGAACATTATTACATAAAGGATGGATATCTTATGAGAGCTAACAAACTTTGCATTCCCGAGTCTTCGCTTCGTTTGCTCCTTTTGCAGGAATCTCATGGAGGAGGACTCATGGGACACTTTGGACGCGACAAGACATTTGCTACGCTCTCAAAGAACTACTTTTGGCCCAAGATGCTCCGTGACGTCTCACGACTCACCATCCGATGCTCTACATGTCGCAAAGCTAAGTCAAAAGCTCAATCTCATGGTCTTTACATGCCACTTCCTATCCCATACCATCCATGGGAAGACATAAGCATGGACTTTGTACTTGGATTGCCTAGGACTCAAAATGGAAAGGATTCCGTGTTTGTTATCATGGATAGATTGTCCAAAATGGCTCATTTCATTCCTTGTAACAAGATCGACGATGCTTCACATGTTGCAAATCTCTTTTGTAGGGAAATCATTTGTCTACATGGAGTGCCCAAGACGATCGTGTCGGACCGGGACGTCAAGTTCTTGAGCTACTTTTGGAAGACCCTATGCGCCAAACTCGGCATCAAGCTCCTCTTCTCTTTGGCATATCATCCACAAACCGATGGCCAAACGGAGGTGACGAACTGCACACTTTCGACGCTTCTTCGCGTGTTGATCAAGAAGAATATCAAGGAATGGGAGCAATGCTTGCCCATCGCCGAGTACGGCTACAACCGCACAAGACATTCAACTACCGGCAAGTCCCCTTTCGAGGTCATCTACGGCTTCAACCCCTTCTCTCCATTGGACATCCTACCTCTACCATTACAAGAACGCACGAACATGGACGCAAGTGCACGAGCAAGCTATCTCAAGAAGGTGCATGAAGATACAAGGGCAACGATCGAGCGACAAGTCCATCGCCTCACCACCAAGCTCAATGTCAATAAGGAACAAATGGTGTTCCAACCGGGAGATCTTGTTTGGATTCAACTTCGCAAGGACCAATTCCCACACGAGCGCAAGTCCAAACTACTACCTCACGCCGACGGACCCTTCAAGGTGCTAGCACGCTACAACAACAACACATACAAGACCGACATCCCACGAGACAAGTACAAGGTGAGCGATGCCTTCAACGTCAAGGATCTAGCCCCTTTCCATGGTGATCAAGATTTCGATCCGAGGTTGGATCTTTCCCAAGGGAGGGGAGATGATGCGGAGCATCCCAAGGTCATCCCCATGGACCATCCATCGCCTCACCAAGTGCCCCAAGGATCAATGACACGTGCTCGTGCTAGAGCACTTGAAACCGAGGTTAACTCTCTCCTTGTTGAATTCCCATTTTGATGAGGACATGACTACCTTGGATACGACCAAAAATATTGCATACATGTATATTTGTGAGGTGATTTCTAATGCAAACTATGCAACAATTTATTTATGTCATCCAGGACAAAAATACTTCACAGACTTTTGTGTCATGTCTAATTCCAGGTGTATGAGACATTTGTACAATCCACATATGAAGATAAGGGAAAAAGAGAAGTTTAGGTGCTGTTCAAAAAGTTCTCTCACGTCACTTTTGGGCCAAGAGAAGATAGAGTCCAAGTCTCTCACGTTCTGCATCCAGATTCGGACTGCACAGATATACCTGACTCAAAACGGCAAGAACTCCTTCATACGGACTTCGAATTGGGTGATTCTTTTTTTGTTGGAAACTAGATTTCGTACACTTTCCAACCCAATTGGATTCACCTTCAAATTTGTCCGGAGTGTTGAGATACCGACGAAACAATCTGACGCTGCAGCAGAATCCGAGTCAAACTACAAGTCCAAAGGTGTTACATCACCTCCACTTGGGCTCATGAGCCTTGTATGACCTAGGGTTAGTTTTAGGCTGCCTTGGGACGTCCTTCCACCTCTTTGGCCGCCACCCCTTCCTCCTATATAAGTAGATCCCTCTAGTAGCTTTTTCTTTGGGATTTGTTTAGTCAAAAGTTAGCCATTGCAACTTCGTGTACTTCGTTTGTGTCCAACGACCAGACAAAGACCGCTTACGGATCCCCACCTATATCAATACTTCATTTATATTTGCAATATTCAGATTGCTTTATCATATTCTTGCTTGTTCTTCGATTGCATGCAGGAATAGACCTTCGTGGTCAGGCTGATCGTGCTTCTGGCATCGTAAGTAACCCCTGGAGATTCGTTTAGCGATTGCTAAGGCGCAACGTCGTGCACGTTTGTAGTCGGATCGTCAAAGTCATCTCCACCAAATCGATAGTTATCCTCTCATCGAAAAATCGGGACCCTCGCCTCTATCAAGTGGTATCAGTTTTCAGGTTGCTCGGTGAGAATTTCCAGTTATTCCTAGATTAGATTTATTTTCTTACCTATTGTCCAAGGAAAAGCCACAAAAAAAGTTAGATCTATTCATCCTTTGTCCTAGCCAGTCTGAGCCTTTGCAATTTTCTTTTCATTGTTTGCATTATTGAATTATCGGTTGCATCGGCGTGTCGAGTTGCTGGTCTTAGTGTCTAGTTCGTTGGAGTTTCGAGTTCTGTTCACATTAGTCACGTCACGGCTCCATCGTTATCCCTTCCGCTCTCCACCACCTCATCCATCAATTTCCACCTCGTGCTACCCATCGTTCATTGTCACAATCATAGTTGAAGTCGTTCGCATCTTTGTTTGATCCAATTTGCATCTTATCTAGTTTGTCTTGGAAAGAGGGAGAAAGAAAAAAAAAGATAGAGAAAAAAAGTAAAAAAAAGAGGATGGAAAGAAAAAGAAAAAAGTGTGAGAAAAAAGAAAAAGAAAAAGAAGGAAAAGAAAGTTGGAGAGAGTGTTGTTGTATATTCTGCTTGGCAGTTGTTTTCATCATTATCTTTCTGCCGTTGTGATCTTCACTTATATCTTGCTGTCCAGAGCTACTTTGTATCCTTTATTGATGCTAGTTGTGCTACACCGTGACCTCATTAGTGTTCTAGGCTCGCGTCTCTAGTTCGCTCTAGCATAGGACCAGCACAGTACCGTCGTTGAGCGTTTATTCAACATTGCATCTCTGAATTGATTATTGCCAATCTTTTGCTACCATATATAGCCAACCCAGCTCCACATATTTCTACACCGTGCATATTTACGTTCACCTAGCAATCGCTTTACCCAATCTTTGGAGTTATTTGACACCGCTGGTTGCCTATCACCACCTGCTGCATGGTAAGAACTTGTAAGATATTGATATTTGCTTTACTGTGAGCGCTTTACCACCACATCCTAGTAGTTCATAGGAACATTATTCTTGAATTTTGTTTCTTGTTTCTACTACTCATGACAGGTACCGGAGACAGAAGTTCTTGGACGACGGATACATCTTCACCATCACGAGATGTGGGAGAACACACACAAGCACATGATCAGGTTATTTCTTTACCGTCATTTGAGGGTAGATTTAATCCTGCTATTTATCTAGCTTGGGAGCTTGAAGTAGAAAAAGCTTTTAGGCACCATCATTTTTTTGAACTTGAGAGAGTACGAGCTGCCACTAGAGTATTTACTGGTTTTGCTTCTGTTTGGTGGAGTGTGCATTGTAAGAAATATATTGATAACCAACCCACAACTTGGAAAGATTTGAAGGCTGTAATGAGAAAACATTTTTCCCTCCTTACTATCGCCGTGAATTGCTTCGTAAATTGGAACAATTAAAACAAGGCAGTAACACTGTTCATGCTTACTACCAAGAGTTGAAATCTTATATGCATCATTGTGACATAGAAGAATCTGAGGATGATACAATGAATAGATTTTTTGGTGGTTTGACCCATGATATTCGTGCAAGATTTCAGTATATTCCTCGTTGCATTATTGGTATGTATGTTCGTGCTTGTACCTTTGAGAGACAAATACAGGAGGATGCACTGTGTGACTACAACAACTACTATTCCAGTTCATGCTCACCACCACTGGTTGGTTCCTCCGCCATTGCACCTACTAGGGCAGCCACCCCTCCAATTGTGAGCGTGACATTATCTAAAGTGTATGGTACATTGTCATCATCCGTACCTACATCAGCTACGTCTTTGCGACAAGGTAACAGTAAAACCAATGATGATATAACTTCACATGAGGATGATGCATATCTAGTTAACTTGAATACATCATGTATTGAATTACCTGTTGATTTGAGGACACCACCTAGTTTAGATAATCATGTTACTATCATGAATGCGTCATGTGATCAAACAACTAAAATACCAAAAATTTTGAGTGCACCCATTGAATTAACTGTTGATGCAAAAGAATCATGTGAATTAGAGAATAAATCAGTTTTGGATAAAATAAATTTGAAAATTATTGTGCCAATGTTTAATCATTTTGATATGACCTCTAATTTTGGTGACGATTCTATGTCAAATGACTTATTGCATGTTTGCTTATTTAGGCATGTTGTAGCCTGTGAATTTCATGCAAGTAAGATTTATTCACCAATGTTGGGATGGTTTAATGATGAACATTGTCAATCTTTTGATATGAATAAGAGCTTCACTTATTTGTGCAAATTGAGTTGCAATATTTTCATGCCTTCTACTTCTTGTGATAATATTTTGGCTTTATATTGTATGAACTACGAAAGTTACTCATCTATATATGTGTCATATGTGCAAAAATTAAGGGAAGTAAAACTGGATGATATATACGTATACAACATGTACACCTTGTCTATTTTCTTACCCAAATTTCAGATTAAGCAACGCCGAGGACGGCTTTATTTTCAAGAAAGGGAGGATGATGAGGACATGACTACCTTGGATACGACTAAAAATATTGCATACATGTATATTTGTGAGGTGATTTCTAATGCAAACTATGCAACAATTTATTTATGTCATCCAGGACAAAAATACTTCACAGACTTTTGTGTCATGTCTAATTCCAGGTGTATGAGACATTTGTACAATCCACATATGAAGATAAGGGAAAAAGAGAAGTTTAGGTGTTGTTCAAAAAGTTCTCTCACATCACTTTTGGGCCAAGAGAAGATAGAGTGCAAGTCTTTCACGTTCTGCATCCAGATTCGGACAGCACAGACATACCTGACTCAAAACGGCAAGAACTCCTTCATACGGACTCCAAATTGGGTGATTCTTTTTTTGTTGGAAACTAGATTTCGTACACTTTCCAACCCAATTGGATTCACCTTCAAATTCGTCCGGTGTGTTGAGATACCGACGAAACAATCTGACGCTCCAGCAGAATCCGAGTCAAACTACAAGTCCAAAGGTGTTACATCACCTCCACTTTGGCTCATGAGCCTTGTACGACCTAGGGTTAGTTTTAGGCTGCCTTGGGACGTCCTTCCACCTCTTTGGCCGCCACCCCTTCCTCCTATATAAGTAGATCCTTCTAGTAGCTTTTTCTTTGGGATCTGTTTAGTCAAAAGTTAGCCATTGCAACTTCGTGTACTTCGTTTGTGTCCAACGATCAGACCAAGACCGCTTACGGATCCCCACCTATATCAATACTTCATTTATATTTGCAACATTCAGATTGCTTTATCATATTCTTGCTTGTTCTTTGATTGCATGCAGGAATAGACCTTCGTGGTCAGGCTGATCGTGCTTCTGGCATCGTCAGTAACCCCTGGAGATTGGTTTAGCGATTGCTAAGGCGCAACGTCGTGCACGTTTGTAGTCGGATCGTCAAAGTCATCTCCACCAAATCGATAGTTATCCTCTCATCAAAAGATCGGGACCCTCGCCTCTATCACATTTGACCACCTTGAGACATGGCTACTACCTCAAAAGGAGACAGTTTGTATGCTTAGGTGCCAAGGAGAAGTTACGGTGCAAGATGGACGCCAAGAGGGTGAACATGAAGTTTCCCAGCACAGAGATAGCGGTACTACCGGTCCACTACCGCCCAACTACCGGTCGGCCGGTACTACCGGTCCACTACCAGTCAACTACCGGTAAGGCTTCTGTGATCGACCGGTGCAAGGCCGGAACATCCACTATATCCGCAAAAACTGGTACTAGCGGTCCTAGGACCGGTACTACCGCCCTACCTGCGCGCAGTTGAAGGGATTTCACCCCATGTATCCCCCAACTTACCCCTAGAATATAAGTACTCCTTCCCTTCCATCTTTTGAGGGCAGCTTTGTGATAGCTCATCATAGACCTTAGTGGTTCCTCTCCTACGAGACCACGGCCTCCTCGGAGAAGATCCACCGGATTCAAGACCTCCTTCACGGAGAAGAACATCAAGACCTGATGCGGAGCATCCGTCAAGCATCCCCATGGACAACCCGGCATCGGCACAAGCACTCAAGGGACCAATGACGAGAGCACGTGCACGCGCTATCGATGCCGAGGTGAATTCTCTCCTCTTCGAGCTTCGTTTGGATTCGCATGAGGATTGGATTCTACCTCACAAGGAGATGTTGTGCATTCTGAGTTACCAAGGAGGTGATCGCGTGGAAGCAAAGGAGAACCCATTCAGCCCGGAAGCAAGTGAAGACCCGTCCAACCCGGAACGAGCGGTACTACCGCTTCCCCAGGACGGTACTACCGCTCCTGGCCAGTCCGGCGCCAGCGGTACTACCGCCCCTTAAGCGGTACTACCGCCTGCAAGCGGTACTACCGCTCGTGCGGACGGTACTACCGCCATGCCTGCGTGCAGCCTACGGCCCTTGGCCCTGTACCCCTCTCTCCTCGTACCCCTTCGTAGCATAAACTATAAATAGACCTTCCCCATGTCTTTTGGAGGGTTAGCAAAGATATTGAGAGACCTTGAGAGCTTTGCTCCTTGTATCCCCTCCGTGAGGAGATCAAGACCTCCCAAGGGAGAAGAATCCTCATGGATTGCAAGACCTCCCAAGGGAGAAGAATCCTCTTGGATTGCAAGACCTCACCTTTGTGCTTATTTCCTTGGATTGATCTTGTAATCTTGTGGATCCTTTGTGTGCTACTCTAGTGGATGTGATATTGGGTTTGTTTTGCGTGAATTGTGTCTTGTGTTCTTGTGTGTTCTTCCTATTTTCCCCCTCCAAGTGTGAAAAGATCCCCCCTAGGGTTTCACCCTACAACATCTTGGTATCAAGAGCAAGGTTGATTCACATCTTGGAGTCCCATGCCCCCACTTTCTAGCTTGTTTTTGTTGTGTTCTTACCCAATTTCGAAAATCCACACAAAAATAGCCCTAAATTTTTTCTTGCAATTTGTTGGATCTTGTGAGATTTGGTTGTTTTGGTCCATGGATTTGACGTTTGGCACGTGGATCTAGCCCCTCCACCACTTTCCCCACACATCCACCACGAAATTCATCCAATTTTACCCCCGAAACCATCCATTTCCGCCCAAAATTTGCCCCGATTTCGAACTGCAGATATTTCCCGACACGAGCGGTAATACCGCACGTACAAGCGGTACTACCGCCTTACACACGGTACTAAAATTTTAGTTCCGCATTACCAAGCGGTACTACCGCTTCGTCAAGCGGCACTAAAATTTTACTTCCGCTATTCCAAGCGGTACTACCGCTTCGTCAAGCGGTACTACCGCCCCCACCTAAAAATTTCTCCCCTTCCGCATTTTCACTAGTTTCGAGTTGCGATTTGGCGTTTCCTAAGGTGTTTCGGCTACTTAGGAGCATTTGACATCGACATCATCGCCTCGGAGTCATCTTCACCGCTAACCGTAAGCAAGGACGGTAACCTCGACGACACTTAACTTTTGCATTTTGCATTGATAGCCCGAGCCATTTGCGTTGCTTACCTATCGAGACTAGCGAGTTGAGAATTGCCGGGCCACGCTCTTGTGCACCGTAGTGATCATATCATCTTAGTGCCATAAGTCTCTCCCGTGCATATCTTACATACTTGTCTCATATTATCATCGGCTCGAGCTTCATACTCTAAAAAAAAAGCTTTTAAGCAAAGAGAGGAGCAACAATGAGCATATAAGCAATAGCATTGAGCCACTTTACATACTCATATCATCTTCGTCACCGCATACATAACATAGTTGGGATCGAGGACGGCACGTTTCTCTCATAGGTTGGTGCACAAAGCGTATCTCGCCCATTTGAGCAATCGAGCTAGCGTCTCTCTAGTATTCGCACAACAATAGCATTTGCCGTGATCAATCACTTTTGCGCTCACCCTTGGTTGTGTGGATCCCATCTATCTTCCGTGCGTGTGTTCCTAGTGACACTTTTGGCTTTGATCTATTTGCTTTACGTGCATCTTTGTGAATCTTCTCAACTTTATCGATATCTTGACTAACATTTTGTTTGAAATTTTACACCATCCTAACCAAGCTACTCCATAGGCCTATTTACTTGTAGGTGTGAGGAACAAACCCGGTTCCAATTCTACTATTGTGGCATTTCATTGAGTGAAACTTGTTACATTTTCAATCTTCGGAAGAGGTAACCTTGGTATTGTTCTCTCATTTTCCAACTCACCTCCTACTTACATGATGGATAGGCCAAGTTCTTCGACCGACCCGACCGACGAGCATCTAGTGGAAGCACCGAACTAGTCACCAAGAATCACCTTTTCGGCGTCCAACGAGCTCTTCATCAAGAAAGCGAAGCGTTGGGCAACCGCATCGAGCAACTCGCTTCCGACTTCCGCACACAAATGCAAGAGTTCCGCCACATCTTGGTGAACCGCACGTCTCCGCCTCATTCATCAAGACGGCGCCATTCAAGCCGACGCTCAAGTGACAACTCTTCGGCTTACTCTTCCACGGATGCACGTCCTCCACGTCCTCGACAAGCCCAACAATGCGTCAATCAAGATCGACATTCTTCAGACAATCCATTCCATGGCGATGGGTTACGAGATCGAGTTCGAGCACGTGAGCAAGGGCGCCGCCAAGAGCAACAACGCCCACATCAAGTACAAGAAGATGACGATGCAATTCGGCAAGCACAAGAATAGCGTGACAATCAAGCACGAACCGCGCAACAAGCTCTTCGTGACTCCTCGCGCATCTTCGCCGACCGCAACCGCCAAGTACGTCAACAAGAAGAACTTCATCAAGAGCGACAAGAGGAAGCCGCTCACCGCAAAGCAGAGCAAGAACGACGAAATGGGAACGACGTGCCACGACACCACCAACGGCAAGACCTTCGTGAAGAGCACGCTTTCGTGGAGTGACCACTTCGTCATGAGCGACACCACCATCATCACCATGACGAAGAGCAACGCTTCGGCAAGCTAAAGTTCACTATGCCCAAGTTCTCCGGAAGCACCGATCCTGAAGAATACCTCTCATGGGCACTAAAAGTCGACAAGATATTCCGCCTCCACAACTTCAAAGAAGAGAAGAAGATTGCCATGGCCTCTCTCGAGTTTCAAGACTATGTCCTCATTTGGTGGGAACAAACGATCAAGCGACGACATACAAGAGGCGAACCACCCATTACAACTTGGTCAGAAATGAAGAATGTCATGCGAGATCGCTTCGTGCCTACACACTACACCCGTGATCTCATCAAGAAGTTGCAACTTCTCAAACAAGGCACGAAGACGGTGGAGGAATACTACCAAGAAATGGAGATGGCCATGATACGAGCCTATGTCAAGGAAGATGACGAGCAAACAATGGCACGCTTCTTGAACGGCCTCAATCACCCAATCAAGCGGATTGCCGACTTCCAACCATGCTCCAACCTTCTCGAGCTAGTTCATCAAGCGTCCAAGGCCGAGCGACAAGTCCAGGATGACTTCAAGTATGCCAAATACTCTTCCAAGACCTACGGCTCCTACTCTCAAGCACCCGCGACTTCGGCACCTCCTACCTCAACGAGAGCATCACCAAGTACCGGCGACAAGTCAAGTTCCAAGCAAACTAAACCTTCCTCGACTCGTTCTCCGGCAAGCAATTACAAACCAAAGACTCCATCACCTTCGGCACCCCCTTACGACACCGAGAAGACTAGTTCCTTCAAGTGCTTCACATGTGGTGGAAGAGGTCACAAGTCCTTCGAGGGCACCAACAAGAGAACCATGACCTTCAACGACGACGGCACATATGACTCGATGAGCGAAGACGAAGTGGAAGCTATTGAGCATGTGCCCATACACCGGCGCATCAACGAAGACGAAGATGATCAAGTGTTTTGTGACAATGATTCAAGTCCCTCTCTCATGGTATCCAAGGTCTTGACACTCCAACACCATCAAGACGAAGACCAACGATGCCATATTTTCCACACAAAGGCCGGCATCAACGGACCTTCCGTCAAGGTCATCATCGACGGAGGAAGTTGTCACAACTTGGCAAGTGACGAGCTATGTTCCAAGCTTCATTTGGTCAAGAAGAAGCACCCTCGTCCATACAAGGTACATTGGTTGAGCGACTCCGGAACCATTCAAGTGGAGCATACGGTACAAGTTTCTTTCAAGATCGGCGCCTATGAGGACACCTTGGAGTGTGATGTAGTTCCCATGACGGTGTGCCACCTCCTCTTGGGACGACCTTGGCAATTTGACCGTGGAGCCATTCACAATGGACGAACCAACTACTACAGCTTCAAGATGAAAGGCAAGGAATATGTGCTTCGACCAATGTCACCAAGCCAAGTGATCGCCGATAAGCAAGCATCCACCCATCGTGAAGATCCTAGTGAGAGAGTGATCCACCAAAAAGAAAGTGAGAGCCACAAGCCAAAATTGAGCGCCTCTTCGCCAAGAGATAAAAACTTAGTCCTCCTAGCCACCAAACGTGAGATGAGAGAAGTGTGTGAGAACCCATCGTCCGTCTTCCACCTTGTGCTTCTATGCAAAGGGGAAGCCAAACCAACTAACACTTCACCACCTCCACCTTTTGTGTTGTCTAAATTGTTGCAGGAATTCTCGGACGTTTTTCCCGATGAGCTACCTCCGGGTCTACCTCCCCTTCGCGGCATCGAACACCGCATCAACCTCGTACCCGGCGCACCACTTCCGAACAAGGCTCCCTACCGCGTAAACCCGGAGGAAACAAAGGAGATACAATGTCAAGTACAACAACTCATCGACAAAGGTCATGTACGTGAAAGCTTAAGTCCTTGTGCAGTTCCCGTTATTCTCGTGCCTAAGAAAGATGGTAGCTTTCGCATGTGTTCCAATTGTCGTCCGATAAATGCTATCACCGTTAGATACCGTCACCCTATTCCACGCCTAGATGACATGCTTGATGAATTATGTGGGGCCACAATTTTTTCTAAAATTGACCTTAAAAGTGGCTATTACCAAATTCGCATTCAAGAGGGTGATGAGTGGAAAACTGCTTTCAAAACCAAGTTTGGGCTATATGAGTGGTTGGTCATGCCGATGGGCTTATCGGAAGCGCCCGGCACATTCGTGCGTCTTATGCATTTTGTTCTCCGACCTTATATAGGCGTCTTTGTAGTGGTTTACTTTGATGACATTCTAGTCTTTAGCAAGTCGCTTGAGGAACATGTTGACCATGTCCGTATGGTTTTGCAAGCCCTTCAAAAACAACAATTATATGCTAATATGGAGAAATGCACTTTTGGTGTTGATAAAGTTGTCTTCCTAGGATTTGTCGTGTCTTCACAAGGTGTTCACGTTGATGAAACTAAAACGGAAGCAATTAAAACTTGGCCTCAACCAACGAACCTTCAACAAGTGCGTAACTTTCTTGGTTTAGCCGGTTTCTATCGACGTTTTGTGAAGGATTTTAGCACCATCGCTATGCCTCTACACGCCTTGAGCAAGAAGAACGCACCCTTTGTTTGGGGTCCTTCGCAAGACAACGCGTTCACTAAGATCAAACACTTGCTCACGCACGCACCACTTCTTGCCCTACCCAACTTTGATAAGCCTTTTGAGATTCATTGTGACGCTAGTGGTACCGGCATAGGTGGCGTGCTCATGCAAGAGAAACGCCCAATTGCGTATTTTAGTGAAAAACTATCCGGCGCACAACTTAACTACCCCATCTATGATAAAGAGTTCTATGCTTTGGTGAGAGTTTTACGTGTTTGGGAACACTATCTTCGACCCCATGAATTTATTCTTCACACGGACCATGAGACGCTCAAGTATCTCAAGGGTCAAACGAAGTTAAACAAGCGTCATGCTAAGTGGAGTGAATTCATTGAGTCTTTTCCCTATGTCATCAAGTACATCAAAGGCAAAGAAAATGTTGTGGCGGATGCCCTTTCCCACAAATGCATGCTTGTTACCAAACTTGAATTGAATGTTATTGGCTTTGAGCACATAAAAGACTTATATGAGCATGATGTTTTCTTTGCAAATCCTTATGCCAAATGTGTAGCACATACTTCTTAGGAGCAATACTACATCAAGGATGGATATCTCATGAAAGCTAACAAACTTTGCATTCCCGAGTCTTCGCTTCGTTTGCTCCTTTTGCAGGAATCTCACGGAGGAGGGCTCATGGGACACTTCGGACGTGACAAGACTTTCGCTACGCTCTCCAAGAATTATTTTTGGCCAAAGATGTTCTATTACGTCTCCCGCTTCACCAACCGGTGCTCTACATGCCGCAAAGCTAAGTCCAAAGCTCAATCCCATGGCCTCCACATGCCACTTCCTATTCCTTTCCATCCTTGGGAAGACATTAGCATGGATTTCATTCTTGGATTACCTAGAACTCGCAATGGAAAGGATTCCGTATTCGTTGTTGTTGATAGATTTTCCAAGATGGCACATTTCATTCCTTGTCACAAGATAGACGATGCTTCACATATTGCGACTCTCTTTTGTAGGGAAATATTGCGCCTACACGGCGTACCAAAGACGATTGTCTCGGACTGTGACATCAAGTTCTTGAGTTACTTTTGGAAAACACTATGCTCCAAGCTCGGCATCAAGCTACTATTCTCCACGGCATACCATCCGCAAACTGATGGCCAAACCGAAGTCACCAACCGGAAGCTTGCCACTCTCCTACGCGTGTTGATCAAGAAGAACATCAAGGAGTGGGAGGAGTGCCTACCCATCGCCGAGTACGCCTACAATCGCGCAAGACACTCTACGACCGGCAAGTCCCCCTTCGAGGTTGTCTACGGCTTCAATCCATTGTCACCATTGGACATCCTTCCTCTCCCGCTTCAAGAACATGCCGACATGGACGCAAGTGCAAGAGCAGCCCGCCTCAAGAAAATGCATGAAGAAACACGTTCCATGACCGAGCGTCAAGTTCAACGCCGCGCCATCAAGCTCAACATCAACAAAACACCAATGGTGTTCCACCCGGGCGATCTCGTTTGGCTACACCTTCGCAAAGACCGCTTCCCCAAGGAACGCAAGTCCAAGCTTCTTCCACGAGCCGAGGGACCATTCAAGGTGCTAGCACGCTACAACGACAATGCTTACAAGATCGACATCCCACGCGACAAGTACAACGTAAGCGACATCTTCAACATCACCGACTTGGCCAAGTACCATGGAGATGAAGACCACGATCCGTGGACGGATCTTCCCCAAGGGGGGGGGGAGATGATGCGGAGCATCCGTCAAGCATCCCCATGGACAACCCGACATCGGCACAAGCACTCAAGGGACCAATGACGAGAGCACGTGCACGCGCTATCGAGGCCGAGGTGAATTCTCTCCTCTTCGAGCTTCGTTTGGATTCGCATGAGGATTGGGTTCTACCTCACAAGGAGATGTTGTGCATTCTCAGTTACCAAGGAGGTTGATGAGGACATCACTAACAAGGTTACACCCACAGCTCCAACTGACACATATACATGACCAATTACTAGAGCTCGCGCACGCCAATTAAATTACCAGGTACTTTCGTTTCTTGGTAACGAATCTAATGTTCATGAGAATATGATGCTGCCTAAATTGGATACATTTGTCTTGCTTACAAATGAAGGGCCTAGCTTGGACAAGAAGGATGAACATTGGAGCAAGATCAAGCATGGAGATGATGGCATGCGCAAGGGGAACAAGAATGGAGTTTCAATTGATGATTTCAGGACTTTGAAGCCACCATAATGAGTGCGAGAAGCCTTGGACGAAATATACAAGATGCCACTTCATAAATTTCGTCCAGAGGCTATTATAGGTGCTGCGTCACCTTATTATTGGGCCAGGCCCATGTAATTTCGAAATACTTGAGTATAGGCTGTTTTTACAGTCCGTATGTGTGGAAACAAGATTTAGGATTGGTTTCGGACCCCTCCACCAAGGGCCACGAAATTCCCCCCTCTTTCCCCCATATATATAGCCCTTAGGGCGTCGTTTAGACTTTGGGTTTTGTTTAGATTAAAGTTCGCCATAGCTGCAACTTCGCGTACTTCGTTTGTGTTCAACGACCAGACCAAGACGTCACAGAACCCCACTTGATCAATAAAGCTATCCTCTTAAATTCGCAATATCCAGATTGCAATCTCAGTTTCTTGCTTGTTCTTCGTTTGCCTGCAGGAAACAGACCTTCGTGGTCAGGTTGATCGTGCTCCGGCGTGGTCAATAACCTCTCGGAGTTGGTTTAGCCATTGCTAAGGCGCGACGTCCACGCACGTTCGTAGTCGGATCGTCAAAGTCGACTTCATCCAAATGATAGCCACCATCTCATCGAAAGACGGGACACCTTTGCCTCTATCAAGTGGTATCAGATTTCCAGGTTGCTCGGTGAGATTTTACAGTTTTTCGTAGATTAGATCGAGTCTGTTCTTCATACCTACAGTCCACGAAAAAGCCAAAAAAAAATTAGGGTTAGTTCATCCCATCCGAACCAATCTGAGCCTTTGCATAATCTTTTATGTATTTGCTTTGTTGAATTTGCGGTTGCATCGTCGTGTCAAGTTGCTGATCTTAGCGTCTAGTTCTTTAGAGTTTCGAGTTCTGTTCACAGTTTGTCACGTCGCCGCCGCACCATATTCATCGCCGCTGCCATATCCCACCACCGCCACCACATACCACCACCGCTGCCATAACCTACCACCGCTGCCATAACCTACCACCGCTGCCATATCCTACCACCATATATCCACCGCCAATCCGAGTTCTTTTCATATTAGGTTTGTTCTCGAGATCCATCTAGGTTTCGGATTTGTGTTTCTTTGCCTGCGTAGGTCTCGGAAAAAAAAAATTTGACAGGTGAAAATATTTTTTCCCTATCCTACTTTTGGGCTTTTCTGAGTCTTTTGAGACACGTGCCACCATACTGTTTTTTTACCGCACTTTTTCGTCGTCGCTGCCCTGATTCCGAAAAAAAAATCGTCAAAAAAATTTCGTGCCTATCATCTTAGTTTGACTTGGGAAGTGTTTTGAGACACTCGCCATTATAGTGATTTTCGGCCCAAAAAAAAGCAGCGAAAAAAAAGAGCGCAAAAAAAAGGAGGCGAAAAAAAAAATCAGAGTGTGCTTTCCCCTTTATTACGTGCAACACCGTGATTTTGTTAGTGTTCTAGGCTCGCGTCTCTAGTACGGTCTAGCTTAGGAACAGCACAGTACCGTCGTTGAGCGTTTATTCAACTTTGCATCTCTGAATTGATTATTCCTGACCACTTTTGCTACCATCTTATAAGCCTTCCCAGCTCCACATACATCTACGTCGTGCGTTTGACTCTCCTTGGTAATCGCTTTATCCAAGCTTTGAGAGTTTTGACTAGCACGGTTGCCGATCACCACCTGCTGCTGGGTAAGAACTGGTAAGAATTTGAGATTTGCTTGTCAGATTTGTGACACCCGCCACCACCACCACTTATTAGTAGTCTGTAGGATCATATTCTTGTGTGTTTCTATTGCTGCTAACCATGCCAGGATCACAAGTCGACGAGACTGACTGGGAGAACTTGACGAACAAGGAGCTTCATGATAAGTTTCAGCAAATGATGAGTGTACAGGTGCAAGATGTGCTAAACACATTGGACGAGGCCATGGAGAAGATAGTTGGCATGGAGAAGACGTTTGAAATAAAGATCGATAACAAGCTTGTTGAATTGCTTTCGCGTTTTCCACCACCACCGGCTGCTGCAGCTGTCCCACCTCTACAACAACAACAACAACAACAACGTCGCCTTCCGAATCAAGTGGGACGAGCACAGCGCGTTCCCCTTGAGACTGGTCAAGCTTCTGGTGCTGCTGTTGATGTTTCTGTAGCTCTTGCTACTACTGCAGAGGTGGAGGACCATTACGAGGATGAGGTTGACCAAAATTAGAACTACGTGCAACAACCAACACCACCACCACCAGGTCGTCCTCATGCATATCATCGCAACGGTAGGGCTGCACCACCACCTGAGGTACATGACCATCTTCCTAAACTGAAATTGAATATTCCACTATTTGAGGGTAGATATGTTCCTGATATATATCTTACTTGGGAGTTAGAAACTGAACAACGTTTTACATGTTTACATTATCCCGAGGAGAGACGTGTTCCCGCTGCTGTTTGTGCTTTCACTAGTTTTGCATGTGTTTGGTGGTCTGAACATTGTAGATTATATCCTATTCCAGCTACTTGAGCTGCTTCGAAAACTGTTATGCGTACTCGTTGGGTTCCACCATATTATCAAGGTGAATTACTTCAAAAACTGCAGCGCTTAAGACAAGGAAAAAATTGTGTAGAAGAATATTATCAGCAATTACAAACTGGCCTGATTAGATGTGGTATTGTTGAGGAGAATGAAGCTATGCTTGCACGTTTTATGGGTGGATTAAATAAAGAGATTCAGACCATTCTAGAGTATAAGGATTATACTAATATCACTCGTTTATTCCATCTTGCTTGTAAAGCTGAACGTGAAGTGCAGGATCGACATGCATTGGCGCGGACTAACTTTTCTGCAGGTCGACCTTCATCATGGACACTGCGTGCATCCTCTACTTCCACACATTCTACTGCACCGACACCTCCATCAGCTGTTACCTCCAGCCGTGATACAAGGAAGCAGGCACAACCACCATTATCTGCCAAGAGCACACCTATTGGGCCTGCGCAGAGTTCTTCTTCTTCCATGGCATCAACAGGGCACACCAGTGATATTATTTGTCGTCGTTGTAAGGGAAGAGGACATTTTGCGAGAGATTGCAAATCTCAGCGTGTGATGATTGCTACTGAGGATGGTGGATATGAATCCGCTAGTGACTATGATGAGGAGACTTTGGCTCTTATTACACGTGAAGAACACGGCGGAGACGATTCTGATCACGAGACGCAATACATGGCTCCTGAAGATGCTGACAGGTATGAATGTTTAGTTGCTCAACGTGTTTTGAGTGTGCAGGTTACACAAGCCGAGCAAAATCAGAGGCATAATTTGTTCCATACAAAGGGAGTTGTGAAGGAACGTTCTGTTCGCGTGATCATAGATGGAGGGAGTTGCAACAACTTGGCTAGCATGGAGATGGTGGAGAAGCTATCTCTCACCACAAGACCACATCCACATCCTTACTACATCCAATGGTTCAACAACAGCGGCAAGGTTAAGGTAACACGTACTGTTCGTGTGCATTTTAGTATCTCTACATATGCTGATTATGTTGATTGTGATGTGGTACCTATGCAAGCATGTTCCTTATTACTTGGTAGACCATGGCAATTTGATAAAAATTCTGTACACCATGGTAGAAACAATAAGTATACTCTTGTTCATAAGGATAAAAATATTACTTTGCTTCCTATGACTCCTGATTCCATTTCGAAAGATGATATTAATAGAGCTAATAAAGCAAAACAGGAGAAAAATAAGAGTGAAAATCAGATTGTGGCAAAAGAATTTGAGCAACAAATGAAGCCTAATAATAAACCATCTACTGTTGCTTGTGAAATTAAATTGAAAAGTGCATGTTTATTTGCCACCAAATCTGATATTGATGAGCTAGATTTTAGCAAATCTGTTTGCTATGCTTTTGTGTGCCAAGAGGCATTATTTTCATTCGAGGACGTGCCTTCCTCTTTGCCTCCTGCTGTCACTAACATTTTGCAGGAGTTCGCCGACGTCTTTCCACAAGACGTGCCATCGGGATTACCACCTATTCGAGGGATTGAGCATCAGATTGACTTAATTCCCGGTGCATCGCTACCCAACCGCGCACCATACCGTACCAATCCAGAAGAGACGAAGGAGATTATTCGTCAAGTACAGGAGCTACTCGACAAAGGTTATATACGCGAATCCCTTAGTCCTTGTGCTGTTCCTATTATTCTAGTGCCGAAAAAGGATGGTACATTGCGTATGTGTGTTGATTGTAGAGGCATTAATAATATTAATATTTGTTATCGTCATCCTATTCCTAGGCTAGATGATATGCTTGATGAATTGAGTGGCTCTACAATTTTCTACAAAGATGATTTGTGTAGTGGATACCATCAAATTCGTATGAAATTGGGAGATGAATGGAAAACATCATTTAAAACTAAGTTTGGATTATATGAGTGGTTAGTCATGCCTTTTGGGTTAACTAATGCACCTAGTACTTTCATGAGATTAATGAATGAAGTTTTACGTGCTTTCATTGGACGATTTGTGGGTAGTATACTTTGATGATATATTGATTTTTAGCAGATCTTTGGAGGAACATTTGGAACATTTACGTGCTGTTTTTATTGCTCTACGTGATGCACGTTTGTTTGGTAACCTTGGAAAGTGCACCTTTTGCACCGACCGAGTCTTTTTCTTGGCTATGTTGTTTCTCCACAGGGAATTGAGGTTGATAAAGCCAAGATTGAAGCTATTGAGAGTTGGCTGCAACCCAAAACGGTCATACACGTGAGGAGTTTCCTTGGCCTCGCTGGATTCTATCGGCGTTTCGTGAGAGATTTCAGCACCATTGCTACACCTCTCAATGAGCTTACAAAGAAGGATGTGCTTTCTGTTTGGGGTACTGCACAGGAAGAAGCATTCACGGTATTGAAAGATAAGTTGACACATGCTCCTTTACTCCAACTTCCTGATTTTAGTAAGACTTTTGAGCTTGAATGTGATGCTAGTGGAATTGGGTTAGGAGGTGTGTTATTACAAGATGGTAAACCTGTTGCATACTTTTCTGAAAAATTGAGTGGGCCTAGTCTGAATTATTCTACTTATGATAAGGAATTATATGCTCTTGTTCGGACTTTGGAAACATGGCAACATTATTTATGGCCCAAAGAATTTGTTATACATTCTGATCATGAATCTTTGAAGCACATTAAAAGTCAAGCAAAACTGCGCCGTAGACATGGTAAATGGGTTGAATTCATAGAGACTTTCCCTTATGTTATTAAACACAAGAAGGGAAAAGAAAATGTTATTGCTGATGCATTGTCTCGTCGTTATACTATGCTTTCACAACTTGACTTTAAAATATTTGGTTTGGAGACCATCAAAGATCAATATGTGCATGATGCTGAATTTAAAGATGTATTGCAGAATTGCAAAGAAGGGAGAACATGGAACAAGTTCGTCGTTAATGATGGATTTGTGTTTCGTGCTAACAAGCTATGCATTCCATCTAGCTCTGTTCGTCTTTTGTTGTTGCAGGAGGCGCATGGAGGAGGATTAATGGGACACTTTGGCGTGAAGAAGACGGAGGACGTACTTGCTACACATTTCTTTTGGCCAAAGATGCGACGGGATGTTGAGCGTTTTGTTGGTCGCTGCACTACATGTCAAAAAGCTAAGTCACGACTCAATCCTCATGGTTTATATATGCCTTTGCCTGTCCCTAGTGTTCCTTGGGAAGATATATCTATGGACTTTGTTTTGGGCTTACCTCGAACAAAGAAGGGGAGGGATAGCATATTTGTTGTCGTGGATAGGTTCTCGAAGATGGCACACTTTATACCATGTCATAAAAGCGATGATGCTGCTAATGTTGCTGATTTGTTCTTTCGTGAAATTATTCGCTTGCATGGTGTGCCAAATACTATTGTTTCAGATCGTGATACTAAATTTCTTAGCCACTTTTGGAGATGTTTATGGGCTAAGTTGGGGACTAAACTGCTTTTTAGTACTACTTGTCACCCCCAAACTGATGGACAAACTGAAGTAGTCAACAGAACTTTGTCTACTATGCTTAGGGCTGTTTTGAAGAATAATAAGAAAATGTGGGAAGAATGCTTGCCTCATATTGAATTTGCTTATAATCGTTCGTTGCATTCTACTACTAAAATATGCCCTTTTGAAATTGTCTATGGGTTCCTACCTCGTGCACCTATTGATTTGTTGCCTCTTCCATCTTCGGAGAAGGTTAATATTGATGCTAAACAACGTGCTGAATTGATCTTAAAAATGCATGAGTTAACTAAGGAAAATATTGAGCGCATGAATGCTAAATATAAACTTGTTGGAGATAAGGGTAGAAAACGTGTTGTCTTTGCACCTGGAGATCTTGTTTGGTTACATTTGCGTAAGGATAGGTTTCCTAATTTGCGCAAGTCAAAGCTAATGCCACGTGCTGATGGTCCTTTCAAGGTGTTAGAGAAAATAAATGATAATGCATATAAACTTGAGCTGCCTGCAGATTTTGGGGTTAGTCCCACATTTAACATTGCAGATTTGAAGCCTTACTTGGGTGAGGAAGATGAGCTTCCGTCGAGGACGACTTCAATTCAAGAAGGGGAGGATGATGAGGACATCACTAACAAGGTTACACCCACAGCTCCAACTGACACATATACAGGACCAATTACTAGAGCTCGCGCACGCCAATTAAATTACCAGGGCCTAGCTTGGACAAGAAGGATGAACATTGGAGCAAGATCAAGCATGGAGATGATGGCGTGCGCAAGGGGAACAAGAATGGAGTTTCAATTGATGATTTCAAGACTTTGAAGCCACCATAATGAGTGCGGGAAGCCTTGGACGAAATATACAAGATGCCACTTCATAAATTTCGTCCAGAGGCTATTATAGGTGCTGCGTCACCTTATTATTGGGCCAGGCCCATGTAATTTCGAAATACTTGAGTATAGGCTGTTTTTAGAGTCCGTATGTGTGGGGAAACAAGAGTTAGGGTTGGTTTCGGACCCCTCCACCAAGGGCCACGAAATTCCCCCCTCTTTCCCTCATATATACAGCCCTTAGGGCGTCGTTTAGACTTTGGGTTTTGTTTAGATTAAAAGTTCGCCATAGCTGCAACTTCGCGTACTTCGTTTGTGTTCAACGACCAGACCAAGGCGTCACAGAACCCCACTTGATCAATAAAGCTTTCCTCTTATATTCGCAATATCCAGATTGCAATCTTAGTTTCTTGCTTGTTCTTCGTTTGCCTGCAGGAAACAGACCTTCGTGGTCAGGTTGATCGTGCTCCGGCGTGGTCAACAACCTCTCGGAGTTGGTTTGGCGATTGCTAAGGCGCGACGTCCTCGCACGTTCGTAGTCGGATCGTCAAAGTCGACTTCCTCCAAAACGATAGCCACCAACTCATCGAAAGACGGGACACCTTTGCCTCTATCAGCACTACATGTCAGAAAGCTAAGTCACGACTCAATCCTAATGGTTTATATATGCCTTTGCCTGTCCCTAGTGTTCCTTGGGAAGATATATCTATGGACTTTGTTTTGGGTTTACATCGAACAAAGAAGGGGAGGGATAGCATATTTGTTGTCGTGGATAGGTTCTCGAAGATGGCACACTTTATACCATGTCATAAAAGCGATGATGCTGCTAATGTTGCTGATTTGTTCTTTCGTGAAATTATTCGCTTGCATGGTGTGCCAAATACTATTGTTTCAGATCGTGATACTAAATTTCTTAGCCACTTTTGGAGATGTTTATGGGCTAAGTTGGGGACTAAACTGCTTTTTAGTACTACTTGTCACCCCCAAACTGATGGACAAACTGAAGTAGTCAACAGAACTTTGTCTACTATGCTTAGGGCTGTTTTGAAGAATAATAAGAAAATGTGGGAAGAATGGTTGCCTCATATTGAATTTGCTTATAATCGTTCGTTGCATTCTACTACTAAGATGTGCCCTTTTGAAATTGTCTATGGTTTCCTACCTCGTGCACCTATTGATTTGTTGCCTCTTCCATCTTCGGAGAAGGTTAATTTTGATGCTAAACAACGTGCTGAATTGATCTTAAAAATGCATGAGTTAACTAAGGAAAATATTGAGCGCATGAATGCTAAATATAAACTTGTTGGAGATAAGGGTAGAAAACGTGTTGTCTTTGCACCTGGAGATCTTGTTTGGTTACATTTGCGTAAGGATAGGTTTCCTAATTTGCGCAAGTCAAAGCTAATGCCACGTGTTGATGGTCCTTTCAAGGTGTTAGAGAAAATAAATGATAATGCATATAAACTTGAGCTGCTTGCAGATTTTGGAGTTAGTCCCATATTTAACATTGCAGATTTGAAGCCTTACTTGGGTGAGGAAGATGAGCTTCCGTCGAGGACGACTTCAATTCAAGAAGGGGAGGATGATGAGGACATCACTAACAAGGTTACACCCACAGCTCCAACTGACACATATACAGGACCAATTACTAGAGCTCGCGCACGCCAATTAAATTACCAGGTACTTTCGTTTCTTGGTAATGAATCTAATGTTCATGAGAATATGATGCTGCCTAAATTGGATACATTTGTCTTGCTTACAAATGAAGGGCCTAGCTTGGACAAGAAGGATGAACATTGGAGCAAGATCAAGCATGGAGATGATGGCATGCGCAAGGGGAACAAGAATGGAGTTTCAATTGATAATTTCAGGACTTTGAAGCCACCATAATGAGTGCGAGAAGCCTTGGACGAAATATACAAGATGCCACTTCATAAATTTCGTCCAGAGGCTATTATAGGTGTTGCGTCACCTTATTATTGGGCCAGGCCCATGTAATTTCGAAATACTTGAGTATAGGCTGTTTTTAGAGTCCGTATGTGTGGAAACAAGAGTTAGGGTTGGTTTCGGACACCTCCACCAAGGGCCACGAAATTCCCCCCTCTTTCCCCCATATATATAGCCCTTAGGGCGTCGTTTAGACTTTGGGTTTTGTTTAGATTAAAGTTCGCCATAGCTGCAACTTCGTGTACTCCGTTTGTGTTCAACGACCAGACCAAGACGTCGCAGAACCCCACTTGATCAATAAAGCTATCCTCTTAAATTCGCAATATCCAGATTGCAATCTCAGTTTCTTGCTTGTTCTTCGTTTGCCTGCAGGAAACAGACCTTCGTGGTCAGGTTGATCGTGCTCCGGCGTGGTCAATAACCTCTCGGAGTTGGTTTAGCAATTGCTAAGGCGCGACGTCCACGCACGTTCGTAGTCGGATCGTCAAAGTCGACTTCATCCAAACGATAGCCACCATCTCATCGAAACACGGGACACCTTTGCCTCTATCAGAGGTGATCGCGTGGAAGCAAAGGAGAACCCATTCAGCCCGGAAGCAAGTGAAGACCCGTCCAACCCGGAACGAGCGGTACTACCGCTTCCCCAAGACGGTACTACCGCTCCTGGCATGTCTGGCGCCAGCGGTACTACCGCCCCTTAAGCGGTACTACCGCCTGCAAGCGGTACTACCGCTCGTGCGGATGGTACTACCGCCCTGCCTACGTGCAGCCTGCGGCCCTTGGCCCTGTACCCCTCTCTCCTCGTACCCCTTCGTAGCATAAACTATAAATAGACCTTCCCCATATGTTTTGGAGGGTTAGCAAAGATATTGAGAGACCTTGAGAGCTTTGCTCCTTGTATCCCCTCCGTGAGGAGATCAAGACCTCCCAAGGGAGAAGAATCCTCGTGGATTGCAAGACCTCCCAAGGGAGAAGAATCCTCTTGGATTGCAAGACCTCACCTCCTCTAGGAGTGAGAAGAACCTTACCTTTGTGCTTATTTCCTTGGATTGATCTTATAATCTTGTGGATCCTTTGTGTGCTACTCTAGTGGATGTGATATTGGGTTTGTTTTGAGTGAATTGTGTCTTGTGTTCTTGTGTGTTCTTCCTCTTTTCCCCCTCCAAGTGTGAAAAGACCCCCCCTAGGGTTTCACCCTACAACAAGACCTCCTCACGAAGATGACTACCGCTACTTGTATCGTCGTTAGTTGATCATGTATCGTGTATCGCACTTTGTGTACCCGGATCTAGCATTTGTGTGACCTAAACTTGTTGATTTGAGTGTTTTCTTCTTGTCCTTCTTGTGTTTCCCCTCGTGCCTCACGTGTTTATCCTTGGGATCCCTCCTTTTCGTGAAAGATCGGCCACCTAGGGTTCCACCCTACATCACAACTTGTAGGCAACCTCTCCCATGCGTTCCAAAACACGGTACGGTCCCACAAATCTCGGGGCTAACTTTCTGATGTAGGGTGGAACCCTAGATGGCCGATCTTTCATGAAATGGAGGGATCCCGAGGATGAACACGTGGTACACAAGGGAAAACACAAGAGGAACAAGAAGAAAACACTCAAATCAACAAGTTTAGGTCACTCAAATGCTAGATCCGGGAGCACAAAGAGTGATACACGATACACGGTCAACTAAGGACGATACAAGTAGTGGTAGTCATCTCCGTGAGGAGGTCTTGATGTGCTTCTCCGTGAAGGAGGTCTTGAATCTGGTGGATCTTCTCCGAAGAGGCCGCGGTCTTGTAGGAGAGGAACCACTAGGGTGTTTAGATGAGCTATCACAAAGCTAACCCTAAAAAGATGTAGGAGGAGGAATATATATAGTCTACGGGGCGAAGGGGTACATGGGTCACGGCCCAAAGGAGATGCGCGCAGGCATTCAGGGGCCGGATGTCCGGGCGTCGGCCCGAATGTCCGGGCTGTCGGAAGGCGCCGGATGTCCGGGCTTGGCGCCAGATGTCTGGGCTAGCAGGTCCAGCCACAGGTATGCTTCTGTGGTGGGCACGCCTAATTTCCGGGCACGAGGCCAGATGTCCGGGGCCTACCGGACCGGATGTCCGGGCCCTGTAGCTTCGGCTGTTGGGGCGGTTATGTAGCTGATCGTCAAGGGGCCGGATGTCCGGGGCCTTGAGATTTCTTCAGCTTCTCTCGATGCAAAGCTTCGTCGGTGAGCTTGGGGACTTGTCCATCTTCACGAGCCTCTCCGATGGGGTCTTCTTCATACCTGAGCACACAAACCACATCCGTCTGGGGTAGTAGCCATGACTCGCAAGATTCGTATGGAAGTTGGACTAGGAGAGATGTCACCTCGGTCTCGAGAGCTCTAGGACGAGCACGTGTCATTGGTCCTTGGGGCACTTGGTGAGGTGATGGAGGGTCCATGGGGATGACCTTGGGATGCTCCGCATCATCTCCCCTCCATTGGGAAAGATCTGACCTCAGATCGAAATCTTCATCACCATGGAAAGGGGCGAGATCCTTGATGTTGAAGGCATCGCTCACGTTGTACTTGTCGCGTGGAATGTCGATCTTGTAGGCATTGTTGTTGTAGCGTGCTAGCACCTTGAAGGGTCCGTCGGCGCGAGGTAGTAGTTTGGACTTGCGCTCGTGTGGGAAGCGGTCCTTGCGAAGATGAAGCCAAACAAGATCTCCCGGTTGGAACACCATTGGTGCCTTGTTGACATTGAGCTTGGTGGTCAGGCGATGTACTTGGCGCTCGATCGTTGCCCTTGTGATGCGGAGCATCCCACGATCATCCCCATGTTCACTTCGACGAGACCTCAATTACACACAATTGGACACAAGGTTAACTCGCTCCTCTCGGAACCTCCACTTTCTACATGTGAGACATGGCTACTACCTCAAATATATGTGTTATGCATGACCAGGAACCAAGAGGGAGACCATGGAACAGCTAGGGCATTGGACAAGACGGCGAGGACACCAAGTACAAGGATCAAGAGAAGCTACTGGAAAAGCTACAGGCTCCGGACGTCCGGCCTTCACCGGACGACCGGCGCGTCCCAGGCGACCGGACGACCGGCAACCACCAGACGTCCGTAACGGCGATCACAGAAGGAAACTAGCGGAAGTCCGAAGACTTCCGGACGTCCGGACCCTCGCGAGCCACCGGACGTCCGGACCCTCGCGAGCCACCGGACGTCCGGTAGCCGTCGGACGTCCGCTACATGCTGTCTGCGCACAGTTATCGGGCCAGAGGCCCATGTATCCCTCTCCCACTTACCCCTTCGTGGCCCTAGACTATATATACTCCTCCACCTCCTCCTAGTGAGGGTCAGCTTAGTGATAGCTCATTTGATACCTAGAGCTTTGCTCATCTAGTGGTTCATCTCCTCGAGAGTGACTGCGGCACCTCTTCGGAGAAGATCCACACAGATTCAAGACCTCCTTTACGGAGAAGATCCCGCGGGATACCCCAAGACCTCCTCACGGAGAAGAACTGGTTACCCTTTGTATCGTCCCTTGTTGATCATGGATCTTTGTATCTCTTTGTGTTTCGAGGATCTAGCATATGTGTGACTTGTTCTTGTTGGTTTGAGTGATTCTCTCGTGTTTCTCCTCGTATTTCCCCTCGTGTTCTTCGTGTTCTTCATGGGATCCCCTCCATTTCGTGAAAGATCGGCCATCTTGGGTTCCACCCTACATCATTATGGTATCATGAGCCACGTTTCTCACGAATTTGGAGTCCCCTCCACCGTTTTCTAGCTTCTTTTGTGTGATTTCGTCCTAAAATTCGAAAATCCCCACCAAAAATAGCCCCAAAATTTTTTGTGATCTGTTGATTTGATGATATTTTGTTGATTTTGATCCGTGGATTTGTTTGGTTTCAAGTGGATCTAGCATTTCCCCAAGTTTACCCATCTTTCATCCACGAAATCTCATCAATTTTGACCCCAAAATCATCAAATTCCGCCCAAAATCGCGTTCCCGAGCTCAAATCTCGCGTTGACCCCGACCCATCGGACGACCGGCGTTTTACCGGACGTCCGGACCCTCACGAAGCACGGGACGTCCGGAACTCACCGGACGACCGGAACCACCTATACAGCAGAAAATACCGAATTTCCGGCCTTTTCCGGACGTCCGGTACCCCCAGATTTTGACTTCGGCTGATTTTTGTTTTGGTCATAACTAATTCATACGAACTCCGATTTGGACGTTCTTTAGCTCGTTTTGAAGCTCTTGACATCCCCCATAAGACAAAAATACTACCATCATCATTTGACTCTATCAATTTTTGTCAAATTTGGCAAGTTTGCCTAGGCCTTCCAGCATATCATCCGCATAGCCACCATAGCTTTCCGCAACCTAACCCATTTTGATCCCCACATCATTTGTGGTTGCTTTAGTAGTGATTTGAGTCTCCTAAGGTGTTTAGGCTACTTAGGAACAATTGCTTCTTCATCAACCACCACCACCTCTTCCGCATAGCCTAGCCCACTATACATTACCAACCCAACTAAACGCAATTTTGTTTGAGCTTGTTTGAGTTGTGGCTCGTGTCTCCTAAGGTGTTTCGGCTACTTAGGAACCGTGACTTCAACTCTAACACCGTGTATAGCCCATCATTCCACTTCCGCAACCACCACGACATTGCCGCTACCACCATTTGACATTTGTCCTTGAGATTTTGAGTTGTGGTTTTTCCGTTTCCTAAGGTGTTTCGGCTAATTAGGAACGGGTCTACATCAAGAGCACCACCTCTCATCATCGACACAGACGGTAACTTCGACGACATCATTGTATATCCCCTTGCAATTGCATTGTTAACCCCTAGCCCATTTTGCGTCACTTGCCTATCGAGACTAGCCTTTGAGTATTGCCGGCAACGTTACTTGTGCACATTAGTGATCATCGATCCACTCTTCCATTGCATATATATACCATATCATATTGGTATCATCATATCATCCGTTGTGTCACAAGATTGTTCCCGCATATACACAATTGCTATCTTGGTTTGTGCATCGTGGCCATATACAAAAAAAGAAGAAGAATAAGCTTTTAAGCAAAAAGAGAAAGACAAAGAAGCTTGTAAGCAAGAGCCATAGCATTGCATCATATGATATCATATCCGATCATTTTGGATCGTACCACCGGAATACCATACATATAGCATACTTGGGATAGAAGTCGTTGCATTTTGCTTAGTAGGTTGTGCACAAGTTCGTATCCGCCTATTGTGCAATCGCGCTAGCGTCTCTCTAGTTGTGAAGCACGAGCATTTTCGTGGATTCCACATTTTGGCTCATTCCTTGGTTGCACGCCCCCATCTATCTATCCGTGTGTGTGTTTCCGTGTGCCACCCATATTGCTATTGGTCTACTTGTTTCACTTGCGAATTTGTGAATCTTTTTCAACTTTATTGACTCTTGCTAACATTTTGCATCAATTTTTTGTGCCACTATCCTCACCGAGCTCTACCATAAGCTTTACTTGTGTAGGTGTGAGAAACCGACAAGAATTGGTACCAATTGTGCTATTTCCTTGTTCCACATTTGAGCGATCATTGATCCATCTTCAACATCGGTCAAGGTACATTTGGTATAGTTCTTCTCTTTCTCCCACTCACACTTGCTAGCGTCTTGTGATGGATAGGCAAGGCATTTCATCTCCGGTCTTCGACATCGACGGCGCGAACAATGACATCCACGCGAAAACCATCGGACTACAGCGCGAAATGCAAGAGTGCTTGGGCAACATCGCCATCGAACTACGACACTCCGAGACAAGGACAATGGCTTCCTTCGACGACATGTGCGACTCCTTCAACAAACAAATGGCGGAGCTCCGACACTTGGTGGTCGATTACAAGTCTTCTTCCCCTTCGTCATCCTCTCGGCGACGACGTTCAAGTCACAAGTCTTCGGAGCGCACACATGATGCAAGTGCAAGTCTTTCACGTCCACACCGCCATGGCGACCATCGACATCGTCATGAAGGGCAGGTCACCTCCAAGCATCATGTGCACGACGACGACGAACGACATCTACTAAGAGCTCAAGCACGACAACGACATCATCATCATGAAGATGCTCGACAAGCGCATACCTACAAGTCCGAAGACGCTCTACTTCACGCCAAGCCCAAGCTTCAAGAGCACATAAGAAGACCGCGAGACAAGCACACCCAAGATGGAGCTACGGCTACAACCACCACTTCGGCATCTTCGCCAAGTGCTATCAAGGCATCTTCGCCTTCGGACGTACGGCATCTTCGCCTACTTCCCATGAGTTCGCCTACATCGACATCTCCAACTACAAGGCGACCACCTACGAGCGAGGGTGACACTTCCATCTTCGGAAGCTCCCCACATCAAGACGACGACAAGATGGTCGATCAAGGGCCATCCCCTTCGACTACGGCGACGAGCATGAACCTCTTCAACAACATGAAGACGACGCCCAAATATGACGACTACTCCGAGTCAAGCTACGCGAGCGCACATGAGACATTTCCTTTGGTCTCGGAGGAGAGTGATGATTTGCCACACCCTACGGCATTCACCTTTGGAGGAGTTATGGATGAGGCGGCGAAAGGAGTTGAGTTTGGAGATGTTTGCACCTACATCTCTCCGACACCCATATATCATGAGATGCCCCAATTTCCATATGAGGAGAGACACCACCATATGAGTGACATGAGTAACTCCACCATATGTGAGATTGAGAGCATTTCTTTTGAGAGGACGAGAGTGACCACCACTATACCCACACATGAGAGCATGCCACACATCCTATGTGCGGTTGAGAGCCATTTGAGTGACTCCACCAACCATACGAGTGAGAGCATCTAAGAGGGAGTGAGTGAGCCACACCACTTAGTGAGTGAGGTAGTTGATAGTGCATGTGAGGCCACTATGATTTCTAACGACTTAAACTCTACTCCGAGTGTGTTTTCTTTGGTGCTAGGTCTCCTACAAGCGGACATGCCTACCCTCGATGAGTCCGTCCCTCCAATGGACAAACTGATGGCCATGGTGGAAGACGATGCACCACCCACATGGTTCCATCAAGAGAAAGATGAAAATAATCGGATCTTGAAAACCTCACCTACACCACATGAGTGGAACTCCAAAGGTAACATAGGTGACGGCGCTTCTCTCGTCCCACTAGTGGACTATCTTGAGAATGATTGCTTGCATGATGTTGACACACCTATTCCCATGCTTCATGCTAGTGCGAACTCATCATGTCTTGACTTACCTATTTATGATGAATATGATGATGTGCATGTTGAGTTGCCTAGTTGTGATGCCATGCTCCATAGGATATCATGTGAAAATTCTTTTAGTCACATCATGTTTGAGAATCCTTTAAACTTGTCATATGCTATGAGTGAGATCTCCCATATTGCATCTTTTCAATCTCAACATAGTAACTATGCATGCCAAATTAAAGTAAATCCCATTTGCACTTGTGGCATAGATGACAAGATGATGGTCATTGGCTTGTGTTTCTCTTGCGATGATATTGCCATGCGTCCTTTACATGATTTGCGCAATTCATCTAATATACCATGCCATGATCACATTGCTCCGGATATGCATTGTTTTGGATGTTGTCAATATTCTCCATGTGATGTTTCCGTTAATGCTCATGAGGAGACCCCCATAATTTCCTCATACATACTAGGAGATCTTGATGCATTCCATACCTTGCATGATTACCATGATTGTGTGCACCATATGCATTACATGAATAACAATGCTCTACCTACTTGTCATGATGCATTACACCATGTGAGTCTCCATTATGCTATACATAACAACAAACCTCTTATGATGGATGACATGTTTCTATATCACGCGTCTCATTTGTTTGAGAATTGGATATTTTGTGCTAACCACCACACGCACGTGCGCATCATGATGGATGATGTGTACATATACCACGCACACACAATTTTTCCTTTCTCTTTGTTTTGTGTAGGTACTCATGAACATTTGTCAACCTCACAATCCCATGAGTTGACAAAACGAGCTCTTGAGAGCAACAACGATTTGGGATCCCGTGGATTGTCCCTACCACCGTTCTCTTCGCGCAACCACTACACGCATCTCTTTTACTTGGCTCTCACACGACTATGGGCTAATTGCCACTTGTCACATTATGCCCATACTATCGTGTTCACTTTGCATGTTATGCCTCTTGCTATGATTTTGCCATGCAATTGTGACCCTTGCTTGCAATTACCCATGATTCACCATTATGATACTCCTATGTGTATTTGCACGCTTGGTGGAGACACTAGTAGCTATTGCCATGATTTCTTTGTACCCCATTCTATTGTTGAGTGTTGGGAGAGTCATGATATCCCATTGCTATTTCCATATGGCCTCTCATCAACACGTTGATGCTATTTTGCTCATATCTTGCTTTCATACATGTGCTATGCCATGTGCATATGTATGCTCACTATTTGCACACATGACATGCTTGTCATGATTACCTCTAGTACGTTGCATCTTCGCACTACTAGCTTGTTTGACTTGATTGCTATGATTGCTTGCTATGAAGCATCACCCATGTTCCACTCTTACTTGCTTTCTTGGGTTGATGGCATATATGTTCATGCCATTCACATGATTCACATTGATCATTGTCATTTGTCTCCACTAGTTGCATCTCTCATCACTTGTATTGAGTGCAACAATGCTATGTTTGTTGATCTTGGAGACTTGGACACCATACTTGTGATGCATGCTTGCTTGTTTGAGTCTAATGCCTTCGGTTGTTATCGCATCATATGCTTACATGCCATGCCACATTACCTTGTCCTTTCTTATGATAAGAATGATGCAAGCACTTGTTGGGTATTTTCCCGCACGAATGCTAGGCTTTGCATTACGGCTAACTGATGCGAAGCATCCCGAGGTCATCCCCATGGACCCTCCTTCACCTCACCAAGTGCCCAAAGGACCAATGACTCGAGCCCGTGCAAGAGCTCTCGAGACCGAGGTGACTTCGCTCCTCTCTTTACATCTTTCAGATTCACTTGAGACATGGCTTCTACCTTCATCAGGGACTCTATGCATACTCAGGTGCTTGGACGAAGGCCACGGAACAGCTCTGCGCAATGGTCAAGATTACAGGCCCGACAAGTACACGAGTCAAGAAGAAGGAAGGCTGAAGATGCTACAGCCACCGGACGTCCGGCCTGCACCGGACGACCGGCGACTTCCAGGCACCGGACGACCGGAAGACACCGGACGACCGGCCTCCCCCAGACGACCGGACGACCGGAAGCCACCGGACGTCCGTGACAACGGCGACAGAAGCTAAATAGCGGAAATCCGAGGATTACCGGACGTCCGGTCCCTCCGGAACCACCGGACGTCCGGTAACCAGCGGACGTCCGCCCCGACTGCGTCCCTCCATGTAATATATACTGTTGACTTCCCTCCTTTCGGGTCAGCTGTGGTTTAGCTCATTTCTCAGACTTGTGTGGATTTCTCCCACGAGACCGTGCGCCTCTACGGAGAAGATCCACTACGGATTCAAGGCCTCCACCTCGGAGAAGATCCTACGGGATTCCAAGACCTCCTCACGGAGAAGACTATCCTTGTATCACCATCGTTGACTATGGATCATGTATCACACTATGTATCGTGGATCTCGCGCTTGTGTGATTATCTTCGTGTTGATTTGCGTGTTTCCTCTTGTGTTTTCCCCGTCTTCCTCCTTGTGTTCTCCGTGTTCATCGTGTGACACCCTCCAAAACGTGAAAGGTCCGCTGATTAGGGTTCCACCCTACATCATCTTGGTATCAAGAGCAAGGTTGATCACGATTTTGGAGCCCCACACTTTGTTTTCTAGCTTGTTTTTGTCGTGTTCTTCCCAATTTCGAAAAATCCCCACAAAAATAACCCCAAATTTTTTTTGTGATCTGTTGATTTGGCAAGATTTTGTTGACTTTGTTCCATGGATTTGATGTGCCACGTGTCAATCTAGCATTTCCCCACCTTTTCACCCTTTTCCACCGCAAATTCGACCACGTTCGTCCATTTCTCCACGGATCCCACCAACCACAGCCCCAGACCTACCGGACGACCGACGTTTACCGGACGTCCGGCACCCCTCGAGACACCGGACGTCCGCTAAACACCGGACGTCCGCTAAACACCGGACGACCGGCACCCCGATTACAGAAGCTTTTACCGGATTTCCGGCAACTTCCGGACGTCCGATCCCTTCCGACCGACCGGACGACCGGTAACTTCCGGACGTCCGACAAAACCTGACGCGGCTGACTTGTTCAGTTCCGTACCACCTTCCGCTACCACCTACCTTCCACCTCACCTTCCGCAACCACCATCGCTTACCCGCTACGAGTTTGGAAAGTGTGTCTCCCTTTGCCACCACCTACCTTCCACCTCACCTTCCGCAACCACCATCGCTTACCCGCTACGAGTTTGGAAAGTGTGTCTCCCTTTGCCTTGGATACATGAGTTGTGGTTTCACCGTTTCCTTGGATGTTTAGGCTACCTTGGAACGGCAAGACTTCGACAACACCACCGCTCAACTTTGGCAAGGACGGTAACATCGACGACACTTCGCTCATTCTACCTTGCAATTGCATTGTCACCCTATGAACCATCTTTGCGTAGCTTTCCCATTGAGACTAGCCATTTGAGTATTGTCGGGCCACGACACTTGTGCACATTAGTGATAGTCATAGATATCGCATACTACATCATTGTGAGTAACATCACATCATCTTGGTATCTTGCATATCCCCGTGTGACACAAGAGTGTACCGCATACACAATAGCTACCTTGATACGAGAAGCATGCATATGTGCCCAAAGAAAGAGCTCACAAGCTTTTAAGCAAATGAGCCAATCAAAGCAAAATACAATAGCATCATACGCCTTGCATCAAAGGAGATCATACATCATAGCAACATCATCTTGTGCTCAAGCATCGGCACATCATACACTCATAGCATACTTGTGATAGATAGTCGTTACGTTTTGCCTCTTATAGGTCGTGCACAAGTGCGTATCCCCCTATTAAGCAATCGGTTAGCGTCTCTCTAGTGTTGTGCAACACGAGCATTTTCCGTGGTTTACCACATTTTCGCTCATCCTTGGTTGCACAACCACATTTATCTATCCATGCGTGTGTTCCGTGTGCTACCTTTGCTAGTGATCTACTTGTTGCATGAGCAAATTGTGAACCATTTTCAACATCATTGAGTCACTTTAACGATTGCATTGAATTTGTGCCACATCTTAACCAAGCTCCTCTCAAAGCTTTACTTGTGTAGGTGTGAGAATCGACACGAAGTGATACCAATAGTGCTATTTCCGGGTTACATTATTGAGTGATCATTGATCCATTTTCAACCTCGGTTAAGGTACATTGATATTGTATTCTCCTTTCTCCCACTCACATACTTGCTTGTGATGATGGATAGGCCAAGTACATCTTCCAACCCGATCTTCGACGATCCTCAAGAAGCGAACAACTACGTCACCAAACTACATCTATTCGGTGTCCAACGAGCTCTACATCAAGAGAGTGAAGCTATGCGTGAGTACATTGGTCAAGTCGCCGAGGACGCGCGCCAATTTGAAGCAAGGACAAAAGAACAATTCGACACCATCAACACCAACATGACTACCCAATACAACGAGCTCCGGACATTGATAATCAACCGACGTTCTTCCTCAACTTCTTCTCAAAGACGAAGCCGCTCAAGTCGACACACCGACTCCACGCAAGACTCAAGTACACCTACGTCAAACACTCTTCATCAAGCCGCACGTCAAGCTCGACATGACCATCGGCATCCTCTACATGACAAGAGTTCACAAGAGCTATTCGACGAGCAAGAAAGCCGACGTCGTCAAAACCAAGCTACACTTGAGCAAGCACAAGAACGACAACGACTACGCCAACAACAACAAGAGCGAGCACGTCAATATCAAGAAGAACAAGACGCCGAGGCTAACCGCCAAGCACAACAACGTCGAGAAGCTCAAGCTATGGAGGCGCAACGTGCTTTACAAGATGCACACCGCAATGTGGCAGCCCGCACTCGACAAACTCGTCAAGAAGAGGATTTCCTTCGCGATGAGATGCAAGAGAGGCGCCATCAAGCAAGAATGCAAGAAGAAGCTCCTCCTCAAGCGCGCCAAGAGCAACAACCCCAACAACAACATCTATACCCTCAAGAGCAACACGATATGGCAAACCGCCAAAATCGAGATCGCCCTCCCAATAGGCAAGGAAACAATGACGAGCATCGCTATGGCAAGCTCAAGTTCGCCATGCCAAAGTTTTCCGGAAGCATTGATCCCGAAGACTATCTCTCATGGGCATTGAAAGTTGACAAGATCTTTCGCCTTCACAACTTCGATGAAGAGAAGAAGATCGCCATGGCATCCCTTGAGTTCCAAGACTATGTTCTCATTTGGTGGGAGCAAATCATAGAGAAAAGAGAAGCCAAAGGCGAACCTCCTATCACCACTTGGGCTCAAATGAAGGAAGTCATGAGATCATGCTTTGTGCCTACCCACTACAATCGTGACTTGTTCAAGAAGTTACAACTCCTCAAGCAAGGTACCAAGTCCGTTGAAGAGTACTACAAGGAGATGGAGATTGCTATGATAAGAGCAAACATCACGGAAGATGACGAGCAAACTATGGCGAGATTCTTGAATGGACTCAACTATCCAATCAAGAAGATTGCGGACTTCCAACCATACAACAATCTCCTCGAGCTAGTACATCAAGCAACCAAAGCGGAGCGACAAGTTCAAGAGGACTACAAGTACTCCAAGTTCAACTCCAAGAACTTCGGCTCCTACAACCAAGCTTCAACGACTTCGGCTACTCCTCCTACCTCTACCAAGCCATCTACAAACTTCGGTGACAAGTCAAGCTACAAGAATGCGACTACATCGAGTCGTCCACCTTCTACCAACAACTTCAAGCCAAGAGCTCCCTCAACTACAACTCCTACCGAAGACAATAACAAGACGAGCTCCATCAAATGCTTCAAGTGCCAAGGACAAGGCCACAAGTCATTTGAGTGCAAGACCGTTCGCACCATGATCATCAACGACCACGGATCTTATGACTCCATGAGCGATGATGAGATGGAAGCACTTGAGCATGTCGCTATGCATCGCCAAGTCAATGAAGAAGAAGACCATCAAGTGTTTTGCGACAATGACTCAAGCCCCAACCTTGTTGTCTCCAAAGTCTTGACACTCCAACATCAACAAGACGACGACCAACGATGTCATATTTTCCATACGAAGGCCGACATCAATGGACGCTCCGTCAAGGTTATCATCGATGGAGGAAGTTGCCACAACTTGGCAAGCGAAGAGCTATGTGACAAGATTCATTTGGTCAAGACGAAGCATCCTCACCCCTACAAGGTCTAGTGGCTCAACGACGCCGGAATTCTTCGAGTAGAGCACACCGTCCAAGTCTCTTTCAAGATTGGCGCCTACGAGGACACACTTGAATGTGATGTGATACCCATGTCCGTGTGCCACCTTATTCTTGGACGTCCATGGCAATATGATCGTGGAGTCACACACAATGGACGGACAAATCACTATCATTTCAAGATGAAGGGCAAGGAATTCGTGCTCCGACCAACGACTCCAAGTCCAGTAGCCGCCGACAAGCTTTTACCTACCACACATCGTGGAGAGAATGGTGAGAGAGCGAGCCACCAAAAAGAGAGCGAGAGCCACAAGCCAAATATGAGCGCCTCCACGATGAGCGACAAGAAGCAACTAGTTCTATTTGCCACCAAACGTGAGATGAGAGAAGTGTGTGAGAACCCATCGAGCGTCTTCCACCTTGTGCTTTTATGCAAAGGGGAAGCGAAACCTACTAACACTTCACCACCTCCACCTTTTGTGTTGTCTCAATTGTTGCAGGAATTCTCGGACGTCTTTCCCGATGAGCTACCACCGGGTCTACCTCCACTTCGCGGAATAGAACACCGCATCGACCTCGTACCCGGTGCACCACTTCCAAACAAGGCTCCCTACCGCGTCAACCCCGAGGAAACAAAGGAGATATAACGGCAAGTGCAGAAACTCATCGACAAAGGTCATGTACGTGAAAGCTTAAGCCCTTGTGCCGTTCCCGTTATCCTCGTGCCTAAGAAAGATGGAAGTTTTCGCATGTGCTCCGATTGTCGTCCGATAAATGCTATCACCGTTAGATACCGTCACCCTATTCCACGCTTAGACGATATGCTTGATGAATTATGTGGTGCCACAATTTTTTCCAAAATTGATCTTAAAAGTGGTTACTACCAAATTCGAATTCAAGAGGGTGATGAGTGGAAAACTGCTTTCAAAACCAAGTTCGGGTTATACGAGTGGCTTGTTATGCCAATGGGCTTATCCGAAGCACCCGGTACTTTCGTGCGCCTTATGCATTTTGTTCTCCGACCCTATATAGGCGTCTTTGTAGTGGTTTACTTTGATGACATTCTAGTCTTTAGCAAGTCGCTTGAAGAACATGTTGACCATGTCCAACTAGTTTTGCAAGCACTTCGCAAACAACAACTATACGCTAATATGGAGAAATGCACTTTTGGCGTTGACAAGGTTGTCTTTCTAGGATTTGCCGTGTCTTCTCAAGGTGTTCACGTTGATGAAACTAAAATTGAAGCAATTAAAACTTGGCCTCAACCAAAGAATCTCATGCAAGTGCGTAGTTTCCTTGGTCTAGCCGGTTTCTATCGACGTTTTGTGAAGGACTTTAGCACCATTGCTATGCCTCTACACGCTTTGAGCAAGAAGAACGCACCCTTCATTTGGGGTCCTTCACAAGACACCGCGTTCAATGAGCTTAAGAGCTTGCTCACGCACGCACCACTTCCAGCCCTACCAAACTTTGACAAACCGTTTGAGATCCATTGTGATGCTAGTTGATGCGGAGCATCCCAAGGTCATCCCCATGGACCCTCCTTCACCTCCTCAAGTGCCCAAAGGACCAAGGACTAGAGCTCCCGAGGTCGAGGTGACGTCACTCCTAGCCCTACTTCCATACAAATCTTGCGAGACATGGTCGCTACCTCAGACGGACATGTCGTGTGTGCTCAGGTGTGAAGAAGACCACATCGGAGAGGGACGTGAAGATGGACGAGTCCTCAAGTTCATGGATGAGCTAATGCATCGAGAAGAGCAGAAGAGAGCTCCAGGTCCCGGACATCCGGCCCCCTGGCCCGGACATCCGGCCCCTGGGCATTCACCTACAGAAGGCCAACAGCAGCTGAGGCTACAGGGCCCGGACATCCGGTCAGGGCCCGGACATCCGGCCAGGCACGGCCCGGACATCCGGCCCCGCGCCCGGAAATCCGGCGCCTCTGTCCAGAGAGCACCCGAGGCGCATCCACTCCAGCCCGGACATCCGGGCCCCCGCCCCGGACATCCGGCGCCCCGTGAAGCCCCGGACATCCGGCCCGCTGCCCGGACGTCCGGCTCCTGATCTGCCTGCGCGCAGCACTTGGGACGAGGCCCGTGTACCCCCTTCGCCCCGTAGACTATATATACTCCTCTCCTCTTTCCGTTTAGGGTTAGCTGTGGTTTAGCTCATTTGATACTTGTGTGGATTTCTCCCACGAGACGGTGCGCCTCTACGGAGAAGATCCACTACGGATTCAGGACCTCCTTCAACGGAGAAGATCCCCCGGGATATCAAGACCTCCTCCGGGAGAAGACTATCAGTATCACCGTTGTTGACTTTGGATCATGGATCCCGACTTTGTATCGCGAATCTAACGCTTGTGTGATTGCTTTCGTGTTGATTTGAGTGTTCTCTCTTGTGTTTTCCCCATCCTTCTCTTGTGTTTCCCCGTGTTCATCGTGTGCCACCCTCCAAATCGTGAAAGGTCCGCTGATTAGGGTTCCACCCTACATCATCTTGGTATCAAGAGCAAGGTTGATAGAGGCAAAGGTGTCCCGTCTTTCGATGAGATGGTGGTTGTCGTTTTGGAGGAAGTCGACTTTGACGATCCGACTACGAACGTGCGAGGACGTCGCGCCTTAGCAATCGCTAAACCAACTCCGAGAGGTTGTTGACCACGCCGGAGCACGATCAACCTGACCACGAAGGTCTGTTTCCTGCAGGCAAACGAAGAACAAGCAAGAAACTAAGATTGCAATCTGGATATTGCGAATATAAGAGGAAAGCTTTATTGATCAAGGTGGGGTTCTGTGACGCCTTGGTCTGGTCGTTGAACACAAACGAAGTACGCGAAGTTGCAGCTATGGCGAACTTTTAATCTAAACAAAACCCAAAGTCTAAACGACGCCCTAAGGGCTGTATATATGAGGGAAAGAGGGGGGAATTTCGTGGCCCTTGGTGGAGGGGTCCGAAACCAACCCTAACTCTTGTTTCCCCACACATACGGACTCTAAAAACAGCCTATACTCAAGTATTTCGAAATTACATGGGCCTAGCCCAATAATAAGGTGACGCAGCACCTAAAATAGCCTCTGGACGAAATTTATGAAGTGGCATCTTGTATATTTCGTCCAAGGCTTCTCGCACTCATTATGGTGGCTTCAAAGTCCTGAAATCATCAATTGAAACTCCATTCTTGTTCCCCTTGCGCATGCCATCATCTCCATGCTTGATCTTGCTCCAATGTTCATCCTTCTTGTCCAAGCTAGGCCCTTCAAAAGTCTTATTAAAATCAGGAAGTTGGAGTAAAGGAGCATGTGTCAACTTATCTTTCAATACCGTGAATGCTTCTTCCTGTGCAGTACCCCAAACAAAAGGCACATCCTTCTTTGTAAGCTCATTGAGAGGTGCAGCAATGGTGCTGAAATCTCTCACAAAACGCCGATAGAATCCAGCGAGGCCAAGGAAACTCCTCACGTGTGTGACCGTTTTGGGCTGCGGCCAACTCTCAATAGCTTCAATCTTGGCTTTATCAACCTCAATTCCCTGTGGAGTAACAACATAGCCAAGAAAAGATACTCGGTCGGTGCAAAAGGTGCACTTTCCAAGGTTACCAAATAAACGTGCATCACGTAGAGCAATAAAAACAGCACGTAAATGTTCCAAATGTTCCTCCAAAGATCTGCTAAAAATCAATATATCATCAAAGTATACTACCACAAATCGTCCAATGAAAGCACGTAAAACTTCATTCATTAATCTCATGAAAGTACTAGGTGCATTAGTTAACCCAAAAGGCATGACTAACCACTCATATAATCCAAACTTAGTTTTAAATGCTGTTTTCCATTCATCTCCCAATTTCATACGAATTTGATGGTATCCACTACGCAAATCAACTTTGGAGAATATTGTAGAGCCACTCAATTTATCAAGCATATCATCTAGCCTAGGAATAGGATGACGATAACGAATAGTAATATTATTAATGGCTCTACAATCAACACACATACGCGATGTACCATCCTTTTTCGGCACTAGAATAATAGGAACAGCACAAGGACTAAGGGATTCGCGTATATAACCTTTGTCGAGTAGCTCCTGTACTTGACGCATAATCTCCTTCGTCTCTTCTGGATTGGTACGGTATGGTGCGCGGTTGGGTAGCGATGCACCGGGAATTAAGTCAATCTGATGCTCAATCCCTCGAATAGGTGGTAATCCCGGTGGCACGTCTTGTGGAAAGACGTCGGCGAACTCCTGCAAAATGTTAGTGACAGCAGGAGGCAAAGAGGAAGGCACGTCCTCGAATGAAAATAATGCCTCTTTGCATACAACAGCATAGCAAACAGATTTGCTAAAATCTAGCTCATCAATATCAGATTTGGTGGCAAATAAACATGCACTTTTCAATTTAATTTCAGAAGCAACAGTAGATGGTTTATTATTAGGCTTCATTTGTTGCTCAAATTCTTTTTTTTGGCTTTTTCGTGGACTGTAGGTATGAAGAACAGACTCGATCTAATCTACGAAAAACTGTAAAATCTCACCGAGCAACCTGGAAATCTGATACCACTTGATAGAGGCAAAGGTGTCCCGTCTTTCGATGAGATGGTGGTTATCGTTTTGGAGGAAGTCGACTTTGACGATCCGACTACGAACGTGCGAGGACGTCGCGCCTTAGCAATCGCTAAACCAACTCCGAGAGGTTGTTGACCACGCCGGAGCACGATCAACCTGACCACGAAGGTCTGTTTCCTGCAGGCAAACGAAGAACAAGCAAGAAACTAAGATTGCAATCTGGATATTGCGAATATAAGAGGAAAGCTTTATTGATCAAGGTGGGGTTCTGTGACGCCTTGGTCTGGTCGTTGAACACAAACGAAGTACGCGAAGTTGCAGCTATGGCGAACTTTTAATCTAAACAAAACCCAAAGTCTAAACGACGCCCTAAGGGCTGTATATATGAGGGAAAGAGGGGGGAATTTCGTGGCCCTTGGTGGAGGGGTCCAAAACCAACCCTAACTCTTGTTTCCCCACACATACGGACTCTAAAAACAGCCTATACTCAAGTATTTCGACATTACATGGGCCTGGCCCAATAATAAGGTGACGCAGCACCTAAAATAGCCTCTGGACGAAATTTATGAAGTGGCATCTTGTATATTTCGTCCAAGGCTTCTCGCACTCATTATGGTGGCTTCAAAGTCCTGAAATCATCCATTGTAACTCCATTCTTGTCCCCCTTGCGCATGCCATCATCTCCATGCTTGATCTTGCTCCAATGTTCATCCTTCTTGTCCAAGCTAGGCCCTTCATTTGTAAGCAAGACAAATGTATCCAATTTAGGCAGCATCATATTCTCATGAACATTAGATTCATTACCAAGAAACGAAAGTACCTGGTAATTTAATTGGCGTGCGCGAGCTCTAGTAATTGGTCCTGTATATGTGTCAGTTGGAGCTGTGGGTGTAACCTTGTTAGTGATGTCCTCATCATCCTCCCCTTCTTGAATTGAAGTCGTCCTCGCCGGAAGCTCATCTTCCTCACCCAAGTAAGGCTTCAAATCTGCAATGTTAAATGTGGGACTAACCCCAAAATCTGCAGGCAGCTCAAGTTTATATGCATTATCATTTATTTTCTCTAACACCTTGAAAGGACCATCAGCACGTGGCATTAGCTTTGACTTGCGCAAATTAGGAAACCTATCCTTACGCAAATGTAACCAAACAAGATCTCCAGGTGCAAAGACAACACGTTTTCTACCCTTATCTCCAACAAGTTTATATTTAGCATTCATGCGCTCAATATTTTCCTTAGTTAACTCATGCATTTTTAAGATCAATTCAGCACGTTGTTCAGCATCAATATTAACCTTCTCCGAAGATGGAAGAGGCAACAAATCAATAGGTGCACGAGGTAGGAAACCATAGACAATTTCAAAAGGGCACATTTTAGTAGTAGAATGCAACGAACGATTATAAGCAAATTCAATATGAGGCAAGCATTCTTCCCACATTTTCTTATTATTCTTCAAAACAGCCCTAAGCATAGTAGACAAAGTTCTGTTGACTACTTCAGTTTGTCCATCAGTTTGGGGGTGACAAGTAGTACTAAAAAGCAGTTTAGTCCCCAACTTAGCCCATAAACATCTCCAAAAGTGGCTAAGAAATTTAGTATCACGATCTGAAACAATAGTATTTGGCACACCATGCAAGCGAATAATTTCACGAAAGAACAAATCAGCAACATTAGCAGCATCATCGCTTTTATGACATGGTATAAAGTGTGCCATCTTCGAGAACCTATCCACGACAACAAATATGCTATCCCTCCCCTTCTTTGTTTGAGGTAAACCCAAAACAAAGTCCATAGATATATCTTCCCAAGGAACACTAGGGACAGGTAGACCCGGGCATGGACAGCCCGGCCCGACGACCCGGCCCGAGCCCGGCCCGAAAAACCCGGGCCGGGCCGGGCCGGGCTTACATTCGGGCCGGGCTCGGGCTTTGTTTTGCAGCCCGAAAGATAGTTCGGGCCGGGCTCGGGCTTCAATTTTTCGATATTTCGGGCCGGGCTTTCGGGCTTCGGGCCGGGCTTGCACGTGCGCGTACTAAAAAACAGCATTCGGGCCGGGCTTTCGGGCTTCGGGCTTGATTTCGGGCCGGGCTCGGGCTCGAAGACAGGGAGTATTTCGGGCTTCGGGCCGGGCTCGGGCTTGAGAAATGAAGTTCGGGCTTTCACAAGCCCGGCCCGAAACCCGACCCGGCCCGACGTTTGCCCGGGTTTAGGGACAGGCAAAGGCATATATAAACCATGAGGATTGAGTCGTGACTTAGCTTTTTGACATGTAGTGCAGCGAGCAACAAAACGCTCAACATCCCGTCGCATCTTTGGCCAAAAGAAATGTGTAGCAAGTACGTCCTCCGTCTTCTTCACGCCAAAGTGTCCCATTAATCCTCCTCCATGCGCCTCCTGCAACAACAAAAGACGAACAGAGCTAGCTGGAATGCATAGCTTGTTAGCTCGAAACACAAATCCATCACTAACGACGAACTTGTTCCATGTTCTCCCTTCTTTACAATTCTGCAATACATCTTTAAATTCAGCATCATGCACATATTGATCTTTGATGGTCTCCAAACCAAATATTTTAAAGTCAAGTTGTGAAAGCATAGTATAACGACGAGACAATGCATCAGCAATAACATTTTCTTTTCCCTTCTTGTGTTTAATAACATAAGGGAAAGTCTATATGAATTCAACCCATTTAGCATGTCTACGGTTCAGTTTTGCTTGACTTTTAATGTGCTTTAAAGATTCATGATCAGAATGTATAACAAATTCTTTGGGCCATAAATAATGTTGCCATGTCTCCAAAGTCCGAACAAGAGCATATAATTCCTTATCATAAGTAGAATAATTCAGACTAGGCCCACTCAATTTTTCAGAAAAATATGCAACAGGTTTACCATCTTGCAATAACACACCTCCTAACCCAATTCCACTAGCATCACATTCAAGCTCAAAAGTCTTATTAAAATCAGGAAGTTGGAGTAAAGGAGCATGTGTCAACTTATCTTTCAATACCGTGAATGCTTCTTCCTGTGCAGTACCCCAAACAAAAGGCACATCCTTCTTTGTAAGCTCATTGAGAGGTGCAGCAATGGTGCTGAAATCTCTCACAAAACGCCGATAGAATCCAGCGAGGCCAAGGAAACTCCTCACGCGTGTGACCGTTTTGGGCTGCGGCCAACTCTCAATAGCTTCAATCTTGGCTTTATCAACCTCAATTCCCTGTGGAGTAACAACATAGCCAAGAAAAGATACTCGGTCGGTGCAAAAGGTGCACTTTCCAAGGTTACCAAACAAACGTGCATCACGTAGAGCAATAAAAACAGCACGTAAATGTTCCAAATGTTCCTCCAAAGATCTGCTAAAAATCAATATATCATCAAAGTATACTACTACAAATCGTCCAATGAAAGCATGTAAAACTTCGTTCATTAATCTCATGAAAGTACTAGGTGCATTAGTTAACCCAAAAGGCATGACTAACCACTCATATAATCCAAACTTAGTTTTAAATGCTGTTTTCCATTCATCTCCCAATTTCATACGAATTTGATGGTATCCACTACGCAAATCAACTTTGGAGAATATTGTAGAGCCACTCAATTCATCAAGCATATCATCTAGCCTAGGAATAGGATGACGATAACGAATAGTAATATTATTAATGACTCTACAATCAACACACATACGCGATGTACCATCCTTTTTCGGCACTAGAATAATAGGAACAGCACAAGGACTAAGGGATTCGCGTATATAACCTTTGTCGAGTAGCTCCTGTACTTGACGCATAATCTCCTTTGTCTCTTCTGGATTGGTACGGTATGGTGCGCGGTTGGGTAGCGATGCACCGGGAATTAAGTCAATCTGATGCTCAATCCCTCGAATAGGTGGTAATCCCGGTGGCACGTCTTGTGGAAAGACGTCGGCGAACTCCTGCAAAATGTTAGTGACAGCAGGAGGCAAAGAGGAAGGCACGTCCTCGAATGAAAATAATGCCTCTTTGCATACAACAGCATAGCAAACATATTTGCTAAAATCTAGCTCATCAATATCAGATTTGGTGGCAAATAAACATGCACTTTTCAATTTAATTTCAGAAGCAACAGTAGATGGTTTATTATTAGGCTTCATTTGTTGCTCAAATTCTTTTGCCACAATCTGATTTTCACTCTTATTTTTCTCCTGTTTTGCTTTATTAGCTCTATTAATATCATCTTTTAAAATGGAATCAGGAGTCATAGGAAGCAAAGTAATATTTTTATCCTTATGAACAAGAGTATACTGATTGTTTCTACCATGGTGTACAGAATTTTTATCAAATTGCCATGGTCTACCAAGTAATAAGGAACATGCTTGCATAGGTACCACATCACAATCAACATAATCAGCATATGTAGAGATACTAAAATGCACACGAACAGTACGTGTTACCTTAACCTTGCCGCTGTTGTTGAACCATTGGATGTAGTAAGGATGTGGATGTGATCTTGTGGTGAGAGATAGCTTCTCCACCATCTCCATGCTAGCCAAGTTGTTGCAACTCCCTCCATCTATGATCACGCGAACAGAACGTTCCTTCACAACTCCCTTTGTATGGAACAAATTATGCCTCTGATTTTGCTCAGCTTGTGTAACCTGCACACTCAAAACACGTTGAGCAACTAAACATTCATACCTGTCAGCATCTTCAGGAGCCATGTATTGCGTCTCATGATCAGAATCGTCTCCGCCGTGTTCTTCACGTGTAATAAGAGCCAAAGTCTCCTCATCATAGTCACTAGCGGATTCATATCCACCATCCTCAGTAGCAATCATCACACGCTGAGATTTGCAATCTCTCGCAAAATGTCCTCTTCCCTTACAACGACGACAAATAATATCACTGGTGTGCCCTGTTGATGCCATGGAAGAAGAAGAACTCTTTGCAGGCCCAATAGGTGTGCTCTTGGCAGATAATGGTGGTTGTGCCTGCTTCCTTGTATCATGGCTGGAGGTAACAGCTGATGGAGGTGTCGGTGCAGTAGAATGTGAGGAAGTAGAGGATGCACGCGGTGTCCATGATGAAGGTCGTCCTGCAGAAAAGTTAGTCCGCGCCAATGCCTGTCGATCCTGCACTTCACGTTCAGCTTTACAAGCAAGATGGAATAAACGAGTGATAGTAGTATAATCCTTATACTCTAGAATTGTCTGAATCTCTCTATTTAATCCACCCATAAAACGTGCAAGCATAGCTTCATTCTCCTCAACAATACCGCATCTAATCAGGCCAGTTTGTAATTGCTGATAATATTCTTCTACAGAATTTTTTCCTTGTCTTAAGCGCTGCAGTTTTTGAAGTAATTCACGTTGATAATATGGTGGAACCCAACGAGTACGCATAGCAGTTTTCAAAGCAGTCCAAGTAGCTGGAATAGGATATAATCTACAATGTTCAGACCACCAAACACATGCAAAACCAGTGAAAGCACAAACAGCAGCAGGAACACGTCTCTCCTCGGGATAGTTTAAACATGTAAAACGTTGTTCAGTTTGTAACTCCCAAGTAAGATATATATCAGGAACATATCTACCCTCAAATGGTGGAATATTCAATTTCAGTTTAGGAAGATGGTCATGTACCTCAGGTGGTGGTGCAGCCCTACCATTGCGATGATATGCATGAGGACGACCTGGTGGTGGTGGTGCTGGTTGTTGGACGTGGTTCTGATTTTGGTCAACCTCATCCTCGTAATGGTCCTCCACCTCTGTAGTAGCAGCAGGAGCTACAGAAACATCAACAGCAGCAACAGAAGCTTGACCAGTCTCAAGGGGAACGCGCTGTGCTCGTCCCACTTGATTCGGAAGTCGGCGTTGTTGTTGTTGTTGTTGTTGTTGTTGAAGAGGTGGGACAGCTGCAGCAGCCGGTGGTGGTGGCAAACGCGCAAGCAATTCAGCAAACTTGTTATCCAGCTTTGTTTCAAACGTCTTCTCCATGCCATCTATCTTCTCCATGGCCTCGTCCAATGTGTTTAGCACATCTTGCACCTGTACACTCATCATTTCCTGAAACTTATCATGAAGCTCCTTGTTCGTCAAGTTCTCCCAGTCAGTCTCGTCGACTTGTGATCCTGATACCACTTGATAGAGGCAAAGGTGTCCCGTCTTTCGATGAGATAGTGGCTATCGTTTGGATGAAGTCGACTCGGACGATCCGACTACGAACGTGCGTGGACGTCGCGCCTTAGCAATCGCTAAACCAACTCCGAGAGGTTATCGACCACGCCGGAGCACGATCAACCTGACCACGAAGGTCTGTTTCCTGCAGGCAAACGAAGAACAAGCAAGAAACTAAGATTGCAATCTGGATATTGCGAATATAAGAGGAAAACTTTATTGATCAAGGTGGGGTTCTGTGACGCCTTTGTCTGGTCGTTGAACACAAACGAAGTACGCGAAGTTGCAGCTATGGCGAACTTTTAATCTAAACAAAACCCAAAGTCTAAACGACGCCCTAAGGGCTGTATATATGAGGAAAAGAGGGGGGAATTTCGTGGCCCTTGGTGGAGGGGTCCGAAACCAACCCTAACTCTTGTTTCCCCACACATACGGACTCTAAAAACAGCCTATACTCAAGTATTTCGAAATTACATGGGCCTGGCCCAATAATAAGGTGACGCAGCACCTAAAATAGCCTCTGGACGAAATTTATGAAGTGGCATCTTGTATATTTCGTCCAAGGCTTCTCGCACTCATTATGGTGGCTTCAAAGTCCTGAAATCATCCATTTTAACTCCATTCTTGTCCCCCTTGCGCATGCCATCATCTCCATGCTTGATCTTGCTCCAATGTTCATCCTTCTTGTCCAAGCTAGGCCCTTCATTTGTAAGCAAGACAAATGTATCCAATTTAGGCAGCATCATATTCTCATGAACATTAGATTCATTACCAAGAAACGAAAGTACCTGGTAATTTAATTGGCGTGCGCGAGCTCTAGTAATTGGTCCTGTATATGTGTCAGTTGGAGCTGTGGGTGTAACCTTGTTAGTGATGTCCTCATCATCCTCCCCTTCTTGAATTGAAGTCGTCCTCGCCGGAAGCTCATCTTCCTCACCCAAGTAAGGCTTCAAATCTGCAATGTTAAATGTGGGACTAACCCCAAAATCTGCAGGCAGCTCAAGTTTATATGCATTATCATTTATTTTCTCTAACACCTTGAAAGGACCATCAGCACGTGGCATTAGCTTTGACTTGCGCAAATTAGGAAACCTATCCTTACGCAAATGTAACCAAACAAGATCTCCAGGTGCAAAGACAACACGTTTTCTACCCTTATCTCCAACAAGTTTATATTTAGCATTCATGCGCTCAATATTATCCTTAGTTAACTCATGCATTTTTAAGATCAATTCAGCACGTTGTTTAGCATCAAAATTAACCTTCTCCGAAGATGGAAGAGGCAACAAATCAATAGGTGCACGAGGTAGGAAACCATAGACAATTTCAAAAGGGCACATCTTAGTAGTAGAATGCAACGAACGATTATAAGCAAATTCAATATGAGGCAAGCATTCTTCCCACATTTTCTTATTATTCTTCAAAACAGCCCTAAGCATAGTAGACAAAGTTCTGCTGACTACTTCAGTTTGTCCATCAGTTTGGGGGTGACAAGTAGTACTAAAAAGCAGTTTAGTCCCCAACTTAGCCCATAAACATCTCCAAAAGTGGCTAAGAAATTTAGTATCACGATCTGAAACAATAGTATTTGGCACACCATGCAAGCGAATAATTTCACGAAAGAACAAATCAGCAACATTAGCAGCATCATCGCTTTTATGACATGGTATAAAGTGTGCCATCTTCGAGAACCTATCCACGACAACAAATATGCTATCCCTCCCCTTCTTTGTTCGAGGTAAAACCAAAACAAAGTCCATAGATATATCTTCCCAAGGAACACTAGGGACAGGCAAAGGCATATATAAACCACGAGGATTGAGTCGTTGATAGAGGCAAAGGTGTCCCGTCTTTCGATGAGATGGTGGTTATCGTTTTGGAGGAAGTCGACTTTGACGATCCGACTACGAACGTGCGAGGACGTCGCGCCTTAGCAATCGCTAAACCAACTCCGAGAGGTTGTTGACCACGCCGGAGCACGATCAACCTGACCACGAAGGTCTGTTTCCTGCAGGCAAACGAAGAACAAGCAAGAAACTAAGATTGCAATCTGGATATTGCGAATATAAGAGGAAAGCTTTATTGATCAAGGTGGGGTTCTGTGACGCCTTGGTCTGGTCGTTGAACACAAACGAAGTACGCGAAGTTGCAGCTATGGCGAACTTTTAATCTAAACAAAACCCAAAGTCTAAACGACGCCCTAAGGGCTGTATATATGAGGGAAAGAGGGGGGAATTTGGTGGCCCTTGGTGGAGGGGTCCGAAACCAACCCTAACTCTTGTTTCCCCACACATACGGACTCTAAAAACAGCCTATACTCAAGTATTTCGAAATTACATGGGCCTGGCCCAATAATAAGGTGACGCAGCACCTAAAATAGCCTCTGGACGAAATTTATGAAGTGGCATCTTGTATATTTCGTCCAAGGCTTCTCGCACTCATTATGGTGGCTTCAAAGTCCTGAAATCATCCATTGTAACTCCATTCTTGTCCCCCTTGCGCATGCCATCATCTCCATGCTTGATCTTGCTCCAATGTTCATCCTTCTTGTCCAAGCTAGGCCCTTCATTTGTAAGCAAGACACAAATGTATCCAATTTAGGCAGCATCATATTCTCATGAACATTAGATTCATTACCAAGAAACGAAAGTACCTGGTAATTTAATTGGCGTGCGCGAGCTCTAGTAATTGGTCCTGTATATGTGTCAGTTGGAGCTGTGGGTGTAACCTTGTTAGTGATGTCCTCATCAAAGGTTGATCACGATTTTGGAGCCCCACACCCCGTCTTCTAGCTTGTTTTTGTCGTGTTCTTCCCAATTTCGAAAAATTCCCCACAAAAAGAGCCCCAAAAAATTTCTGTGATCTGTTGATTTGGCAAGATTTTGTTGAATTTGTTCCATGGATTTGCTGTGCCACGTGTGGATCTAGCTTTTCCTCCACTTTTCCCCAAATTTCATCCACAAAATCCGCCGAATTTTTGCCCCGAAACCACCCATTGCAACGTGTTCTTGCTGGCTCGGGCACCCCGGACATCCGGCTCGTGCCCCGGACATCCGGCCCGGCCCGGACATCCGGCCCCTGGCCCGGACATCCGGCCTCCCGCAGCCATTTTTCCACCACTACACCCCACCTAGCACTCCACCTCCGCCAGTTTTGTTCGGTAACCCACCCATCCTTCCGCAAAACCACCACCAATTCCTCAACCACCATCGCTTAACCGCTTCGAGTTTGAAAAGTTTGTCTCCATTTGCCTTGGATACTTGAGTTGTGGTTTTCACCGTTTCCTTGGATGTTTAGGCTACCTTGGGACGGCAAGACTTCGACAACACCACCGCTCAACTTCGGCAAGGACGGTAACATCGACGACACTCCGCTCACTCTATCTTGCAATTGCATTGTCACCCTATGAACCATCTTTGCGTAGCTTTCCCATTGAGACTAGCCATTTGAGTATTGCCGGGCCACGACACTTGTGCATATTAGTGATAGTCATAGATATTGCATACTACATCATTGTGAGTCACATCACATCATCTTGGTATCTTGCATATCTCCATGTGCCGCAAGAGTGTCCCGCATACACAATAGCTACCTTGATACGAGAAACATACATATGTGCCCAACGAAAGAGCTCAAAAGCTTTTAAGCAAAAGATCCAATCTAAGCAAAGACACAATAGCACCATACGCCTTGCATCCAAAGAGATCATACATAGCAACATCATCTTGTGCTCAAGCATCGGCACATCATACACTCATAGCATACTTGTGATAGACAGTCGTTACGTTTTGCCCCTTATAGGTCGTGCACAAGTGCGTATCCGCCTATTAAGCAATCGGTTAGCGTCTCTCTAGCGTTGTGCAATACGAGCATTTTCCGTGGTTTACCACATTTTTCGCTCATCCTTGGTTGCACAACCACATTTATCTATCCGTGCGTGTGTTCCGTGTGCTACTCTTTGCTAGTGATCTACTTGTTGCATGAGCAAATTTGTGAACCATTTTCAACATCTTTGAGTCACTTTGACTATTGCATTGAATTTGTGCCACATCCTAACCGAGCTCCTCTAAAAGCTTTACTTGTGTAGGTGTGAGAATTGACACGAAGTGATACCAATAGTGCTATTTCCGGGTTACATTGTTGAGTGATCATTGATCCATTTTCAACCTCGGTTAAGGTACATTGATATTGTCTTCTCCTTTCTCCCACTCACATACTTGCTTGTGATGATGGATAGGCCAAGTTCATCTACCAACACGATCTTCGACGATCCTCAAGAAGCGAACAACTACGTCACCAAACTACATCTATTCGGTGTCCAACGAGCTCTACATCAAGAGAGTGAAGCTATGCGAGAGTACATTGGTCAAGTTGCCGAGGACGCACATCAATTCCAACAAAGTACCAAGGAGCAAATCGACCTCATCAACACCAACATATCTACTCAATACAATGAGCTCCGGACATTGATCATCAATCGACGTTCTTCCTCAACATCATCTCAACGACGAAGCCGCTCAAGTCGACACACCGACTCCACGCAAGACTCAAGTACACCTACGTCAAACACTCTTCGTCAAGCCGCACGTCAAGCTCGACATGACCATCGGCATCCTCTACATGACAAGAGTTCCCAAGAGCTATTCGACGAACAAGAAAATCGACGTCGTCAAAACCAAGCTACACTTGAGCAAGCACAAGAACGGCAACGACTACGCCAACAACAACAAGAGCGAGCTCGACAATATCAAGAAGAACAAGATGCCGAGGATAACCGTCAAGCACAACAACGTCGAGAAGCTCAAGCTACGGAGGCGCAACGTGCTTTACAAGATGCACATCGCAATGTGGCCGCCCGCAATCGACACACTCGTCAAGAAGAGGATTTCCTTCGAGATGAGATGCACGAAAGGCGACATCAAGCAAGAATGCAAGAAGAAGCTCCTCCTTAAGCGCGGCAAGAGCAACAACCCCAACAAGAACATCTACATCCTCAAGAGCAACATGATATGGCAAACCGCCAAAATCGAGATCATCCTCCCAATAGGCAAGGAAACAATGACGAGCATCGCTATGGCAAGCTCAAGTTCACCATGCCAAAGTTTTCCGGAAGCATTGATCCCGAAGACTACCTCTCATGGGCATTGAAAGTTGACAAGATCTTTCACCTTCACAACTTCGATGAAGAGAAGAAGATCGCAATGGCATCCCTTGAGTTCCAAGACTATGTTCTCATTTGGTGGGAGCAAATCATAGAGAGAAGAGAAGCCAAAGGCGAACCTCCTATCACCACTTGGGCTCAAATGAAGGAAGTGATGAGAGCACGCTTCGTGCCTACACACTACAACCGCGACTTGTTCAAGAAGCTACAACTCCTCAAGCAAGGTACCAAGTCCGTTGAAGAGTACTACAAAGAGATGGAGATTGCCATGATACGAGCAAACATCACGGAAGATGACGAACAAACTATGGCGAGATTCTTGAATGGACTCAACTATCCTATCAAGAAGATTGCGGACTTCCAATCATACAACAATCTCCTCGAGCTAGTACATCAAGCAAAGCGGAGCGACAAGTTCAAGAGGACTACAAGTACTCCAAGTTCAACTCCAAGAACTTCGGCTCCTACAACCAAGCTTCAACGACTTCGGCTACTCCGCCTACCTCTACCAAGCCTTCTACAAACTTCGGCGACAAGCCAAGCTACGAGAATGAGACTACATCGAGTCATCCACATTCTACCAACAACTTCAAGCCGAGAGCTACATCATCTACAAATCCAAACGAAGAGAACCCCAAGACAAGCTCCATCAAATGTTTCACATGTGGTGGCCGTGGTCACAAGTCCTTCGAGTGCACCAACAAGAGAACAATGATCTTCCACGACGACGGCACATATGACTCGATGAGCGACGAAGAAGTGGACGCCATCAAGCACTTGGCCATCCACCGGCGTATCAACGAAGAAGAAGATCGTCAAGTGTTTTGCGACAATGACGCAAGCCCCAACCTTGTTGTCTCCAAAGTCTTGACACTCAAACACCAACAAGATGACGACCAACGATGTCACATTTTCCATACAAAGGCCGGCATCAATGGACGCTCCATCAAGGTTATCATCGATGGCGGAAGTTGCCACAACTTGGCAAGTGAAGAGCTATGCGACAAGCTTCATTTGGTCAAGACGAAGCATCCGCACCCCTACAAGATCCAGTGGCTCAATGACGCCGGAATTCTTCGAGTCGAGCACACCGTGCAAGTCTCTTTCACGATCGGAGCCTACGAGGACACTCTCGAATGTGATGTGATACCCATGTCCGTGTGCCACCTTATTCTTGGACGTCCATGGCAATATGATCGTGGAGTCACACACAATGGACGGACCAATCACTATCACTTCAAGATGAAGGGCAAGGAATTCGTGCTTCGACCAATGACCCCAAGTCAAGTTGCAGCCGACAAGCTTTTACCTACAACCCATCGTGGAGAGAATGGTGAGAGAGCGAGCCACCAAAAAGAGAGCGAGAGCCACAAGCCAAATATGAGCGACTCCACGATGAGCTACACGAAGAAACTAGTGCTATTTGCCACCAAAAGTGAGATGAGAGAAGTGTGTGAGAACCCATCGAACGTCGTTCACCTTGTGCTCTTATGCAAAGGGGAAGACAAATCTACTAACACTTCACAACCTCCACCTTTTGTGTTGTCTCACTTGTTGCAGGAATTCTCGGACGCCTTTCCTGATGAGCTACCACCGGTTCCACCTCCACTTCACAGGATAGAACACCGCATCGAACTCGAACCCGGTGCACCATTTCCCAACAAGGCTCTCTACAGTGTCAACCATGAAGTACAACGGCAAGTGCCCAAACTCATCAACAAAAGTCATGTACGTGACAGCTTTAGCACTTGTGCAGCTCCGGTTATTCTATTGCCTACGAAACATGGAAGTTTTCACGCAAATGCATGCTTGTTACGCAAATGCTTACTTGTTACACAATTTGAGTTGCATGTGATTGGCTTTGAGCACCTAAAAGATTTATATGAGCATGCTCCTTCCTTTGCAAATGCCTATGCTAAATGCTTCCCTCACACTTCTTGGGAACATCATTACACCAAGGATGGATATCTTATGAGAGCTAACAAACTTTGCATTTCCGAGTCTTCGCTTCGTTTGCTCCTTTTGCAGGAATCGCATGAAGGAGGACTCATGGGACACTTTGGACGCGACAAGATGTTTGCTACCCTCTCTAAGAACTATTTTTGGCCCAAGATGCTACGTGACGTCTCACACCTCACCAACCGATCCACCAAGATCAACGTCAACAAGGCAACAATGGAGTTTCACCCGGGAGATCTTAGTTGGCTACATCTTCACAAGGAACGTTCCGACGGACCCTTCAAGGTGCTCCATGGTGATGAAGATTTCGCTCCGAGGTCGGATCTTTCCCAAGGGAGGGGAGATGATGCGGAGCATCCCAAGGTCATCCCCATGGACCCTCCTTCACCTCCTCAAGTGCCCAAAGGACCAAGGACTAGAGCTCCCGAGGTCGAGGTGACGTCACTCCTAGCCCTACTTCCATACACATCTTGCGAGACATGGTCGCTACCTCAGACGGACGTGTCGTGTGTGCTCAGGTGTGAAGAAGACCACATCGGAGAGGGACGTGAAGATGGACGAGTCCTCAAATTCATGGACGAGCCAATGCATCGAGAAGAGCAGAAGAGAGCTCCAGGTCCCGAACATCCGGCCCCCTGGCCCGGACATCCGGCCCCTGGGCATTCACCTACAGAAGGCCAACAGCAGCTGAGGCTACAGGGCCCGGACATCCGGCCAGGGCCCGGACATCCGGCTAGGCACGGCCCGGACATCCGGCCCCGCGCCCGGAAATCCGGCGCCTCTGTCCAGAGAGCACCCGAGGCGCATCCACTCCAGCCCGGACATCCGGGCCCCCGCCCCGGACATCCGGCGCCCCGTGAAGCCCCGGACATCCGGCCCGCTGCCCGGACGTCCGGCTCCTGATCTGCCTGCGCGCAGCACTTGGGCCGAGGCCCGTGTACCCCCTTCGCCCCGTAGACTATATATACTCCTCTCCTCTTTCCGTTTAGGGTTAGCTGTGGTTTAGCTCATTTGATACTTGTGTGGATTTCTCCCACGAGACGGTGCGCCTCTACGGAGAAGATCCACTACGGATTCAGGACCTCCTTCAACGGAGAAGATCCCCCGGGATATCAAGACCTCCTCCGGGAGAAGACTATCTGTATCACCGTTGTTGACTTTGGATCATGGATCCCGACTTTGTATCGCGAATCTAGCGCTTGTGTGATTGCTTTCGTGTTGATTTGAGTGTTCTCTCTTGTGTTTTCCCCATCCTTCTCTTGTGTTTCCCCGTGTTCATCGTGTGCCACCCTCCAAATCGTGAAAGGTCCGCTGATTAGGGTTCCACCCTACATCACTAGTGGTACCGGCATAGGTGGCGTGCTAATGCAAGAAAAGCGCCCAATTGCGTACTTTAGCGAAAAGCTATCGGGAGCGCAACTTAACTACCCCATCTATGATAAAGAACTTTATGCCTTGGTGAGAGTTCTACGTGTTTGGGAACACTATCTTAGACTTCATGAATTCATTCTTCATACGGACCATGAGACACTCAAGTATCTCAAAGGTCAAACTAAGTTGAACAAGCGTCATGCTAAATGGAGTGAGTTCATTGAGTCTTTTCCCTATGTCATCAAATACATCAAGGGCAAAGAAAATGTTGTGGCGGACGCGCTTTCCCGCAAATGCATGCTTGTAACACAACTTGAATTGAATGTGATTGGCTTTGAGCATATTAAAGATTTATATGAGCATGATCCTTTCTTTGCAAAAGTTTATGCTAAGTGCTTGACTCACACTTCTTGGGAACATTACTACATCAAGGATGGATATCTTATGAGAGCTAACAAACTTTGCATTCCCGAGTCTTCGCTTCGTTTGCTCCTTTTGCAGGAATCTCATGGAGGAGGACTCATGGGACACTTTGGACGGGACAAGACGTTTGCTACTCTCTCTAAGAACTATTTTTGGCCCAAGATGCTTCGTGACGTCTCACGCCTCACCAACCGATGTTCTACATGCCGCAAAGCTAAGTCCAAAGCTCAATCTCATGGTCTTTATATGCCTCTTCCTATTCCATACCACCCATGGGAAGACATAAGCATGGATTTCATACTTGGCTTGCCTAGAACTCAAAATGTCAAAGATTTCGTGCTTGTCGTGGTAGATTAGATTCTCTAAAATGGCTCATTTCATTCCTTGTAACAAGATCGACGATGCTTCACATGTTGCAACTCTCTTTTGTAGGGAGATACTTCGTCTACACGGCGTGCCCACAATGATCGTGTCGGACCGGGACGTCAAGTTCTTGAGTTACTTTTGGAAAACACTATGTGCCAAGCTCGGAATTAAGCTACTCTTTTCTTCGGCGTACCATCCACAAACGGACGGCCAGACGGAGGTGACGAACCGCACGCTTTCCACTCTTCTTCGTGTGTTGATCAAGAGGAACATCCGGGAATGGGAGCATTGCTTGCCCATCGCCGAGTTCGCCTACAACCGCGCAAGACATTCGACCACCGGCAAGTCGCCATTCGAGGTTGTCTACGGCTTCAATCCGTTGTCTCCATTGGACATTCTACCTCTACCTCTACAAGAGCGCATCAACATGGACGCAAGTGCTCGAGCAAGCTATCTCAAGAAGGTGCACGAAGATACAAGGGCAATGATCGAGCGCCAAGTCCAACGTCTCGCCACCAAGCTCAACGTCAACAAGGCACCAATGGTGTTCCAACTGGGAGATCTTGTTTGGCTTCATCTTCGCAAGGACCGCTTCCCACACGAGCGCAAGTCCAAACTTCTACCTCGCGCCGACGGACCCTTCAAGGTGCTAGCTCGCTACAACGACAACGCCTACAAGATCGACCTCCCTCGAGACAAGTACTCCGTGAGCGACACCTTCAACGTCAAGGATCTTTCTCCTTTCCATGGTGATGAAGATTTCGATCCGAGGTCGGATCTTTCGCAAGTGAGGGGAGATGATGCGGAGCATCCCGAGGTCATCCCCATGGACCCTCCTTCACCTCACCAAGTGCCCAAAGGACCAATGACTCGAGCCCGTCCAAGAGCTCTCGAGACCGAGGTGACTTCGCTCCTCTCTTTACATCTTTCAGATTCACTTGAGACATGGCTTCTACCTTCATCAGGGACTCTATGCATACTCAGGTGCTTGGACGAAGGCCACGGAACAGCTCTGCGCAATGGTCAAGATTACAGGCCCGACAAGTACACGAGTCAAGAAGAAGGAAGGCTGAAGATGCTACAGGCACCGGACGTCCGACCTGCACCGGACGACCGGCGACTTCCAGGCACCGGACGACCGGAAGACACCGGACGTCCGGCCTCCCCCAGACGACCGGACGACCGAAAGCCACCGGACGTCCGTGACAACGGCGACAGAAGCTAAATAGCGGAAATCCGAGGATTACCGGACGTCCGGTCCCTCCGGAACCACCGGACGTCCGGTAACCAGCGGACGTCCGCCCCGACTGCGTCCCTCCATGTAATATATACTGTTGACTTCCCTCCTTTCGGGTCAGCTGTGGTTTAGCTCATTTCTCAGACTTGTGTGGATTTCTCCCACGAGACCGTGCGCCTCTACGGAGAAGATCCACTACGGATTCAAGGCTTCCACCTCGGAGAAGATCCTACGGGATTCCAAGACCTCCTCACCGAGAAGACTATCCTTGTATCACCATCGTTGACTATGGATCATGTATCGCACTATGTATCGTGGATCTAGCGCTTGTGTGATTATCTTCGTGTTGATTTGAGTGTTTCCTCTTGTGTTTTCCCCGTCTTCCTCCTTGTGTTCTCCGTGTTCATCGTGTGACACCCTCCAAAACGTGAAAGGTCCGCTGATTAGGGTTCCACCCTACATCACTAACCTCATTTGTTTTTCCGAGTGTTTGTCATGTTCTTTCATTTTGAAGGATTCACAAGGCGGTACCATCACGAGGCATCTTGGGCATGTGAAGGCATACACGTTATGCGAGACCAACATCTTCGCGAACATACATAAGGTGCATTCCTTCTTTGTGAGCCATCCTCACATATGGATATTGGATAGGCCATACTTTCATTGTTGTTTCCTTCTTGTTGTCTACATGATACATCTACGGGATGGAGGACCGACATTGAAGATGGACCATATGCACGCACCACCGGTTTACCACTCTTGCAACGACATCGAGCATTGGTATATCAAAATTCCTTTGACACATTGCACCAAAACCTTCATATTTGTTGATTGTGTGCTCACATGCCATGCTCCATGGACATATCATTCCCATAACAAATTTGCATCTTGCGCATGGATTGACTCACATTATGATTGCCTTGTTGCATCTTGTATTCCCATGCCATCCATGATATATGAGCTTGTGCATTTCCTTAGCAAATTTGTTGTGATCTTCCTTGATGGCATATTCATACATATTGATCACATTGCCAAACATCAATTGCATGATCACATAGTCATATTGAGCACCCATTGCCATGTTCATGCTCTTGATAAACCATCACACTATGACATCATTTTGCACAATGGTAGAAATTGTAGCTTTGTGCACCATGCCAATTACCATACCTTTGTGTGCACAACAAATGAATTTGCTCACATGAATGCTTTACATGTCATTGTACATCTTTTCGATAAGCATCTTGTGCCTTGCCATGCCCAAATTTGTCACACGGACCCATTCTTACATGATAGACACTTGTGCGCTAACCATTGTATTTCCGAGTGTCGTTTCTGTTTGCTCTTCTTGCATGTATACCACTCCGGCGACACCTTGGACTACTAGGATTACGCCAAGTCTTCATCTCGGTCCAACTACAAGTCCGTCCACGACAGCCATTTCCATGGTGATGAGCTTTTCGATCCGAGGTCGGATGTTTCCCAAGGGAGGGGAGATGATGCGGAGCATCCCACGATCATCCACATGTTCACTTCGACGAGACCTCAACTACACACAATTGGACACAAGGTTAACTCGCTCCTCTCGGAACCTCCACTTTCTACATGTGAGACATGGCTACTACCTCAAATATATGTGTTATGCATGACCAGGAACCAAGAGGGAGGCCATGGAACAGCTAGGGGCATTGGACAAGACGGCGAGGACACCAAGTACAAGGATCAAGAGAAGCTACTGGAAAAGCTACAGGCTCTGGACGTCCGGCCTTCACCGGACGACCGGCGCGTCCCAGGCGACCGGACGACCGGCAACCACCGGACGTCCGTAACGGCGATCACAGAAGGAAAATAGCGGAAGTCCGAAGACTTCCGGACGTACGGACCCTCGCGAGCCACCGGACGTCCGGTAGCCGTCGGATGTCCGCTACATGCTGTCTACGCACAGTTATCGGGCCAGAGGCCCATGTATCCCTCTCCCACTTACCCCTTCGTGGCCCTAGACTATATATACTCCTCCACCTCCTCCTAGTGAGGGTCAGCTTAGTGATAGCTCATTTGATACCTAGAGCTTTGCTCATCTAGTGGTTCATCTCCTCGAGAGTGACTGCGGCACTTCTTCGGAGAAGATCCACACAGATTCAAGACCTCCTTTATGGAGAAGATCCCGCGGGATACCCCAAGACCTCCTCACGGAGAAGAACCGGTTACCCTTTGTATCGTCCCTTGTTGATCATGGATCTTGTATCTCTTTGTGTTTCTAGGATCTAGCATATGTGTGACTTGTTCTTGTTGGTTTGAGTGATTCTCTCGTGTTTCTCCTCGTATTTCCCCTCGTGTTCTTCGTGTTGTTCACGGGATCCCCTCCATTTCGTGAAAGATCGGCAATCTAGGGTTCCACCCTACATCACCTTGTATCTTCATGCACCTTCTTGAGATAGCTTGCTCGTGCACTTGCGTCCATGTTGATGCGCTCTTGTAGAGGTAGAGGTAGGACGTCCAATGGGGACAAAGGGTTCAAGCCGTAGACGACCTCGAAAGGGGACTTGCCGATAGTCGAATGTCTTGCGCGGTTGTAAAGTAGTCGGCGATGGGCAAGCATTGCTCCCGTTCCTTGATGTTCTTCTTGATCAACACGCGAAGAAGCGTCGAAAGTGTGCGGTTCGTCACCTCCGTTTGGCCGTCGGTTTGTGGGTGATATGCCGAAGAGAAGAGGAGCTTGATGCCGAGCTTGGCGCATAGAGTCTTACAAAAGTAGCTCAAGAACTTGATGTCCCGATCCGACTCAATAGTATTGGGCACTCCATGTAGACGAATGATTTCCCTACAAAAGAGATTTGCCACATGTGAAGCATCGTCGATCTTGTTACAAGGAATGAAATGAGCCATTTTAGAAAATATATCCACAACAGCAAACACGGAATCGTTTCCATTTTGAGTCCTAGGCAATCCAAGTACAAAGTCCATGCTTATGTCTTCCCATGGATGGTATGGAATAGGAAGTGGCATGTAAAGACCATGAGATTGAGCTTTTGCCTTAGCTTTGTGACATGTAGAACATCGGTTGGTGAGGAGTGAGACGTCACGGAGCATCTTGGGCCAAAAGTTGTTCTTTGAGAGCGTAGCAAATGTCTTGTCACGTCCAAACTGTCCCATGAGTCCTCCTCCATGAGATTCCTGCAAAAGAATCAAACGAAGCGAAGACTTGGGAATGCAAAGTATGTTAGCTTTCATAAGATATCAATTCTTTATGTAGTAGCGTTCCCAAGAAGTGTGAGTCAAACACTTAGCATTAGGATGTGCAAAGAAATGATTATGCTCATATAAATCTTTGATGTGCTCAAAGCCAATAACATTCAACTCAAGTTGTGTAACAAGCATGCATTTGCGGGAAAGCGCTTCCGCCACAACATTTTCTTTGCCTTTCATGTACTTGATGACGTAGGGAAAAGACTCTATGAACTCACTCCACTTAGCATGACGCTTGTTCAACTTAGGTTGACCCTTGAGATACTTGAGCGTCTCATGGTCCGTATGAAGAATGAATTCATGAGGTCTAAGGTAATGTTCCCAAACACGCAAAACTCTCACCAAGGCATAGAGGTCTTTATCATAAATGCGGTAGTTAAGTTGCGCTTCGGATAGCTTCTCACTAAAGTACGCAATTGGGCGCTTTTCTTGCATTAGCACGCCACCTATGTCGGTGCCACTAGCGTCACAATGGATCTCAAAATGTTTGTCAAAGTTTGGTAGGCCAAGAAGTGGTGCGTGTGTAAGCAATTTTTTTAGCTCATTGAACGCGGCGTCATGCGAAGGACCCCAAATAAAGGGTGCGTTCTTCTTGCTCAAGGCGTGTAGAGGCATAGCAATTGTGCTAAAGTCCTTCACAAAACGTCGGTAGAAACCGGCTAAACTAAGAAAGCTACGCACTTGTTGGAGATTCGTTGGTTGTGGCCAAGTTTTAATTGCTTCAATTTTAGTTTCATCAACGTGAACACCTTGTGAGGTAGGGTGAAACCCTAGATGGCCGATCTTTCACGAAATGGAGGGATCCCGAGGATGCACACGTGGTACACGAGGGAAAACACAAGAGGGACAAGAAGAAAACACTCAAATCAACAAGTTTAGGTCACACAAATGCTAGATCCGGGCGCACAAAGAGTGATACATGATACACGATCAATTAAGGATGATACAAGTAGCGGTAGTCATCTCCGTGAGGAGGTCTTGATGTTCTTCTCCATGAAGGAGGTCTTGAATCCGGTGGATCTTCTCCGAGGAGGCCGCGGACTCATAGGAGAGGAACCACTAAGGTTTTAGATGAGCTATCACAAAAGCTGACACTGAAAATATGTAGGAGGAGGGATATATATAGTCTACGGGGCGAATGGGTACATGGGTCATGGCCCAAAGGAGATGCACGCAGGCAATCAGGGGTCGGATGTCCGGGCGTCGGCCCGGATGTCCCGGCTGTCGGGAGGCGCCGGATGTCCGGGCTTGGCGCCGGATGTCCGGGCTATAGGGGCCAGCCACGGGTATGCTTGTGTGGTGGGCGCGCCAGATTTCCGGGCACGAGGCCGGATGTCCGGGGCCTGCCGGGCCGGATGTCCGGGCCCTGTAGCTTCGGCTGCTGGTGCTCTTATGTAGTTGGTTGTCCAGGGGCCGGATGTCCAGGGCCTGGAGCCTTCTTCAGCCCTTCTCGATGCAAAGCTTCGTCCGTGAGCTTGGGGACTTGTCCATCTTCACGAGCCTTTCCGATGGGGTCTTCTTCGTACCTGAGCACACAAAACACATCCGTCTGAGGTAGTAGCCATGTCTCGTAAGATTCATATGGAAGTTGGACAAGGAGAGATGTCACCTCGGTCTCGAGAGCTCTAGCACGAGCACGTGTCATTGGTCCTTGAGGCACTTGGTGAGGTGACTGAGGGTCCATGGGGATGATCTTGGGATGCTCCGCATCATCTCCCCTCCCTTGGGAAAGATCTGACCTCGGATCGAAATCTTCATCACCATGGAAAGGGGAGAGATCCTTGACGTTGAAGGCATCAAACACTTAGCATAAGGATGTGCAAAGAAAGGATCATGCTCATATAAATCTTTTATGTGCTCAAAGCCAATAACATTCAACTCAAGTTGTGCAACAAGCATGCATTTGCGGGAAAGCGCGCCCGCCACAACATTTTCTTTGACTTTGATGTACTTGATGACATAGGGAAAAGACTCAATGAACTCACTCCATTTAGCATGACGCTTGTTTAACTTAGTTTGACCCTTGAGATACTTGAGCGTCTCATGGTCCGTATGAAGAATGAATTCACGAGTTCTAAGATAATGTTCCCAAACACGCAAAACTCGCACCAAGGCATAAAGCTCTTTATCATATATGGGGTAGTTAAGTTGCACTCCGGATAGCTTCTCGCTAAAGTACGCAATTGGGCGTTTTTCTTGCATTAGCATGCCACCGATGCCGGTACCACTAGCATCACAATATATCTCAAAAGGTTTGTCAAAGTTTGGTTGGGCAAGAAGTGGTGTGTGGGTAAGCAAGTCTTTTAGCTCATTGAACGCGGTGTCTTACGAAGGACCCCAATTAAAGGGTGCGTTCTTCTTGCTCAAGGCGTGTAGAGGCATAGCAATAGTGCTAAAGTCCTTCACGAAACGTCGGTAGAAACCGGCTAAACCAAGGAAACAACGCACCTGTAGGAGATTCGTTGGTTGTGGCCAAGTTTTAATTGCTTCAATTTTAGTTTCATTAACGTGGACACCTTGTGAAGAAACGACAAATCCTAAGAAAATGACCTTGTCAACACCAAAAGTGCATTTATCCATGTTAGCATATAAGCGCTCCTTCCAAAGGGTTTGTAAAACCATACGGATGTGTGTCACATGGTCCTCAAGCGATTTGCTAAAGACGAGGATGTCATAAAAAAACCACTACAAAGACGCCTATGTAAGGTCGGAGGACAAAATGCATAAGACGCATAAATGAACCTGTTGCTTCCGATAAACCCATTGGCATGACCAACCACTCATATAACCCAAACTTGGTTTTGAAAGTCGTTTTCCACTCATCACCCTCTTGAATTCGAATTTGGTCGTAGCCACTTCTAAGATCAATTTTCGAAAAGATGGTGGCACAACATAATTCATCAAGCATGTCGTGTAAGCATGGAATAGGGTAACGGTATCTAACGGTGATAGCATTTATCGGGCAACAATCGGAGAACATGCGAAAACTTCCATCTTTCTTAGGCACGAGAATAACCGGAACGGCACAAGGGCTCAAGCTTTCACGTACATGACCTTTGTTGATGAGTTGTTGCACTTGCTATTGTATCTCATTTGTTTCCTCGGTGTTGATGCGGTAAGGAGCCTTGTTTGGAAGTGGTGCACCGGGTATGAGGTCGATGCGGTGTTCGATTCCGCGAAGTGGAGGTAGACCCGGAGGTAGCTCATCGGGAAAGACGTCCGAGAATTCCTGCAACAATTGAGATAACACTAAAGGTAGAGGTAGTGAAGTGTTAGTAGGTTTTGCTTCCCCTTTGCATAAAAGCACAAGGTGAAAGACACTCGAGGGGTTCTCACACACTTCTCTCATCTCGCTTTTGGTGGCAAATAGCACTAGTTGCTTGTTGTCGCTCATCGTGGAGTCGCTCATATTTGGCTTGTGGCTCACACTCTCCTTTTGGTGGCTCACTCTGTCACCATTCTCTCCATGATGGTTGGTAGATACTTGTTTGTCGGCGGCTACTTGAATTGGAGATATTGGACGTAGCACGAATTCCTTGCCCTTCATCTTGAAGCTGTAGTGTTTGGTCCGTCCATTGTGTGTGACTCCACGATCGTATTGCCATGGTCGTCCAAGTAGAAGGTGGCACACGGACATAGGGACCACATCACACTCAAGTGTGTCCTCGTAGGCTCCTATCTTGAAATATACTTGCACGGTATGCTTGACTCGAAGAATTCCGGCGTCGTTAAGCCATCTGACCTTGTAGGGATGAGGGTGCTTCGTCTTGACCAATTATAGCTTGTCGCATAGCTCTTCGCTTGCCAAGTTATGACAACTTCCTCCATCGATGATAACCTTGACGGAGCATCCATTGATGCCGTCCTTGGTATGGAAAATGTGGCATATTTGATCGTCATCTTGTTGATGTTGGAGTGTCAAGACCTTGGAGACAACTAGATTGGGACTAGAGTCATTGTTGCAAAACACTTGATGATCTTCATCTTCATTCACTTGTCGGTGCATAGCGACATGCTCAAGGGCTTCCATCTCATCGTCGCTCATTGAGTCGTAAGATCCGTCATCATTGATGATCATGGTGCGAACGGTCTTGCACTCAAATGACTTGTGGCCTCGCCCTTGGTACTTGAAACATTTGATGGAACTTGTTTTGGCGTTGTCCTCGGTTGGAGTTGTAGACGATGAAGCTCTTGGCTTCAAGTTGTTTGTAGAAGGTGGACGACTTGGTGTAGTTGCATTCTTGTAGCTTGACTTGTCACCGAAGTTTGTAGATGGCTTGGTAGAGGTAGGAGGAGCCGAAGTCGTTGAAGCTTGGTTGTAGGAGCCGGAATTCTTGGAGGTGAACTTGGAGTACTTGTAGTCATCTTGAACTTGTCGCTCCACTTTTGTGGCTTGATGTACTAGCTCGAGGAGATTGGTGTATGGTTGAAAGTCCGCAATCTTCTTGATAGGATAGTTGAGTCCATTCAAGAATCTCGCCATCGTTTGTTCTTCATCTTCCGTGATGTTAGCTCGTATCATGGCAATCTCCATCTCCTTGTAGTACTCTTCAACGGACTTGGTACCATGCTTGAGGAGTTGCAACTTCTTGAATAAGTCACGGTTGTAGTGTGTTGGCACAAAGCGTGCTCTCATGACTTCCTTCATTTGAGCCCAAGTGGTGATAGGAGGTTCGCCTTTTGCTTCTCTTCTCTCGATGATTTGCTCCCACCAAATGAGAACATAGTCTTGGAACTCAAGGGAGGCCATTGCAATTTTCTTCTCTTCATCGAAGTTGTGTAAGCAGAAGATCTTATCAACTTTCAATGCCCATGAGAGGTAGTCTTCAGGATCAATGCTTCCGGAAAACTTTGGCATGGTGAACTTAAGCTTGCCATAGCGATGCTAATCATTGTTTGCTTGCCTATTGTTAGGGCGTTCTTGATTGGGAAGAATGTCAATCTCATGTTGCTCTTGGCGGATAAGATGTCCATTGTCGTGGTGTACTTGCCGAGCTTGTGGTTCTTGTTGAGCTTGTTGCTCCTGTCGTGCTTGAGGAGGAACTTCTTCTTTCATTCGTGTGTGATGGCGCCTCTCGTGCATCTCATCATGAAGGAAATCCTCTTCTTGACGAGTATGTCGATTGCGAGTTGCCACATTGCGATGTGAATCACGTAATGCTCGTTGCGCCTCAAGAGCTTGAGCTTCTCGACGTTGTTGTGCTTGACGATTAGCCTGGGCATCTTGTTCTTCTTGATGTCGAAGTGCTCGCTCTTGTTTTTCTTGGTGTAGTCGTTGCCGTTCTTGCGCTTGTTCAAGGGTAGCTTGGTTTTGACGATGTCGACTTTCTTGCTCTTCAAATAGCTCTTGGGAGCTCTTGTCATGAAGTGGGTTCCGGTTGTCATGTCGAGTGTAATGCCCCAGATGTAACACTTTCCCTATATGGCAATATATAAACTTTGGCTTCATCAATTCCTTTCCGGGCTCTTCTTTCATTTCAGGTTTCCTCTTTTTGTCGTGTGCGTGTGTGCATTTCATCCATGTCATGTTGTCATGTGCATTGCATTGCATTTGTGTTGTCACCTGCATCCGGTCCCACTCGTCTCTTCCCGTTGTCCATTTCAAGTTCCGACGCTCTCACACGTGCCCGTGGCATCCCCGAGTCCTTCTTTCGTGTGTGGCCGTGTAACGTTTTCGGAATGGAGTGAGACTTGTCGTGCGATGTTGTTTTGGTACGTGTAGGACGCCTGTCAAGTTTCGTCGCGTTTGGAGTTCGTTTGGTACTCCAACGATTAACCTAGTGGGCTAAAAGAACCTCTTCTTTGAGGCCCAAGACCCCCTCCACAACAGCCCACTAACCCAGCACAACCCTTCACATCATCGTGGTCGTCGAATTGTGATCGCGTGGCCGAAAACCGCTCCTCATTTGGACTCTCCTAGCTCCTTGTGCCTATAAAAACATCCCCCCATGTCCATATTTCGTCCAAAAACCCTAGCCTCCTCCTAGCTCCAGCCCCGCCTCGGAATCCGCGCCGGGCGGACATGTCCGACCCGAGCCAACCGACGCCCGCGCCCCGTCCTTCCTCAGCGCCGGCCGCCGCCGCCGCCGCGCTCGCGCTGGAGGTCCCCGCCGCTGCGCCGTCGGCGCCGGCCACGCCACCGCCCGACGACGGCCGCATCACCGCCGCGTGGAGCTCGCACCCCGTCGCCGGAGCGAAGATCGCCGCCGTCGATGCCTCGCTGCCCGAGGGCCGTCGCCGCCGCCTCCATCCGGGCGCCGGCCACCTCGCCCCGTCGGCCGACGCCACAGCGCCGGCCACCGCGTCCCCGCTGGCCGGCCGGAGCCGCCGCCCCACCGGTGCACCAGTCGCCGCCGCCGGGATCGAGCCCGATCTCGATCTCCACCGCGGGCCGAAACCCTAACGGGTCCGGGCACCCGATCCGCGTCGCCCGACCCGCTTCGCCCGTTTGACCCGATCCGATCTGGAGGTTGACCCTATTTTTCCTCTAAGTCCCTGTTATTTTGTTGTCTGATGGCATTTTGTCATGGCTATATCTTTTTGTGTGTATGTCCAAATTGTGCATATGATATGTCAAAATGACCGTGGTGATGTGTACTATGTTTTGTTCCATTGTGTGATGCTTGTTTGAGTCCATCTAGATGTCTTAATCTTCGTGAAAGGAGTGCTACTTGATATAAACTGCTGCTACTTGTTATTTTCATGCCATGTTTGAAATGTGATAACTTAGTGCATGTTTATCCAAATGAAGCAAATGAGATGTCAAAATGTTCATCATGAGATGCTCTACATGTTGGTTGCTGTAGCATGCATGTTAGGGTTCATATTGCCATGTTTATCTTGGTTGCAAGAGTGCATGTGGCTATTAAGGTTTGTAACATGTTATAAGATGCTGATTTGAAGAGCACGTTACTATTGTTGTGTTTGTCCCCTTGTCACATGCCTAGATGTTTTAGAATTTCCATAATGTGGTCTTTGCTGTGATGCAAACCATTTGCCATGATATTCCTTGAGGTGACATAAACATACTTGCAAACATGCCATGCCAACTTAACTGTTTTAACACTTAGTGAAATTTCACTAAGTCGGGAATCTGTCTTATCCTGATGCTATGTTTGCTTGATGCCCTAGGCAAATCCATGTTAGTTTTGGGGTGGCCATTGATCATTCCTTGCTGTACATGTTGTTGTCTATCCATCCATGCCCCCACTTGCTCATTTGGGTTGCTGTAGCTTATTTATTTCTTGCTCCCAAGTTGCTATAAAATATTACTGTCAGGTTTTTAGCGTCATGATCAAAGTGTTGTAGCTTGTTGCTATTGATCCATGCCTCCTATGGAGTTGCTCCAATGGAGTTGTTTGCTGTAGGATATGTCTAATTCATGTCCATGCTTCTTATCACCATGTTTGAGTGCTGTAGAGTATATATTTCTTCCTCCAAAGTTGCTATGTGGATGTTAATTTCAGCCTTGCATTGTTTCTTGTTTCGAGTGTATGTGTTGAACCGTTGCTCCGTTTTGAGCGTTCCCTACATGAAACTTGTGTGATTTTGCATGTAGATTCATAATATCATCTTGTTAACATGTTTGGAGTATGTTTGCTTGATGTTTGGGTGCATCTTGCACCGTTGCCATGCTTATCTTGTTTTGCTCATATCTTCTAGACCGTAGCTCGGTTTTAAACAAACTTTATATGAAACTTGACTAGAATTTCGTGTAGATCATCATGATGCATGTTAACTTGCTGTTTATCAACTTTAACTTAAGGTTTGATCAGATCTGAACTAATTTCAAACTATGCATATGAGGACTTACCGGATTCGCTATATGTGGATTCCGTCCTCATTTAAACATGTTGTTCTTATGTTGTTTCTCTGTGCTTCCTACCTTGCCATGTTTTGCATCCTATATAGATCTGTCTTGCATCCTACTTGCTTGAGCATATTGTCATGTTCTTGTGTTGTTCTGGTGTGCTTCCTACCTTGACCTGTAATGCATCGTAGGTGCATCTGCAGCGCATCCTAAGTGTATCATACGTGCATCCTATAGATTGTGCATTGCACCTTGTGTGATTCCGTGCCTCGTGTGTTCTTGTGTTGAGTAGAGCCGGAAGCCAAGACCGAGAACGAAAACGAGGTTACTACCGAGGTTGAGTACGAGGAGCCGTCTTACGATCCCATCGACGACTCGATAGGCAAGATGACCTGACCCAGATATCATTACTATCTTTGCCTATTCCTAGATGTCTCGCTCTTTAGCTTATTGCCTCGGTGTCCATGTTTGTTTGTCAGCCTCCTATTATAACCATGAATCTATCTAACCACCCAACCTAGCAAACCTTTGTTTGGCTACGTAAGCTTCGCTCAGCCCCTCTTATAGCATTGCTAGTTGCAGGAGAAGATTTGAAGATTCTTGCTTCATGTTGACGCTTTTGTTGGGATATCACACTATATAAACTCTTAAACTAAATCATCTATATATTGGTAATGGGTGGAAGGCTAAGCCTTTTGCTTGGTGATTTGTTCCACTCATGCCGCCCTAGGAACCGTATAAATCGGTGTTATGTTCCTTGATTATGCGTCCCTAACACAGTTGGGGTTTATGCCCCCCTCCCCTTGATAATCCGCTTAGTGCTAAACCTTTTCCAGCAAGTCCAAACATTGGTACTCCATTTGCCTAAACAACTAAAACTTGCATAGGGAGTTATAAACCCTCTTATTAATCAACAACTCGGGCCAGTGCTCCACATGAGTGTTCGTCCAAACTGAGTAGACTGCGGGGCCACCTCAAGGAAACTCGAGGGCTGGTAAAAACCTGTAGGATGACTTATCCGGTCGTGGCCTGAGACGAGATACGCGCGGCTACTATCAGGGTGTCGGCACGCCGGGAGGATTTGCTGGATTAGTTTGACCTTAGTCGGAATATCTTGAGCACGGGATTCCAAGAATACTCGGGTCTTCCCACCTTGGAGTTGCGACTTTGCAGATCGTGAGCTTGTCATGGGCTAAGTTGGGACACCCCTACAGGGTTTTGAACTTTCGAAAGCCGTGCCGCGGTTATGTGGCAGATGGGAATTTGTTAATATCCGGTTGTAGAAAACTTGACACCATGTTCAGAATACACTACCAGCGTGAGTAACCGTGACAGTCATTTTCCGAAAGGGGTTCGGGAAGTGAACACGGTGGGGTCATGATTGACATGCTTAGATAGGATCACTTCGTGATCACTTTGACGCTCGTGGCACTTCTCTTCTCGCTCTAAACACGTAAGCTAGTGCTAGTGCAGCTGCAACCTTTTATCTTTCTTCAGCCTTGTTCCACACCTAAGGCTTAGATAGTTTTGCTACCCGGGAACGGGATTGCTGAGTCCTCCGTGGCTCACAGATTCTACACCACACCAGATGCAGGTACCATTGTGAACTACTCAGGTGACGGCACAGAGCTGTACTGGGAGTACGATGAAGAACGTAGTTGATACTATGTGCACTATCCTGATGATCAGTAGTGGTTTCTACTAGGGGCGATTCGGACCCGTGGCTTTATGTATTTGGTATCTTTCATTTGGATCTTCACCCGTAGTCGGGTTGTGATGTTCTTTGATGATGATTTGCTTATGTAATGTATAGTGTGACGTGGCGAGTGTAAGCCAACTATCCTTTTGCAATTTCATCCCTATTTTTACATGAGTCGTGCAAAGATACCGAACTTGAGATCATTCCAGAATGGGCTTATACCTCCGTCGTGCCTCGACACGTAGGAGGTATAGTCCCATCCTGGGCATTACAAGTTGGTATTCAGAGACTTCTCCGACCTAGAAACCCCCACTGATTGATCGAATCGTTGACGGTTGAGTCTAGGCACACACTTAAAAATGTTTTGAGTCCTATATATATATCGGAGAGTAGGATTTCTTTTGCTCCTCATCTCTTTTCACTCTGGTGAGGACTCCTGACGATTGCTCTTGCCTCTTCTACTCTCAAAGTTCACCAATTTTTTAAGGAATCACACGAGTATTGTTTGGATTGTTCCGATGTCTTTGTGACGAGAACATTGTTCTCGATGCCTCCTGTCATTTAGGGGTTGTGGCAGTGTCCCGGGGAGTTGAGCTCCGAGGTGTTGTCGTCACAAATATATCGCATCAGTTCTGGAATACTTAAGACGGCCGACATCGAAAACTCTCCTATGCGGTTAGTGGCAAGATAACCCCGACATCACCCAGTACTGGGGAGGTAGTCCGGGAGTATTGCCATAGCTTGTATAGTAGATGCGTTTCGAAGGTCTGAGGTAGACGGTTTCCGGAAATAACTGGTTATGTGTTGAAGGATGGATACAGCTGGATGTAGGATTAGAGTTGAGTGCGCGATGCTTCCCCTATATCCCCAACACCTGATTGCATAACTGGAAACTTTCGGAAATTAATAGGTGGGTTCATCTTGTAGTTCGTAGGCATTCTTCCAACGAATGCATGATATGGAGTTCGGGTTTCTACATTGAGTGAAGTAGTTTTATGGCCATTGTTCCGATCGGGAGTTGCATCTTAAAGGGTCCTTGGCTATGCTGATCCGGGGATTGCAAAACCCTTTTTGATGAGGACATCACTAACAAGGTTACACCCACAGCTCCAACTGACACATATACAGGACCAATTACTAGAGCTCGTGCACGCCAATTAAATTACCAGGTACTTTCGTTTCTTGGTAATGAATCTAATGTTCATGAGAATATGATGCTGCCTAAATTGGATACATTTGTCTTGCTTACAAATGAAGGGCCTAGCTTGGACAAGAAGGATGAACATTGGAGCAAGATCAAGCATGGAGATGATGGCATGCGCAAGGGGAACAAGAATGGAGTTTCAATTGATGATTTCAGGACTTTGAAGCCACCATAATGAGTGCGAGAAGCCTTGGACGAAATATACAAGATGCCACTTCATAAATTTCGTCCAGAGGCTATTATAGGTGCTGCGTCACCTTATTATTGGGCCAGGCCCATGTAATTTCGAAATACTTGAGTATATGCTGTTTTTAGAGTCCGTATGTGTGTGGAAACAAGAGTTAGGGTTGGTTTCGGACCCCTCCACCAAGGGCCACGAAATTCCCCCCTCTTTCCCTCATATATACAACCCTTAGGGCGTCGTTTAGACTTTGGGTTTTGTTTAGATTAAAAGTTCGCCATAGCTGCAACTTCGCGTACTTCGTTTGTGTTCAACGACCAGACCAAGGCGTCACAGAACCCCACCTTGATCAATAAAGCTTTCCTCTTATATTCGCAATATCCAGATTGCAATCTTAGTTTCTTGCTTGTTGTTCGTTTGCCTGCAGGAAACAGACCTTCGTGGTCAGGTTGATCGTGCTCCGGCGTGGTCGATAACCTCTCGGAGTTGGTTTAGCGATTGCTAAGGCGCGACGTCCACGCACGTTCGTAGTCGGATCGTCAAAGTCGACTTCATCCAAACGATAGCCACTATCTCATCGAAAGATGTGACACCTTTGCCTCTATCAAGTGGTATCAGATTTCCAGGTTGCTCGGTGAGATTTTACAGTTTTTCGTAGATTAGATCAAGTCTGTTCTTCATACCTACAGTCCACGAAAAAGCCAAAAAAAATTAGGGTTAGTTCATCCCATCCGAACCAATCTGAGCCTTTGCATAATCTTTTCTGTATTTGCTTTGTTGAATTTGCGGTTGCATCGTCGTGTCAAGTTGCCGGTCTTAGCGTCTAGTCTTTTAGAGTTTCGAGTTCTGGTCATAAGTTGTCACGCCGCCGCCGCAACATCTTCATCGCTACTGCCACATACCACCACCGATCCGTATCCATATACCACCACCAATCCGTATCCATATACCACCACCGCTGCCATAACCTACCACCGCTGCCATATCCTACCACCATATATCCACCACTAATCCGAGTTCTTTTCATATTAGGTTTGTTCTCGAAATCCATCTAGGTTTCGGATTTGTGTTTCCTTGCCTGCGTAGGTCTCGAAAAAAAAAGTCTGGAGACCCCCGGGCTGTTTTTAGGCCAAACTTTGGGCAGGTGAAAATATTTTTTCCCTATCCTATTTTTGGGCTTTTCTGAGTCTTTTGAGACACGTGCCATCATATTGTTTTTTACCGCACTTTTTCGTCGTCGCTGCCCTGATTCCAAAAAAAAAAATTCGTCAAAAACATTTCGTGCCTATCATCTTAGTTTGACTTGGGAAGTGTTTTGAGACACTCGCCATTATAGTGATTTTCGGCAAAAAAAAACAGCGCAAAAAAAAAATTAGCGCAAAAAAGAAAGGCGAAAAAAAATTCAGAGTGTGCTTTCCCCTTGATTACATGCAGCGCCGTGATTTTTGTTAGTGTTCTAGGCTCGCGTCTCTAGTACGGTCTAGCCTAGGACCAACACAGTACCGTCGTTGAGCGTTTATTCACCTTTGCATCTCTGAATTGATTATTGCTGACCCTTTTTGCTACCATATTATAAGCCTTCCCAGCTCCACATACATCTACATCGTGCGTTTGACTCTCCCTGGTAATCGCTCTATCCAAGCTTTGAGAGTTTTGACTACATCTGTTGCCAATCACCGCCTGCTGCTGGGTAAAACTGGTAAGAATTTGAGATTTGCTTGACGGATTTGTGACACCCGCCACCACCACCACTTGTTAGTAGTCTGTAGGATCATATTCTTGTGTGTTTCTATTGCTGCTAACCATGCTAGGATCACAAGTCGACGAGACTGACTGGGAGAACTTGACGAACAAGGAGCTTCATGATAAGTTTCAGCAAATGATGAGTGAACAGGTGCAAGATGTGCTAAACACATTGGACGCGGCCATGGAGAAGATAGATGGCTTGGAGAAGACATTTGATACAAAGCTCGATAACAAGTTTGCTGAATTGCTTTCGCGTTTTCCACCACCACCAACTGCTGCAGCTGTCCCACCTCTTCAACAACAACAACAACAACAACAACAACAACGTCGCCTTCCGAATCAAGTGGGACGAGCACAGCGCGTTCCCCTTGAGACTGGTCAAGCTTCTGGTGCTGCTGTTAATGTTTCTGTAGCTCTTGCTGCTACTTCAGAGGTGGAGGACCATTACGAGGATGAGGTTGACCAAAATCAAAACTACGTCCAACAACCAGCACCACCACCACCAGGTCGTCCTCATGCATATCATCGCAACGGTAGGGCTGCACCACCACCTGAGGTACATGACCATCTTCCTAAACTAAAATTGAATATTCCACCATTTGAGGGTAGATATGTTCCTGATATATATCTTACTTGGGAGTTACAAACTGAACAACGTTTTACATGTTTAAACTATCCCGAGGAGAGACGTGTTCCTGCTGCTGTTTGTGCTTTCACTAGTTTTGCATGTGTTTGGTGGTCTGAACATTGTAGATTATATCCTACTCCAGCTACTTGGACTGCTTTGAAAACTGCTATGCGTACTCGTTGGGTTCCACCATATCATCAACGTGAATTACTTCAAAAACTGCAGCGCTTAAGACAAGGAAAAAATTTTGTAGAAGAATATTATCAGCAATTACAAACTGGCCTGATTAGATGTGGTATTGTTGAGGAGAATGAAGCTATGCTTGCACGTTTTATGGGTGGATTAAATAGAGAGATTCAGACCATTCTAGAGTATAAGGATTATACTAATATCACTCGTTTATTCCATCTTGCTTGTAAAGCTGAACGTGAAGTGCAGGATCGACAGGCATTGGCGCGGACTAACTTTTCTGTAGGTCGACCTTCATCATGGACACCGCGTGCATCCTCTACTTCCACACATTCTACTGCACCGACACCTCCATCAGCTGTTACCTCCAGCCGTGATACAAGGAAACAGGCACAACCTCCATTATCTGCCAAGAGCACACCTATTGGGCCTGCACAGAGTTCTTCTTCTTCCATGGCATCAACAGGGCACACCAGTGATATTATTTGTCGTCGTTGTAAGGGAAGAGGACATTTTGCGAGAGATTGCAAATCTCAGCGTGTGATGATTGCTACTGAGGATGGTGGATATGAATCCGCTAGTGACTATGATGAGGAGACTTTGGCTCTTATTACACGTGAAGAACACGGTGGAGAAGATTCTGATCATGAGACACAATACATGGCTCCTGAAGATGCTGACAGGTATGAATGTTTAGTTGCTCAACGTGTTTTGAGTGTGCAGGTTACACAAGCTTAGCAAAATCAGAGGCATAATTTGTTCCATACAAAGGGAGTTGTGAAGGAACGTTCTGTTCGCGAGATCATAGATGGAGGGAGTTGCAACAACTTGGCTAGCATGGAGATGGTGGAGAAGCTATCTCTCACCACAAGACCACATCCACATCCTTACTACATCCAATGGTTCAACAACAGCGGCAAGGTTAAGGTAACACGTACTGTTCGTGTGCATTTTAGTATCTCTACATATGTTGATTATGTTGATTGTGATGTGGTACCTATGCAAGCATGTTCCTTATTACTTGGTAGACCATGGCAATTTGATAAAAATTCTGTACACCATGGTAGAAACAATCAGTATACTCTTGTTCATAAGGATAAAAATATTACTTTACTTCCTATGACTCCTGATTCCATTTTGAAAGATGATATTAATAGAGCTAATAAAGCAAAACAGGAGAAAAATAAGAGTGAAAATCAGATTGTGGCAAAAGAATTTGAGCAACAAATGAAGCCTAATACTAAACCATCTACTGTTGCTTCTGAAATTAAATTGAAAAGTGCATGTTTATTTGCCACCAAATCTGATATTGATGAGCTAGATTTTAGCTAATCTGTTTGCTATGCTGTTGTATGCAAAGAGGCATTATTTTCATTCGAGGACGTGCCTTCCTCTTTGCCTTCTGCTGTTACTAACATTTTGCAGGAGTTCGCCGACGTCTTTCCACAAGACGTGCCACCGGGATTACCACCTATTCGAGGGATTGAGCATCAGATTGACTTAATTCCCGGTGCATCGCTACCGAACCGCGCACCATACCGTACCAATCCAGAAGAGACGAAGGAGATTATGCGTCAAGTACAGGAGCTACACAACAAAGGTTATATACGCGAATCCCTTAGTCCTTGTGTTAAATTCCTATTATTCTAGTGCCGAAAAAGGATGGTACATCACGTATGTGTGTTGATTGTAGAGCCATTAATAATATTACTATTCGTTATCGTCATCCTATTCCTAGGCTAGATGACATGCTTGATGAATTGAGTGGCTCTACAATATTCTCCAAAGTTGATTTGCGTAGTGGATACCATCAAATTCGTATGAAATTGGGAGATGAATGGAAAACAACATTTAAAACTAAGTTTGGATTATATGAGTGGTTAGTCATGCCTTTTGGGTTAACTAATGCACCTAGTACTTTCATGAGATTAATGAATGAAGTTTTACGTGCTTTCATTGGACGATTTGTGGTAGTATACTTTGATGATATATTGATTTTTAGCAGATCTTTGGAGGAACATTTGGAACATTTACGTGCTGTTTTTATTGCTCTACGTGATGCACGTTTATTTGGTAACCTAGGAAAGTGCACCTTTTGCACCGACCGAGTCTCTTTTCTTGGCTATGTTGTTACTCCACAGGGAATTGAGGTTGATAAAGCCAAGATTGAAGCTATTGAGAGTTGGCCGCAGCCCAAAACGGTCACACACGTGAGGAGTTTCCTTGGCCTCGCTGGATTCTATCGGCGTTTTGTGAGAGATTTCAGCACCATTGCTGCACCTCTGAATGAGCTTACAAAGAAGGATGTGCCTTTTGTTTGGGGTACTGCACAGGAAGAAGCATTCACGGTATTGAAAGATAAGTTGACACATGCTCCTTTACTCCAACTTCCTGATTTTAATAAGACTTTTGAGCTTGAATGTGATGCTAGTGGAATTGGGTTAGGAGGTGTGTTATTACAAGATGGTAAACCTGTTGCATATTTTTCTGAAAAATTGAGTGGGCCTAGTCTGAATTATTCTACTTATGATAAGGAATTATATGCTCTTGTTCGGACTTTGGAGACATGGCAACATTATTTATGGCCCAAAGAATTTGTTATACATTCTGATCATGAATCTTTAAAGCACATTAAAAGTCAAGCAAAACTGAACCGTAGACATGCTAAATGGGTTGAATTCATAGAGACTTTCCCTTATGTTATTAAACACAAGAAGGGAAAAGAAAATGTTATTGCTGATGCATTGTCTCGTCGTTATACTATGCTTTCACAACTTGACTTTAAAATATTTGGTTTGGAGACCAACAAAGATCAATATGTGCATGATGCTGAATTTAAAGATGTATTGCAGAATTGTAAAGAAGGGAGAACATGGAACAAGTTCGTCGTTAGTGATGGATTTGTGTTTCGAGCTAACAAGCTATGCATTCCAGCTAGCTCTGTTCGTCTTTTGTTGATGCAGGAGGCGCATGGAGGAGGATTAATGGGACACTTTGGCGTGAAGAAGACGGAGGACGTACTTGCTACACATTTCTTTTGGCCAAAGATTCGACGGGATGTTGAGCGTTTTGTTGCTCGCTGCACTACATGTCAAAAAGCTAAGTTACGACTCAATCATCATGGTTTATATATGCCTTTGCCTGTCCCTAGTGTTCCTTGGGAAGATATATCTATGGACTTTGTTTTGGGTTTACCTCGAACAAAGAAGGGGAGGGATAGCATATTTGTTGTCGTGGATAGGTTCTCGAAGATGGCACACTTTATACCATGTCATAAAAGCGATGATGCTGCTAATGTTGCTGATTTGTTCTTTCGTGAAATTATTCGCTTGCATGGTGTGCCAAATTCTATTGTTTCAGATCGTGATACTAAATTTCTTAGCCACTTTTGGAGATGTTTATGGGCTAAGTTGGGGACTAAACTGCTTTTTAGTACTACTTGTCACCCCCAAACTGATGGACAAACTGAAGTAGTCAACAGAACTTTGTCTACTATGCTTAGGGCTGTTTTGAAGAATAATAAGAAAATGTGGGAAGAATGCTTGCCTCATATTGAATTTGCTTATAATCGTTCGTTGCATTCTACTACTAAGATGTGCCCTTTTGAAATTGTCTATGGTTTCCTACCTCGTGCACCTATTGATTTGTTGCCTCTTCCATCTTCGGAGAAGGTTAATTTTGATGCTAAACAACGTGCTGAATTGATCTTAAAAATGCATGAGTTAACTAAGGAAAATATTGAGCGCATGAATGCTAAATATAAACTTGTTGGAGATAAGGGTAGAAAACGTGTTGTCTTTGCACCTGGAGATCTTGTTTGGTTACATTTGCGTAAGGATAGGTTTCCTAATTTGCGCAAGTCAAAGCTAATGCCACGTGCTGATAGAGGCAAAGGTGTCCCGTCTTTCGATGAGATGGTGGCTATCGTTTTGGAGGAAGTCGACTTTGACGATCCGACTACGAACGTGCGAGGACGTCGCGCCTTAGCAATCGCTAAACCAACTCCGAGAGGTTGTTGACCACGCCGGAGCACGATCAACCTGACCACGAAGGTCTGTTTCCTGCAGGCAAACGAAGAACAAGCAAGAAACTAAGATTGCAATCTGGATATTGCGAATATAAGAGGAAAGCTTTATTGATCAAGGTGGGGTTCTGTGACGCCTTGGTCTGGTCGTTGAACACAAACGAAGTACGCGAAGTTGCAGCTATGGCGAACTTTTAATCTAAACAAAACCCAAAGTCTAAACGACGCCCTAAGGGCTGTATATATGAGGGAAAGAGGGGGGAATTTCGTGGCCCTTGGTGGAGGGGTCCGAAACCAACCCCAACTCTTGTTTCCCCACACATACGGACTCTAAAAACAGCCTATACTCAAGTATTTCGAAATTACATGGGCCTGGCCCAATAATAAGGTGACGCAGCACCTATAATAGCCTCTGGACGAAATTTATGAAGTGGCATCTTGTATATTTCGTCCAAGGCTTCCCGCACTCATTATGGTGGCTTCAAAGTCCTGAAATCATCAATTGAAACTCCATTCTTGTTCCCCTTGCGCACGCCATCATCTCCATGCTTGATCTTGCTCCAATGTTCATCCTTCTTGTCCAAGCTAGGCCCTTCATTTGTAAGCAAGACAAATGTATCCAATTTAGGCAGCATCATATTCTCATGAACATTAGATTCATTACCAAGAAACGAAAGTACCTGGTAATTTAACTGGCGTGCGCGAGCTCTAGTAATTGGTCCTGTATATGTGTCAGTTGGAGCTGTGGGTGTAACCTTGTTAGTGATGTCCTCATCAAAGAAGGGGAGGGATAGCATATTTGTTGTCGTGGATAGGTTCTCGAAGATGGCACACTTTATACCATGTCATAAAAGCGATGATGCTGCTAATGTTGCTGATTTGTTCTTTCGTGAAATTATTCGCTTGCATGGTGTGCCAAATACTATTGTTTCAGATCGTGATACTAAATTTCTTAGCCACTTTTGGAGATGTTTATGGGCTAAGTTGGGGACTAAACTGCTTTTTAGTACTACTTGTCACCCCCAAACTGATGGACAAACTGAAGTAGTCAACAGAACTTTGTCTACTATGCTTAGGGCTGTTTTGAAGAATAATAAGAAAATGTGGGAAGAATGCTTGCCTCATATTGAATTTGCTTATAATCGTTCGTTGCATTCTACTACTAAGATGTGCCCCTTTGAAATTGTCTATGGTTTCCTACCTCGTGCACCTATTGATTTGTTGCCTCTTCCATCTTCGGAGAAGGTTAATTTTGATGCTAAACAACGTGCTGAATTGATCTTAAAAATGCATGAGTTAACTAAGGAAAATATTGAGCGCATGAATGCTAAATATAAACTTGTTGGAGATAAGGGTAGAAAACGTGTTGTCTTTGCACCTGGAGATCTTGTTTGGTTACATTTGCGTAAGGATAGGTTTCCTAATTTGCGCAAGTCAAAGCTAATGCCACGTGCTGATGGACCTTTCAAGGTGTTAGAGAAAATAAATGATAATGCATATAAACTTGAGCTGCCTGCAGATTTTGGGGTTAGTCCCACATTTAACATTGCAGATTTGAAGCCTTACTTGGGTGAGGAAGATGAGCTTCCGTCGAGGACGACTTCAATTCAAGAAGGGGAGGATGATGAGGACATCACTAACAAGGTTACACCCACAGCTCCAACTGACACATATACAGGACCAATTACTAGAGCTCGCGCACGCCAATTAAATTACCCGGTACTTTCGTTTCTTGGTAATGAATCTAATGTTCATGAGAATATGATGCTGCCTAAATTGGATACATTTGTCTTGCTTACAAATGAAGGGCCTAGCTTGGACAAGAAGGATGAACATTGGAGCAAGATCAAGCATGGAGATGATGGCATGCGCAAGGGGAACAAGAATGGAGTTTCGATTGATGATTTCAGGACTTTGAAGCCACCATAATGAGTGCGAGAAGCCTTGGACGAAATATACAAGATGCCACTTCATAAATTTCGTCCAGAGGCTATTATAGGTGCTGCGTCACCTTATTATTGGGCCAGGCCCATGTAATTTCGAAATACTTGAGTATAGGCTGTTTTTAGAGTCCGTATGTGTGTGGAAACAAGAGTTAGGGTTGGTTTCGGACCCCTCCACCAAGGGCCACGAAATTCCCCCCTCTTTCCCTCATATATACAGCCCTTAGGGCGTCGTTTAGACTTTGGGTTTTGTTTAGATTAAAAGTTCGCCATAGGTGCAACTTCGCGTACTTCGTTTGTGTTCAACGACCAGACCAAGGCGTCATAGAACCCCACCTTGATCAATAAAGCTTTCCTCTTATATTCGCAATATCCAGATTGCAATCTTAGTTTCTTGCTTGTTCTTCGTTTGCCTGCAGGAAACAGACCTTCGTGGTCAGGTTGATCGTGCTCCGGCGTGGTCGATAACCTCTCGGAGTTGGTTTAGCGATTGCTAAGGCGCGACGTCCACGCACGTTCGTAGTCGGATCGGCAAAGTCGACTTCATCCAAACGATAGCCACTATCTCATCGAAAGACGGGACACCTTTGCCTCTATCACTTTTGTAACACGTTCCATAAGCTTTCAGCACGAATATGTCGAACGAAGCTTCTATCTTGTATTTGTTCTATCTGCTCCTTGTTGTTTTTATTTACCTTTTGTTCTCCCAAGTGGCTTCTCGTGAAGATTGTTGTTACTATTAAACTGTGGATTACATTTGTTCATCTTGTTCGAATGTTCTTATGAAGATTATGTTGCAAATTCTAGCCGTTGATTCAATTTATATATTCTTTCAATCAATGGCTAATAGTTGTCATCTCATTCAGGATGGCTCCTAAAAGGGTTCCCAACGCTAAGCTAGAGGGTGAAGAGGTTCCTGATCGTCCTCCTTCCCCTCCTCCTCCGCGTGAGGCCTGGAGAGCAATTATGAAGGCGACGAACCAGAACACCCAGATGCTTATGCAAATGATGTAGAACATTCAAGCAAATCAAGCAAATCAGGGTGCTCATGGGAACCAAGGCCAAGGCAATTTGTTCAACCAACCTCACTTTGCTACACTCAACCAGTTCCTGGCAAACCAACCAAAGGCACTCAGTTACTGTGTGGACCCTCTAGATGCTGAAGACTGGATAACAGATAACAAGAAGCATTTCGAGTGCAGTAACGTCAGGCCCGAGGACTATGTGAAGTTTGAAGCCTTCCAACTCAAGGACCAAGCCACTGATTGGTGGCAGCAGTACAAAGATTCCAGAGAAGGGCATGTAATCTCCTGGGATGACTTCTGCAAGGACTTTCGCTCTCACCACATTCCAACAAGTGTCATCGAGGGTATGCGTGAGCAATTCCGCAACCTAAAGCAAGGCTCAATGACTGTCTACCAATATAATGTCAAGTTCCAGAACCTTGCCTGCTATGCCAAGCAAGACATCCCAGATGCCAAGAACAAGATCTATCAGTTCCGTGGTGGTCTGAAGGATGAGCTCCAACTAGCTCTCACCTTGTTCGAGCCTGATGAGTTTGAGCAATTCTATAACATGGCACTTAAGCAAGAGGCAGCCCAGCTCAAGATGGAAGCTTCCAAAAAGAGAATCAGAGACGCTGTTCACTCCTCCTCTTCTTCCCAAGTGGTTGCAAAGCAACAGAAGTTTTGGCTTCCACGTCCTCCAGTGATCCGACCTCCCAACAATAACAACAAGAATTCGGGTGGCCGTGGTTTCTCCCACTCACCCAACCCAAGCAATCAGTCAAAGAACCACTTTCAAGCTTCAAAGTCAAGTGCTCCTTATCACCGTCCTCTCTCAGAAGTGGTTTGCAACAAGTGCACTAAGAAGGGTCATTATGCTAACAAGTGCCCCAACCCAAGGCGCCTTCCGCCTCCTCCACCTGTCAGCACTGCTATTGTCAAGCACAACCCCAAGCAAGCAAGACTGAATCTGATGAATGCAGCTCAAGCGGAAAATTCTTCAGATGTGATACTTGGTAACCTCTCAGTTAACTCTATTCCTGCAAAAGTATTGTTTGATTCTGGTGCATCTCTCAGTTTCATATCAAGGCCATTCTTTACCAAGCATAATTTCACTTCAGCATTTCTGGATAAGAAGTTGCAAATTATTTCTCCGGGCAAATGCATGACTTCAAATTTGATGGCTCCGAATGTATCTATTCGCATGGGTGATTACCGCTTTCTGGCTTCTCCGGTTGTTCTCGGCAACTCCGACATTGATCTTATTCTCGGGATGGATTGGCTTTCCCAGCATGATGCTCACATTGATTGTGCAAATAAGGAAGTCAAGATTACTCATTCCGACGAAGACGTGATTATCTTCGCCTCTCGAGATAACACAATCAGGCTATTCTCTCTCAATGACAAGGGCGAGATTAATGCCATCTCTCAAATTCCGGTGGTCAATGAATATGAAGATGTTTTCCCTGAAGAGCTTCCAGGCATGCCTCCGCATCGTCAAGTTGAATTCGTCATTGAACTCGAGCCCGGTACTGAGCCAGCATGTCGGCGTCCGTACAAGCTTTCCCCTGAAGAGTTGAAGGAGTTGAAGAAACAACTCGATGAGCAAGAGCGTATGGGTCTAATCAGGCCAAGCACTTCTCCTTGGGGCTGTGGTGTCTTATTTGTCAAGAAGAAGGATGGCACGGAGCGCCTTTGCGTTGATTATCGGCCATTGAACAAGAAGACAATAAAGAACAAGTATCCGCTCCCCAACATCAATGAATTGTTTGAGCAACTCAAAGGAGCTAAAGTGTTCTCAAAGCTCGATGTCCGGATGGGTTATCACCAGATCCGCATCCATGAAGAAGATATTCACAAGACTGCATTCAGAACAAGCTACGACTCCTATGAATATACAGTCATGTCTTTTGGCCTCGCTAATGCTCCACCCACCTTCTCGAGAATGATGCACTACATTTTCAACCCCTACACCAACGAATTTGTGCTCGTCTATCTGGATGACATCTTGGTATTCTCCAAGAATGAAGAGGATCATGAAAAGCACCTCCGTCTGGTTCTCGACAGACTCCGTGAACATAAGTTCTATGCCAAGTTCTCCAAGTGTGAATTCTGGCTCGATAAGGTCTTGTATCTGGGCCATATCATCTCTGCTGACGGTATTGCTGTCAACTCCGAGAAAGTTGAAGCGATTGTTAACTGGGAACCTCCTCAGAACGTCAAGCAACTCCGAAGCTTCATTGGTCTTGCTAGCTATTGCAGAAGGGTCGTTGAGAACTTCTCCAAGATTGCCAAGCCTCTCTCCAACTTGCTGCAGAAGAATGTCAAGTACAACTGGTCTCCGGATTGTGATGTGGCATTCAGAAGTCTCAAAGAAAAGCTCATCTCTTCTCCAGTTCTTACCCCTCCAGATGAGTCCAAGCCCTACGAACTATTCTGTGATGCTTCTCTTCAAGGACTTGGTGGTGTGCTAATGCAAGACAAGAAAATTGTGGCATACACTTCTCATCAACTGAAGCCAAGTGAGAAGAACTACCCCACACATGATCTCGAGCTAGCAGCTGTGGTACACGCCTTGATCACGTGGAGACACCTTCTGTTGGGCAGAAAAGTGGACATCTTCACCGATCACAAGAGCTTGAAGTACATCTTCACACAGCCGAACCTGAACCTTCGCCAGACTCGTTGGGTTGAAATGATCCAAGAGTATGATCCAAGCATCGAATACACACCTGGCAAGGCCAATGTCATTGCAGATGCCTTGAGCAGAAAGGCATATTGCAACAGTCTCCTTATCAAGCCGTTTCAGCCTGAGCTTTGTGAAGCATTCAGGAAGCTCAACCTCCAAGTTGTTCCGCAAGGCTTTCTTGCAAATCTTCAAGTTGCTCCTACCTTGGAAGGTCATATCCGTGAGGCCCAACTCAGTGATGCTATGGTGCAGAAAGTGAAACATGGTATTGCAAAGGGTACTGCCAAATACAAGTGCTATCGCATTGATGAGAAAGACACCTTGTTCTTTGAGGACAGACTTGTGGTTCCCAAGGGTGATCTCAGGAAGCTCTGATGAGGACATCACTAACAAAGTTACACCCACAGCTCCAACTGACACATATACAGGACCAATTACTAGAGCTCGCGCACGCCAATTAAATTACCAGGTACTTTCGTTTCTTGGTAATGAATCTAATGTTCATGAGAATATGATGCTGCCTAAATTGGATACATTTGTCTTGCTTACAAATGAAGGGCCTAGCTTGGACAAGAAGGATGAACATTGGAGCAAGATCAAGCATGGAGATGATGGCATGCGCAAGGGGGACAAGAATGGAGTTTCAATTGATGATTTCAGGACTTTGAAGCCACCATAATGAGTGCGAGAAGCCTTGGACGAAATATACAAGATGCCACTTCATAAATTTCGTCCAGAGGCTATTATAGGTGCTGCGTCACCTTATTATTGGGCCAGGCCCATGTAATTTCGAAATACTTGAGTATAGGCTGTTTTTAGAGTCCGTATGTGTGGGGAAACAAGAGTTAGGGTTGGTTTCGGACCCCTCCATCAAGGGCCACGAAATTCCCCCCTCTTTCCCCCATATATACAGCCCTTAGGGCGTCGTTTAGACTTTGGGTTTTGTTTAGATTAAAGTTCGCCATAGCTGCAACTTCGCGTACTTCGTTTGTCTTCAACGACCAGACCAAGACGTCACAGAACCCCACTTGATCAATAAAACTTTCCTCTTGAATTCGCAATATCCAGATTGCAATCTCAGTTTCTTGCTTGTTCTTCGTTTGCCTGCAGGAAACAGACCTTCGTGGTCAGGTTGATCGTGCTCCGGCGTGGTCAATAACCTCTCGGAGTTGGTTTAGCGATTGCTAAGGCACGACGTCCACGCACGTTCGTAGTCGGATCGTCAAAGTCGACTTCATCCAAACGATAGCCACCATCTCATCGAAAGACGGGACACCTTTGCCTCTATCAAGTGGTATCAGATTTCCAGGTTGCTCGGTGAGATTTTACAGTTTTTCGTAGATTAGATCGAGTCTGTTCTTCATACCTACAGTCCACGAAAAAGGCAAAAAAAATTAGGGTTAGTTCATCCCATCCGAACCAATCTGAGCCTTTGCATAATCTTTTCTGTATTTGCTTTGTTGAATTTGCGGTTGCATCGTCGTGTCAAGTTGCTGGTCTTAGCGTCTTGTTCAATAGAGTTTCGAGTTCTGTTCACAGTTTGTCACGTCGCCGCCACACCATATTCATCGCCGCTGCCATACCACCACTGCTGCCATATCCCACCACCGCCACCACATACCACCACCGCTGCCATAACCTACCACCGCTGCCATAACTTACCACCATATATCCACCGCCAATCCGAGTTCTTTTCATATTAGGTTTGTTCTCGAGATCCATCTAGGTTAAAAAAAAGTCTTGAGACCCCCGGGCAGTTTTTAGGCCAAAATTTCGACAGGTGAAAATATTTTTTCCCTATCCTACTTTTGGGCTTTTCTGAGTCTTTTGAGACACGTGCCACCATACTGTTTTTTTACCGCACTTTTTCGTCGTCGCTGCCCTGATTCCGAAAAAAAAATCAGAGTGTGCTTTCCCCTTTATTACGTGCAGTGATACGGAGCATCCTTCGTTCATCCCCATGTACACTACGACTACTACCCAAACCCCAAGTGGACACAAGGTGAACCCGTTCCTCGATGCTTCCCCTTTTCATTCATGCGAGACTTGGTTGCTACCTAATGCAAAGACACTACATGTGCTTAGGAACCGAGGAGACGACCAAGGAGATGCTCGAAGCATAGGACAAGTCCACACCGTCGCGGATCAAGAAGTGCCTCAAGTGGAGTCGCCGCGAAGCTACAGCGGCCGGACATCCGGCCGACCCCCGGACATCCGGCGCCCCAGACATCCGGGCCCTGGCCGGAAATCCGGCGCCACTGTCCAGAAGACACCCGTGGCTCACCCCCTCCAGCCCGGACATCCGGCCCCTCGGCCCGGACATCCGGCGTCTCGGGAAGGCCCGGACATCCGGCCCCCACCCGGACATCCGGCCCCTGTCTGCGCACAGTGTATCGGGCCTGAGGCCCATGTATCCCTCTCCCACTTACCCCTTCGTGGACCTAGACTATATATACCCCTCCACCTCCTCCAAGTTAGGGTTAGCTGAGTGATAGCTCATTTGATACCTAGAGCTTTGCTCATCTAGTGGTTCATCTCCTTGTGAGTGACTGCGGCCCCTCTACGGAGAAGATCCACTACGGATTCAGGACCTCCTTCATCGGAGAAGATCCCCAGGGATATCAAGACCTCCTCACGGAGAAGAACCGGTTACCCTTTGTATCGTCCCTTGTTGATCATGGATCTTGTATCTCTTTGTGTTTCGAGGATCTAGCATATGTGTGACTTGTTCTTGTTGGTTTGAGTGATTCTCTCGTGTGTCCCCTCGTGTTCCCTCTCGTGTTCTTCGTGTTCATCGTGGGATCCACTCCATTTCGTGAAAGATCTGCTGATTAGGGTTCCACCCTGTATCATATGGTATCATGAGCCACGGTTTCTCACGAATTTGGAGCCTCCCCACCGTTTTCTAGCCTTGTTTTGTTGTGTTCTTCCCAAAATTCGAAAATTCCCCACCAAAAATAGCCTCAAAATTTTTTGTGAGCTGTTGGTTTGATGAGATTTTGTTGATTTCGATCCATGGATTTGCTTGGTTTCAAGTGGATCTAGCATTTCCCCAAGTTTCCCCATCTTTCCCCCACAAATTCCGTCAAATTTTGCCCCCAAAATCATCAAATTCCGCCCACAAACGAGTTTGGAAGTCCCGATTCAGATCTGGAATCGTCGGGCCGGACATCCGGGCCATAGGCCGGACATCCGGGCCATCGGGCCGGACATCCGGGTCCCCGGCCGGACATCCGGCTCCTGGAGGGCAAAATCCCGCGCGGTTCTGGACATCAGGCCCCGGAAATCCGGCCCCGGCCCCGGATGTCCGACCCCTGGGATTTCAGCCACCCGTGTTTCACCGTTTTGGCTATAACTAATTCATCCGAACTCCGATTTCGACGTTCTTGAGCTCGTTTTAAAGCTCTTGACATCCCCCATAACACAAAAATACCACCATAATCATTTGACTCCATCATATTTTGTGGATTTTGGCATCTTTGCCTAGGGCTTCCACCATATCATCCACAAAACCACCACCGACTTCCGCAACCTAACAAATTTTGTTCCCATAGCATTTGTGGTTGCTTGAGTAGTGATTTGAGTCTCCTAAGGTGTTTAGGCTACTTAGGGACCATTGCTTCTTCATCAACCATCACCACCACTTCCGCATACCCATTGCCCATTATACATAGCCAACCAAACTTAACCCAATTTTGTTCGAGCTTGTTTGAGTTGTGGCATGTGTCTCCTAAGGTGTTTCGGCTACTTAGGGACCGTGAATTCAACTACGACAACGTGTATAGCCCATCACTCCACTTCCGCAACCACCACCGCTTGTCCGCTACCACCATTTGACATTTGTCCTTGAGATTTTGAGTTGTGGTTTTTCCGTTTCCTAAGGTGTTTCGGCTAATTAGGAACGGGTCTACATCAAGAGCACCACCTCTCATCATCGACACGGACGGTAACTTCGACGACATCTTTGTATATCCCCTTGCAATTGCATTGTTAACCCCTAGCCCATTTTTGCGTCACTTACCTATCGAGACTAGCCATTTGAGTATTGCCGGCAACGTGACTTGTGCACATTAGTGATCATACTCCCATATCATACATACCATATCACCGAGGTGCATATCTTGGTATCATCTCTTGTGACACAAGGTTGCCATCCCATATACTCAATTGCTATCTTGGTTCGTGAAGTTTTGCATGACAAAAGAGCTCAAAAGAGAAAGAGCCAAACAAGCTTTTAAGCATAAAGAAAAAGATACGCAAAGAGCTTTTAAGCAAGAACCATAGCATCATACTACATTAAGATTGTCATACTCGATCATTTTGGATCATACCACCGGAATACCATACATATAGCATACTTGGGATAGAAGTCGTTGCATTTTGCATAGTAGGTTGTGCACAAGTTCGTATCCGCCTATTGTGCAATCGCGCTAGCGTCTCTCTAGTGTTGTGCAACAAGAGCATTTTCGTGGATTCCACATTTTGGCTCACCCCTTGGTTGCACGACCCCATCTATCTATCCGTGTGTGTGTTTCCGTGTGCCACCCATCTTGCTATTGGTCTACTTGTTGCATTTGCAAATTTGTGAATCTTTTTCAACATTATTGAGTCTTGCTAACATTTCGTTTCAATTTTTTGTGCCACTATCCTCACCGAGCTCCACCATAAGCTTTACTTGTGTAGGTGTGAGAAACCGACAAGAATTGGTACCAATTGTGTTATTTCCTTGTTCCACATTTGAGTGATCATTGATCCATCTTCAACATCGGTCAAGGTACATTTGGTCTAGTTCTTCTCTTTCTCCCACTCATACTTGCTAGCGTCTTGTGATGGATAGGCAAGGCATTTCATCTCCGGTCTTCGACATCGACGGCGCGAACAAGGACATCCACGAGAAAACCATCGGACTACAACGAGAAATGCAAGCGTGCTTGGGCAACATCGCCATCGAACAACGACACTTCGCGACAAGGACAATGGCTTCCTTCGACGACATGTGCGACTCCTTCAACAAACAAATGGCGGAGCTCCGACACTTGGTGGTCGATTACAAGTCTTCTTCCCCTTCGTCATCCTCTCGGCGGCGATGTTCAAGTCACAAGTCTTCGGAGCGCAAACATGATGCAAGTGCAAGTCTTCCACGGCCACACCGCCATGGCGACCATCGACATAGTCATGAAGGGAAAGTCACCTCCAAGCATCATGTGCACGACGACGACGAACGACATCTACCAAGAGCTCAAGCACGACAACGACATCATCATCATGAAGATGCTCGACAAACGCATATCTCCAAGTCCGAAGAAGCTCTACATCACGCCAAGGCCAAGCTTCAAGAGCAAAAGAGAAGATCGCGAGACAAGCACACCCAAGATGGAGCTACGGCTACAACCACCACTTCGGCATCTTCGCCAAGTGCTATCAAGGCATCTTCGCCTTCGGACGTACGGCATCTTCGCCTACTTCCCATGAGTTCGCCTACATCGACATCTCCAACTACAAGGCGAGCACCTACGAGCGAGGGTGACACTTCCATCTTCGGAAGCTCCCCACATCAAGACGGCGACAAGACGGTCGATCAAGGGCCATCCCCTTCGACTACGGCATTCACCTTTGGAGGCGTTATGGATGAGGCGGCGAAAGGAGTTGAGTTTGGAGACGTTTGCACCTACATCTCTCCGACACCCATATATCATGAGATGCCCCAATTTCCATGTGAGGAGAGCCACCACCACATGAGTGACATGAGTGACTCCACCATATGTGACATTGAGTGCATTTCCTATGAGAGGATGAGTGTGACCACCACTAGCCCCACACATGAGAGCATGCCACACATCCTATGTGAGGTTGAGAGCCATTTGAGTGACTCCACCAACCATACAAGTGAGAGTATCCACGAGGGAGTGAGTGAGCCACAACACTTAGTGAGTGAGGTAGTTGATAGGGCATGTGAGGCCACTATGATTTCTAACGACTTAACCTCTACTCCGAGTGTGTTTTCGTTGGTGCTAGGTCTCTTACATGACAATATGCCTACCCTCGACGAGTCCATCCCTCCAATGGACAACCCGATGGCCATGGTGGAAGAAGACGCACCCCCCACATGGTACCATCAAGTTGCAAACTCACCTACAATACATGAGCGATGCTCCAAAGGTAAAATAGGTGAAGGTGATACTCTTGTCCCACTAGTGGACTATCTTGACAATGATTTCTTGCATGATGTTGACACACCTATTGCCATGCTTCATGCTAGTGCGACTTCATCATGTCTTGACTTACCTATTTATGATGAATATGATGATGAGCATGTTGAGTTGCCTAGTTGTGATGCAATGCTCCATAGGATCTCCTGTGAAAATTCTTTTGGTCACATCATGTTCGACAACCCTCTAAACTTGTCATATGCTATGAGTGAGATTTCTCATATTGTTTCATATCAATCTCAACATAGTAACTATGCATGCCAAATTAAAGTAAATCCTATTTGCACTTGTGGCATAGATGACAAGATGATGGTCATTGGCTTGTGTTTCTCTTGCGATGATATTGCCATGCTTCCTTTACATGATTTGCGCAATTCATCTACTATGCCATGCCATGAACACATTGTTCCAAATATGCTTTGCTTTGGATGTTATCAATATTCTCCATGTAATGTTCCCATGAATGCTATTGAGGAGACCCCCATAGTTTCCTCATACATACTAGGAGATCTTGATGCATTCCATACATTGCATGATTACCATGATTGTGTGCACCATATGCATTCCATGAATAACAATGCTATACCTACTTGTCCGGATGCATTACACAATTTGAGTCTCCATTATGCTATACATAACAACAAACCTATCATGATGGATGACATGTTTCTATACCACGCATCTCATTTATTTGAGCATTGGATATTATGTGCTAACCAACACTTGCACGTGCACATCATGATGGATGATGTGTACATATACCACGCACATACAATTTTTCCTTTGCCTTTGTCTTGTGTAGGTACTTTTGCAAACTCGTCAACCTCACAATCCCATGAGTTGACGAAAAGAGCTCTTGAGAGCAACAATGACTTGGGATTCCGTGGAATCTCCTTACCACAATTCTCTTCGCGCAACCACTACGCGCCTCTCTTTTACTTGGCTCTCACACGGCTATGGGCTATTTGCCACTTCTCACATTATGCCCATACTATCGTGTTCACTTTGCATGTTATGCCTCTTGCTATGACTTGGCCATGCAATTGTGACCCTTGCTTGCCTTTGCACATGATTCACCATTATGATACTCCTATGTGTATTTGCATGCTTGGTGGAGATACTTGTAGCCACTACCATGATTTCTTTGTGCCCCATGCTATTGTCGATTCTTGTGTTGAGAGAGTCATGATATCCCATTGCTATTTCCATATGGCCTCTCATCAACACATTGATGCTATTTTGCTCTTATCTTGCTTTCATGCTTGTGCTATGCCATGTGCATTATTCATGCCTACAATTTGCGCACATGACATGCTTGCCAGGATTACCTCTAGTACGTTGCATCTTCGCACTACTAGCTTGTTTGACTTGATCGCTAAGATTGCTTGCTATGTTGCATCACCCATGTTCCACTCTTACTTGCTTTCTTGGGTTGATGACATATATGTTCATGCCATTCACATGATTCACATTGATCATTGTCATTTGTCTCCACTAGTTGCATCTCTCATCCCTTGTATTGAGTGCAACAATGCTATGTTTGTTGATCTTGGAGACTTGGACACCATACTTGTGATGCATGCTTGCTTGTTTGAGCCTAATGCCTTTGGTTGTTATCGCATCATATGCTTACATGCCATGCCACTTTACCTTGTCCTTTCTTATGATAAGAATGATGCAAGCACGTGTTGGGTATTTTCACTCACGAATGCTAGGTTTTGCATTCACGCTAACCTCATTTGTTTTTCCGAGTGTTTGTCATGTTCTTTCATTTTGAAGGATTCACAAGGCGGTGCCGTCATGCGACAACGTGGTCATGCGAAGGCATACATGATGTGCAACACCAAAATCTTCGAGAAATTCCTAAAGGTGAATTCCTTCTTTGTGAGCAATCCTCACTTATACATATTGGATGGGCCATACTTTCATTGTTGTTTCCTTCTTGTTGTCTACATGATACATCTACGGGATGGAGGACCGACATTGAAGATGGACCCTTTGGATGCACCTTTGGACCTTCACTCATGCCACGACATCGAGCATTGGTATATCAAAACTCCTTTGGCACATTGCACCAAAACATTCATATTTGTTGATTGTGTGCTCATATGCCATGCTCCATGGACAAATCATACCCATGACAAATTTGCATCTTATGCATGGATTGACTCACAATATGGTTGCCTCGTTGCATCGTGTATTCCCATGTCATCCATGATATATGAGCTTGTGCATTTCCTTAGCAAATTTGTTGTGATCTTTCTTGATGGCATATTCATACATCATGATCATATTGTCCTCCATCAATTGCATGATAACATACACATATTGCGCATCCACTGCCATGTTCATGCTCTTGATAAACCATCACATTATGACATCATTTTGCATAATGGTTGCATTGATCACATTCACAACACCTTTGTGTGCACCACAAATGCATTTGATCACATGAATGCTTTACATATCATACTATATCATCTTGTTAAGCTTCATGTACATTGGCACACGGACTCATTCTTACATGATGGACACTTTGTGTGCGCTAACCATTGTATTCCCAAGTGTCCTTTGTGTTTGCTCATTTTGCATGTACCACATACCGGAGACACCTTGGAGTACTTGGATTGCACAATGCCCTCAACTTCGTCCAACTACAAGTCCGTTTACGACTACTGTTTCCATGGTGATGAGGTTTTTGATCCGAGGTCGGATCTTTCCCAAGGGAGGGGAGATGATACGGAGCATCCTTCGTTCATCCCCATGTACACTACGACTACTACCCAAACCCCAAGTGGACACAAGGTGAACCCGTTCCTCGATGCTTCCCCTTTTCATTCATGCGAGACTTGGTTGCTACCTAATGCAAAGACACTACATGTGCTTAGGAACCGAGGAGACGACCAAGGAGATGCTCGAAGCATAGGACAAGTCCACACCGTCGCGGATCAAGAAGTGCCTCAAGTGGAGTCGCCGCGAAGCTACAGCGGCCGGACATCCGGCCGACCCCCGGACATCCGGCGCCCCGGACATCCGGGCCCTGGCCGGAAATCCGGCGCCACTGTCCAGAAGACACCCGTGGCTCACCCCCTCCAGCCCGGACATCCGGCCCCTCGGCCCGGACATCCGGCGTCTCGGGAAGGCCCGGACATCCGGCCCCCACCCGGACATCCGGCCCCTGTCTGCGCACAGTGTATCGGGCCTGAGGCCCATGTATCCCTCTCCCACTTACCCCTTCGTGGACCTAGACTATATATACCCCTCCACCTCCTCCAAGTTAGGGTTAGCTGAGTGATAGCTCATTTGATACCTAGAGCTTTGCTCATCTAGTGGTTCATCTCCTTGTGAGTGACTGCGGCCCCTCTACGGAGAAGATCCACTACGGATTCAGGACCTCCTTCATCGGAGAAGATCCCCAGGGATATCAAGACCTCCTCACGGAGAAGAACCGGTTACCCTTTGTATCGTCCCTTGTTGATCATGGATCTTGTATCTCTTTGTGTTTCGAGGATCTAGCATATGTGTGACTTGTTCTTGTTGGTTTGAGTGATTCTCTCGTGTGTCCCCTCGTGTTCCCTCTCGTGTTCTTCGTGTTCATCGTGGGATCCACTCCATTTCGTGAAAGATCTGCTGATTAGGGTTCCACCCTGTATCATGCAGCGCCGTGATTTTGTTAGTGTTCCAGGATCGCGTCTCTAGTACGGTCTAGCCTAGGACCATCACAGTACCGTCGTTGAGCATTTATTCAACTTTGCATCTCTGAATTGATTAGTGCTGACCACTGTTGCTACCATCTTATAAGCCTTCCCAGCTCCACATACATCTACGTAGTGCGTTTGACTCTCCCTCGTAATCGCTTTATCCAAGCTTTGAGAGTTTTGACTACCACGGTTGCCGATCACCACCTGCTGCTGGGTAAGAACTGGTAAGAATTTGAGATTTGCTTGTCGGATTTGTGACACCCGCCACCACCACCACTTATTAGTAGTCTGTAGGATCATATTCTTGTGTGTTTCTATTGCTGCTGACCATGCCAGGATCACAATTCGACGAGACTGACTGGGAGAACTTGACGAACAAGGAGCTTCATGATAAGTTTCAGCAAATGATGAGTGTACAGGTGCAAGATGTGCTAAACACATTGGACGAGGCCATGGAGAAGATAGTTGGCATGGAGAAGACATTTGAAACAAAGCTCGATAACAAGTTTGCTGAATTGCTTTCGCGTTTTCAACCACCACCGGCTGCTGCAGCTGTCCCACCTCTACAACAACAACAACAACAACAACAACAACAACAACAACAACAACAACAACAACAACAACGTCGCCTTCCGAATCAAGTGGGACGAGCAAAGCGCGTTCCCCTTAAGACTGGTCAAGCTTCTGGTGCTGCTGTTGATGTTTCTGTAGCTCTTGCTGCTACTGCAGAGGTGGAGGACCATTACGAGGATGAGGTTGACCAAAATCAGAACTACGTGCAACAACCAGCACCACCACCACCAGGTCATCCTCATATCATCGCAACGGTAGGGCTGCACCACCACCTGAGGTACATGACCATCTTCCTAAACTGAAATTGAATATTCCACCATTTGAGGGTAGATATGTTCCTGATATATATCTTTTAGAAACTGAACAACGTTTTACATGTTTACATTATCCCGAGGAGAGACGTGTTCCCGCTGATGTTTGTGCTTTCACTAGTTTTGCATGTGTTTGGTGGTCTGAACATTGTAGATTATATCCTATTCCAGCTACTTGGGCTGCTTTGAAAACTGCTATGCGTACTCGTTGGGTTCCACCATATTATCAACGTGAATTACTTCAAAAACTGCAGCGCTTAAGACAAGGAAAAAATTGTATAGAGGAATATTATCAGCAATTACAAACTGGCCTGATTAGATGTGGTATTGTTGAGGAGAATGAAGCTATGCTTGCACGTTTTATGGGTGGATTAAATAAAGAGATTCAGACCATTCTAGAGTATAAGGATTATAATAATATCACTCGTTTATTCCATCTTGCTTGTAAAGCTGAACGTGAAGTGCAGGATCGACAGGCATTGGCGCGGACTAACTTTTCTGCAGGTCGACCTTCATCATGGACACCCCGTGCATCCTCTACTTAGACACATTCTACTGCACCGAAACCTCCATCAGCTGTTACCTCCAGTCATGATACAAGGAAGCAGGCACAACCACCATTATCTGCCAAGAGCACACCTATTGGGCCTGCACAGAGTTCTTCTTCTTCCATGGCATCAACAGGGCACACCAGTGATATTATTTGTCGTCGTTGTAAGGGAAGAGGACATTTTGCGAGAGATTGCAAATCTCAGCGTGTGATGATTGCTACTGAGGATGGTGGATATGAATCCGCTAGTGACTATGATGAGGAGACTTTGGCTCTTATTACACGTGAAGAACACGGCGGAGACAATTCTGATCATGAGACACAATACATGGCTCCTGAAGATGCTGACAGGTATGAATGTTTAGTTGCTCAACGTGTTTTGAGTGTGCAGGTTACACAAACTGAGCAAAATCAGAGGCATAATTTGTTCCATACAAAGGGAATTGTGAAGGAACGTTCTGTTCGCGTGATCATAGATGGAGGGATTTGCAACAACTTGGCTAGCATGGAGATGGTGGAGAAGCTATCTCTCACCACAAGACCACATCCACATCCTTACTACATCCAATGGTTCAACAACAGCGACAAGGTTAAGGTAACACGTACTGTTCGTGTGCAGTTTAGTATCTCTACATATGCTGATTATGTTGATTGTGATGTGGTACCTATGCAAGCATGTTCCTTATTACTTGGTAGACCATGGCAATTTGATAAAAATTCTGTACACCATGGTAGAAACAATCAGTATACTCTTGTTCATAAGGATAAAAATATTACTTTGCTTCCTATGACTCCTGATTCCATTTTGAAAGATGATAATAATAGAGCTAATAAAGCAAAACAGGAGAAAAATAAGAGTGAAAATCATATTGTGGCAAAAGAATTTGAGCAACAAATGAAGGCTAATAATAAACCATCTACTGTTGCTTGTGAAATTAAATTGAAAACTGCATGTTTATTTGCCACCAAATCTGATATTGATGAGCTAGATTTTAGCAAATCTGTTTGCTATGCTTTTGTGTGCAAAGAGGCATTATTTTCATTCGAGGACGTGCCTTCCTCTTTGCCTCCTGCTGTCACTAACATTTTGCAGGAGTTCGCTGACGTTTTTCCACAAGACGTGCCACCGGGATTACCACCTATTCGAGGGATTGAGCATCAGATTGACTTAATTCCCGGTGCATCGCTACCCAACCGCGCACCATACCGTACCAATCCACAAGAGACGAAGGAGATTATGCGTCAAGTACAGGAGCTACTCGACAAAGGTTATATACGCGAATCCCTTAGTCCTTGTGCTGTTCCTATTATTCTAGTGCCGAAAAAGGATGGTACATTGCGTATGTGTGTTGATTGTAGAGGCATTAATAATATTACTATTCGTTATCGTCATCCTATTCCTAGGCTAGATGATATGCTTGATGAATTGAGTGGCTCTACACTTTTTCTCCAAAGTTGATTTGCGTAGTGGGTACCATCAAATTCGTATGAAATTGGGAGATGAATGGAAAACAACATTTAAAACTAAGTTTGGATTATATGAGTGGTTAGTCATGCCTTTTGGTTAACTAATGCACCTAGTACTTTCATGAGATTAATGAATGAAGTTTTACGTGCTTTCATTGGACGATTTGTGGTAGTATACTTTGATGATATATTGATTTTTAGCAGATCTTTGGAGGAACATTTGGAACATTTACGTGCTGTTTTTATTGCTCTACGTGATGCACGTTTGTTTGGTAACCTTGGAAAGTGCACCTTTTGCACCGACCGAGTCTCTTTTCTTGGCTATGTTGTTACTCCACAGGGAATTGAGGTTGATAAAGCCAAGATTGAAGCTATTGAGAGTTGGCCGCAGCCCAAAACGGTCACACACGTGAGGAGTTTCCTTGGCCTCGCTGGATTCTATCGGCGTTTTGTGAGAGATTTCAGCACCATTGCTGCACCTCTCAATGAGCTTACAAAGAAGGATGTGCCTTTTGTTTGGGGTACTGCACAGGAAGAAGCATTCACGGTATTGAAAGATAAGTTGACACATGCTCCTTCACTCCAACTGTAATGCCCATGATGGAGTTATACCTCCTACGTGTCGAGGCACGACTTAAAGGCATAAATCCATCCTAGAATGATCTCAAGTTTGGTAATCTTTGCACAACTCATGTAAAAGAGGGGATAGTAAACTGAAAATAGTTGGCTTACACTCGCCACGTCACAGAATTACAGTACAAGTCTCAAACATCATACATTAAGAACATCACAACCCTCTAAGGGCAAAAGCCAAATGTCAAAGTACCAAACTCAGATAAATAAACCACAGGCGGATCGAATCCTAGTAAGAGACTCCACTACTGATCGTCCGGGTAGCGCACGTAGTACCGACTACGCTCCTCGTCGTACTCCCATTCTAGCTCGGTGCCATCACCTGGATAGCTCACAGCTGGACCTGCATCTGGTGTGTGAAGTAACTGTGAGCCACAGAGGACTCAGCAATCCCGTCACCGGGTAACAAGACTATCAAAGCCTTTGGGTGAGGATAAGGCTGAAGAAAAGAAACAGTGTTTGCAGCAGCAACTAGCATCTAGCTTACGTAAGTGAGAGCGAGAAGAGAAGGCCTCGGCGAGAAGTGATCACGAAGTGATCCTAGCTACAAGCTCACAATCATAACCCCTCCGTGTTCAACTCCCGAATCCCTATTCGGAAATTGACAGTCACGGAACACACGCTGGTAGTGTATTAGTAACATTGTGTCAAGTTATCTACAACCGGAATTAACAAGCTCCCATCTGCCACATAACCGCGGGCACGGCTTTCGAAAGTTCAAACCCTGCAGGGGTGTTCCAACTTGACCCATTACAAGCCCACGATCCGCGAAGTCGCAACTCCATAGGTGGGAAGACCCGAGTATCCTCGGAATCCCGTGCTCAAGATATACCGAGCTAAGGTAAGGCTAATCCAGCAAATCCTCCTGGCGTGTCGACACCCTGATAGTAGCCGCGCGTATCTAAGTCTCGGGACACGACCGGATGGGCGATGCTACAGGTGTATGCCAGATACCTCGGGTTGCCCCAAGGCGGCCCTGCAGGACCCCCGTTTCGGACCAACACTCATGTGGAGCACTGGCCCGGGGTTGTTGATTAAGAAAGAGGGTTAATTACTCCCTATGCATGTTTAGTTTGTTATTAGGCAAATAGTACCAATGTTGGGACTTGCTGGAAAAGACTTAGCACTTAGCGGTTTATCGAGGGGGTCCCATACACCCCAACCGTGTTAGGAACGCATAATCAAGGAACATAATACCGGCTTATACGGATCCTAACGGCATGAGTGGAACAAATCACCAAGCAAAAGGCTTAGCCTTCCACCCTTGCCAATATATAGATGATTTCATTTAAAGCATTTATATAGTGTGATATAACCCAACCAAACTTCAACATGGAGCAAGCATCTTCACTTCACCTGCAACTAGCAACGCTATAAGAAGGGCAGAGCGAAGCGTACTTAGCCAAGCAACGGTTTGCATAGGTAGGTTGGTTAAACATGGAAATTGGTTACAAGTAGGAGGCTGACAAGAAGATCATGGGCATCGAGGCAAAACTATAGATCGAGACTACTAGCAATAGGCAAAGATAGTAATGTTATCGGGGTTCGGTCATCTTGCCTGAAGAGAAGTCGTTCGGATCGTAAGAAGGGTCCTCGTGCTCAACCTCGTTGGAAACCTCGTGCTCAACTTCGTACCCGGTCTCAGCTTCCGGCTCTAAACAAAACAATCACACCAAGCACCAATCAACAAGATGCAATGCGCACTCGGAAAAGATGAATGCATGAAGGATGCACATAGAGCATGTAAAAACATCACTCAAGCAAAACACCTCAAAACATGATAACAATCTGATATTATTAATCTACACAGAAAAACAATCAAGTTTGATATAAGAATCGCTGAAATCGGAGTTACGGGCTAAAAGTTATGCCCGAAACAAGATTTGAGCGAAAGCTGAAAATTATAGCAACATGGCATCTTCGGAGCTCAAAATAATTAAGCTACAGCACCCAAAAAGCATGGCAAAGGACATGAACACAAACTAGACATATAGTACAGCAACTAAGTCCAAGGTGCACCCCCAACGGAGTCACGGATCAATAGCAATGATCTTGGACATATTGAACTTGGCAATAAAATTCTGGCAGCAGAATTTTATTGAAACTTTAGAGCAAAAGATAAACATGCTACAGACACTCAAATGGACATGTGAAGACATGGATGGAAAGACAACGATATATACTACAAGGAACAATTAAAATCCACTCCAAAACTATCATGCTTTGCCCTAGAACATCGCACGAACATGGCATCGGAACGTTACAGATTTCAGACTTAGTGAAAAATCACTAAGTCCTAAAACAGCAATAACATCATAGCATCTAAAAGAGCATGTTTAAGTCACCTCGAAACTAAACATGGCAAAGGGTAAGCACCTCATCAACATACACATGAAGGTGATCCCGAAACACACAAGCATGCTTCATAGAGGTGAACACAACGATTGCAACGAGTTCAACAAGATGGCATTTCATAACAAGTGAAAACACATCATATGAACATGGCACTTTGCAACGATGATAACAAGGAAATAATAAATCTACCATGCAACCTATCACAAGCAACACGTAGTTCGTGGCAAGACGAACACGTGGACATGTCATTTGCATCATTTGGACAAACGGGCTAAAAGATATCACATGGCAAAGGTGGCATGAAAATAACACATAACAGCAGTTTATATCATGATGCACTCTTGCAACAGAAAAACAAGTGCCTAGATGATCTCTAACATGCATGACAACAACAGGTAAAACGTAGAGCACATCTCCACGAACGTCTGGACATATTACACGCGCAAAACGGAGCATCATAGTAAAAGATATGCATGGTCAAACATAGCATCTCAGATAAACAGATTAGGGACTTAGTAGTTTTTAGGG